>BSAI01000012.1:8246477-8290075 GCA_036245035.1 Adrianichthys oophorus
GATAGATAGATAGATAGATAGATAGATAGATAGATAGATAGATAGATAGATAGATAGATAAGGACATTATATGTTTATTTTGGCAGGATTATTGGATGAAAGAAAGTTTGGAAAGTGAATGTGGATTGTATTTAAAATAAGCGCAAGTGTTTTTGCATTTTTCTTCTGTGAATTAAACATTTTGCACAAAAGAAAGTTTGATAGTTTTTCGCAAAACAGATGCTTGTAGCTGGCATTGTTCTTTTGTCTTACAGTGTTCAAAAACAAACTTTCAGTTAAGACAGAATGCATATAATCCTATCCTTACAGACAATGCAAACCACAAATTTAATTAGGAGTGAAATTGTGTTTTTTTTTTCTGTAATACATAGCTAATATTTGAAATTAAGCTCAGGTTGAGGTTGCTGCATATTACTTGGGTTTTTTGGACTATTAAAATCATTTAGTCACTTTCTGTCCTCCCTGAAATACCTTTATATCACTTGATGTCTTTTGCATTCAGGATCCCAGAGGAACACACCTGCAACACTGGATGTTTAAGCTGCTGTTCTCTGCCAAGGGTTTCAGGGCTCTGAAATTAATGAAAACAAACCTAATGGGATTATGAAATGACACTTGCATTTGCATTAACAAAAAAATTGACAATTTGTTTTGTGTCCTTATTTCAGCATTTCATTTTGGTTGTATTGTTGTGTTTCTGATGTAAAGTGAAAGCGGACCAAATGCTTAAACAGTTAGCTCTCTGTAGTATCTTTACCTCAGAACTTTGTAAAGATTTCATATTGTGATATCATAAAAACTTTTTATTTATATAGTGATATAGTTTCCTTTTTGTACAGACTACAGCCAAATGCTGACACCAGACAGAAACAACTGGCGGCCTGGTGCTCCCTGGCTCTGTCCTACTGCCGGCATCACAAGCTGTACACCCTGGATGTCATGGAAGCACAAGAAAGCCCCATGTTTAACAACAAGAAGATAGAGCGTATCCTAAAGCTCCTGTCTGGTCAGAAATGTACAAGAAACCCCCCAGAGTCAATGAAGAAAATGTCTTTTTGGGGGGGAAAAGTTCAGAATTTCACTGTAAATGTATGACTCCCATTGTTTAATTGTGATTTTGCCTCTCTTTAACTAAACCTCAGGTTTTAGAACTTCTTACCAGCTTCAGCCCCCAATATAGTCTAATGAGTGTCATCGGGATTTAATTTCGAAAGTTTTCTTTTGGTTTTCTTTAAGACACAAATGTTGTTCATTCTTAATAGAATTCCAGGGAAACTGTCAATGGAAGCAATTCAGATTGTATTTGAGGAGCTGAGGAAAAAGGGTTCGTCTTATCGGCTTTTTAAATTATTTTTATTTAAAAACAAATTCTTTCATAATTGCTCAAATAAGTTGTCTGAGTAATGTAGCTTTGTTTATGTCTTTGATTTTCTGACTTCAGGCAATCTGGAATGGTTGGACAAAAATAAGTCGCGTTGCTTAGTCATGTGGAGACGACCCGAGGAATGGGGCAAATTAATCTACCAGTGGGTGAGTTCAGAACTTCCCCTCATTTCTCAGTTGGGGGCAAATGAAGTCTGAGGAGACAGAAACAGCAGAACAGGAGGTTAATATTGCTGCTATTGCTATGCTTGTTATTGGTCATTATTACATTTGAATATTAGAGCTGCATGCCTCCAAGATGATGACTGTTGAAATATGTTTACTCTACATTATGAATCCCTACTGATGCATTTTTTAGATAAAAATTAATTTATTGTTTTTTTTTAAGGCAGATTGTTAGATTTGCTGCATCCTGAATCAAGCAAAGTTAGTTTCAAAGTATTTTCTGTAAAAACTTTTATGTCTTTCAAGTTTAAGTTTTACCTCTAAACACGTAATATTCTTTTATCAGATTTAAGTCAGCTCTTCTTTTTTTTGTCTAACTGCTAGTTTTTCATTGTTCCCCAACTTTTTGAGACAACCAGTCACAAAAACCCCACAAAAAGTGTCAGGTTATGTTGATGTATTGATGATTGTTGTTTTTTTTTTTTTAACCCTTTGTGTGTAGATTAAGAAGTTGAAGTTTTTATAAATACATACATTTTGATTACTACATAGATGTCATTAGTTTTTTTTTTCTCTTTATTGGAAGTACATTTAAAGTATACATAAAACGAATCTCAGAATAAACTTGTGAAATGTATTTTCTTTTTTTTTTATACTTTTTTTAGGTCTAATTTTGGAATTGTGTGTTTTTGTTTGATATAGCTTTTACCATAACTTTGGCTTCAATAAAGGACCAAAAGTCCTCTATATTACATTTAAATATAATAATATTTAAATCAATTTTGAGGCAGAAAAATAGGGAATTCTCATTTTGTCAACAAAGTAAAACTTTAATCTTGACATCAAATCAACATATAATGCAAAAGAGAACTTTTAATGTAAATCTTTTAAAATCAGTTTAACTCTTCTAAGGAAAATCACAGTTATCATATGTTCATTTTGGTAAAACATCTTTAAAATGAGAGACTTTGCCTTATTGCTGTGCCTAAAATTTTTTTTTTATTTTTTACGGCTAGTATGACGTCACCTATTTGCCAAAGTGAAAACAGTTTACAAGTACTATTTATGAATTCACTGTGCTTTGATGATGAAAACTTCATGATTTATTAATAAAATATCATTTAATATGTTTTTTGTCTTTTATTTCAAATGACAAATCAGTCAAACGCCAGCCATTGTGGTCTTTTTTTTCCCTAATCAAGTGAGCATCAATGCACACTAGTTTTTTGCAGAGACTTCTGGGAAATTTCCAGGGCTCTGGATTTTTAGATTTTCAGAGTAGTGAGGGAATTCAGAAACAACCTAGAAGTAGTACAAATTTACAGCCAGACCATACCAAATAAATAAATAAATAAAATCTAAAATCATTTGTGGTTCTAGATGTGAGATTTAAACTGAAAAAATGTAAAGAGTTCGTCAGATAACTTAAATACGGTAAGAGTCACGTTTCATGGCTGGAGTGGTACGTCACAGACGCTGTAGGTGTATACAGTATACACAATAAAAAACACCACAGCAGCTGAAGCCCAAAACAAACACACACTGGAACAACCCATCCACACATTTTCTGCAGCTCATTTCGCACACAAACAAGGAGTGTCTGTTGATGCGCTTCCTGGGGAAGTCAAGTACATCCAAACAAGAAGCACAGTGAAGGTCTGACACTTGGGGAAATTATTTACATTTTAGGAGAGTTGGATAATTGTGTCAGAATTGTACTGACTGATCATTTAAAATGCATGCAATTTTTTGTTATGTGCTTTTTTGAATAAGTACTTTTAGTTTTTGTTTAATGAATTAATTTAAATCAAGGATTAAATTCAAATGTGACAAATGTATCAATTTGTTTGTTATTGCTGTTAAAATATTTAACCTCATTTCATATATGAAGTCAGCATTTTTTTTATTTCCATATTTGTTTGGTAATGAAAAATTACTTTATATATATTATTTACATGCATAATTTACATAACTAATTATTTAAAATGAATAATTTTAGATTTAATAAAACGTTTAAAAAAAGTAAATTTTAAATAAGAAATGAACAGAAAATACTTTTCCTCCCTAAAAAAAAATCTCCCCAAAAAATATTGAAGAAATGTATTTCAATTCAAGGATTTTCTGTTTAAATACAGTCTTACGTTTATGTGAAAAACACACAAATTGGTTAAAAAAATCTTCTGTTGTCTTACTGTCTTTGTCTGACATCACAAGAAATGTATTAAAAGTATTACATTGAATTAAATCTGAAAGTTATTCTCAAATAAAAACTTATTTCCTCTCTAAAATTTCAGGTTTCCAAAAATGGGATGGTTAACTGTGTGTTTACACTTTATGAGCTCTCCAACGGAGACGACACTCAAGAAGAAGGTATGTCTTTTTTTCTGTTTCAATGTAGCCTTAAATTATGCTTTAATGTCATTGGTTGAATAGAAATACAAATCGATAAAAGTGGATTTGTTTTCCGATTTTGTTTACTGGATTTCCTTTTAGCCTAATTTTGTGGGGGATTTTCTTTTTCCCACAAACTTTTTAAAAATTAACTTTAGAATTTTGAAAAAAAGTTTTGAGATTGAATGTTTTATTTTAAATGGAAATTCAAGTGATTCATTTCTCCAAGAGACTGCGACCAATGAGTTATACAGAATATCACTAGAGATGGCACGCTAGGTTGTTGCACACACAAAGTTGGACGCCATATTGGATTGGGATAGATGCTGGTTCACAGCTGGGCTACAATTGTACAGAGCTGGAAAAACACGGATGTGACTTTTCACAAGTAAATTATTACTGTCAACCAATATAGAAGATCTTCTAGAACACATTTTAGGAAGATCTGAGAGAGTTTACTCAGAACAGTGAATTTTTAGGCTAATCTTGTAGCCTTTTTTAAAGTCAATGGTAGCTTTAGACTTCGCACTATTTCCACATTTTCTGGCAGGACCACCCATGTTTTTTGTTTTATGGAGGATGACCATGATATTTGTACGAGTGTTCGATCTCGAATCAGACCAGAAGACTCGCTGGTAAGCATATTTATTACTAAGTGGAGGAAAAGAAACCAACCAGCATTTCTTTAGTCTCTTTCCTCTAACTGCAAAGCCGTGTTTCATTGTTCTCCTCCCATTCCAATATGGCGGTGCTCTTCACGTATCTTGGACAGATGGCCAGCGTGCCATCTCCAGAAATATATACCTCAATGGCTGCAACCAAAAACCATCTCCAGAGCATTTAGCCTGGGTCTGGTTGATGATCAAAACCATCAAAGAATGTGTAGTTAAACCACTTTACCAGCTCAAGAAAGTGTTTTTGTGCTGTTTGTGTTTTTTGTGGCTTTAAACAGATGTGGTGAAAAGAAACAAATTTTAAAAAGCAGAAAGATTTCACACAAAGCAATTTTTTTAGGAAGAGGCCATAACTTGTAGGGTTTTTAATAATATTAAAACTTAATAAAAATCTCCACTCTGATCATCTTTTAAACTATTTTCAAAGCATTCCCAGTGTTTTTTTAAAAATGTCATGTTTAGGAAAGAATCAACAAATCTGTCATTTTCTAGGGCATAGTTTTTGCAGAGTGGCAGAGTGGGACTGTTGGTACAAAGCAACCCCGCCCCCATTTCCCCTTCTCGTTGCTGAGAGCTCTCTATTTGCATGCTCTCCCGCTAGCTTACAGCCCCTCACACACCCAACATAACGTTAGCGGTGCAACAAGAAGGATGTTGGAGTTATCCAGCAGTACAGCTTTGAGCCAGATACCAGCTCAGACGAGGTAAACGAAGACACACATGGATCTGTTCGTCTACAAGTGGATGCACCAGAATGGAGCTTGTGGCCCACCCAACAGATTTTCTACGCCACAAACATAATCTTTTTCCAACGGCATTTTCTTGTCTGCTCCTGATTCACAACCTTTTGAATGAAGAAATACAATTTTCATTTTCATTTTCTTGATGTTTGTCCTCCATTTGAAAAAATGCAACAAGAACATGCAAAAAAACACAATTTTCAATGGTTCTTTAATTTATTATATAATACTTTTTGAAAATATTCAACTTAACTTGTCTTTTCATCTTTTTCTCTCCAAAAATTCACATTTCTTTAAAAGCTGATTGACTTTTCTTTTCTTGAATGGTTTGCTCTGAATGTAGTCTGTCTGTCTGCAGTGTCTGCTTCTTTATTGTTTATTTCCATAAATGGCGGAGACTTGTATAGCGCTTTTCTACCTTCATCGAAGGGCCAAGCGCTTTGCAGTCACACTCATCCACGCACACACATTCACACACTCCACTGTCGAAGACTGGCGCCAACCTATAACCGCCAGAGGCAATGTGGCGTTCAGTGTCTTGCCAAAAGACACTTCAACAAATGGGCGGGCAAGGCAGGAATTGAACCTGTAATCTTCCAATCAGAGGTTGACTGCCCCATATGCATGTATTTGTTGTACACAGCATATTTTATTCATAAATGCCAAAGCATTTTCTCCATCCTCAGCTTGGTTGTAAGATCAATTTAAGTTTTTTCCATTTGGCCTCCTTTTTTGAGTGGTCGTAAGGTTTGTAGCTGAATTGGTTCGTGTCTTTTTCTACGCAGAGTTTCATGGTTTGGAAGATTGGATGTTACTGCGCTCTCTGCAGGCTCTACAGACAGACGGCAGAGCAGAGATCATCACCATGGATGATGGGAAAGGTGTCAAGTTCTTCTGAAGGGGCTCTGGAACTTGCAGTGTGTCTGATAGCCCCTCGTGTCATGAGGTGCACCTCCAAGCCCAGCCAAACGGATGTTGTTGCCTTTTAGTTCTTTTTCTATAAATAAAATGGGATCATAAGAAGGTTGACACAGGTGACAATTTGTGCCACATCGGCATGCCTGTCAGGGGAATTCCTTGTATCTTGTTTAAATACTTTACAGGGAAAGATTTTTTCCTCTATCAGCTGTAACTTTTCTCTCATTAATGTTTCTCTAACACAGTTATTGTACATTATCATCATCATCTCTGGAGAATCTCAAAGAGCCCTCAGAATATATTGACACCAGGTGGACTTTTCATTTCCAGAGAAACAATGCTTCCAGAGGAGGAGCTGCAGAGAGCCAGGAGCCGAGCGTGTCTCGTCTCCTGTGCAGACAATTAGTGGATCTAATGTGCAGGTGGCTGTCATCCTATTATCGTGCTGTAGCTACTGTGATGCTCCTGTTGTCTCCTTTTCTTTTTTTCATATCTGGAAGAAAAATAAATAAGAATTTCTTATAGTTTGTTTCAATTTTCTAGATTTTTACAGATAAATTGCACGTTATGTAAAAAAAAACCCCATGAATTCAGTGGGTCATTTTTTTCTTGCTCTGTGGAGCCCCCTGCAGGACAAATCGCGCAACTGTCTTTTGTTTTTTTACATTTAAGGAAACTCGGGGGTTAAGCAGTGAAGTGTCATGTAAAAGCAACCCCTATGCACAAGTTATGAAATAAGACTGTAACCTGTAAGGCCTATTTACATAATCTATACAGGAAAATGTCAGAGAGGTCATGTCATTGATCATTTCTGGAATGTTTTTCCTTTTAATTTCTATTTATTTATTAGATTGATTTTTTATGTATCTATCTGAGGGGAATAAATATTTTTTGGATGGAATGTGAAACTTTAAAGAACGAAATGTCATTACTCCATGTGCGTGTCCATCCGTGCGTCAAGGCGCGCGGGGCGGAGCCGTGAGCGCACACACGGAGCGCGCTCTGGACTCAGCCTACCAGCCTTGTGTTGATATTGGCTGCCAGAGAGGCTATGGGTTAAGTCTTAGTAAACAGAAGAAGGGAAATTATTTGAAGGGAACTACATCAAAGCGCGCCAGCCTCCTTCGAAAAATGTTTCTCTACTAATAAGTAAGTATATTTTGTTTGCTTGCGCACGTTTGTGAAGTCTTTATATCTCATATATTCTTAATTATTATGACTTTACATTCTTTCTAGTTACATCTGAATGTCATCCTCACATGTAGGGTCTAAAGCAGGACATCCTTGATTGTGGCGCCATGTCACACGCTCAGGTTGAGATACCTGGACGTGGGTTTCCAGGCCTGTCCGTGGACATGAGCGACAACTGCCTGTCCCGCGTGCCGTCCGTGCTCATGGCGCACGGTCTCGGCGCGCGCCGAAACTCCTACGGGCTGCAGAAAATCAGCATGGACATCGATTCGCCCCTTTACAGCGGCGCGCTCTCTAAAGCCCTGTCCTGGTCGGCGGAGAACATCCTGACACTGGCTGAGTCCAGAGCAGAGGAGGAGGAGAAGACCGACGACACTCCGCCGCCCTCCTCTCCTGCGTCCTGCTCCAACGCGCCCGCGGACAGCCTCAAAGCGGAGCATGGAGCCCGAGGGGCCAGCTCGGACTCTGACAGTGAAGTGCAGAACAAAAAGAACAAAATCTTGTCTCGCATCCAGTTTGATAATCAGTGGGAGCTGGAGGAGAAGGAGGACGTGGAGACCAAAGCTGTGGCCACCTCTCCAGATGGAAGGTACCTGAAGTTCAACATTGAGATTGGGAGAGGATCTTTCAAGACCGTCTACAAAGGACTGGACACTGAGACCACAGTGGAGGTAGCATGGTGTGAGCTGCAGGTGGGTGCTCTTGAGTTTCAACTGTTCTCCCACTTTTATAGGTTAATTTGGATGTAATCCCAAACAGCAGACTGACTCTTTCCCTACTTTACAGCCCCACTCTGCTCTAATTCCATCACTGTTAATGGGAAGCTGCTAATCTAGTGTATATTATTACTTGCTGACCTTGTGCCAAACCCTTCTCCTGTAGCCCGGGTCATCCTGTTTGCTAAAATTGAACCACTCTCCCCACCATGATCCTCCCCTAATCTCTTTTTTCATTGACACTCTGAGTTCTGAGAGCAGGAACATTTCATTTCTAAGCATGTGTGGAGTTTTGCCATCTTTCCAGCCTACCTGGACTTCCATCTACAGAGACGTAAGCAGCCTTCTCTGTTCTTCGAGGTTTGGCAGGAGGGGCCAAGCAGCCTGCCTACCAGCTGCCCCCTCTCATGGTTTGATAGCAAAGTGGTGGATTTAGGGATTTAAGCTCTAACTCCACCCTCGTGGTGCCTGTCCGATCAGTGTCATTATCTAGTAGCAAAAAAAAAAAGGATGCAACCTTGAATCGCCTGCTTGGAAGTCCGGACTTTTGCTGCATTCTTCAGGAAACTGCTTGATTGTGTTATGCAGAAATTGCTGGGGTTAACAGATTGCAGTGTTAAAGTGCAGCAGCAGCACCAGCAGCACCAGCAGCACCAGCAGGGATGTTTGCTTCAAGAACCCACCTGTCAGATCACACAGCAACCATCTGTTTCAAAAAAGTCCCTCCTTATCTAAACTGGAGGCAGAAAATGAGCCTTTCACAAAGCAGCCATTTTTGTTTCACTCCCTCAGGTCACATTCAAGTGTATCACTTAGATTTGAAAGTTTGGGGTTTTGCAGAGGTGGAGGTGTGGCGCATTTGTTTGCTGCTTCCTTCGGAAACAACATCTATTTCTTCTCTATGCCAAAGACATGAGCCCAGTTAAGCTCTATAATCACTCTTAATAAGCTTAAAGGTAGTCTTTGTTGATATGGTGGCTTCTGTGATAAGTTAACTTTAAAGAGGAGCGTCTCGGCACTCCGATCCACACCTCCCCTCATGGTCAGGAGAAGCACCAAAGCCTCCTGTTGGTGGCTAAACACAATGGCTCCTGTAGTGTTGATGGATCAGCAGTTGGATATGCGCCATCAAAAGTCAGGTAAAGTTGCCCTAAGCTCTTTTAAAAGTGTTTTGTAAAGAGCGAGAGGTAATCTGCAGGAAGTGAATGTCAGCTTTGCCGGATCTGAGGAGCTTTAGGATGTATCTGTTTAATTTTTCTTTTTTTAAACTCATCCCACTTGCATTAGTCATGATTCACGCTGAGACAACTGAAGGTGTTCTCTATTGTTCCTCGTCCCCGCCTTCACGCTGATGTGATGGCAAGTCTGTCTGTCTGGGTGGTGTCCACGGGAACGTTTTGTGCTCACGTGCGAAAGCAAACAAAACTTTGAGAATTCCTCCATCACATGCAACAAAAAGCAGCTTCAGAACAGTGTCACATAGGCAAAAAAAAATTGCTGTTGTCATGAAGCAATAAAAACAATCATATTGAAATCAAAGCAGCAAAAATTGTGTAAAATAAATTAAGAAATACATTTTTGTTTAGATTTCCAGGTGTTGATAATCATTGTTAACATTTTCTATTAAAGACCAACTCAGATGAAAATGGCGTTTTCAGCATGTTCTTGTGACATTTTTCTCATGATGGAGAACATATATAAATAAAATTAAGCTAAAAATTACATTTCTGAATATTTATTTATTCATATCATTGTGAGTCAGGAGCAAACAAAAATATTGTAGATGTGACACCGAAGCTACTACGCCAAGCTTCCTGCTTTGCTCCATTCTGATGCATGTAGACTATTAGATCCACGTACGGCTGGATAGCTCCGAGATTGTTCGCCATTCTTTTTGCACCGGTAATGTTAGGTTGGGAGTGTAAGGGGCTGTAAGCTACCGGGAGAGAGTGTAGATAAATAGATGACGGGAAGTGGGGTGGGCTTACTTTCGTGCCAACAGTTCCGCCCACAATTTCAAATAAAAATGTACTGCCGTTCTGCAAAAACTAGAAAATGACAGGTTTTTGACTGGAGTGGGTATTTAAACAATTAGAAAGGCTTAGTATGTGGTAAACATCCTGAAAGAAAAGATGAATGTGACAAACCTTATAGGATTTAAGTATGAGCACCTCTGTTAGTAAAGGCAGAGGGGTTGTGGTGCGTTCAGGTGTTCATTAACACTTTGACAAGGAGAAGAACTGTTGAAATCATTTGACAATAATGCTTTTAGTTTGGGCAGAGTTATAAGGCCATGTCCAAACAATCAAAAACCCATCATTCTACACTGAGAAAGAATATTTACAAGAGAAGAAAACATTCAAAATAATTACCAGTCTTCCCAAGAGCGGCTGAAAATGTTCTGAGAAAGTACGTGGAGCCCGAGAGGTGCATGTGTGACTCTGAAGACTTCATTAGGAAGGATGGGAAAGTTCATTTAAGTCCAGTTTGGAAAAATATTTAGCTTATAAGAAAAGTCTGAAAAAGAGAGTTGTAAAAAGAACAGCTTATCCTTTTGTTTTTTTTCTTTTTTTAAAGTGCACTTAACTGTCAGGAAGACAGCAGCCTCAGCACTCGCCTAACAGCTGTTGTTGATAAGCAAAGTGATGGAAGAGTGATAAACTGTGCTTTTAATACTGTGACTCAAAACCATTAAATTCTTCAGTTTTATACAAACTATCTGTCCAGCAACTAAAAATGATCCCAGTATTGTCATTTAAGTCACAAATCTACGGTGGCCCTAAAGTTCAAATCACACCAACAATTCACTCAACACGAAAACATATTAAAGATCACAATGGTGATTAAAAAAAAACAAAACAAATTAAAAAAAGCATTGCCTTTTAGAAATTTGGACAAAAAAAACAAAACATAATTAAAATAATTAAACAAGATTAAAATAAAATAAAAGGGATTTCCAGGAATCAAACTGACATGTAAAGAATTAAACGCAAAAAAAACTGGAGAAAGTAGGTACTATGGGACATCGCTGATCGCTAATTGCTGATTAGATAATGGCATTTAATTTTTTTTAATCCGTTTTTATTGTAAGTTTTATGATTAATATGGACTATATCCAGTATGGCTTCATGACAAATAACTTCCGGTTGAAATGATGGACAAACTTCAGTAACTTAAATATATTTAGAATGCAGCTTTAAATATATAACTTATATGATATTGTGTGACAGAATATAACATATATTGAATATTAAATGAATGTATTATTTTACATTTCAGTAAATATCTCAATATATTGCATAGTATTTTAATATATATAAAAACAGCAGTAATTGCGGTATTTTAGTATATTGAAAAATATATTATTTCCGCATAAAGAATATATTGTCAATACATTATTGAGAAATATATTATTGTTTTGGAAGGGTGATCTGTAAACAAATTTCTGCACACCTTAAATGTCTTTTTTACCCAACAAATCAAAACATTTAAATAAATGAGCATGGCCACTGCATCATTAAACAGTTTTTTAGCAAATATTATAAGAAACATTTGATGGTAGTTTGGTTTATGGGTTTCTTCCAGGTCCTCCTCGTGTGAAAAAAAACCCAAACACTTATGATTGGTTAGTTTCAGCATTAAGTTTCTGAATGCAGATGCAACCAGTCCTTCTCCACGACATAAAGCCTTTAAAAGAAAATAACTTAGATTAACATGTATGTCAATTAACAAACAAATCAAATCAAACTTGTTCGTTATTTTAAGAATTAGCACAGACTTTTCAAAATACAACTTTTGAAATGTTTTGTTTGGTAATTAAATCAAACTTTATTTATAAAGCACTTTTCACACTTCAGTAACAGAGACTTTAAACAATTAAAAATTTCATTATAAAACACCAGAATACCTCTACCCTCCTGATCCCCCACTTTCTACATAATAAAACATAAAATATGACCAATGAATAAAACTACAAATATAGAGATGAATACAAACAGAAATAGATAACAACGCAGTATAAATATATTTAATTTGATTTTTAGTTTGAGAATTCATCTATCCATTCATCTTCTTCCGCTCACGACCGGGTCGTGGGGGCAGCAGTCTAAGCAAAGATGCCCAGACTTCCTTCTCCCCGACCACTTCCTCCAGCTCCTCTGGGGGGATCCCATGGCGCCGGCCGAGAGACGTAGTCTCTCCAGCGTGTCCTGGGTCTTCCCAGGGGCCTCCACCCATAGGTGAGCACTGGAACGAAGATGGAACGGTAAATTGAGAGCTTTGCTTTTCTGGCTCAGCTCTCTCTTCATCCCAACGGACCGGTACAACGACCGCATAACCACCTGTCGATCTCACACTTCGATCTTCTCTCACTCATGAACAAGACCCCAAGATATTTAAACTCCTCAACTTGGGACAGGAGCACTCCACACACCCAGAGAGGGCAAACCACCTTTCTCCGGTCAGGAACCATGACCTCAGACTTAGCAATGAACCCTCATCCCAGCCGCTTCACATTCGGCTGCAAACCGTTCCAATGCATGCCGGAGGCGATAGTTTGGGAATAAACATAATAAAAACTGTTATATTCTATCTTTATAGATACAGAATCAAATGTAGTTGGTTAAAACTGGATTGAAAATTGAGAACATGGAAAAAAGATTTTATGACAGATATGTTTGTATTTTTTTCTGTTGTTTGGCTTGACATAAAATCCAAAATTTATTATTTTATTAACTTAATTAAACATGTTCCTTTCTATTAACACAGTGTAAAAAGCATATAAATTATGTTTATTTCTGACAGACAGCTACCATTTTAACGATGGCGTTCTCAAAATATTGTTAATAAAAATAATTACCCATAAAAACTCTGCAAGGAACTCTAAACCCTATAAAGAAACCCAACACCCTTTCACTTGTTTTGACTGCAAGCTGCAACACGAAATAATAAGGATGTATTTTCCATCTGTCATAACACAAAGTACCTTTGGACGATTGATTAACAAAGTTTGTTAAACCCACAACAGTGTGTTGGATCTTTGTAAAGTTTGCTTTGAGTGTCATCAATTCTCACATGCTTGTTCATTTACAGTAATTCAGAATCTGTGACTTCTCAAATAAATAGAGGAAAAATAATGAAACAAACAGGCTATGGTTGCCTAGTAACCTTTCCCCCACGGATTTACAGGTGATCCAGGTGCAACATGGGAAATGCAGACTGAACATTGAAGGAAATGCAGACTCCATGCATAATGGATGAGCTGCATTGTGGTCCCTTTCACTTCCTTCTGCACACACCACAGGAAGAATTTACAGCTCCAGTGTTTGAGAGTCCAAATCCAAGTGTGGCGGCCTTATCGCCCATGCCTTCTTAGAATAGCGAGCACAAATCCCCCCCCCAATGCTAACCAACACAAGAGACCGCAAACGCCCCCTCAGCTACTGAGTAACTGATAGGAATGAGATCACTGAGGCACAAATCCTCTTCGGCGAGCCCAATGAAAGGGGGCTGGCTGCACAATTGTTGAGCTCATTCAAGGGCAGCCCGTTTCATTATCTTCCCCCACCTTGCAGCGCACGTGTGCACTCTCATATCTCATTTTTGAACCAAAAACAACCTACATTCTTAGGTGGCTCTGCATAAACAGGTGCTCCAAAAACAAAAACATTAAAGTACAGAGGAATATTGTACTTCCAATGATCTATATTCTATTTACATTTAGAAAAGTAGATGCTTTTCTGCCACTATAGAAATTCAACCCCTTTGGGCTTTTCCCTGCAGGGCTTGCAACAGCAAATTCGCTTTCTCTCGTGCTACATTCATACCGGGCATGTGTTGCATGTTCAAGAAGGCGCTATAAGCGGTCTTATGAACGCGTATTCAGCCAGCAGTGTTCACATCGGACAAGCAGGGAGGGGACTCTTCGTCTTTGTTCTTTTTTTTTTACTATTTACAAGCGCATGTTGGCCAACTACAGTTGGAAGAGGCTATTTCACTCCCAAATCTGAGTCCCTGATTGGTCAGAGCACAGCTGTTGTACTTTTTAGCGGTCAAAAGTTCAACTTTCTGCGTGCCATCAATGAACGCCCGATTTGAACGTAGAGCCCGAGAACCAACTTAAAGACTTGCGTAGCGACATGTGAATGCAAGAGCGGAAGCCCAAATCACAAATTCACGTGCGTTCACATAAACTTTTCATTTTAAGTGGCTGCTTAAATGCGAGTTACTACAGCCAGTGTATGTGTACGGGTATCTTGATTTGCATATTTTGGTTTGGCAAAGATTTTTATGTCTTCCTGACAGAACCCCGTATTTATCCAGCACAATGAATCCATGGCTTGCGCCGCCTTGTGGCTACATTTGACTTTTACAACAAATAAAACAGGCTTGTTTCCCTTTGGGATGATTTTTTTGTCCGTAGTATCTTTTAATAATCAATTCCATAAACATTACATTTCATCATTTGTGCATGCCAGATGTTTCAACTACTAGAAATGTAATTGCAGATTGAAGACATTTTCTGTTCCCATCCCAGCTAGCCTCGCAGACAAAACCTGTCGCTTCTTTTGCCTGCATGCTTGTGTTCTGAGAAAGCAAAATTGTCTGACAAAAAAAAAAGGAAGAGAGGGTTAGGGTGTGGTGCCAGCAGATTTACATCAGCAGTGCTATAGTAAGAGCTGCCTGGAGCCATCACTGGAGCAGTAAAAGTGGAGTCATAAAAGCTGGAAACTGGTTTTAAAGCTCACAGAAGAGAAGTAGATTCTGCCTGTGAGTTATGGGTTGAGGTATAAATCTATCCTGGCGTAAGTCCTCTCCCACCAGAACTTTCAGAACACAATCCTGACTGTGTAACCTTTATCTGAATATGTTTGCCTACAATCAGTGAACCAACATCAGCACGGGCTTTCCTTGAAGAGACAGCAGTTATCGGGGCCACATCTTAGCATCTAGTCAAGAAGGCCGACCATCGTCCACACTGGCAGAAAACTGCTTTTCAGAGTTTAGCCCTGCTATATCCTAAAACGACTCCATTCACTGCTCTTTCAGTTGGTAATTGCCCTACAAGATAAGGCTAGTCTGTACCATTTAAAATGTATTTGGGGCTGGAGCTAGATAACAGTCTGTCATTGGCTGCTTTTGATAGTATGTCAGTTTCTAATTTAGGGCGCACACTGCTGGAACAAGCACGGGCAGCCGTGACACAGGCCTGACAGCAGTTGACGTGTTTTCATGAAAAGTAAACTGGGTGCACAGGTGAACAGGTCCCAGGGCTGATGTGGGCACCACTTGAACTAATCCAAACAGCCTGGAGTATTCTGCACTTCGTGTTCTCACAAAAACGCCTAATTTTTAAGATTCAAGCCCTGAGCGTAACTTTGAATCTGGGAAGTCTTTCCTGAAAAGACAAACTCCTTTTCATATCAGTCTAAAATAAACAACCATTACACAGAGAGACAAAGTTACTAATGAAATCTGTTTTTCTCAGCTAATCAATTCAAACAGAGGGAATTTTAATTACCGTGTTTTTCGGACTATAAGTTTGTTAAAAGCGCATAATAAAGAAAAGATTTGTATCCAAGTTGCACTGTAGTATAGGTCATACTTTTGTGAGAAATTAAAAAAATTAAATAAAATACAAGAACAGATATTTCATGTTGAAAGGCAAACCATAATACCAGAACCGATAACAATATTTGATCTGAATATATGTATACCTCACTGCCGTAACACTTTGATGTTTACTTGGCTTCATGAAACACAGGAGGAATATAATATATTTGCGCAACATTTGAACAATTATTAGGATAACCATAGCACAAAGAATATGCTACCTAAACTCTTTATATCCCTTCAAATCACGCATTTCGTTGAATTCTTTGTTGCTTCTAAACAACCCCACCAAACCCGGCGTAAAGTTATGTTCACACCGCCCTCAGCAACTCACGTTCAAGCAGCAACTTCCAATAAAAAGTAAACGTTAACGTGCGTTTTGGACTTCCACGTTCAAAACTCACTACACAAGTTTTTACGACTATTTTTGGGCTCTACAGACAAAAAGTGGAGCCATTGAACGCACAATGAAAATGAAACCAGATTGAAATTTGACCATTTAGGGACTCAGATTTGGTAGTGATGTATGGATGGCGTCCCTTTCAGTTAGTATCAACCGTTTGAAAATTGATCATGGAGGAAACATTAATAATTGCGGTTTGTGATTGACGGAATTGTATGACACCAAGGTTTTTCGTGTATCGGAACAGAGCTGTGAAAGGAAAAATCTGGAGCAAGATTCACCAGATTTGCACAGCTTCAACATTTTCACCAACCCTATTCCACTTATACGTAGCGGACATGCAAGAAGAGACAGTCTAGTGTGAACACCGTGTGCTAAATGCTTCTTTAAAAATGCGCGTTTAACTCATTCAAGAATGTGTGTCACATAGTACAGGAGCGACGTTTCTTCCTTTGCGTTGCTGTCAGTAACAAATACTGATACACACCTAAAGTGCCCTCTAGTGGTTGTTGCTATTTATTTTTTTAAAATCACACACAATTCACACCTGGCCAAATTACCGTATGCAAAAAAAAAAAAACAACTTTGACTCTGAAAGTACGGTAATAGTAAAGGTTAAAGCTTTCCAGCTCCCCCACATTAAGCTCTGCTAATCCACATATTTTGCACAGCCAATTTGTACGCCTTTATTTTTCAAGTGGGGCTCAATTAAAGGATTAATTTCTGTCTTTATTTGGGTTTTATTACCAGATATCCATTCAAAATAACACCTATATTAAAAAACGTTTGTGCTTAAAGTAATCGGCTCTTAACGTCAAAGCAGCATGATACTATCGTTTTCTTCATGATGTTTTATATCATTTTTTGCACTTGATGCAGATACTTTCCTGTGCTTTGACAAGCCCTAAATCTCTGTTAAGCTCCTACAGTTTTGCCTTTAAGTGCATATCAAAACTGTTCTTAATAAAGACCATCCCTGATACTCTTAAGCCTGTGCACACAATGGAATAAGGGCAGATTAATTCCATGTCATGAGGCTAAAAAAAGTTTTTTTTTTCAGGATGAGGTCTAATTTTAGATAAGTATCCTCAGGCTAAGTTGCTTAAGCCTTTTTACAAATAAAAACTTTGAACAGGTTTAGTATATTAGTCGTTTATGTATTTAAATTAGCATTTTAAAGCAACAACATTAATAAAGTAAGATGTTTAAACCTGTTTTTTTATTGTAGCTAAATGTTGTGACACTTTATTCACCGTAAGATTCTAGATGTTCAGTTTGTCACAATGTCCATCAAAGCAGCTTGTTGTGTACCGTATCAACCGCCAGACCTCCTTGTTGCCTGGTTGTCTTTGTTGCTACACACATTCCAGAAATAGCCTAAAAGTTTAAACTGTTTAATAGGCTCTAAACACACTGAACATAGCACAGAAACCCTATAAAGTTTGGGCCAAGCCCTTAAAAGAATTAACCTTGGTTATTTTTAACCATTTATCATTTAAATTTTACATTTTCCTGTTGAAACTTAAAGGATTTTCCTTCTGGGATAATAAAAGACTGACTTTCACATGTTAATATATGAATTCTGTTGGGATTTGCTGATGATTCCACCATATGTGTTGACACCAGGTCACACAGGATGCCTTTAGAAAAAAAAATAATAATGATGGTAATGCTTTCCTTTTGAGTTTGTTTTACTATCTGCAACTCTGCCATTCTTTGGAGAATGTACGCTCCCTGCAGCTTGGTTTTGATGTCTTAAACACACCTCAGGGTTTACAAGGTGTTGCAGCTCTGCAGCCATCTTTGGTAAAAAAAAAAGGGAAAAAGAAGCATGACGAGGTTACTGCTGGTCATCTGTGAACTTACTGTGTATGTCAAAGCATTTGCTGTTACTGTATGAGTGGAAATGTGCTCAGAGTTTCCATGGGATGAATTAGCCAGTGGTGTTCTGTGAGACTTTGACACCTTTCTTCAGCAAAAAAAAAAGATAGTTTTCTCAGTCAACATAAAACCTAAAGGGGTTTGCTTTTCTTTTTGTCTGTAAAGAGACTAGTCCATGTTGTTTTAGATGTGGCTTTCTAAAATAACCTGCTCCCGATCAAAGATTTATAAACCTTTCGTGCCGCCTCTTCCTTGTGACACCTGTCTGTGGGCGCTCATAAACTGTATCCGGTCCCGGTTGCCAGTGGAACTTGATAGCGCGTCCTGGTTTTGTCAGGGTAACACAATGCTGCAGTCCCTCCTTTAGTCAGAACTAAAGCAGCCTGCGATTGTTCAGCAAGCATCTAAATATAACGTAGAGGTTTAAACTTTGCTGCAGACAGACAGACTGTCTTGATAATAAAATAATGCAATCATCAAGTTAGATAAAGAATGCAACTTTTTTCACATAGGTGGTGCGTCAGATACTCTCAAAAGCTTCTTGTTTGCTCCATCTTTATGTATGGTAATAATTGAACCACGGTGTAAGATAAAAGCCCCTTTGTTGAATGCTAATTGCAGAGTAACAGCTCAAAACTACCTTAAACAAAATATGACTCGCAGCAGTCGCTGACTCCAAGGACCAGATTGTTTTTGCAATTTTTCTTTTTTTACTGTGCCTTTGAGTGAAAATTTTACCCTGCCCCATGCTAAAAAATGGCAGCCATTATCTGACATATTTACATTTCACATTTTCACACAATATGGGAAAAGAAAACTTTTGTTAGTGTTCTTCAAAGAATTTTTTGCACATGTTACCAGCGTATGTGAAGTCTACAATCACAACCAAAGTTTTGTCCACTTTTGACCTCGGTAGGAGGCCGCCTTCTTGCATTTTTCCAAAAATAACAATCACCTACAAATTAAAACTCCCCCCACAGAGGGATTTCAATTTATTGCCTCTTAAGTATTCAAGCATCATTGGGAAAAGTTTGTCAGAATTAGAAGTTGTAGATTCTCAACCACGTCAGCGTCGCAAACTCACAAACATGATGTTCTCTTGTTGTTCCCACATTTTTACAGAGATATAGTGAAAATGTAATACATACTGTCTCAACCTGAATGAAATATGGCATAGCATACGAACATAATAGGAATTTTGACATAATAAACAAAAAAAACCCAGTTGCCAAGGAAATTTACTTTTCCCGATTCTTCTAAAATGTCCTTTCACCTTTTGCCCCCCCAGGTGACCAAAGCATAAAACAGTTGCTATAGAGATTAAATTAACAAAAAAGACAGCATAAAAAAATGTTTAAGGCTTTAATTTAACTTGATTTTTCTCTTGTTTTTTTGTTAAATTGTTTGTTTTGACAAAAACTAAGATGTTGTTCAGTTTGAATAAACAAGAAAAAGTCATGAACAATGAGAATATAATTACTGTACATGAAGAATTTATATAAAAAGTTTTTATTTTGGTTTAAATGGAGTATGTTGACTCCAATTTTATGTAATAAATTGTGCGACACGTTGACCTTTTACAAAAGAACCTTCCTTCTTCTTTTATGTCTTTATTTTCTCAATACTGCTTGGGAAAAATGCAAAAAAAATCTTGACAAACTTCGGAGAACAACTTCTTTCTTTCGTTGAAGAACAACTGTCAGCTAAACCAACATGAAAGTTTTGTCTTTCTCTAGTCTGTCAAACTGAAGCTGTCATAGGAGTCCAACTTGATGGGACACACCTCTGGAACCCGCTGGATGGGTTTTTCCTGAAACGTAATTCATGTTTTTTTTTTTAAGTGGCTCAAGCAATAACTATTATTAACTATTATTATTTTAAAACAATTAGGGTTCACAGGATTTCTTTGAAGCAGTTTGAGCATGAAAGCAAAAATCTCATATGTCTCATCAAGGAAAACCAAATTACCAACATACTGCATATATTCTGTATATATGCATCCATTTTTGTTACCTGCTGTATCCCTTTTGGAGTAAAGGGGTTGCTGGAGCCTGTACCTGCTCAGGTTACAGTTGGGAGAAGGCGGGTACACTCTTGACAGTTCCCCAGTCTGCCACAGGGCACACAATCACTCCCACACACACTCACACATATACTATTCTATATTACATTAAATACATTTTGCTTGTTAATGAGTCAACAGTCTCACCTTTGAACCCTAACCCTTAATAATAATAGAACACCCTGTGATATTCCGGTGTAAAAATACTGTTTTCAAAAGCAGGCCTAAGTCTGCGGGATCTGGAACTTCTTAAAATGTTGTTTATTTGCTGAAGTACAAGCGCCTCACTTGATGCATTACTTGTTTATTGATTTCTCACATCACTGCTCTATTAAAAGGCCTCTCCACATCAACTAGCTTTAGGAGACATAAACAGGAAGCCAACAATTTGTAGCTAAAGTGTGCTGCTACGGCTTCTTCAGAAAAATAGAAGAAGACGATATTAGCGAATATTAGCACTTCATTGCAATCATAATAATGTTTATATATAGCAAGGACAGTAGGAACAATAGCAAACCCCTTTTTTCGTCTTGAGGAGGATCTCAGCTCTGGGACGGTGTGCTTTCAAGTTGTGTCCTGCAGACATCTTGTGATCTTTCTGTGGGTGACTGGGTTTCCTGAGTTGGATGAAGCATTAGTTCCTCTCACAGTCATTTTCTCAAATGTTCTCAGAGAATGGATAAGATACTCCCTCTTTGCTCCTTGCGTATCAGCCTTCCTGCAGCCTTATTTGATCAGAATGAAGCAAGAATGTCCTGTGATCTCAAAACCCATTCAGTATTGACATTAGCAGGCCAGATCTTTTTTGTTTATTTATTAGATGCTAGTGGAAAAATTAACAGCTGTCTTCAAGAACCAGTTAAAAAGCTAATACTGCATTAGTTAAATCAGCAGATGCAGCAAAGTCAACAAAAATGATGTTAAGCAAGGAGGAATAGGAATATTTGGCCATGGATTGTGCAAAGTTTGTCCCAAAGCAGCACAATGCTTAGTTTGAGGTTTGTTGAAGGGATGTTCACAGGGGGGGGAGGATGGTTTCACAAGTGCAAAGCAGTTGCAGAACGCTGTTAATCAGGGTTTTAATGAGTGACTAAAAGCAAACAACAGACACACAAAGATATATTGCCTTTATTGAAGTAAAAAGGCTGATGAAAGTCTCAGTCTAAGAAAGTGATGCAATACTCCCTGAGAAGCCAAACTTCCCTGTCAATAATTGCACACTCGTGCCATAAAATACAGATCGATTAAACCTAATTAAGAGTGTATTCAGACTGGACACATTTGGTTTACTTAATCTGAACCAGAATTCATTTCCCCCAATAATCCGGAGCAAATTTTCAGTCTGAATACACCCAAGCGGACCCTGGTTTGGGACCAAGAAGCGCTCTTTTGAGGTGGTCTCGGTTTGTTTCCAATCGGAACGAGCTCCGGTTCACTCTGAGTGTATTCAGACTTGAATTACGAGGGTGGTGCAAAGCAACTAGAGAAAGAATAATGAAAGTCCTGCTCTTTCCAGTCGTTGTCGTGATAGTTCACTTATTCAAACTTTGTATTTCACTGACCAATTTTGAACGTCTGTATCAGCGTCAGGTACAACCCTTTTACTTGCTGCTTTGGTACGGTGGAGGCATGTCGCAAGGCAGTTACCAAGGAGACACTGGCTAAGACGGTACACAGCTAAGTGTTTATGATTGTTGGGAAAACAGTGTGAGAAGCAATGTGTGTCACCTTAAAAGTAGCTTTAATGACACAGTCCAGACCAACAGACTTTTCCAGTCTGAATACACCAGAAATGAAGATATTTTGTTCAAATAAATTAATTTTTACAAATAATTTTAATATTATCATTTAGTGTACTGCAGGTGATTTGCCAGGCGCCAGAAGTCCAGTCAAGTACTCTGTTTAAAAACAGCTGTGAGGGTAGGGTCCTTGATTCTTAATAAGATTAATGGCTAACCTCTCTGTGCCTGCTCCATTTACAGAACACACCATTTTTTTTCTTTTCTTGGAATGAGCACACTGCTGCCTCAGTTCTCACCTGCAAACATCTAAATACAGCAGTGTATTGCTGCAAGGGCCTACGTGCGCATTTATGCACAGGGCTTGTCAGTCTTGACAGGTATGACAGCCCTGCAGCTGTGAGGTCAGACCGTTCCTCTTCTTTTTTCCATGTTGCCTCTGACCTCAGTTCCAGCCGGTCCTTTCTTCTTCTGATGGACAGTGGTTAAGTAATGCTGCAGGTATGCGGGTTCACTCTTGTGGTTAAAAGGTCTTGCTGGACTCTGGCCTTTATCTGCAAGACTCCTCTTTGGCAACATCTGAGACGCAAGAGTTATGACCTGTTAACAGGCCTTTTAAAAATAAACCCATGAAAGGAGGATGTGTTTATTTTTGATCCTGAAGAGGTTTGAACAGGCAACATTCGATTTTTAACTGACTCTGGTTATAATTATGATATTCTTTTCTCAGTAAATATCATTTTTCGTGCTTATATACAATCCAGTTACTGTCAATCGTGTGTTTTAGAATTTTATTTTGAATTGTTTTAATATCGTTGCTGTGGTATGTACAGTGCTTTATAAATAAAGTGCACCATAAACCAACTTTTTAAAATGAGTGATTAAAACTTTATCTATGTAAATGCACATAATAATGGGTATATGTTATCACATTATATGATTTATAGGTTTTCCTTTTTTAAAAATACTAATAGCAAACTTTTGACATCCAGTTTATCCTTGGGCGGAACTTAACATATTTGTCTTGTTCACAATAAGAATGTTTTACGTGTTTCTTTGACCTCCTTTTGTGCCGATATTTGGACCCTGTCTGCCTATAGGACAGGGGCATCCAACTCCAGGCCTCGAAGGCCGACCTTTTGCTGGTTTTCCAGCAATCTCCTCACATTTGCTGCTGATTACCAGGATCAGGTGTGCTTGGCCAATAAGGAGCTTTAATGGCTGGTTGGTTGGAAAACATGTAGGTTACCGGCCCTCGAGGCTTGGATTCTGACTTCCTGGCTATAGGCTAATAAAACTCAGACCCTTTCAAAACAAAAAAAATTAACAAACGAAAGTGCTTTTACTAATATTCTTTACTAATATTTTAACCCATAAGAACCCAGACCCATTTTTATAAAAAAATAAAATGATGTGGAATATTCCAAGTGGACCACAGAACACATTTCGGTTGATTTTCTTTTACACTGATTTCACCATGGGTTCTTATGGGTTAAAGAAGTAGAAATATTTTGCCCAGTGTCTCCGTTACACCGATTGTACTCATCTTCCGCTCAGAAAACAATCTGGAAATTTGCTTTAGGATGTTTCATTTGGCAATGAGGCTGAAAACGCCTGAATGACAGAAGGTTAAGAAAAGTATCTCTAACATCGCTAACACACATCTCAAACAGCAGTCTGAACATACTTCTACCTGCCCCAGTTTTCCCTCTTATTTTATTAAATTTTTTTTTTTTTTTGCTCAGCCTAGGTTCCTGCAGACACTGATATCCAAACGTGCTGTGAGTGTGAGAACAACATCAATGCGCTGTTTCTGATAAAAGCGTGTGGCAGACATTATTCGGGGTCAAAAGCAAGCGGGAATGTCTTGCCCATGTTCTGGTTGTCATAATAGAGGCACTGACAGGGATTTCTTAATGCCAATAGCTCCTCTACCATCAACACTGCTTATGTAACTTCACTCATGTGGCACTGATCCCAAGAGCTAATGCAGACCCCAGCTCAACATACACACCTCTCTCTGGCTAAGAATAACTCATCATGGGATAACTTTTGGCAGAGGTTTGTTCACACATTTTTCACGATAAGTTGTTTTTAAAACTCAAAAATACGTTTTTGTGCATTATTTTCCTGGATGTTTTTTGGAACCGGTCTCCAAACAAGGAGACATAGATCTGATCTCTAATTTTATGGAAAAGTCTAGTCAAATGCCTCAAACATGTGCTGGACTATCTGTGCAGTTAAGCCGGATTTAATCGTTTGGAGATAAATTGTGGTCGAAAGCATTTATGAACTGAAATTTTGTCATCAGATTCAACTTTAAGTCTATTTACTCAGTCAAAGCATCAACAGTAATGCAATCATACGACTGCGTCACAATGTTAACACAGTGCAGCGCTTTTGCTTTTTTCCATCTCTTTCTAACTTTCCACCAGATTGTTCAGGTTTGAACAAACAGCACTTGTTTGGATCAAATGGTAGGTCGATCGCTCACATTTCACCAGCTACTCTTCAGAGATCCTACTTTTTTCTAGATTATGTACTTTAAATACGTCACTAGTTTTGATTCCAGACGCTTTGCCAAGCTCTAGTAGGTTTTGTGGTTTTGGATGTGCCAGGGTCTCCTGTTTGGCAGGACTTCACGCTGCAGCTAATGAATGTTGCGTCATTTCTGGTCTGCAGACTTATAATTTCAAGTGCACAAGAGACAGCAGTTGTTATCAAACTCCGATCCATAAATATCAGGATTCACATAAACCCAGTGACTCCTAGCTAATGCGTAAATTCTACACAGCCCTGCATGCTCCATGATTTGCAACATGTCGTCCGTGTCGCCTTGTTTTGTAGATTGTCCCGATCTGCAGCAGTGGTAAACCTCAGTGCTTGTAAAACTAAACTGAGTGTATCTAAGACAAATTATACTGACACAAACCTGCCTCACATTTGTAAGCATCTCTGCATTTGTTGTCCGGGCTCTTTTGACGTTTAACACAAGTTTTTCAGCTTTTTCTTTGCCTTTTTTGCCAATGATTTAGTAGTTCTGAGAAAGGTTTTACATATGTGGGATGAACTGTGACGTATTTTCACATCATAAACAGATATCTATTAACCTAAAACTAATCTGCCGGGTCAAAGTACCTCTGTGCCTTGAATTTTCACAGAGGGCCCTAATTACATTTTGACAGGTGACTGCTGCAGGTAAAAGTTTCATCGTGTGACCTCATTTCTAGAAGGCCCCCAGACGGTCTGCGTCCTACAAGATAGTTGCAGCATGTCCTTCTGTTAGGCAAGCACAGAGAAAACAGCCATGGCTGCGCTGATTGTAAGCATAAACATATGGGGAGCTTGTTTTTCTCCCCAGAAATCTGGATCAATGTAGGATTCATACCCTGAAGTCTCTAAGGGGTTTCCCACCAACCACCCACCCAGGGCAGAGTTGTAACTAAATCAAACCATTCATTCTGAAGCAAAATCAAAAACCTCTTTGTTCGGCTAACTTGATTGCAGTGTTTTGGTTTGTTTTTACACGGATTTTGGAACCCTCTTTCCTAAACGTATGAAGTTCTTTCCTTTATTGGACGGTTAAAGAGATTATGTAACAGGAGGGTCATCAAAACGGACGGATCCATGGTTTCCAATGTGCGAGGGAGCTAACTGACTAAAGCTGTGATAACAGGGATTTATCAAATTAGCCCCAAAGTGGTGTATGCTGTTTATAAAAGCCAGGTTATGTAAGAATATCAAAACTCCAAATTTGTTTTTAAATTTGATAAAATTGTGAACATATTTCAATCTTATGGCTGTTCTGGAAGGGGCTTGTAGGCACAAACTCTGTTTTTCTCCTCTTCTTCTTTTAAATGCCTACTCTGATTAAAATTGTGTTTTTAAACAAGTTATTGTGACTTTCTACTAATCATGCAGGGCATATATTAAGAAATAAGCTTAAAATTGCATTTCTGAGTAGTTCTTTGTTCAAATTGTTGTGAATCAGAGGCAGACGAACAAAGGGCATTTAAAAAAAAATGG
This sequence comes from Adrianichthys oophorus, assembly GCA_036245035.1. Classification (NCBI taxonomy): domain Eukaryota; kingdom Metazoa; phylum Chordata; class Actinopteri; order Beloniformes; family Adrianichthyidae; genus Adrianichthys; species Adrianichthys oophorus. The sequence goes on from BSAI01000012.1 coordinate 8,272,378, forward strand.
TAGTTGTGACATCACAAATACAGTGGATGGGCCACAAACTCCCTTCTCCGCCCCATTCTGATGTATCCACTTGTAACTAGATTGTTTTCCTCGTCTGAGCTGGCATCTGAATACAAACGATGTTGGGAAGGGGGTGGGCTCACTCCACAGCATTATTCCTGCCCACAATGTAGAGGCTAATTTCCAATGAACTATGTCCTGGAAAGCAACTCAAGTTATTTTTTTTTATTTTGGCCAAAAATTTAATAATTAAAAGAGCACTGGATGATGCTTTAAAAATTGATCAAAAGATGATCGGAGTGGGACTTTAGGGACTTCTCATCCCTATTTTTAAAAATGTACCACTATTATCTGCATGTCTTATTCAGAAGAGTTGTTGTAGCGACTAATATAAGTAATCTAAATGAAAAAGTAGCGCGGGACTGAATATTCACACATCACTTTTTCTATTTGATTTTTCCTTTTTTCCTGTAGACACGTAAATTGACCAAAGCAGAGCGACAGCGCTTCAGTGAGGAAGTGGAGATGTTGAAAGGCCTACAGCATCCAAATATTGTTCGCTTTCATGACTCCTGGAAATCAACTGTAAAGGGGCATAAGTGCATCATCCTGGTGACTGAGCTCATGACCTCTGGCACACTCAAGACGTGAGTTTTTTTTATTAATACTTTTTCTTTCTCCGTCATTTGGAAATTTTCATCTTAGCCCTCAGCTTGACTTCTACCTTTAAATATGGGGAGAGTTTGGAGTATTAGAGTTGGAGAATAACTCTTGTCCTAATAAAATGTTCTGTGATAAAACGCAGGAAACTTGGAGACTTCCTCTTGGTTGTCAAGAAAAATGAGACAAAGTACTTTGTGGCACTTGAAAGCTTCCGTAGTTGTTTCACGTTTAGACTGAGTTGTTGAAAGTAATCTCTTTGTTTCAGGTATCTGAAAAGATTCAAGGAGATGAAGCTGAAACTGTTGCAGCGCTGGAGTCGACAGATCCTCAAAGGCCTTCACTTCCTGCACACACGCACACCTCCGATCATCCACCGCGACCTGAAGTGTGACAACATATTCATCACTGGCCCAACTGGCTCTGTCAAGATTGGAGATCTGGGGCTGGCCACTCTCAAAAGTGCCTCTTTTGCTAAAAGTGTCATAGGTGTGAGATATTTTCAATTTCAGCATTTCATGTCACAGTTTACCTCAGACTTGAATTATAACAATAAAATCATATTTAAAAGGAAAAGGCAAAAACTTTAATTGGAGCTTTTGGCTGTGAAATTTGCTAATTAGCTTTAAAAATTCAAGTATCTTAATATTTTCTTTGCATGTTTTTCCATAAATTACATAAAATAAACAGATTCTAATTGTCTGAGATGCGCTCAATCTATTCATTTTATGGTGTCATATCTAGTGGATTTTAAGGTTGATTTTAGGAGAAGATTGCTAAGTGAAAGGGCTATTTTAAAGATTAATTGGATATAAAACATGATTTAGAAGTTACAATATTGAGTCACTATGTAATTAACCTTCATTGTAAGCTAATATTCAAAGCGGTCTCCAAGCAAATCGAGAACAGAAGCAAGGTCAGTTTTACATTTTCTGCAGAGTTTTACATTTTTAGATCTAATGCTAAAATGTTTACAACTATAGATGGCAAACAAAAGCATGCTAACAGTCTAATTTTGAGGCTTAATTAGCAGTGTTTTAATCACTTGTCAAAATAGGCTAAAACACAAGTCAATTTTATTTTTTTGTTCCCAAAACAATTAGCCAAATGTATAATTAATTAAGTAATGTATTAAATTTTAACAGTTATAATTTCATTTTACTACTGAGCCCTGGACATGACATTCAGGAAAAAAACTGTTCCCTCACTTTCAGAATTAGTTGCCACAAATTTGTATCTTGTGGGTACAAATTTGGTATCTTTTATTCCCAAAACTATTTTATTTGGACAAAATGCCAATTTGTGGCAGCAAAATGCTTATTTGTCACTTAACATGCTAATTTGTACCCAAAATGCTAATTTGTGTAAACAAATGCTACTTTTGTGCACACAAAATACACATTTTTGGCTATCAAATACTAAATGATGGCCACAAAATGCTAATTTCTGTATGGAAGAAACGTATTCGTGGCTACAAAATACTAAATTGTGGTCACAAAATGCTAATTTTGTGCACAAAATAATAATTTGTGGCCACAAATGATTAATCTGTGGAAACTTTTTTTCTTTTATAATGTATGTCATGTCCAGGGCCCCAAATTTTTTTGGTTACTAATGAGCTAGATTATTGCTGTGGCTTTGTAGTAGCTAAATGCTCATTGGTTTCCCTGACAGGAACACCAGAGTTCATGGCCCCAGAGATGTATGAGGAGAAGTATGACGAAGCAGTGGACGTCTACGCCTTGGGGATGTGCATACTTGAAATGGCCACCTCTGAGTACCCATACTCTGAATGCCAAAACGCTGCTCAGATCTATCGCAAAGTCACCAGTGTGAGTAGATGGGAAAAAGAGATCCACCTCATTTCCCCAGCACTTAACATAATTGCCTTCATCTGTTTGCCTCATTACATCAAGTCACTTAAATCAAACCGACAGGACCTGTAAAATGGATTTTAACCACAGCACATCCTGAAAGCTTGGAAACTAGAAGAACCCATCAGGAAATAGAGGCATTTGAGATTCAATAAGAACTCACTTTTATTTATTTTGAGTTCACAGTAAGACTTTTGACTCATAAACTTTTATGTTTACAGTCATGTTTCACAACAGCATGGGTCATAATGTTAATCCTTATTTGTTTAGTATTTTATTTACTTTTTCAAATTTGAATATTCCCTACCTATCACTATATGTTTTTTCTAAACTGAAAATGTTTTTTAGTTTTAAGATACATTAAAACATGAAATGCTATTTTTAAGTCCTTTAGACCACTCAAAGTAATGCTTTCTCTTGCTTGCAGGATGCAAGAGAAAAAATAATTAGACTAGAAGGAGACTTGAGGCTCCTGGTGGGTGTGTTAAAAGCTGCTCCTGTTCCGTTTCTAGAGGAATGACTACCATTAGGCAGAGCAGGCAAAGCAGAATTATATGTTTCGGAAAAGGTGACTCACTCTTTTACAAAAAAGTCATTCTATGTTTTTTTGTGTCTTATATGCAAACCAAATATGACTGAATGGAGTCTGCTAGTCAAAAAAAAAAACTTGCATATAATTTTTCTTCATCCAAGAATATTCATTTGTCAGTCAGAGAGGCTGAAGGTTGCAACTACTTCAAATCTACAGATACTTTCAGTTCCTAAATGGTGTATATTTATATGCAACCTATTTAACCAGTCAATTAATAAGTGTGGCAATTACAGCTTTCCTTTATCTAAAATGGGCATCTAGTCATTGCTATTTAAGGCCTTAAACAAATAGTACTGCTTTGCAAACGAAGGAGCTCATTAAAATTGGACATCTTTGTGAGGACTGTTAACCTTTTTGTGTTTTTAAGCAATGAATTGGTACCACTAAGCAAAAGATCTCGTGTTCCCTTGTTTATTATTGGAGTTACTTTTTTCAACAAAAAAAAAAGAATTTGTGATTGGTAAAATCCAAAGGTATTGAAGTGTTACAGAATGATTAAAAAGATCTGGTGGCGATCAAAGATTTATGTAGATTTGTCAAGCTGAATGTCTTCTGTACAAGAGACACACGACAGAGAGGAGATTGGTTGACAATGCTCTACAGCCAATCAGGATGCAGAATACTCAGTCCTGCATTTAATTACCCATTAAACGGTAGGCCCCATTCAGTTTTGTGTGGAAATATGAACCTATGAAGGGTCATGTTCTCCCTGATGAGCATTATTATTAAAAGTCCTATTCTGAGTCATTAATGTTTTTCTTCATTTCCTCTGCTGACATTTTTGTGACTCGGAACCTGGCTGCAGGGGGTTTTCTCCTGTTTACACATATGAAGTTTAGCACAGATGTGGGGTGAGAGGCTCTGTCTTGCCGGGAAAGCTCATCCGAAACGTAGTTGATCTGGATTAGATCTTCTGGTTGAGTTTTTCCGAAAAACAAATGAAGGAAAAACTTGTTAGCGTGAGGTTATGAAGGAACTGTTGTGATGTTAACACATAAAGGAGCCAAACAAATGAAGTCAAATAGTTTACAGTCATAAATTAAATGATGTTAAACTACACTCACTGAACACCAGTTTAGCGAGGTACATTTTATTTGCGCAGTGCGGCTTTGTGTTATTTGTACAAAACAATGAGTTGTTCCACTGGAACAAGCTAAATCAGAATGTCCCCGCCATATTTTTGAAGACTTTATCTGGACCTCTGACACCACAATCAGGGAGTGGTGCCACCTTAGATTAAATTAGATCTTTAAATCAACAAAAGCTGATTTATTCTGCAGGTTCCCATGAGGACACTGATTACAAACGAAACACAGACTCTTGTTTGCATTTTACACAACCAAGCGACTGCCTAATGCTAAAATGTTTTTGACTTTCTCTAATTTGTGTTTATTCATATAAATGGAACAAATGCAGAACCTAATCCAGAATAAACATGGTTTAATTCAATTCAGATTTTTATGGTGCTAATTCACAACAGTGGTGCGAAAAGGGCAGTCAGTCTAAAATGGTTTAACAAAGGGTAATGTGGAATATATTGTCTTAGTACAAAGAATGATAATAGATGAGTAAAATAAGAGACAAAGTTCAGTTTCTGCTCATTTTAAACATTTCGACTCTGTTCTTTGTCTCTGCATGACCAGGCAGATTAAACGTCTAGGGAACTTTTTTTTTTAAAGCTAGAAAGCAGTTAATATGACATGTTAGTGTTTAAAGTGTAATAAAGTGGATTTCTGTCTTTACTGGTAAATCATTTTGTTTGGGTGTTCGACCTGAAGTCATCCAGATGCGTCACTATCTTCAGGGCCAACATTTTAGTTGCCTTAGACTTTTTTTGCTGTCATATAGCTGATTTCAAAAGGGATTAAAAGTGTAATCTGAACACAACGTGGTGATCATATTTAGAAAAACTTGAGTTTGCATGTGTCAGAGAAGGCTTTTTTAATAAACTCCACAGAATTGGTAGCTTAATATATATTAAGGATATTTCTTTTTAAATGAGAAGAAAGACTATTGATTTTTTTAAAGGGCCTATATTATGCTATTTTAAGCATTACAGACTAAAATATATCCATATATGTGATAATATGTAACCTTTGACACACTAAAGAGTGATTTTATAAATGAAATGTGAATTATTTTCCTGAGCTCTTTTGCAACCCAGAAGTAAGACGCTTCGATCTCTGAGGCACCGCCTTTCACTCCTTGTGGGTGTGGCCCATTTCATGACGTTATCCGAGAGCCGGCCTTGGCAAGCTCGTCTGTGTTTCACCCACAAAAACAAATAACATCCGAACTTTTGCAAAGATGGATGCGCATATTGTGGATATAAAATGAAAGCATTTTGCCGATCACTGCTAGCTCCTCAGAGAAAGTGGGTGTGTGTTAGCCTGGGTTTGGTGCTGGCAGCGCAGACTCTTCCTGGAAAGGGATGTTTCCCACTTTATGATGTCACAATGTGAGGACCCAGTCATTCTCAGGGATTGGGAAGGGCTGGTGCTCAAAGAGCAGAATTTTAGAGGAATGTGTGAATGGATCAAACATTATAATACACCTAAAAGCTAAATAAAGTTAATTTTGATGATACAGGCCCTTTTATGTTCTTGCTTGCTCTAAGATTTTTGCATGCTTTTTCTCATTCTTTAAAGAAGTATATATACTTTAAAATCTGCAGAAAAATAGCTAAAATTGGCTTTTTTTCATGTTTTTACAGGGTAACAAGCCAGACAGTTTCTACAAAGTCAAAGTTCCAGAACTCAAGGAGATCATTGAAGGATGCATACGTATGAACAAAGATGAAAGGTAAAAACAAAAGAGTTTATTAGCATTTGTTCACCTTGAATGCAAACATGTCCTCTTCAAGAACACCAAGATGAGGCTGTTTGTCATCTGTTCCTTTAGGTACACCATTGAGGACCTTTTGGACCACCCCTTCTTCCAGGAGAACAATGGCGTTCACGTGGAGCTGGCTGAGGAGGATGACATGGTGAAGTCTGGACTGAAGCTGTGGCTGCGTATTGACGACACCAAAAAGCTTCACGGGAAGTATAAGGACAACAACGCCATTGAGTTCCTCTTTGAGCTCTACAAAGACGTGCCTGAGGAGGTGGCTCAGGAGATGGTAAGCTGGCACAGGATAACGTGACGTCACCTGACCCAGTTTGAGGAAGCTTGAGTAATTGATTCCAGATCGGAGCAGATACTGAGGAGCCTTAGCCAACATTTCTATTGTTTCTCTAATGTAATATTGAGTTGTGATGATAGTTTTATACTAGTCATCAGGAGAAATAAGAGAAAAGGTTTGTTTGCAGTTTTGACACAAGAACTGAAATGTGTCAGTAAATTTAAAGAAACTGTAAGTTTGTGAAGGTCATGGTTCAACCTTTTTTTTTATCACTGGCTGGAAATCTGAGAGCATGTCTCAGGAAGCAGCCAGAGTTATGTCTTTAATAATATAATGGCTCTCTAGCTTGTAATGAAACAGGCTCTTGTTTTCTCCAGAGCCCTCCTCCGTCACCTCTCACCCAACCCTCCATGGAGGTCACTTTTAATGAAAATACAACCTACAATTCCCTACTTGTTTACATCTTTAGCAAATTTCATCAAGAGTAAAATTGGTTTTGGTAGGGGACATCTAGTCCAGATGATCAGATGTGTTGAGAGGCAGGTTTGGACTGAGTGCCAAATTTCCTGGACTGATGGTCTTTGGATTCAGATCAGGAAGCTGGAATGACTGTGTGTTGTTCCAAAACAAATGCTGTTTGCATAAACACCTTTGGTCAAATTTAATGTCACAATTTGCGCGATCGGTCGTAAAGTTCAACAGGCCGGCATGCTTTTGTGCACCATGACGTGCACATGTGTTTACCGTTGTCCCCTGACTGAGTCTTTGTTTTGGTTTGCAGGTTGTGCTTGGCTTTGTGTGTGAGGCAGACTTCAAAATCGTGGCCAAGGCCATACGGGACAGAGTGACCGCCATTAAGAGGCAGAGGGACAAACTGAGGCGACAGATGGAAGAGAGGAAGAAGAAGCAAGCACAGGAGGCTATAGAAGAGGAGCCAGAACCACAGACTCCTTCATGTAGAGTCGGTGATGCCACTGGAACCAAGTCCCCCAGCTCAACCTTGTCACCTCTGGCCCCCAACATGTCCCCCGTCACCAGTTCTGCAGACTCAGGCGTCTGCTCTAACTTCCCTGCAGAGCCAGAGGAGCCGGAGGCGGATCAGCACTTCAACGCTCGCCACAACAGCCTGTCTTCTGCTAACTGTGAGCTCCCAATGAGAGCTTTATGTTATATTCACTCCACCCTCAACAGCACACATTTAAGCCACCACTTCCAATGAAAAGTCTATGTAATCTCACATAAATTGACATTTTGGGCTTCCACATTCAAAACTCTCACATTCACACGTAGCTACGCTAAGTTTTTTTAAGTCTGGGCTCTTAGTACAAAACACACGGCCATTGAACACGCTTTGAAAGTTAAACCAGTAGAACTTTGACCAATCAGGGACTCGGTAGTGACGTATGGTGGAGTCCCTTTTAATTCATGGAAATGCCAGCTGTTTGTAAATTGATCAAGGAGGAGAAATTAACTATTGCGATGTATTTTATAGATCGGAATAGAGCTTTAAAAGAAAAAGGCTGGAGCAAGATTTGCTTTGACATTTCACACCAAGCCTCTTCTAACTGTATGCACATGAGCTAGTGTTGCGTTCAAGCGAGTTCTCGACATATGCCTAGTGTGTACATAGCATTACAGTCGTGATGCCTGTGACTGATCAAAATTTAGAAACACATTTGAAAAGGGAACATTAAGGCATAAAAGTTAACTGTTAGATAGAACTTCAAATTGAATGTTATACAGCCCAATACTAATACCTCATTAAATCTAAAACTAGCACTCATTCTTAGAACATAAATCTACATTTCTGATTTCAAAGTAATAACAATAAATGCCAGACTAACATTTATTGAGCTTTAAAATCCTTAAAATTGCACCAAAAATTACAGAGAAATTTAAGGTTTTTGAGTCTTAAATGACGTTTTTCTATTGTCAAGAGGATATGGACTCATTTTAATAATAATTTTCATTATAATTTCTAGATCCTAGCTCCTAATGAGGCAAAAAATTCTCAACCGTTCTGATTTTGAAAATCTTGGAAAGGCGTAGAGCAAAGAGAAGTTAAAACAGCTTCATTGATTGCTCCATCATGGTGAAATATCTTGAATGTCTAAAAACAAGGTTTAGATCTTTGCTAGTATCAAATAGTTTGCAGTGTGGTAATAACTATGACTTTAGCAACAAATATGTAATATAAGAGATAAAGATGCTGTTTGTAAATGTTGCACAACTAGATTTATTATATATATATATAAATATACATAAAAATGAATAATAAAACAGTGAAATTTTGTTAATCTTAATCTGTTTTAATAGAGTCATTTCATCAAGTTTGAAAAAATTGCAAGTAATTTCTTTTAAATCCCCCTGACAAAATAGACAGCTATTCAGATCCTAAGTTGCATCTGAATAATTTTTGTGTGAAAAACGGAATTAACCTTGAGCCGCAGGCTTCATCTTATGGTGTGATGCAAGTGCTGTGAAACAGTTACTTCATTTTTCACAGTTTTTAAATAGAATCTTTCCGAAAGAGCATCAGATTTTCTGTTAGAGAATCAATCTGATCTGGTATGATGTCTGTTTGTGTGAATGCCACATCCCCAGTTTGAAGTCATTCGTTGTTTGCAGGTCACTTGCGAACGTCTCATGTCAGCTTTTTCAGGTCACAGCTGGTCACAGTCTAAATAGCGTTTGTGCTTTGTTGAAACAGCTGACTGCGAGACGGACGGCGACCTGAGTTCCTCCTGTCTTCACGATCCACTGGAGGCCGGCAGCTTGAACTCGCCGGGAACCCCTCCCATGGCGCACGCCAGCACCCCAGCTGTAAATGGTCACCCCATCCCAGCCCTGCGCTTCCCCTCAGTAAGCAGCTTCAGCAAAGAGGGTTTTTTTTTATTTAAAACTTAGATTCCAGGGTGGTGTTGGCACTTAGCAAGGACTCATTTAGCAGAATTTCACCCACTCTGATAAAAATCTTTGGTGTTTTTAACATGCTTTTGTGGCATTTTTCTGATAATGGAGGACATGTACAGAGAACATTTTATTTCTGAGTATTTTTTTCATTTAAATCTTTGTGAATCAGAAGTAGAAAAAAATGTAATTTAAAAATAAAACTGTAGTTGTGACATCACAAATACAGCGGGCAGACCACAAGCCCCCTGCTCTGCCCCATTCTGATGCATCCACTTGTAGATGACTAGATCCATGTACGTCTTTGTACGGCTAGATAGCTCCAGTATTGCCCGCCATTTCTGTTGCACTGCTAATATTAGATTGCTAGAAAGGGTGTGTGTAAACAGAGCTTTCAGCAAGGGGGATGGGAAGTGGGGGTGAGGTTTCTCTTGTGCCAACGGTCCTACCAACAACTAAGAGGCAAATTTCTGATAAACAACTGCCGCTCTGAAGAAACTATGTTCTAGACAAATATACCTTTTTTTTAATTAATTTGGAGAAAAATGGTATAATCACAATTAAAAGCCCACTGGGAACGCTTTTAAAACAACTCCAAAGATGACCAGAGTGGGAATTTAAGTACAGTAAATGTAGAAATATTTATTTTGATGTCTATAAATAGACATGTGTATAAATATCTATAAATATTTTTATTTTTATGAATTATTATTGTGTAATTAAAACAATACATTTATTGTACTAGTGTATATCTCTGTAGGTCAACAGATCAACTATTTTACAAATATTTTGAATAATCAGTTAAAAATCAGTGACCAATTATATAGCTACGTGCTTGACTTAAACTGAAGAAGTGACAATTTCCTCTATTTAATTATGAATACAAAGAGATATTTGTTGCATGTTTGCCTTATTTGGATGGTGAAACTTTTTTGTTTGTTTGTTTAAGAGTATTGCGGTGTCCAGTAACACCGAACATGGCAACTCAGGGCCCCAAAGTGGCTTCAGCTCCCCCGTGGACAGGTAAAGTTCCGTCACCTCCCCCTCTCTGTTCCACTCTGCTCCTCTTTCCTTATCATCCACTGAACTTGGGGTCAGCCGCTTCTTCTGTTTTTTTCATCGCGATACCTGCGTATTAGCATGAATCCCGAGGAAATGGCTTTCCCGTGTAACTCCCGCTCCCTTCACATCTGTGGGGCTGAAACAACAAGCTCGGGGGGCAATCCACGGGCTCCTCTGTGTTTTTATTGCAGCCAGGCAGAATGGACCCTTGCAGCTTTCTTTCAGACTGTTTCAGATGTTGTGCAGGGCCTGTTTTCCATGGTGGTGGGATGTTAGGAAGAGGGGCTGTCCCATGAGTGCCTGTGCTGGGGGTTTCTCCTGGATTATAAGATTTTAATTGTTGAAGAAATTGCCAAATAGAGGCGTTTATTTACACTTTAATGATTTCTTGATGGTCTATTTAATGTCTTTAACCTAAATTTAGTAAAACACTGTTTTCATTACTAAATTTGAACATTTTGTATACAGATTAAAGCTAAATTATCGTTTATTGCAACAATCGTTAGTTTCAGTGTTGAGATTGTAGCACGTGCATTGTTTTCTTCGATTGGCGGTCACTCGACACTGTGTGACTCATCCATCTTAGCCCTGATAGAAATGTCAAGAGTGTTCGAGGATCACGTTGCTCAACAGGAGAAGCAAACACTGCTCAGGAAGAAAGGTAGCTGATTCCCCCTCCGAGAAAACCCGGCAGATGAACTCCCTAACAGGAGCATCTGATCTTCAGGCGCTTCGTGTTAGTGGGGAAAAGCGGGCTTTGCTTTGAGCTTAAGTTACCTTTGAGGTTGAAGTTTTTATATAGAGATGTGGTGAAGCTGCCAACCAAGTAGGCCTTTAAAAAAAATGTTAGAAGCCAGTGCTGGGGAGGCAGCTGGAATCTGTAACCACAGAGATCCAAAAAGACCCAGGAGACACAATTAGCTGAACCAGAGCTTTTTATATAATGTGCTAAATGTTTCCCAGTTCCCTGAAATCCACAGAGCGACATGCTTACATGGATGCTTTTACTTTGAAATTCCTTTCACTGACAAAATAAAAAAAACTTTTCTAACTAGGAAAAAAATATTTTGCAGCTATGCCTCCGATGTGACTTCAGGCTTGAGTGACGGCTACGAGGGCCTATCAGAGAAAAATGAGAAAACAGCTGCAAGGCGAACAGCTGGGAAGCTGTTTCGGAGGAGGGCACGCTCCAGGCTTCGGATCACAGGGGTACGACAAATATGTTGTTTACAGCTCCATAATAACCTGTTTACTGAATTATTCCAGGCTTTTCTGCACAATTTTGTATGAAAATAGTTCAAACTAATGGGACAGGTGTGACGGTAGATGTCTTTTTTTTTTTTTCCGATCACCTTAGCTCTCTGACAAAGTGGACCGAGTGGTTGAGTGTCAGCTGCAGACCTACAATGACAAGATGGTGACCTTCAAGTTTGATCTGGATGGAGATAACCCAGACGACATGGCCGCCGTCATGGTGAGTTAAGGAAACACCCCAAACTTTCCATGCAGCTCCTCTTGTTTGCTTTGCAGTTATTTACTTGACATTTTGAACCACTCTGAGATCAATTACACATCAGGAGAGTTGAATGTCAGCAGTTTAAACTCAGAGACCTTTCTGCTCACCCTTAACAGTCATGTGTTAATGACAGTACAGCAGGAAGCTCACTCATTCATCCCTGAGCAACAACTTCATGTTTCACATAAATGCGTTAAAATCACATTTGCTATTTTCTTGTGCTAGTGGTTCAATTTAAGATCTCAAGTTTTAGCGTTCCAAATGTTTATTGATCTTCTCTAAAAAGGGTAAAAAAAATGTTGTTTTGAATTTGATTTGACTGCAGCACCAGACAAAACAGAATCATGCAGTGAAGACTGAATATAGTGTTTAAAATGGCTCTTATGAGTCAGATTTTTTCCCTTTTTAACATCTATTTTTTTTAGTAAACTTCACCTTCTCAGTGGTTGTAACTTTAGCTTTTTGTAAAACCACTTAAAAGAGAGGATCGATCTTCAGTTCACCAGAACTTGTTTTTCTTCCCATCTGTTTCCCAAAAGTAAACACAATTTGGTTGAACTTAAAGATTTGAACTCTTTCAAATGTTGTTTACCATTAGATTAGTTTTTACAGGAAGCTTTGAATCTTAGTGCACACATGAAGAGAATGGCAAAATCACATTTTCACGTGGAGAAGAGCAGCTCAGTGGACTTGTAGTGTCCGCCCTAAGACTGGAAGGTTGCGAGTTCAAATCCAGGCTGTCATTAAAGACTATAAATTGGACCCATTGCCTCCCTGCTTGACACTCAGCATTAAGGCGTTGAATTGGGAGGATAAACCACCAAATGGTTCCTGTGTCTGCAGCTCACCCCGAGGGGATTGGTCAAATGCAGAGAACAATTTTCAGAAATTCCTCCTAATGTGTGCAGAAACCTGCTCACCAAAAACTAGAAACATCTGACCTCCATGCTACTAATCTGGGTTTTGCCACAAAGTACTAAGAGATCAAATACTTATTCCATCAACGAAATGCAAGGAAATGGATATGAACTCCTTAAAGTTGATTTTTTTGAGCTTCCATAACAGGTTGAAACTCCCTTGAAACCTTATCATGTCCATTTCATCTCATTTATTCAGCATATTAACCACAAGACATGACCATTTATGGTCAAAGTCCAATGAAAAGTTCCTCAAATTGTTTGATCAAAACTATTGGTCCGCATTTTAGCAATATTTTTACATTTGTTCTAAAAATATTGCCCGACTGAGTCCATATTTGTGTTTGTCAGCATGTGCTGCGAGTGTCTCCAAGCAGCTCTGAATGGCTGGAGGAGAACAGGGAGTGATGAGTGCGCGCCGGCACTTTTTGTTCACTGAGTATGCCGTTTCCTTGACTCTAAAACACAGTGAGCTTTTGTTTAGTGTGTGTAGGCACAGCAGGAGCACCTGGCATCACAACACTCCTGTAGTTCTCAGTCTGCCGCATTTAATGAAGAAAATTGTGCCACGCTGTCTGGAAAAGATCACCGCACCCCAACCAGCAATTTACAGCAAAACTGCACGAATAGGCTAACTATAAACTATTTTACGTATTTACTGTTTTTTTAATGTGAAAAGCAACTTTTTCTAACGGAAACACTTAAAACCCCATACCATAACACCCCCTCCCCCATGTCGTCACCCAGTTCTGTACAAACATAACCGTTGCTCTTTGGGGTTTGTGTCTGTAACTAAAACTAAACATGGAAAACATTACATTTAAGATGAATTAGGGCTTTTTGGTAGATTGATGTTTTTCTTCACCTTGACGTTGTTCAATCCTAATATTCCACCTTCAGTCCATTTTTGATTGAGCTGATCAGTCTGTAAATGTCAGTGCTTCTACGATCCTGCCGCATGTTTGACCGCTCTCTCCACCTTTTGACCTCCAGATCCACAACGAATTCCTCCTGCCGTCTGAGAAGGAGGGCTTCATCCACCGCATGGGCGACATCATCAAACGAGCAGAGGCGCTGATGTCCAAAGAGAAGCTGCCTCACATCAGCGCTCACCGCCTCGCCCAGGCCGCCTTGCACGGTGGAGTTAACTCGCTGTCGTCCTCGCAGGTCAGCCGCGTCCTTTCAACATCCATTTGTTATTTTCAGCTTTTGAGTTCTGGTGTTCTGAAGTCAAATCTGTTGGGTTTTCTTGGGTTTGGGTTTTTTCTTGTTGTTCTTTAGCCTTTAATCTAGAACACACTGTGACTGAAAGCACTGATGACATAAAACCATGTGAGTTGTGGGAACAGAACCACTGCATTTTTCACATCTATTTGTTCCCATTTGTGCAAATCCTTTTCAGTGTTCAAAGCAAAATGAACTTTCCTGCATAGCTGTCAAAAGTGACAGGATAAAATCTTCCATGCTCAGATTTATTAATCCTTTTATGAATTGTGCTTCTGTGAAGCTGTGAAGTGATGTTCCAGGGCAGGAGGCCTTATTAAAGAAGGGGGGGGGCTCTAAGGATATGACCTAATACTTTATTAGACACGGTTTGTTCATTTAAAGATAAGAAGTGACTGTTCTGCCAGATTGTTTACCACTTTATGGAGAACAAAGTATTCTTGAGGTGATTGGAGACGATGGAGATGAGAGCCGTCTGAGCAATCAAGAACGTTAACCCTCAAATCCCAACTTTCTACATTGCTCAAGCGTGTTTCTGATGCCCATGTTGGGGAAATATTTTAAAGCATGTTGAAGAAAAAAAATCACCTCTGCCCAAAATAAACACAAAAACCAAAACTTTTTACCAACAAGAAACTATCAATAACAAAATGTGTTAAATATTACTTAAAGACCCACTTTTTACTGAATATTGCTCACCATTTTTGTTGCACCGGTAAAGTTATGTTGGTGGTGTGAGGGGCTGTAAGCTGGCAGGAGAGTGTAAACCGAATGTTCACAGCAACATAGATGGGAGGTGAGGATGGGGTTGCTCTGTGCCAAAAAAAAAAAAAAACAGTCTCAAAAGCCATTTTTATGCACAGTGCAGTGCTTTAAGTGGGCCGGTATGAATGTAGAATGATAAGTGTTTATGATAAATAGATTGTCGGGAAAACACTGACAAACAATGTGTATCACGTTAAAAGTTGTATTAACCAGACAGCATTCACCCGACTGAATTTCAATGGGTTGCTGTGTCTCATTGTTGAACTACAAGCTACAGCAGCACGTGACGTAACGATGTGGCGTAACGTTGTAATTGTACTCCTGTTTATAATAATCTATGTACACTCTCGATGTATGACTACATTTATTAATAGACTTGACCTGAGCTCCCTCTTTCTTATTTCATATTGTGACACATTGAAAAAATGACGTTTTTTTATTGATCAAATTTTACCGAGTACCGCCACTGCTTGTTGTCCATTTAAAGCACTGCACACAACACAAGAAACACACAATATACAACGTACACACAACACAGGAAACACACAACATAAAACATACACACAACACTGGAAAAACATTATACTTTGTACACAAAACAAGAAACACACACTAGATAACATACACGCAAAACAAGAAATACACACAGTATAACATACATACAACAAAAGACACACCATACAACATATACACAACACAGGAAACACACACCATAAAACATACACACAACAGAGCAAACACACACCATACAGCATACACACAACACAAGACACACACACTACACAACAAACACTCAACACAGGAAGCATACAACAGACACACAAATCAAGAAACAGAACAAAAGAGAAGAGGAGCAGGCGTGGTCACCGGAGCAGGTTGTAGGGGTGAGTTCTGAGCAGGCTTTAACTTGCTGACGTGAAACACTGGGTGGGCGCATAGAGAGCGTGGAAGGTGGAAGCTGTTAAGGCTGAAACTAATCGATCCGGTAAAAATTGATGCCATGGCACCAAACAGTCCTGGTTTCAGGACAGCATGCCTACTCCTTACTCAAATGTCCAAGACACACGGCTGAAGGTCGCCTGAAACGATTACAAAGTTGGTCATCAAACTCCTGCCTAAGGTGTTCTGATACCACGTGTATTGATGGACACCCATGTACTGGAACATGCTGTCCGTTAAGGACAAACAACCAAGCCACTTGGGTTTAAATTGGGGAAGCCATTTCTTCCATCACGCCCCTTCAGGTGCTGTTGTTGTTGCCCACATGGCAATTGAAGTCCCCCAAGAGGAAAATAAAGCCTCCCATTGGGGCACTTTCCAGTACCCACTTGAGAGACACCAAGAAGGCTGGGCACTCTTTAACTGTTTTTCAACCGAAACCACAGTCCGTGACCTACCCCTGCCCTAATCCAAAAGGACATGACCCTCTCATCTACAGTTGAGGGGCTGTTCTGGGGGCTCACAAGTAAGCCCACACCGGCCCGCCCCCTCTCACAATGAGCAACCTCAGACTGGTAGTAAGTCCAAGCCGTCTTAAGCGACTGATTTTCAGAGCCCAGAATGTGTGTGGAGTTGACCCCAAGCACAGTCCTAGAGGAGGAGTTGGAATTCACCGGATATTATTCACCGTCTAAGTTCAGAGCGGCTGATAAGAAAACTGTGATGACCCAGCATTCTAGCAGCATTTAAACGCATCACTTATGCACGAATCTGGGAGACGTGAAAAGAGTCTCACATGAGATTTGCGTGTAAATACGGTTTTGTGTGTGCGTAACAAGTGATTCGTGCACATTTTTTAAAGATTTGTGCGTGTTAGTTAGTTTCAAGCTGTCGTAATTTTAAGTTGTGCATGTGTACATTGTATTTTGTATTTTTTAATATTTTGTAATTTTTTAACTCATGCACAAAATGTATTTAATGAGTTACAAATCAAGAATTACGCACTCACAAATTCAAAGTTACGCACAAATCAAAATTACGCATGCACAAATTGGAGTGATACTTATTCCCTCCATAGGGTTGGTCCTCCCTGGACTATTTCCCAGGGATGCTGAGGAGTGTGATTCCCAGGTAGTTGGAACACACCCTCCAGTCCCCCTGCTTGGAAAGGGGAATCATCACCCCAGTCTGTCAGGCCAATAGGACTGTCTCCAACTGCCATGCGCTGCTGCTGCAGGGACATATCAGTAAGACAGTCCTCTTTGAGTACTTTGGAGGCTTCAGCTAATGTGATAGACCAGGGATGGGCAACTCCAGGCCTCAAGGGCCGCAGTGTGTGCAGGATTTCCAGATATCCAAGCCCTACTCATGACTGATTATCTGCTTCAGGTGTGTGCAGCCAATTAGAACATGCCAGATCATGGTATGTTGGAAAACATGCAGGAATGCGGCCCTCGAGGCCTGGAGTTGCCCATCCCTGTGATAGACAGTCTTCAGTCTCTGTTTGCTCAAGAGGAGGCGTGCATGCAAGACTGAAGAAATCCAGGCATGCAATAGAGCCTAGACGGCTCCTACTCAGAAAGGGGGTTCTGTTATATCTATGTTCATATATCTATAGATATCTATATCTATAGATATAATTATATATCTATAATAGATATATAATTATATCTAGATAAATATCTAGATATATTTATATCTTATCTGTTTGTGATTTATATGTTACATTTTTTTTACATTCACACAATCCCTCTGCATTTATCCGGACTTGGGACCGGCACAAGAGGGCACTGGATTGTGACCCCTTGTGGTTGCATTACACAAAGACACATAGACACACATACACAAACAGACACACACAAACACACACAAACACACATACACAAACACACGCATACAGACACACATACACAAACACAAACACACACACACATAAACACACATGCACAAACACACACATACACACACACATAAACACACATGCACAAACACACACACACACACACACATAAACACACATGCACGAACACACACATACACAGACACGCACACACACATACATAAACATGAAAACATAGATATATATACAAATACATACATTTTTAACTTTTTGAT
>BSAI01000012.1:8291187-8318497 GCA_036245035.1 Adrianichthys oophorus
TGCTGCTGGGCTAAGCGTCTCTCTGCATCATCCGCCCTGGTGGTCTCATCTTTGATGGATGTTTCCAGCTGAACCATTTTGGTGGTGAGGTCTTCTTTTAGCTGGAAAGCCTCTTTTAGCTGAGACATTTCCTGCATCAGTGAGGTGTTCCTTCTCTGCCATTCTTGTCTTTCTTCAGCCAGCTGATTTTGTGTTTTGGTTATGGCCAGCTGATGGTCATTTAGAGAACGCTCCTTCTCTGATTCCATTTCCTCCCTCTTCTTTTGGAATTCGCGTCCTAAATGGACCATTGCAGCGTGTGCATGGACATTTTCTTGCTGCTGCTGGGCTAAGCGTCTCTCTGCATCATCCGCCCTGGTGGTCTCGTCTTTGATGGATGTTTCCAGCTGAACCATTTTGCTGGCGAGGTCTTCTTTTTGCTGGATAACATCTTTCAGCTGAGACATTTCCTTTAAGACAGAGGACTTTTCTTCTAGCCACTGCTGCTTTTCTTCTTTGAATTGTTTCAAAGAGGTTTTAGCTTTAGCTAGACGTTCTTTACCTTGGCTCATCTGCTCTAAGAAGTATTCCACTTTCATCTCAGCATCCGCCAGCATCTGATCTTTGTGCTGGAGAAGCTCGTTCAGGTGCTGTAGTTCACTTCTCAGAGCAGTGTTCTCTTCTTTGAGTGCTTCTGCCTTTGCCACTGAGGTTGACTCACAGGTTGAAGTCTGCTTGTCAAGAGCAGTTGCACTTTGTTTTCCATTTCCCAAAGCTTTGGTTCCCACAGGCTGAGTGGATGCAGGGACAGAAACCGGCTGCACATGAAATTTTGTAGCTGGGCGAAAGGAGGTGACCTGAGCAAAACTGATGGGTTTTACAACAGAAGTTTGCTTTTCCTGGCAGATCTTGGGTTTGGGTCTTTCCTGATTCTCTTGTCTTTTTTGTTCAAGAAACTCCTTGTTGTCATCATCAGAAAGTGAGGAGTAACCGTACTCCTCGGGCATGTCGTTCCAGTCCACGAAATTGTTGTGCTTCTTTGGGCAAGAAGATTGAAAAACAAACTCAGAAGTGGGCTTGTTCTCCACAACAGATTCCAGAGTTCTGAGTTTGACGTTGGTTAAGGCTTTTCGAACAGGGCGACGTGTTGATGGTTCCATGGTACGGTTCATGAAGGTTTCTGATCACGATCTGAAGCAAAGGGGGTCTTTGTAACTGAAGGCAAACCTTGGAATGAAGACTTGGTACTCCGTGACTCTGTGACGAAAGTTAGAACACGTAATTTTGAGTCTTATAAGATAACTTTCAATAGTGATGTCAATTGACATCATCAATGCATTTGACTTCCATGTATGAAACACCTCACTGACAGGAAATGATGCAATCAGAAAGCTGATGCCATCACCTCACTGACAGGAAATGATGCAATCAGAAAGCTGATGCCATCACCTCACTGACAGGAAATGATGCAATCAGAAAGCTGATTGCATCATTTCCTGTAAGAAACACACAACACAGGAAACACGCTATGTATTGTACACACAACAAGACACACACCATACAACATATACACAACACAAGAGAAACACAAAATACAACATATACAAAACACAAGAAATACAGGCAGTACAACATACACACAACAAAAGACACACAACATATACACAACACATCAAACACAAACCATATAAAATACACACAACACAAGAAACACACACAATAAAACATACACACAACAAAAGACACACACTATCATACACACAACCCAACAAACACACACCATATAACATACACACAACACAAGAAACACACACTATATAACATACATACAACAAAAGACACACACCATACAGCATATGCAAAAAACAAGAAACACACACAATAGAAGAAACACAACAAAAGACACACACTATACAACATATACACATCACATGAAACACACCATAAAACATACACACACAGTGTAAACTCAATTCAACCTTTTAGAGAAATTAAATTTGATGAAATCACTAGATTAAAGCATCGGGTTGGTGAGATTTTTGAAGCAGCTCAGATATTTTCAAAGAAAAGTAGAAACTTTGGTCCACTGGTGATTTCATTCAGCATTCAAATGGCACTTCTTAGCTATTTAGGAGCCATACATTCTCCTGGGAGTCAGGGGGGCCTCCTCATGGAGGTCCATGTGCTAAAACACCTTCCTGGAATGTGCCAATGAAGCATCTTGACAACAATTCACCGACTACTTTAACAGTCTAGTGGTGCTTTAGAGCAATAACTCTGCCCTTAACATTTCACAGATGACTAAACTCTAACAAAGTATAAATGTCAGCCTAAGCACTGTTTAAATGAATCCTAGTTTGAGTGTCTTTAAACAGCTCATTAGCCTAAAACTGTGACTATAGAGGAGGCAGAGAACATAATAGACATCCTGGACAGGTTTAAAAAGCCTTTCAAGACTACAAAACACTAAGAATGGATTAGAGGAACAGCCATTTAAGCTCCAGTGTGGTTATGAGGAGATAGATTTGGTCCAGTACTTCCATGACCAGAATTCTTTAAATCCAAGCATTAGCTCTTCTTTTTCCACACTTTTGCACCATCTTTCCTTTTAAAGGCCCACTCCAATCATCTTTTGGTCTTTTTTTTTTTAAGCGTTTCCATTGGTCTTTTTAATTATGATGGTGCCATTTTTAGCCCAAATCAAAAATCCTGTGTTGTTTTCTGGGACTTAGTTTCTGCAAAGCAGGAGAAGATCATTAGAAATGTTTCCCTCTGGGTTGTGGACGAAACCATTGGCCGGGATTTTTTTGTCTGCTCTTTATTCACAACAATTTGAATCAATTCAGAATACATTAAGAAATGCAATTTTAAGCTCAAATTTCCTCATATATATTTATGTCTTCCATCATGAGTAAAAAGAACATGTTAAAAACACAGTTTTCATTGGAGTGGGTCTTTAAAGAGGAATTAGGGAATATTATCTTGAATGAGTGTGTTTGCTGACTATTTAGGCTGTTGAGGTAACTCAGAATAAACTTTAGATTGAATACCCAACCTCCACTCATGCCCTGAGAGTCAAATAAAAAGTTTTCCTCTGCTGCTCAGTTTCTTTAAACATCCAGTCATAAATTGCTGAAAAACAACTTGCACAGAAATGCTTAGTGTTACATAGAATAAACCCACAAAACCTTTTGTACTTTTGACAATTTTACATTTGCTTATCATGTGGTAATGACAACACCAACTTTCAGCAATCTTAAATCCAGCGAAATTCTCCTCAAGGCTATAAACTAAGTACAAAACAAAGTACTGCATACCGGATAAGATATGGTGTTTTATGGAAACAACAAGGATAAATGATGCCTTAAAGTTGCATGTTAGCCAGTCATATTATAGGATTCAGGGATTCGAGGATCTTTGTTATCATTTCACCACAGGGTGAAATGAAATTTGTACCTCTGGTCCTGGATCAGCCATTTTCAGAGCAAGTCAAAATGTCAATATGAATAAAAAATATACACAGTAAATACAAAACCAATGGAATATTGTTCATAAAGAAAACCAACAGAAAAATCCCAGCAATTTGTAAAATGCTTGGAAATTGAACCGTCAAACTCTTCAGTATTGGTGAAAGAAAAGTTTATTATGCCTTCTTTTTGTGGGGGCAAGAATAAAGCCATTTTCTGTGGGTGATGTCATACTCAAGCACATTCAAGACCTGTGGTTAGCGCGTTCTTAAACGAGCATCACATCCCCAGTGTGTTTGTTGCTTTATACCACCAATGGTCCCATCCTCTACTAATTTAAAACTGAAGCAACATCACGAACATGTTTCCTTGGGTGCAGATGATCAAACGATTGTAAATTAATTTATTGCCGTCGCTGCTTCATGCCTTAATGAGATGGTGAAGGAACTCTTTGTGTGGCATATAAATGAACCGTACATAAATTGAATCTTGGCACATCATGAACTGATTTCTATTAAATGTGATTTTTTTTCTCTTCGATTTTTGCAGCCTAATCTACACAGTCACACTATGCCTCGAACACACTCATCCTCCTCTCTTCCTGGTAAGTCTCCTATCTATCTCAACTGATTAGCATAACTTCAGAGGAAATTAACTCCTCTTACCTTTGCCTCTAACTAAAGTTAGATTAACTTCCTTCATCAAGATCATAACCTCTTTCTGGCTGCATGATGGATGAACTTTATCATGTTTTAACCTGTGCATGGTGGCCTGCTCATGCATGTATGTGTCTCGTCTTAGACTACAGTATGGCCAGCTCCTGTGTAGGACTGCATGACTCTCTCTCTTGCTCTAATGGAGAAATCTTCAGTGCAGACATTACTTCACCTGGGCGACCTCTGTTGCGCTCACAGTCTTTCCATAATACTCCAGGTAAATGGACCCCCAGTTCTCCCTCTGGGCCCCACGTGAAAAGGCCTACCATTGTTTACTGTTTAGGCACACAGAAAAATTGTTACGCTTTTTTTTGGACAAAGAATGAGTCAAAACTGCCCCATAAACAACCCCCGCCACACACACACCTCTTCTCCCCTTCCCTATATTGTGTAGATGTTCGCATGGCACCATTCGCCATCCCCACACCTTAAAGCTTTCATCTGTGTCTGCCTAGCAGCAGAGCCTCTTGGGTAATTACCTCACCTGAGGAGCGCTTTCTGGCTGAATGCTGTCACTGTAAAGTAGCGCAGTAGTCAGCAACACCTGTCTGCCAACAAACTCAAACAACAACAAAAACTCAAACAGAATTTCCAAGAATGTGTCCTTTCAGCCGAAATGTGCCTCCCTACAGGGAGGAGACCTTAGGAGTCACTTTAAAATATCTCTCAAAGTTAATTCTGAATATCCTCATCCCCTCTTGTCGTGTGTTCCCTCTGCTGGATATCCAATTGCACGATTGCTTTCGCAATACTTCGTGGCCACCTGCCACCATTAAAAAGTGTTGCCTAACTCGTGTTTCTTTCAGCTCGAAAAAGTAGAGGCTGGTTTGCATCATCAGCAGGAGGAGGTGAAGTCTATGACTGAGGCTCCATTGTTGAGCTTTTCTAAACAGTTTCCTGAGAAAAAAGAAAAGATGTGGAGAAGTCAGCTTCTTCAACCACACAATTAGACCCGAGAAGCTGCGAACGCACACATGTGTTCCATTTGTATGCCAATGAACTGATGAAAGCCTTTCTTGCTGGGTTGAAAATCTCCTGCAGACATGTCAGCTCAGGGTACAAATGCTCTGGCTCACTGGTGCAATTACAGTCGGATGCTGCTTTCAGCAAAACATCTTGGTTTGATGCAGAAAATCTCAGTTACACATATACAACACGAAAGGGGGAAGTAGGTAGGACGCAGGCACCCCGTATGGCCTTTTAATTTTCCACCTTCCCCCAAAACCTCCACAATGCGCAAGAGGTCTATTAGCACACTCAGCCTGAAGGCTGATTTCCAATGGTCCGCCTGTGTTGCGTCTGTGTTGCGTTGCGTCTACGTTGTGTTCCCACAGAAAAATAGAACGTTCATTAATCCATCGAAATTTTTACATCTTCTGAGGTCTGTCCCTCAGCAACAAAAACTTTACGCAAAAGTTCAACATCCAGTCCTTTGGCACGTCAATTTCACTGCAAAAAGCCGGAGAAATGGAAAGCACGGTCAGGTTTCAAAATAAAACTGCAGTTTTACTTTCAAAATAAAACTTTATGAAATGTTAGTTTATATTTAAGGTGACGTGTCCACACAATTACGAACGTCAACACCGCGGGAAACGCTGCCATCCATTTTTGCCATGGACCACCAAAGTTTAATTTTGGAAGTACAAGTCATAACATCATATGTGACACAAAACATGCATTTTAGAATGGCAGAGAGGAAGGAGAGGACATGGGGCCTGGTTGCCAAAGTTTTGGATGTTGATCACATGGCGGTTGGCAGGACAAACCACTTCTCGGAAGCCAGGGGGCAAGGGGGGAGGCAATGTAAACTAACTGACAGTCGTGAGATGAACTCCCCACGCAACGCAAGGGAAACGCACACAAGGAAAACCAGTGATTATTAGAAATAAGAATATTAGACAATCAGAGCATAGTTTTTATAGGTATCCTACAGGCATCTTACGGGCACCTATGTACCATGTGCACACCCCATGCATGCAGCATTTGCGTGCAGTCAGTAGGAGTCAGCACCTTACTGAAGACAAGAATGGGCGGACACAAGAGCGTCGTACGACAGCATCACTCTACGTTTGAAGTGTGTGTAACTTATCCTAACAAATACTTTACAATACACTTACCACACGCACGACAGTGGTTTGTTCCCTTTTCATGACATCCGTTAAGGTGGCCGCACGAGCCACAAGGGAATTGCACCTGCCACTCCAGTGTACATGTGCATCTGTTATCTAAAGTTGTTCAAATGTTTTGATGCTGCAGCTTTAATGTATTTGTTCTCCAGGTTCTCCTCTCCACCATCAGCGACACCACCGTCCTACGTCTCTCCTGCCTCCTCACCAACACTACCACATGCCCTTCATGGGCCACACTCACTTCCCTTTCCCATATCCTGGATCTCCAGGTTCTCCCAAGCCAGCAGGGATCCACCACCCACTCACTCGGGTAGCCAGCAGCCCAACATTCCCATCCGTTCCCTCCCCGACCCCCAGCTCCCCCAGCCCTCTGAATGACACCCCAAGCCCCACCAACGAAAATCTCTCCATGTCCCAAACTGCCCCTCAGCACCCCGCCATGTGGCCCCCCCACACACAGCCCTTGTTTTCCTTGGCAAATGTCATCTCCATGGCCATGAGCATGGCTCAGTCCTTCATCCCACCTGCAAACCTTCCCAACCAGGGTTTTCCATCCCATCCAGGCTTCCACCCCCACATTACAGATCATATGGGCCCTCCCTCAGGATACCCCCACATCTACCCACAACACTACCAAGCCCCTCCAGCTGAGGTCCCCTATCCATCAGTGGGCATCCCAGCTCAGAGCATCCATCACAACTCAGAGGATGGAGTTGGTTTTCACAGCAGTTACTCGCAGTGGATGCATCCTGTCTCTCCACCTTCCATGCCTTCTACTCCTCCACAGTCTACTTTGGAGCCTTTGGAGCAGATCAGACTTTCTAGTGTTCCAAGCCCGACCCAGGAGGACAATTGTGTTGCGCCACGCTCTGCCCACATTCAACCCCAGCCTCAAAACAAATCAGAAATGGGAAAACAAAACTCCTCGTCGGATTTGTCCCCTTCACCCCCATTGAGTCCACACAGAACTGTGAGTTATTACTCGTATTTATTCTGAGTTTTTAAAATGGTAAATAAAATAAAATAAAGTAAAATAAAGAATCATTAAACGGTCAACTAAGAACAAAAAGTAAATTAGGGCTTGGAGCGGGGGGCTTGTGGCCCGCCCACCGAACAGTGTTTTTGTCAGATTCACAATTTGAATAAAAAATACTTTTGAGCTGAAATATATATATATATATATATATACGCCCCAATTGTCCCCTAATTTTGAAGTCGATATAAGCTTCTTTAAGCATTGCAAAAATCATATCTTTTAAGTTAAACTGTCTGAAATACATATTTTTGATCCCTTCATTTGTAATGGCCGTCCACTCCACTCTACAGTACTCATTTGCCAAGAACATGTTAAAACAGGCCTAAAACACCATTTTCATCCGTGTGGGTCTTTAACTAACGTCAAAAACCCTTTGCGGGTTGAGAAAACCCGATCATTTACGCTGAATCAGCCACATTTGATCAGACTGTTATGAACATTTTTTTTCTCCTCCTGTGTAGTCATCACCGATCACCGGTCAGTTACGTCCGTCTGGTCCTGAGATGAACGATAGCAGTCCGAATCTCAAAGCCTCTCCTGGTAAGGACTTGTGTGCATGTTCTTGTGGTTATGAAGCAGATTGTTACTCTAAGTCTTTTAGCCGAGGAGGCCTGGAAAAATAAAAACTAAAATATTAACATTTAATTTTTTATTATCATTATGTTTATGTCTGCAACCCAAAATACCCACATTCACTTATGTGGTTACTCCCAGATGGTCTCTTCCTTTCTTTACAACAAGTAAAGTCTAATGTGTCATTCATGGATAATGTACTTTTTGAGTTGTTTTCAGCTTATTCTGTGTCTCTCTGTGGAAGTAATAACCTATTACTGGTGTCCCTGGAGCTATTGCGTAATGTTCCTTTTCAATTTGAACACAAACCTTGGTTTGATTACAGCCCAGCCCACCAGCGACGACCAATCAGAGATCTTCTGTGCTTGTTTAAACCTCCACTCCCACATCCACACCTGTCAGCGTTTAAACCCTCCTCAAACTCCCACTTTGAACAGAGCCTCTCTGTTTTAATGGGCACAGACTGACGCATGTCGTGCTGTAGGAAGGACACTCAGTGGGCAGATGGAGGCACTGCACACGTATAAACCTTTAAATGATCTGCAGATGTGGCTTGTTAGTGCCGTAACTAATGGGGTCAATGAACACATTTTACGACGTTTACAGGAAAAAAATGTGAATTCAACTTTTTTTAAGGAGCTCATAATTAGGTCATTTTACTTAAACAATGGAGCAGTTTGAGGAAAAAAAATACTTGATAAATTTCAATTGTGATTGTTACTTTACATCAATAGGAAATATGGTGCGTAGTAGTTCAAAAGTTTTAGCCAATCAAAGTTCTAGACATCATTTAGATTAACTGGTTTAGAAATCATTATTTTTTTTCCAAAAACAAATATAAATTTTAATGTGTTTGTTCTCTAAGTTTTCTCAAAACATACTAAATACAGTCCAGAGCTTTGAATTGATCTATGTTGTGCTCTCTTTTACTTTAGGAGGCGGGATGATCATAATATGGGTTTCTTTTCTTTACTTCTCGGCTTCATTTGACTCTACCTTTTTCTTCTTTTACTTCGAGTATCTAATGTTTTTTTAATAACCTGCCTAGAAATTTTTGCAAATGTTTTCAGCCAGTAAAAAATTGTGCTGTTATTTGCCTGCTGGCCTCTGATTGGCAGACCTCAGTGAGAAGGCCCTGCTTCAAATCCCAGCTTCTGTGTGGAGTTCACACATTTTCCTCATGTTCCCCACAGTCTAAAAACATGCCTCATAGGTCCATTAATTAATTCAAAATTGTCTCTAGGTGTTAATGTGTGTGATTGAGTGGCTCTGTGACAGACCTTGCCTTTCCTGATAGCCGGGATAGGCTCCAGCACTCCTGGGACCCTGATAGGGATTCATCAGGTTTAGAACCTGGAAAAATTGAGGATATTTAACTTTTTGGAAGGGCCTGCTTTTGCTGTAAAAATGTCAAGTAGCACAAGTCACACCGTAATACCAACTGCAGGAAATTAATTCATTTATTTTTTCCTTATTTTATAACTCATTTAGCAGAGCAGCATATTAAACATCTTGTTTCTGCATCCCAGAGGTCCAGCGGACACCTATGAAAGTTGGACGATTCCAGGTCACTCCAAGCGTGGACGTCTCTGAGCCCGACACACCAGTAGATGCTGCGCCCGGTGCACCGGTGCCAGCAAAGAGCCACAACCTGCTGTCAGAGAGCAGCACGGAGGCCCAGGGGGAGTCTGCATCCAACCTCAGCACGTCCCTCAACACCTCACCTCCCCAACCACTCACAATCAGAGGATCCACAGGCCTTCTCCAGGAGATAGACGGCAAGATAGACTGGAGCGTGAGCCAGGAGCAGCATCAACAAGAAAGAGATGAGGAAGGAGATGAGGAAGAGGAGGAGGAGGAAGAGGCCGAGCAGGAAGTTGTCGGAGAGCGGCTGAGGACGAGGAAGAGGAATCGTCGGCGGGCCTACAGCCTCAGCCTGATGGGGATGTCTGCAGACAGCGGGCTATCAGTAACCGCCGCCGAGATGGACAGCCGGCTGTGGGATGGGACATCAGGGAGTCCTCAGTACACCAACGCCCTGCATAATCTATGGATGACGACATACAACCGCAGCACCCCCTACATCAGCAGCGATGACTCAGACAGTGACAACGAGGAAATTATGGAAGAGCTTCAGGAACTGAGAGAAAAGTAAGTAGTAAATGTCCCAAAAAGTGTTTTTTTATTTTACTTAAGGAGGTGCTCAAATGTTTTCATTCTCTTTTCTTTGATTTAACTTGTTTTAGGAGTAACCTTTAAAACACACAGCTTGGTCTTCACCAAACAAAGATTTTGTCCCCAAACTTTACCATTTGCTCAGATTCAACTTTGTAAGCTTCATTTGTATAGAAATTGTTTTAAAATCTTTTGTTTTTCCAAAAAAATACTAACATCCTGATCTTCAACCTCACCACCTTTATTTGGTCAACCACGGTGTAGTTATTCAGATGTAAATACTTTACAGGATTTACTATAAAATCAGTCATAAATACTGCACTTTGTTGAAGATGTCAAACTTTTTTTGTCTTTGGCTGCTGTCAATAAACATTGGGGGCGCTATTGAAGTCGTGTTTTAAAAGTAAAACCGAAGTCATTATTTTTCACGCTGAACTTTCCTTGAGATTGTTCTGTTAAAAAAATGAAAACAAATTTTATTTTCATTTATTTTAACACTTTTCCCTAGGGTTTAACGGGTACAACTTTATTTTTAATAGTAATTGAAGCTTTAGAGCCAATAATGTCAGTGGTTGTAAAATTATAGCATCAATTCCACCAACTTTAATATTTTAACCACATTTTGCTAAACTGGACTTTTCTCTGATTTTTTTGTCTGTATAAAAAGGTTCTATAGTTTCTTCTCTCTCTTCGTGTTTTTAGGCAATTTTTAACTAACTTTAAAGAAAATTAATTGGTCACATTCATTTGTTTTTTTTTGTAAATTATTGATCAGAAATTTAAAAAAATTTACAGAAACCTACAGTCCACGTCAACACAAGAGTTTCATTAAAATTTTGTGTCAACAGGCATCTATCGGAGGTTCAGGCTCTGCAGGCGGCACAGAAAAAGGAGATTGAAGAACTGTATGAGAGGATGGGCAGAGTTCCTCCACCAGGGCTCGTCTCTCCTGCTGCCATGTTGTCCAGTCGTCAGCGCCGCCTGTCCAAAGGGAGCGGATTCCCTTCATCCCGTAGGAACAGTCTGCAGCGTTTGGAAATTATGCCATTGCAAGGTAATTGAAAAATATATATATTTTGTTGTTAAGTTACAATTAACTGAACCAATAACTTTTTAAGGTGTCATTCGGAGGAACTCTCTGGGAGGCAGCAGCAGCGGCTCACAGGAGAAACACAGCAAAGGGGTCACCTTTGCTACAGATATAAGCAGAATGGTGAGCGAACATCATTATAGAAAACCATGTCAAACTACAGAAGCACACTCCTGATTACTGCTTCCTGTCTCTTTTTCAGTAAGACATTTTCATCCAGAGGCGTATAAATCTGGACTACCTCATCAAGTGGTCAAAACCATCCTGAAGAATCCCCTTTACTGACACACCAAGTAGTTACAAACTGGACTTTCATACGTATTTGGGCCATCATCGGCAAAGCTGCGCACACAGAAAAAAAAAATCACCAGCATCCAGCTTTCGGCCAAACCAGCTGACGTCTTTGCAGAGCAGCAGGCCATCTGGTTCCCTTTAAAAAGTGACATTCTTGCTCCGTTGTAAATAAACTGTCAGATGCGCTGCTTTAGATTCAACAAAAGTCACCGTTGTGCTCTGCGGCTTGCATGACATGTCACCTCAAATGCGTGACAAGCCATAGTGCTGCTTAGATAAAGCAGCGGCCGTGAAATTGACCCAGAACAGACGGAGCTGATGCTTTCTTGCATGTATGACACAATAGGTTTCTGCGGTTCCGCTGAATTCCTGCAGCTTTTTATTGACGCACAGTTGAAATATTTGCATTCATGGAGTTAGCGATTGGTGATACGTAAAAAAAAAAGTGCTTTTTTGGGCAATGTACCTCTTATAGTGTGGTCGGGTCATATTTTACCTGTTTTCAAATGTGAAAATTTTACCCGAGCACCATATAACGGTCTCTGGATAACTAATGTTCTCTGACTTTATCTCTTGATGCCTCAAAGGAAACAGCTTAGTTTTTAAATATTTTAGGACTTTTTAAGAGCTGTCAACATCCTGGTTAAACTCGTATATTAGTTGTAAAAATCCACATACTGGTGTTTGTATTTGCACGTGTAAATAACTGAGCACATTTATAGATGTTTACACTTTACAGGTATATTTTCCTGCCACCTTAATCAAGCAAAAATAGTTTATTTCTTTGTTCCACAGATCAAGCACCTCGTGCACTTTAGCAGATTCAACTATTTCTGGTTTAAACTATTTTTTCTCAAAAATATATGTATTTTTCATCTCTTATCCAGGAGAAAGGTAAATTAACTTACCTGTTAGTGTTCGATCGTTTTAAATTAAATCACAGCATTGATTTGAACACCCGTTATATTTTAGGGGTCAATACATATCACTCCAAGCTGTGAATTTGTTGCCTTATATTATTCAACGCACCGACTTTTCTGGCAGTAAAACTGCTAAGATTTTGTTGTAACCTCACTAAAAAAAATAAATAAATGTACGGAAAGTTCTGAATGTAAATAAGTGTTGTTCCTTTCTCACGCTGCTGTCCTGCCAAGCTGAATCTGTGCCTTTCCCCTCTGATGTCTTACCTTTGATTTTTTTTAATTCAACATTTTGAGGCTAGAAAAGATTCCTTCGAATAAATTCTGACAAAAATAAACACAGTGGCTCCTTTGTTTTGTGTCTTACCCTCCATCTCTTGCAAGCTTTTCAATATTGAACCCATTTTTATAATAAAAAAAAGCAGATTTTCATGCATAAATAAGATTTAAATCCTTTTAATTAGTTTTACCTCAATGTCGATAGCATTTTCTTTAGCTGAAGGTCACTTTAGATTTAAACTTACTCACCATCTTATAATGCATTCATTATTATCGCATATTAAAAGAAAAAAACAACAATTCAGATGCTTCAATGTGGGCCTTTTAGTGAAAAAACTTAAGGCCAGTTTTGTTTCACTTTTTTCCTCATAACATTAAAAGAAATAATAAAAATAATATGTCAACTTTTATTTCAAAACATATATATTCCTCACTTTCAAACAAACAAAGCCCAGTTCTGTCTGCATAAAAAAAAGCAGACAGTAGTGGAATAAGTACGCGGTATCATCTGAGTCTGCCTGGTTAAGATCAGGACAGACACACAAGTCCATGAAAAGACCACCGGCACGTTTTTGTCTCAGTTGGCACCGGTCTTGGGTCCCTGCAGTTTCACTCGCTTGGCCTCCTCATCGATCTCATCCATGATTCGCTCCTGAGAGACCGAGTAAAATGTGTAGCCATCTGGTTTGGGATGAAATGGTCAAGGCAAATATGTATATGTGAAAATTAAAGTATATATTTTAGAAGTGGCAAATAAAAAAAGAAATTTCAAATTAAGAAATATACACACATTTAGGATACACTGAAAGTGCGAAATACTGTAGATTGGCCAACTTTTATAGCCCACATAAATCTGTGAACCCATGTCGATCATGACCTCGTCACTAGTGCATCACTGTGATAAAGTATGACCCATCACATCTTTCCTGCTCCTAGCACAGGGGTCTGCAACGTGAGGCTCCAGCGCCACAGGTGGCTCTTTGGTTATTTATTTTAAAAAGTAAGTAAGTAGTAAACTAAAAAAAAAAAATTAAGCAACTCAAACTTCACTTAACTAGTTCAGAAACAGTTGAAGGGCAGGGGGCATAACTCTTTGAGACTCCAGACTACAGCTTTTCTTTCTGGTTTTGCATTGATATACAACACAGAGTGCTGCGGTGCAAAGCTGCTTTTCTCCACGGCAGAATCTGCTGATAAACATTGATGACGTAAACACCCGTCACAACTGCACAGCGATGCATAGTGGGGCTGCTTTTCTCCGCTACAGACTCTGCTAGAATTACGTTAATTGTGTTAACGGTTGAAAAGTTACAGGAGACAAAAGAATGTAAAGACTGGAGCTAAAGCCCTGATTAAAGAGTTTTAACAAAAGTTACGTATGTAACTACGGTTCTATGAATCCGATATGACTGCCAGAGGCGGTGCTTCAACAACTAAATGCTTCTTTTTGCGCATGTGTAGTTTGAGAATTTAATGACGACAAAGTCACCTGTGACCTCCTGGTGACCCACTAAAAAGTCACGTGGCACCAGGAGCGCTGTCTCATTATGTCTCGTGAGAATGCTAGGAACCTGAGGGACCGAGAACTCTGGCAGTCATCCGGGATTCATAGAACCATAGTTACATATGTAACTTTTGTTCTATTTCATCCCTCCTGACCGCCAGAGGCTGTGCTTCAAGCACTGAATGACCAATGCCAACAAAGTCCTAAGGGGTCCAGAAACAGCACACAGCCACACCAAGGTATTCATGGACGACCATGAGGCGGCTGCACAGATCGACTCCAACGGACCCCGTGAGCAGCAGCCCAGGATGTAAACATGGCACGACACCCCGGTTGGCAAGGGACAGCCGCGCACAGAATAAGCCTGCCGAATGGCAACCACAAACCAGTGGGAAAAAACGCCAATTAAAAAGCGCCTGTCCCCTGCGGGGGCCAGCAAAGCAAACAGATAGGCAATCCGTAGAGCGAAAGCCTGCGGTCGCGTCAATGTACCGCCGAAGGGCCCTGACTATACAAAGGCACTACCCAGGACCGCCAACGTCAAAGCAGGCAAGGCGCAGGGGCCAGTGGCAGGAAAGGGACGCGGCCATTTTAGGGATGAAGGAAGCGTCGGCCAGAAAGAGACCCACAAGCCATCAGGGGACCACCGTAAACAGGCAGCATTGACGGACAGTGCCCGGAGTTTACCAACACGTTTGGCGGAAGTCATAGAGAACAACAAAGCAGTCTCGAACAGCGCTAAGCGGAGCGAATCAGCATCAGGCATGGCTGAAGAGGGCATAGCAGAGGGCCCGGCATGGTCACGGTCATCCTGCAATGCCAGCAGTAATGACTTCAAGTGAGCCAATTCAGATGACAAGTCCTCGACCGTGAGGGAAGGGCCATCAGAACCCCCCAGACAGGCGCGGGGTTCCAGAGTGGGCAACGCCATCAAGGAGGGACGCTTCTGAGATTGCAGCCACACAGGAGGCAACTCCGCAGGATCAGGAGATGCCGTCTCCAAAGACCGCTCCACCGTATCCAACCGATCAGCCCTCACAGTCAAGGGGTAAAACACTGCAGTCAGGGCAAGCATCAGACCTGTACGAAGGTGGTCAACACCCAAGCACGTGGGACAAGTCATGGCTGTTACCATGTGGCATTGGGGCGTGGCAGTCCTAACAACAAAAGGAAGCCAACATGACAGGCCTGGTCCAGCAAGGCACACAGACGAGAACAACACAGCCAACCCACGACAGAGAACATCACCGAGTGGCCGACAGAGACGGCAGGAGCGCCCACGTCGCAAAACAGGGAGTGCACAATGATGGACCTGCAACCAGCCTATCTAAAGAGGCAGCAGAGAAGAACCGAACCGCGGTCACCCCACGGGCGGTGAACACCCATCGAGAGGCCACCACCATCAGAACTGTGAACAGTGGCGCGACCAGGAGGGATGAAATGGAACACAGTTTTTTCACCTGCTCCAAGTGCTGCCACACCGAGTGCGTGTGAACGGACCCAAACTGAACGACTCAGATTTCCATTCTCATTAACCAAAAAAAAAATCATTCTTATTTGAGGTATGCGCACACTCACAGCAATGAGACTGTCAAAGTCGCTGAAACTATGTTATGTTTTTCTCAGAAGGACTGGTAGCACCGGTGCGACCATGGATTTCTTTTTAAGGCGCACCATTGAAAAATAGTCGCTCTATAAAGCCCTGCAAACATACGGAACCTGACACAATCATCATTATTTATAATGACTGGCTAATAAGGTTTGAATAGCTTGAAAGGGAGAAAGGAAGAAGCAAACTTCCCAAGTTTTAAAAAAGATTTTAAAAATACTTTATCCTTATAAATTATTTAAACATATATTTGAAAATATAGTTATTAAACAGTTTATCCTTCTTTTTTCCTTTCGGCTTTCCCTTGATGTAATTTATAAACGCTTTACAAATATCTTTTTAAATGCAAAACTAAGATGTGTGAGTCAGTAACAAATATATTAGCCAGTCGTTGTTTTTAATAATTATATTCTTTATAAATATTTCAGTGATTTTTTTATTTGTTAATGTTGTTTTTTTTCCCTCTTAAATATGCCACGTTAACGATGACTAAGCGTTTTGTTTTTATCGTAAACAGTTAGGTCAATTGTCACATTTCCAGCTACTTTAGCTAGCTGCCGTTCGGACAAGTAAGAGATGAAACGTGCATTAAAATTAGCTATGGTGCTTCGAGTTTAATTACATAATACTTTATAATTGTTTTTATCGAATTGAATGTTGAAATTCACAGCAATATGAAGTGGCAAAAAGAAACTTTAGCATGCTGAGCTAATGTTACATGTTTCACCTTGCGGTTACCGCGAGTGTTCATGGGAAGGATACAGATTCCTAGCACGATCGCTCCGATAGCAAGTCCCGTCACAACATTCCGTGTTCGAAGCTTTGACGTCTTCTTCTTCCATTGTTCCATCTCTACTTGTCTGATAAAATATATTTGTTCCCGTGAAAGACCCTCTTTGGTCGGATCTATCCTGGTTGCGATGGGAGCATCAGACTTGGGAGGCTTGTTGTCACCCATGTTTGCAGTCGGTGGAACACAACCGGTTTTAAGCAAAGAAGAAGAAGAGGGCCTCCTTCTTTCTTTCGTTCTTTTTGTTGATTCTGACGCATTACCGCCATCTACTGTGCTGGAGTAAAAGATCAAGTTGAGTTGCAGGCGCAAATTCAAAATACACGTGCGCAAATACACGAACTAAGTGTGAATAGTCATTCAAGGAGCTGGTTTTGCATTTGGTTAAGGGAAAACAACTGTGCTTGTTGTGATATTTATATTGAAAGAAAACAAATCATTTATTTGATAAATGTTAGTATGTCAAAAGGATTTTTACTGAAATCTCAGCCGACAAGTTAATCAGTTTAGTTATTATTATTTTTTAGTACTAGTTGTAAAATGTAATATTTGGAAGAACATGTGTTTAAAATCAAACCACTCTTTTCATTTGGAGTAATGCTAATATTTTACTTCACCTAAATTCATAAAAATTAAATTGAAGAACACTTTTCACTTTTGTTCATGATTAAAAGTTATACTAGAAACCATAGTATTTGATTATTTCTGTTTAATTTTTGTTGTTGTTAAAAACATGTTTTAGTGCAAAATTCAAGTACACTTTTCCTTGAGTAATATACAAATATGTCTGAACATTTTTCGAAAACAAATCAAAAAATACAACTGTTTGACATAGTCCTATAACACAACAATTAACCTGGCATAAAACAATAAAATTAAATAAAATAAAGAAAATAAAATTAAAATAGGGGTGTGCTAATTAAAAGTAATACTTTTAAGCACTTTAAATAGTCTATTTCTCTTTGATTTTTTAAAATTTTATAATTTTTATGTGGAGTCCAAATATATTTTACATCTCTTTATTGTTATTATTTGATAGGGACGCTCTTGTTGATCTTTTTTTTTTTTTTTAAATACCTTATATTGCCAAAATTATGATTAGGATTATAATGTGTTGCATTTTAATTGAAAATTGAGTCATTAAAAATAAATAATATCTTATGTTCAGATAATGTAATCGTATTCCCAAAAATGTCTGTGAGATACGATTGTTACAAAAGAGACAAATGTTGTAGGCGGAACTATTGTGTTCAGCACACAAATTAGCCCTGACGGAAGCTTTGGCGGTAATCTTTGGTTCCGACCAGAAAAAGTTCTGGGGTGAAAGCGTACGGTCAAAGACTCGGCAATAGCACCCCCCTTCGGAAAATTTCCTTTTTCTTTTTTATCATAACTAATCTCCAAACTTTATGAGCTTGTTGATTCAACATTTCTGCAGCTAAATGGCTAAAAGACTACTTTCTTCACGGAAGCGTAATCAGTTTAGTTTAAAGTTTGGTCAGGCTTCCTTTGACGTTCTCAGCGATTTTCTGAGCAATTTTAACCAAAAGAACAAAGAAAATCTCGCCAGTTTGTCAAAATGTTGCGGAAGCTTCAAGCAAAAAACACTTCTTGGTAAGTAGGAAATCTATTCTGAAGTGTTTTTTTCCTGCAATTTATAAATAAATAAACGCCAAGCATTTTATATTTTTTCTTCAAATGTTTCACAAAAAAAAAAAAAATCACAGAAAAATCGAGTTTTGATAAAAAAAAGTCAGTTTAGTTTATTGAAGTCCGTTATTTTGGAAATAAAAAAACAGTTGTCCACATGAGCCAATAAAGATGTCTGAATGAGTCGCAGCTGTAACTGCTGAATTTAGATTAAATGATAAATTTATACTGATGTTCTAGATTTAACATGCAATTGAAAATATAACATTAAAATAATGACATATTTCAATGTACATGCACATTCATTTACTGAATTACATTGTTATGATACTTTGCGTTCAAATTGGGACCCCATGATTATTTATTGTTCTTAGTAATGCTTTAAAAATGTATTCCTGCAAATTCATGTCATTTTTTTTACTGGCAGCCAGTCAAACTGTAGCATAAGCAAGTTTTGCATCTAAATAATTTTCATATTTTTTCCATTAAATTTTTCCCTTCAATTTCATACATATCTTGACTGGATGCATGTCGTGTTATGTGGCTTCCAGGGCTCTTAGAAGAGGGAACCATTCTGGTCACACCCAGGTTTTCTGGCGGCCACTTTTCCTCACAAACTTGTAACAGTGCTTTTTAGTGCCACACCAAAGCTAAACTGAAAAACCAGAGGAGGTGTCTCTTATAACAAGCTGCATAATTTTATTACTTCTAATTTTATTTCATGATTTATTGAGTTTTGAACAGAGGCCTAACATGACAGTTAAAAAAAATTCTCTCAAATTCATAATTTGTGGCTACAACTTTAGTATTTTGTGCGCTCAAATTAGAATTTTATGGCGACAATGAAGTATTTTGTGGCCATGAATTAGCATCTTATTAGCATGTAGTGCACACAAAATAATATTTCATAGAGACAAAATAGCATTTTGTGTGCACAAATTAGTAGTAGGAATTGAATGTACTAAAAACGTAATTCATGTGATCAAAATGATAACTTTTGCACACAAAATACAAATTTGTGCCCACAAAAATGCTAATTTGTATGCACAAAATCCTACCCTCTACATATAAAATGCTAATTTGTACCCACAAAGTATACATTTGTGTGCACAAAATACTAAGAAAAATACAAAACTGAGCCCACAAAACAATAATTTGTGTTTGTGTGTTTCATTTGTGCACACAAAATGTTATTTTGGCCCCATAAATTGCTGATTTGTACTTACAAAAAACCTATTTGTGTGCAAAAAATGCTCATTTGTAAATACAAAATACTAATTTGTGACCACAAAATATAAATTTTTGCCTACAAACTACTATTATTTGCCCACAAAAAACTCCTTTCTGTGCAAAAATAATCATTTTTGTGCACAAAATACTAATTTATGACCACAAAATGCTTGGTTGTGATCACAAAATGCTACAAATTTCTCAGTTGTTGCTGGGAAAAAATAATTTGTGTGCACAAATACTAATTTGTAGTTAATTAATTTGAAGAAAGAGTTTGTTATAATTTTTTTGAATGGCATGTCCAGGGCTCCGTAGTTTTAGAAGAGTCGAGTAATGTATATGTTAACCAGCACTCCTTACTCCTGTATCTTGCAGGCATAGATTACAAACAATGTATCGTGTATAATACATTTAAATAAAAATATTATTGTAGTATTTATAATATATTAATAATGTCTTTTTTTTGTTTATATTTGAGAGTTGAAGATATTTTAGTGCATCAAATTTACCTAAATATTCTGACACCGTTACCTCAGAAGCCGCTTAGCTTTTATTTTGAAACTGTTGATTGTCTGTTCTCATTTCTTTTGCTCCTTTTCTGTGTTTTTAGAATGCATCTTTCTGATTTGTCAAGAGCTGAAACTCGATCCAGCTGTTGGCTATCACGCCACTGAACTGCTGCAAAGGTAAAGAGCAGAAATGCACTTAAAGAAAAAAAAACCTTGTGTTTATATTGTCTCTGCTTAAGGTTTATGGTCAAGCACCTTACCGATCTGCTTGTCACACCTGCAACCGTTGGTGCAGCTGCTAGTGAGCCAAGGAGTCCGGAAGATGCCATTTTTGACCAAGTCAAGGAGAAGTTTCCGCTCATCCTCTTCTCCTGCGTGCAGCTCGCCAACAAGATGTCTTTGAACCGTCACGTGAGTTGCCTTTTTTTTTTGTTGCTGTTTTTAATGAATCATCTGTCATGTCTTTTGCCCAGATGATTGACACCAGCACAGCGGTCTGCTTCCTGCATTTGCTCGGCCTCGGCGTTTCCAAGAAGACCATCCTGGAATCAGAGCTGATGGTCTTTAAAGGGCTTGAATTCAGACTAGATTATCCAAACCCGCTGACATCTGTGGAAACACTTCTGGAAGTCCTGGGTAAGACAATGTTGCTAAGATGATAATAGAACAGAAAATATTATCTCAAATTTGAGAATTCAAGAGCAAAACACCAGGACGCTTTAAAAACACATTACATTCCAAAGAAAACAAATGATTTCATAAAAAAAGATTTAAAAGGAGAAATACAATCCCATACTAGTCTGATCTGGTGTTAGAACCCTGTTTCCCTAATTGATGCACCAAATGTTTTAACAGGTCAAAGGTCAAGCCTGTAAGATGACCTCTTCTGTTTTTTTGTTTTTTTTAACAGGTTTGGCATTGTTTTTCTAAAAAGGGCAAACGATTT
This sequence comes from Adrianichthys oophorus, assembly GCA_036245035.1. Lineage (NCBI taxonomy): Eukaryota > Metazoa > Chordata > Actinopteri > Beloniformes > Adrianichthyidae > Adrianichthys > Adrianichthys oophorus. Next base: position 8,312,084 of record BSAI01000012.1, read on the forward strand.
CCATAAAAACATTTTCCCGATTGAAGCATCTGCTGCTCTAAAATGTGTGCGCATAGATTTCAGCATTGAATTTTATCTGTAGACATAGCAGCTGTCCATTATGTAGATGCTAATGCACCTTTGTATGATCGGACATGAATCAAAATAAAACCAGGTGACTCTTTCTTTTCTAAATAAAACTTTAAACAGAATTTGTTGCAAATCATTATACTTTCATAACAGAATTATACTTGTTTTAGTTTGTTTTAAAAGCTTAAGATTAACACAGATTTGATTCATTTTAGTAGCCATTGATGATTAGTTACACTGTAAATGATGATGGAAACTTTTTTTTAACTTTTGAAGCCAAGGATCTTTATTCTGAAAAGTTTTTATTTTCCATACATTGTTGAACCCCAGACCATCTTATATTTTTAGACAGCATATCCTACAGACATTTGTCTTCTTCAGTAATTTCTTTTTGTAATATGTTTTTCAGGTTCTGTTTTCAATAGCAGTCACCTTTATAAGTAATTAAGCTTTTATTTTGAAAATGTTAATTTTCTTTACTTGTTTCTTTCTTTTTTTGATTCTACATTTTTCTGATTTGTCAGCGGCAGAAACTCTTAGTTTGGTTTTAATATCTTAAGACTAACTGCATTCACAGCTTTTATTCGTTTTAGGAGCCATTGATCATTAGATATATTGTAAATGATGAAAAAAGATTTTTTTTTTTTTTACTTAAAAACTGAGGACCATTATTCTGAAAAAATTTTCCACACATTGAAAGCCTTGGCTGATCTTTGTTTTTGAGTGTTTGCTTGTCCTACAAATTCTTTTCTTCTTCAGGAATTCCTTTTTGTAAGGATTTCTTTGTTTTCAAAAGTAGACACAAAATACCTTTTAATTTGAAAAGACAAAACATTGCTGGGAAAAAAAAGGAAAATTTGTAAAAAAAAATAAATGTAAAAATGAAGTGTTTCTACAGGTTGATATGAAACTACAACATTCTGGACAATTTTCAGATAATTCTTTTATTTTAGTTTAGTTTATATTCTGTTGTTGTTAAACCAAACATTTTCTTTTGTAGGACACAATGAGCCATCTGTCCCTGTTAAACGTCTGTACCATTTGTGCCGCCATGTTCTCCAGTTCATCACCCTCCAGAAAGCTGCCATCTATGACAGCTTGCTGACAGTGACCATCCAGCGTGCCTCCCCTTCCAAGGAACAAAGGTTTTATATAGATTTCTAACTAAATCATCTTTGTCGTATAAAGAGCTGTTACTGAATGTAACTGTTCTGCTGTTTCAGTTTTAAACTGTAGAAAGTCACAGCCACAACATACAAACGTATGTCAGTTTGTATGATAGTGTGATGATGTTGGTAGATTGTTGTTTTCCCTACTGAATCCTCGTTAGCTTTTTATTTATAGGCAACTTTCCCCTACAGGGAAAGTATTTCCTCTGCTTTGTCTCTTCGCTGCTTCCTTTAGGAATCGCCACAGTAAATCATCTGCCTCCTTTTAACCCTCCTCCTCCCGCACATCAACCGCCCTCTTTTCCTCCTTCTCTTCATCCATGAAGCTCCTTTTTGGTCTTTCTCTTGTCCTCTTTCCTGGTAGCTCCAACCTCAGCATCCTTTTACCAAAATCCTCACTGTTCCTCCTCTCAATGTGTTCAACCCATTGACTGTATATAGAGAGCTGGACTGAGTGACCCCTCCTCCCTCGTGTTCCAAACAGTAAGTACCAGCGTGCTCCAAGAAACCAAAATCCTGTAGACTTTAATAGAGATTCAATAAGTGACATCACACTCACTCGGTCCAGTTCTCGATATACAGTCAATGGTCCAACCCATCTTCCTTGATAGATTTGTTCCAGATCATATCCATCCGTATCACTCCCAGAGAGATTAGGAAATTGTTCCAAACTAATTGATTCTTAATTTTAACAAAAATATAAAAATTCACTTTTTTAAAAATCTGCTTGCGCCAATTTAAAATCACAATATTATACTTACATGTATTTTTGTTAGTGTAAAGCAAACTAACAGTACAAAATTTCTCAAGATGTAACACAAATACAAAATCAAAAAAATGCAATTTTTAATTTATACAAGTGAGCTTTATACAATTAAGTACAGTTAATTGTCAAGTAATTACTGTAAAATGATCCCTAGAAGTTACAGTTTTGTCTTTGAAAATATTTAATAAGCAGCATTAAAATTATTTACTTTTTTTAGCCTGGACGCAAACACAACAGACAGCTGTGTAATCATAAAAACTGGATTTATGAATTGCTCATATGATGGTGTTTGTTTTTGTGTTCAAAAACTAGAGAGAAGTTTGTTGCAGTGACTGAAGACTGCATGCTTCTTGGTGTTGGTGTCATCGCTGTGGCCGTGTTCATCCTTTACATCAGAAAGTGGGAACAGGTACCCCCCCACACCCACACACACACATTTTTACTTTTGTGTTTTATTATTTTTATTGAAACACAAATTCACCAGACACAGTTCTTAATATTCTCAGGATACAGTACTGTTTTCTGTTGCAGGTGATTGGTGAACTGAGCCATATCACAGGAATCTCAGTGCAGAGCATCAGTGATTTTGCTGCTGTGACTTTGGCTCACATTGTTGGATTTTAGTTTCCTGCTGAAGAACATTTTTGTTTTTGAACATTTACACAGGGATTATTTTCAACTTTTGGATTCTGCTAAATTGAATGATTGAAGATTTTGGTGGAAAACCATGCAGTTCACTGGGTTGACATGTTTTTTCAGAATAAAAACCTCTGGTAATCAATAATCCTCTTGTAATGTTGCAAAACAAAAAAATTGGTTTAAAGTTAATTGATTTTTTGAGACATATTTTTTATAATCTACATAAATTAAATGGAAAAATAGGATTTTTATTGGGAAATATTTCATTTTGGACATGTGGAACAACTTTACCTTAGTATTTTTTGTAGTGAGCCATCCTCATTAATCCACTTATATAAGACACATCAGGATCATTTGATTTTTTTACTAATTTAAGTGTAAAATGTGTCTGCCTGAAAAAAAAACTCAAACTCTTTCCAATTGTTCTCGATGTTTCTGAAAGCCCTCAAACAAACTAACAGAAGCAAAAAATTACTTTCAAGTTTGAAGACTTCAACTATCAAGAACAAGTTAATGGCTCCTATGCTGTTTTAAGTTTCATACTAAAATATGAAGATATTTTTTACCTTTTTAAAATATTTTTTTACCACTGTTGTAAGATTTTTTTGAAAGGAAAATAGAATTTATTTACTAAAACGGAGGCAGTCACCACATCTAGTTTTATATTTTTAAGACTTCCATATCAGTGCTTCTAAGCTCCATACTGCAAAAACTGAATCCTAAAAAAGCATAAAGACCCTTGGTTCACAAGAAATGTTTGTGTTGCAAGAAAAAAACACGTTTTTCATGAGCAAAATAACCTTAGTCTAAGAAAACATGTCTAGAGAGTAGAATTTTTTTGATCTTAAAATGAGAATTCTTGTATTTTCTGACCTCATTGTCAGATTTGGTTTTTTCCTTTTTTAAAGAAAATCTGACAATAGGATAAGAATTTTTGACTAAATTCTACAAGGCCGGTTTTTACAGTACTAGGAAAAAATATATTTTGACGGTTATTAGTGCAGACATTGTCCCGCAGTTGGCAGAGTTAGTTTCTCCTCCGCTTTTTCTTCCAGCAGCTGTTCATCTAAAGCCCGGCTGCAGCTGGAAATGCAGGAGACATCTGGCCATCCTTGTTTCCTTCTCTGATTTGCAACTTTCCATAATTGCTTGAATTGTAAAGACAGTGTTTCCTGTAAAGGGTTTTTTAGGTTTAATTATTAAAAAAAGACAAGTTTTCTTACAACATGCAAAATATAATGAATACATAACAATAAATGAAATATAACAATAAATTGGGATCATGCTTCAAATAGCTAAATTTTTCTTTTACAAAACAAAGAAAATGTTTTGTTTAGCACATTTAGATATTAAAAACATGTACATTTTACAAAACTGATATGCATACATAATTTACAGTTAATCAACCATAGGACAGAGGCGGAGCTACGGGGAGGGGGGGGGGGGGGCAAGGGGGAATAGTTTTGGCCCACACTCCACCTCAAATTTTTTTGTTTTGTTTTTTTTTCCTATGAGAGGCATTTCTTAGCTTTTATTTTCCTCCTTCCCCAATGATTAGATCAATATATAGACTCTTCCATGCTGAGAGCAGTGCTTGCTGGGATACTATGCAGGGGTGTGCTAGACTCTCTTGGGAAAACTGAACTAGAACATTCTTGTCATGCAAAATTTAATATTTTGGATTGCAACCACAACAAAAATAATGACCAATATTCCAAAAGTTAATGAACAATTGATGGAGGATCTAAAGGCAAACATTTTCTTACAATGATGGTTCCTAAAAAATGTACATCTGGATGCCGACGGGGACTTTTCTCTGCGGGGAATCTTTGAGGTGACTGCCAGCCTCTCCGCCATGCTCTGAGTTCTGCTGGTGATCACCTGAAGGCAGGACATTGAGCTTGTGTTCCACAGCCTCCCTCTCCTGACTCACATGAAGGACTTTTAAGCAAAGCTGCAGGGGGATGTCTGCAGGTGCAAGCCAAAGAGGTTTTGGAGGCTGCCTTTGAAAGTTTGGAGAATATATACTTCTGTTCTGAAAAAAGAAAAAGAACTACAGAGCAGGTTTAATTCCCAATTGTGTGTCTGGTTTTTGCTCTTTGATGGTGGACTTATTTGAATGCTGTCACCTTAGAAACAAGCTTTACTGCTGACATGAAATGAAATAAAAATCTGCAAAGGAGGAATATCCCTTGTCCCTTCCACCTGAGTTTGTGTTGCACCTTTGATCCCGAGTCTGGCAGATCCAAAACAGAGAACAGAGCGGAGAACGCTGAAGTTCAGCTTATATTGTAGTACAACTCTCAAGGAAGAGTGATCTAAAATTTTAATAAAGACACATTTTTGGATATTTTAAAGACCCACTTTGATGAAAATCATGTTTTAACATGTTCTTGTGGCATTTTTCTGATGATGGAGGACATATATACAGAAGATTAAGTTCAAAATTGCATTTCTGAGTATTTCATTATTCAAATCCCTGTGAATTAGGAGCAGATGAAAAAAAAAATGCCCTGCTTCCTGCTCCACAACAGGGAGGGGAAAGGGGGATGGGGTTGCTCCGTGCCACGGGTCCCACCCAGAAATCAGATGTAAATTTCTAATGAACAACTGTCGCTCTACAGAAACTATGTCCTAAAAACACAGGTTTTGTTTTTTTATATAGGGAAAAAATGGCATAATCATGATTAGAAGACCACTTGGGGAACTTTTGAAATAGACCAAAAGATGATTGGAGTGAGACTTTAGGAGTCTGCGTTATGTGATTTAAAATTGAAAAAAAATCAGTCCTCCATTTACATTTATGTCAAATCAAAAGCAACTAAACAATTTAGTAATGAACCTCCGGGATCCCAAATAAAAGAAAAATCGGAAAATAAAACAATGTGAAGAATAAAGTCCTGTAAATCTCAACACATTGCAGGATTAACAATCATCTCAGAACTATGAACAAGCAAGATAGAAGAGCCTCCACCTGCATAAGATACCGGTATATATTGTCAACATCAAGATTCTTCCGGTCATAGTCAAACTCAGTGATCATAAACAAAGCAAGTTTTATAGCTTAGAATGCAGTTAGTCATTTTGTTCAGGACCACAATATCCAAATAGTTGAAAGAGCTTGTCACCCTTGTTTTTGGAAAACTTTTCTCAAAAAGTCTGCCAACCATCCATCAAAACGCATGTCAACAACTGCAGCTTAGAGTGGAAAGCTGATCTAAATGTAATCTTTATTTTATTTTTTTTACATTTACAGCTCACCTATGATGGCTCCTGTGACTGATTGTGACTTTTATTTTTGGTGTTTTCCTTTTTCACAAACTTGATTTGAAAAAAAATAAAAAGCTAATTTCAGTTAACTTTTAAAGACAAAATTGACACATTTTTCATAAATAAACACAGAACATTAGTCTTTTTTAGGCTGTGATAAAACTGCATCAAGGTAGTGTGTTTAACCCTTATATTGTGTTCAGGTCAAAGTGGACCCGTTTTCAAGAGTGAGAGTGGGTCAATTTTCACCCAAACACATAACAAGGGTTAAGTACAATAATGTTTCATCAACATTTGTCTGAAGCTCATCTAGTCCTTGTTTTATTATGTTTTAAATTTTATTTTGACTTTTATCAGGCATTTTTATATTAGATTTTACTACCTGTCTGTGTTTTGTTTTGAATTTATGCCATATTTTGGGATTCTTTCAGTGAAAAGTGCAAAAGAAAAAAAAATTCTATTCTATTCTATTCTATTCTATTCTATTCTATTCTATTCTAT
>BSAI01000012.1:8318507-8375474 GCA_036245035.1 Adrianichthys oophorus
ATTCTATTCTATTCTATTCTATTCTATTCTATTCTATTCTATTCTATTCTATTCTATTCTACTGACAGACCAACTTTAGCTCAAAGCATCTTCCTTGTTCTCTTGAAGGCTGCAGGGAAGTTGGATTTTTTTAAATAACTATTTTTTATGTATAGTTTCAGGTTTCTATTTCTTTTGCACGGCTGACTTTCCAGTGCCAAATTCCCTCTGTAGGGATATGCCTGTCTCTGCTCGCGATATCTGGTATAATGACTGCTCTTTATCTATTGGGTTTTGGAACCACAAATCAGTTAAACGTTAGACCTACTGTATGGATCTAAACCAAGGTGTTTTGTCTCTGCTGCCTCAAAATGCACATGTGATCGATAAAAGCACTGATTTTGAGATACATTTTTTAAGGATTATTTGAGTAATTATTTCTTGCGTTTGGTCATGTTAGTAGTCCTATAGTGCTAGATCCAGCAGCAAGGATCCTGCTTTTTAGCTCCTGGATTCTCTTTCATGTAGAGTTCATGGAACACAGAATCTCTTCTTCTTTATTTTCTCTTCTTTTTTCTGAAATAGCTGAAGGTCAGGGGACGTGGGAGATTAAAAAGCTCTGCTGAACCTTCATTAAGTGGAGGCTTGTGTGTATTCAGAAGGAAGAAGAGATATCTGTGACTGCTTCATCCATCAAATTCACCAGACACCCGTGTGCACTCCGTGTCAGACACCCTGCACAAAAGCCAGTTTCCAGGGCATCTCGGAGGTATTCCGCGTTGCTATTTGCACAATGAATGCTTTTAAAGTACAAATATGTAATTAAGCACTGGTGTAATGCCTGTCTGCTGATCATTTTATCACACACTTTACAAAGAAGGACATGTGTTACTGTCATGATTTAATTATGACCAGTGTCAAAAGGGATTAAGCCTGGTAAAATGAATACCAAACATATGTTTGCATCACATAGAAATGTATAAAATAGAATTCAACCTGTAAAAACTCTCACAAATTTTAATTAAGGCAAATCAAAGCTTATTTTCTTACATCTGAATTTGGCCAACAGTAATAACACCTAAGGGGAAAGACATTACACTGATTTATAGCACAAATCCATGCCAGAACCATAAAATGTAGGCATTTCTGTACACAACACTTTGCTTTGGTTTAATTATGATTATTTAAATTAATGCATCTGCTTAAACTGTTTGAACATTCAATAGTATTCATCTGCCTTCACTGCCAGTTCAGTGCATAGTTTACTCCAGCTTTCACTGTCCCTGATCTGACAAATGGGTCTGCATATGTATTGACTGAATGAAGAGGTCAGAGTAATGTCTAACAGGGATGTTCATTTATCATTTCACATGTCAAGCTCTGCGGGGAAGGGTAACTGAGGTTTGATTGGCACTAACCTTGTTTTTCTTGAAAAATTATTAATGATTAAGGTAATAAGGCCTGCTTTTGTCATAAATATTTGATCGAACCTGCCTCCCAGCTCTCTTAATCTTCTTCAGACAGTCTGTGCACATGCTGCCAAGCACATTGAAGGTGAGTTTGCACACAGAAGTAAGTAGTTTTTAATTTAGTTGTGCAGAAATTCATACACAGACATTAGAACTTTAAGTGAACGCTAAACTAGATCATGAAATACTTAAAGCATGGATACAAACAAACAAAAGAAGCAGGGCGGACATGATACATTTGTTTGGAATTTAGATTTTTAAAAATTAGCACACAACATTTTTTTTATTAAACATGTATGTAATTTAATGCAGTTGTAGTTTTAATGAGTGTGAGCATCATTAATTCTCATTGACAGACCATTTATTAGACTGTACAGTAATTTCCATTTGCGATTTTTATCCAGAAAGGGCCACTTTTGGCAAATGTGTGACATAAACAAGAAACAAGTTAAGAAATATCTAATATGTAACACTGTATGTGGTTGTAAAAATAACATAAAGAATAATTATGTTACGATACAGGGGCGGACCCACTATTAGGTAAAGGTAGAGATTTGCCTGGGGCCCCCCATACTTTGGGGGCCCTGAGCTGAACATTTACCATTATTGAATTGAATTCTGTCATGCAAAGAGGGACTCTTCCAAAATTTTTTTTAAAGAAGCGATTAGATAAAGTGTAATTATCCGAGCTGATGTAAAAATGATCATTATCATATTTTTGATGCATTTAAAATAAAAAGAAAACAAAAGAAAACATCTCACACAAAATTCTAACAATCTTAGTTAAACAACAAGACTACAAGAAAAAAAAGACAAAATAGGAATACAAACAGAATCAAAAGATCTAAAAAAGAAGATAAAAAATCAGCAAGGACAAAAGGGACAGAAAAAGCAAAAGAAGGGGCAGAAATTTTTCATTTTAAGAGCTTTTTAAATTTATGCCACTCTATTGTGTTGTGTTTTGTTCCATCATTCAAGTCTTTTTTTTTATTTTATTTCTGTTGCCTTCTTTAGTAAAACCTGACAAATTAAATTAAAAACAGAAGACCCTCATTGCCCCTATTAAAAAGTGAATGGGCAAAAATTAGTGCATTTATCAAATTCAATGTTTTTTTCATGGAAAAAAGATTATATTTAAAACAAATTTGCTTAACATTTTTAAAGGTGATTTTACTGTTTACATGCAAATCAAAACATTTGAATTCTTGACATTGATGCTGTCCAGGGAACTGTGTCATTGTTCACCAGGGCCACTCAAACTGCTAGGTCCGGTGATGTTTAGTAGCATGACCAGTCAAAAGACCTAAGCAGCCCTAAAGTTAATAACTAGGTTAGTCTAGAAAATGTATCAACTCAATCTCATAACAAAAACACTTAAAAACAAACGTGTTTTATGTTTGTGTATATAACCAGGTTGAAATGTTTTGAGCTTTAATTTTGGAAGTCTATACCGGAAGTGCCGCGATTGACAGCGTGAATTTGCTTGAACCAGTGGCACAGCGTCGCTCCGTGTTGCGGCGCTGCGTGGCACCGTGCAGGGATCCGACTCGGCTGAACCGGGTTCGCATGACTTAATTCGTGAATGGAGCCGAAGCCCGGAGCCCTCGATGGGGACACCGTGACTGCGCGTCCGGCTGCAGCTACCGTCTGCTGCAGGGCCAGTTCGCATTGCACCGCGCCCCCCCCGGGGGGTGGGGGGGTGGTGTCGCCACTGTAGACCTGTTTTCTGGGCTGAATGTGGTGGGCTCGAACCGTGCTGCTGATTTCACAGTCACTTGCTTGAACACGAATCGGAAACGCGCTGACCATTGAGAGGGACTTTGGAGCTGCGCTCTACGAACCACCGCAGCTACCGGACCGGTAGCGAAGGAGCTACGAATGCCCCACGAGCCGGGGGAAAAAACAAAGGTTCGAGTCTAAAGAAGGTAAACATCTCTCCTTTCTCTGGTTAATCACTTTTTAAAGTTAATTTAAGTGTACCCTTATCAATTATATATGCTTTTGGACGGTTTTGATGCATCATCAGTAAATGTTGACGATATAAAGCTTGTGTCCTCAAGCTGTTTTTAAGCCCACGATAAGCCTATAAACAACCCCCCAGTGTTTAATGAGATACTCTTTGAAGACAAAAAGGAGCTGCAGACATTGTTGTTTATCCATCTGTAACATCATTTTAAAAAATACTGATTATAATAAAACAGGATCCATCCATATATCCAAATGTCTCCTACTATGACCTACATTCAACAGACTTTTTTTTGGTGGGTGGTGGGTGGTGGTGGTGGTGGGGTGGTGGTGGTGGTGGGGGGGGGGTGTTTGCCCACCCAGACTTCCAAGTTGCCCACAAAACTAGAGGTTTATGTGAAAGAAGCTGTTCTTACTTGTTCAGTGGCCCCAGGCTAGCATCTACTTAACTGTGCACAGCCTATTATCTGACATCTGGTCCTTCTTGACAAAGACATATGTGGTAATAGTATGTTTGAGCACAAGCGCTTAATCTGTGTAATGCCTGTTGTTGGAAAGGCAAAAACACTTATTTCTTTCTGACCATCATTCAGCACTTTGCGTCTGAGACACCAGGAGGGAACAAACACATATGTATTTAGCAGAGAAGTCCATTTCTTTACGCCATAGGGGTTCTGCAAGTTGGTCCTTTTCGGTTCCAGAGGACTCCCTTGAAAAGCATTTATCACAGGAGTAGTTGTGTGTAGTAAGATTTTGCTCCAGCTCTCATGGTTTTTGCATGAAGCTGGAGATGGCTGCCTTCACGTTTGTCTTTTTTAAAGTACTTGGTTGTCAGGTCTGCTCGGTGGAGATGAAAGGCAGTCATCTTCATAGTGCTCCAACATCATGCCAGTGACTTGTGCTAGTTTGTGCGCCTTACCCCCAACTCCTCCTGACACACATCTGCGAGTGTCGTTTTTCCATTATGAGATCATGATGTTTTCCTTCGTTTTTCTGCCGCCTGCTTCTGAATTTTTCGTCTTCTGTTGCTTATCTCTGTGTTGAGGGGGATGGGGTGTGTGACAATGCTTTGTTTTCCACAGTCTGAGCCAACGCAGTCCCCACCACTCATGCTCATTGACAGGCCAAAGGTCTAAAATAAAATAATAAAAAAACCCATCATGAGCCAATGATTTCTCACAAACCCAGTTTGACAAAAAGCAGCCTTTGGTTCTGTCAGAACAAAACAGCCTTTGCATCTTTGAATCAAAACAGGTACATTTTTTTTGTCATACTTGGGGTTGCTGAGAAAGTCATCATATCAGAACATGGGTGTATTTGTGCCAAAATTTGACCACCCAGTTTACAGCTACTAACTTTTTCCAATCATCAGATTCATTTACAAGTGTTAAAATTGCATGTATGTAATATTTAAATCAAGTCGCTTTACATCCACCAAACATAAATGTGTAAATAGCTTGGGATGCTTGCGCATCAATCAAAGTCTTCCTTGGTTACCAGGGCAACAAGCATTGTGCTAGCTGATGCAAACGACACTGTCAGATTTGTGAAAGAACCGTGGCAAAATCATCTTAAAGTTAGATTATATATGTTCCAATATATCCATATTTTTGTAAACTTAGCATGATGCTTTTGGTTCTTAAACAAACTGGACAAAAGAAAAGGCAAAACAAATAAATACAACTTTTTTTTTAGCTCAAAAAATATTTTTTTATTGTTGAACTTAACCAAAAAAAAAAACAAAAAACCAGAAAGTTAAAAAAACAATAAAAATATAAACTAACCCTTGAATTGAATTAGCGTTCATCAGGATTAGATGTAATATACAAGCTAACAATGGTATTTTTCTAATGGCTTTAAAGTCTCACTTTGATCATAGTTTGGTCTATGTTAAAAGTGTTCCTGAGGGTCTTTTTATTCTGAATATTTCGTTTTTTGCCAAAATAAAAAATCTTATGTGGTTTAGGACATAGTTTCTGCAGAGCGGCAGTAATTTATTGGAAATTTGCATCTGAGTTGTGGGAAGGACCAATGGCGTGAGCAACCCCACCCCCTTTCCACTCAGCCAATCACTGAGCTCTGTTTACGCACTCTTCCGCAAGCTTAGATACCCTCACATCCCTAAGCTAACATTGCCGGTGCAGCAAAACTGGGGAGCAATATTGGAGCTATCGAGACGTACAGTTTTGATCCAGATGCCAACTGAGACGAGGAAAACGAAGACGTACATGGATCTATTTGTCTACAAGTGGATGCATTGAAATTAGGCGGAGGAGAGAGCTTGTGGCTTTGGCTTATTAAATTATTTGTAAAACTGACAAAAACCTGATAAGCTGTTTTATCATAAAATGAAATGTCTGATTTTTACGAATCAAATGTTGTAAATGAAAATATTATTGACACAAAAAGTCTGAAGTTGAGACAGTTGAAAAGGTCAGACATCACTTCCTGGTAAAAAAAAATAATTTATTAAATATTATTGTTTATAAAATTAACTTTGGGATATCTTTTATAGACTATGATGCTTTTGAACTGACTGGGTTTAATTAAGAGGATTTTCTTTGCACTCGATGGTTTGACTGATCGCTCAGAGATGAAAAGGTTGCTGGTTTAATGAGCTCAAACAGCTCTTTTTGTGAGCTTCCACTGCCAAGCCAGACAGCACTGTTTGCTCTCTGCCTCTTATCAGCTCTGAAAACGTGAGATTGTTTCCTGTATGGAGAGTAAAGGTGTAGTCCTTTGGGATTTTTTGCATTCATTTCCCCCAGCGCTCAGGCAGGGGCCTCCTCTTCATACTTTTTTAATCAGGAAAAACAGTCATGCAGAGCCACAAACCTACCGGGGGTTAAAAAAAAAGAAACTACAACAAAAAGGCGAGTTTTGTTTTCATCTTTATGTGTACTGTAGCTCTTTGCATAATCATCGGTTCAGGAAGAATCCAGCGTAACTGAATTATAGTCTTTTGGTTGTACTTCCTTCTTGGTCACTAACTCAATTTTTTGCTGCTTAAGCGGGAAAGGCTACAGAAGGCACCACTGGAAATAGTAGCCAATAATAGCCATCACACCTTCATCTTTGCTGTAAAACGTTCCCCTGCTTCTTTGTGTGTGTTTTTTTTTTTTCTTTAGCTTCTGCGGTTAGTTGCAAATTGAAAAAGAGAAGGTGGATATCGAGCTCCACCAGTAAAAGTGAGGGGTCAGCAGTTAGACTTTTACTGCTACGGTGTGACCTTCCGGTGTGATCTCTATGTTTACGCCGGCTTCAGCAACACATGTTCAAGCAACTACTTTCAATGAAAAGTCAATGTGTGTTTTGAGCGTCCATGTTCATAACTCTTGCATTCACATGTCGCTACACAAGTTTTTGGGTTAGTTTTCAGGCTCTATCTACAAAATGTGCTGCGATTGAACGCACGTTAAAAGTTAAACCAGTTGAATTTTGATCAGTCAAGGACTCGGATTTGGTAGGGTCGGATATCACCATTATTACCAAAATCGTTTTGATTCACTAGAGCCTGGATCGATTAGATCCGCAATTTATTTTAGATTATTTAGATCCATCGTTTTAGATTTGATTTGATTCAATTAAGTTTTGAATTCATACAGTTTATGCATTTAGACATATTTGTATAGAAATACATTCATAATTTTTACATGTTTTGAAGATATTCTTATTAATCTGATACAGTTCACATACTGAAAAATGTATTAGTGAAATAATAAACCATTGAGATTGCACCATACCGTGTTGCACGGTTTCTTCAACGGAGAAGCTCCAACAAACTTGTGCAGATCGTTAACATTGTAAACATTGTTCGGACTCTCCTGGAGAGCGTTTCAGTTTGGCCACTAGGTGAAGCTTGCGCTACAGCATTATTCCAGAAGATTTGAGCAAAATAACAGCACTTTAGACCACAAATGGTCTAAAGTTTCCTTAAGAGTTTGGAAAATGTATACCTGAGTATACAAAGCTGTTCATTTAGTCAGCAATGTATGTTTAGGCTGACCGAGCATTAGCATTAGTCGTTCTATGGGAAATTTCATTATATGTTAACATCAAGCTAGCGGATTTTGGCTTTACTGCTGTTATGCGGCACTGGAAAAGAAAAGGCATAAAAATTCCATCTCTACTTTTATGGGTCAGTTATTGATCTATTTGATTCAATTTTATTTATATAGCCCACTATTACAACACAGTTGTCTCAATGGCCTTCACACCTGTCATTGTATTGTCTATTAAGCTTGGACCGATTAGTATTGATTGATTTTTTTTTTTTTTTTTTCAACCCAGCTCTAGGATTTGATAGTGACGTTTGTGTCCTTATCAAAACACAAAAGTATCAACCATTTGAAAAGTGTTCAGGGAGGAGAAATGAATATTTGCAACTTGTGCCCGGGATTATATTACGCCATACCTATCATTTATCGGAATAGAGCTGTGAAAGAAAAAGTCTGGACCAAGAGATTTGCGAGCAGTGCGAGATCTGCACTGCTTTTACATTTCTCGCCAAGTCTCTTTCAACTGTGAGTACAGGTGCTGTCCAACACTGTAAAACACTTTAAGATCCACTCAGATGACAATTGTGTTTTTGATGTTTTTAACAAGCTCTTGTAATATTTTCTTATGATGGAAGACATGCATAAGTTTAGCTCAAATTTGCATTTCTGAGTTTTTTTTTTTTTTTTGTAAATCAGGAGCAGACTAAATAAGGCAGTTTGAAAAAGATTGTATTTGTTACATAGAAAAATACGCTGGGTGGGCAACACATTCCCTGCTCAGCTGCATTCCAATGCAACTACTTGTAGACGACTAGATCCATGTACATCTTTGTTTTCTTTGTCTGACCTGGTTCAAAACTGGATAGCTCCAATGTATAATCGACCAAAACATGATCAGAGTGGGACTTAAATGAGTGACAGATTCACCTCTGGCACGTCCTCCATTTCATCATGGTTCTTTGATTATGTAAGGACCAGGACAAAAATGTCTTCACAGCACTTCTTGTTAGTGACCAGACTTTCAGGCTGGCTGCGTCATTTTATCTTTTCTGCACTCTCCGCGAGAGAAATAATGCTCTGTTTAGCTGTTCGCTCCTTTTGTCTCCCCTGTTTCTGCGGGGAGTCTCTGACATTCATGGAGCTCGGATGAGGAGAGTTCGAGTCTTGTTTCTCTCCTCTTTTGATCACATTGGCTCAGATAAAAATGTTCTATTACAAACCTGCCTTCTGTTGCCATGAATCAAGCTTTGGCCCCAGGCTTTTATGCCTGCTACTGTCTCAAGTAACACCATCTTATGGATATCTGTGGCTTTGGTTTTGCAGTACATACATTAAAAAAAAACATAATGGTTGTTCTTCTGCAGTCTCATTGATGGGATGTTTTTGTACAAAGGCGTGTGGTTTCCTGAGCATCCAAAACAGACAAGATTCTGTTTCTCTATTCCTCTTCCTCAGATTGTAATCAAATTTAACACGCAACTTAAAAGCCACAATTGGTTCAACCAAAGATACACGGCCAAATAAAAGACTTCTGGTGTTTTGACTGCTACTCCAAAGGCCTATCTGCTATTAAATTATGGCATAGAAACCTGCTTTAGAAACCACACAGCAAGACAGTAGTAGATGACAATAAATTCATGTGTTTAGTCAGAGAATTTTGCAATTGTGTAGGAATAACTTTGTGTCTGACAGAAGAATGTGTAAGAGAAAAACAGTAAAAAATTTTGACAGATGGGGTGGATGAAGTCATATGTGAATGTGTGACACGCGAGCCTCTTGATCCATCTGTGAAGGTTCTCTTTGATATTTTATTCATACGACTCATGATTTTGATGTTGACTCTTTTGCTGTTCACGAAATAATGGTGTTGTTTGGTAAATTGACTAGAGTTGAAATAGATGACTTGATTTGTTAAAGATCAAACAATCTCTAAAAAGGTCTTGGATTTGACCATTCAAAAGCAAATTTTGTAGAATCTGTTTTCTAAAACACGTTTCCGTCACTGAGCAACGCAAACAATCTGCGTTGCAATCTTTTTTTAATGTCTGTTGATACAAAATGTGGAATTTTTGGTGTTTGGCGCACAGTCAGGCTTTTTTGCCCCCCAAAGTTTGTTGGATTATTGTGATCACTCCAACTGGTGTTGCACACCCATGTGGAATAGGTAAACCAAGGAACAGTTGAAGGCTTACTTGCACAGAAAGGATCTTGGGAGACTACTAACTGTGCTGACACACCAGGATGTCAAAAAGGCTATATCATCTTGTGTAAAATGTGAGTAAAAATGTTGTCTTCCTTTGTTACACCCTTTACATTTTAACAGTTAGTAACTAAGACTTAATTAATTTTTTGGTAAAAAAGATGACAGCGGTCACTCAGGTGATTCAGCAATGCCCAATCTCTCTTCCAATACATTTTGTCCTTTATCATCTATTCACTTTTGTCTGTTAGTCTTTAGGACAACATGTTGGTATAAAATGGGTCAAGAACGTTTTAAATAATTTTTAAGGAAATACTTTTTAGATCCCTGTAAACAACAATTTCAAAACAGTGGTTCCTCATTTATCGCGGGAATTACGTTCTAGAAATAACCCGCAATGGGCAAAAGTTGTCTTACAATTACTATATATGTTTTCAGGCTGTAAAACCCCTCACTACACACTATAGTGTTTACTTTTCTCAGACAGATGCACTTTTTCACACTTTTCTCTCTCCTTTAAACTCTCAAAGTTCAAATTTTTGTAGAAAAATAAGTCCATTCTTACAGAATGAAAACAAAAATTTGCTCGTGCTTGAAGATTTGTGGCAAGCTGAGCACATTCTGCACAGGACTCAAGGCACTGAGGCGATTGATTGACAAGGTCTACTGGCAGTCAGGACGCAGAACACAATGAGCGGTTAAAAGAAAAAAGAGCATGGAAAAATCAGCGAAGCAGCGAGAGCGCAAAAGGTGAATCGTGAAATTGAACACTGAAGCTTCAACAGTGTGACTATAGCTGCGTTCACACCATATGCGATCACCGCGTCGGGGGCGTCCAGTATTAATGTTAAGTCAATGAACACACTTGACCAGTGGTCCTATTGTGTGGTTTGAACATCTGGTTTGAACATCTGGCGCAGCGGTCTGACATCAATGTATTTTGGGTGTTGCAGCATGTTTTTGGGCATCACCCCGTCAAGAGTTAAAAAATCGGAACTGAAAAGACGCTTCTTACTAACCAATCAGGGAATTAACTTGGGCCCATGATGTGACGATGATCAGTGGGTGGAGTAAAAAACCATCATGGTGGAGAAACTGATTGTTTGACTGAACTTCATTATCGAGACATTGAGATTCTCTAATTTTATTCTTATTTTTAATATATTCCCTCCTCTGACTTTTGTGGGACAGCAAGTCGTCAAACTGGGTCACATAGAGACGGAAATACTGCTCAAAGCGGCGTCCTTTAGACACAGCTTCCGCAGTAGATGTTGAACCTTATCGTACCGTATCGTTTCTGAATGATCTTATGAATCATTACAGAAATTTATACACAAAAATTGCAACCATTTGAATTTCTCATTGATGTACGTTGTCCTTTTGTACTCCACTTTATGGAGTTTTTGTATCTGTATTAAAAAAAAAATGCCAAAAATTATGTCTAACACAATGAGATACTTATGTACTTAACATACTTCTGCTGTAACCCACTGTTTGGAACTCTTAGTTGACACTAAGTGCCCTGCAGACAAGATGTCAGTGTTTCTGGATTGTGGTGTCTTAGTGTGGATGTATAAACGACTTTTAAAGCCAGGGAGATGCTGACTTGTATGACTTGTTCAAAGTGATGTATTGCTGTGAAAATAGGCGAAGACCAGATGCCTACGTGAGAAGTCTTTTCTACCACAATCCCTGTAGTTTGCACAGATATATATCAGCGTGACAGTTACTGCTGTGACTTTGCTTTTTGAGCTCATTGCTGCATTGCAGTTTTAATGAAATCAAGTTAATCACGTCTCTCCAGACAAGCAGAAGTGTTTCATGCATTCTTGTATGTCTGCTACCTCTTAGATTACATCAGATTACCTGATTCAAGATAGCTAGGCTGTTGGGTAATAAATATTTGCTCCGTCCAATGAGTCTGCCACTCAAACTTCCCCTTGGGAAGCAAATATCCCTGTTAGCCTATTAGGCAGCTGCTTGCACTTGCACCAGCTGTCGATGGCAGATAATTGGCAGAGTATTCATTAGGCTTGAAAGCTATCCCTCATAGAAAGAACAACTGCTACAGCCGCAACCCTGTTGAGCATTTGGTGACCTCTGACCCAACACCCCTCCCCAACAAAGTGCATAGTTTTACACCCACCAGGTAGTTTCCCAATGTTTCAATCTGGGCACACACTAAACAAACATCCCCTTTCAAGGGTTTCACTCATTTACATTGTTGTCTACACTGGCAACATCTGGTGTTATTAATTGTAGATGATTGAGTTCTTGGCCTTTTATTGTGCAACTTGGTTTTCTGCCAGAAATGTTCTCTTCTTTATGAAACACCAACGCCCTTTCAGATCTACATGGCTGCGTTTTCCTTTTTTTTCCCTAAACGTGGTGATGATTGGGCCCCATGGAAACAGGCCTCAGGTATGCACTTTAATGGGTTCCCTCCATCATAGCGTTGGCAGACTCTTCTCCTCTCTCTGTCTTTCTGCTGGGTGTGGCAACTATTGTAGGAGTAAGGAGAAAATGACTGAATGAGAAGTGCAGAGTGTTTTTGTCTTTTTAATGACACCTTTTGTGTTAACAAGCTGTGGTTAGATTCCAGTCCAGGTCATAGAGTCTGGTTAAGAAAAAAGGATTTTAGCTGCTTTTTCAAACTGCATCTGATATATTTTATGACCAGTCTCCATAAAAGTCAACATTCTCAGTGGTCTTTTAATTATGATTATGCCTTTTTTAGCCAAAATGAAAAAAAAAAGGTTGTTTTCTTGGCCCTAGTTTCTGCAGAGCCGCAGCAGTTCATTAGAAAATTGCTTCTGAGTTGGGGTGGGATCGTTGGCGCGAAGCAACCCCGCCCCTCTTCCCCTCCCCATTGCTGAGAGCTCTTTGTGTAAGTAGAGTATGCAGCTTATGGTGAGCCCAGCATATTTTTTATGTCACAAATACGCTTGCTTTCAAACAGATTTTTTCTTTTCGTCTGCTCCTGATCCATAATGATTTAAGTAAAGAAATACTCAGAAATGCAATTTTAAGCTTGATTTTGTTTGAGTATGTCCTCCATCTTGAGAAAAATGCCACAAGAACATGTTGAAATCACCAAAAACATCATTTTCATCTGAGTGGATCTTTAAGCTGGTTTTCATTACTTGTTGTGACTTGAATACACTGATCTCCGCTAATTGTGTTAAGTTCTTGCTACAGCAATGATACTAACAATCTGAAATTGAACTGTAAAGATTATTTTTGAATTATGTTGGTTAAAAATCAATGAAAAGAAAATGTTAAGTATTTTATGTAATTCCAAAATAGGCTCTTATGTCCATATGGAGCTTGACGGATCTTTCTGAATGCAGATCCCACAAGGAACACCTATTGAATGAACCAAACCAAACTAAACCAAAGCCTTATTACTGACCTCTGTGCTTGCAGCATGTGCATATTTTATTTAGTTGAATTAAATATATCTTGTGCACTTTGGGCAACCAGCACAAAGTGTCTCAACACTGGTTTTGGGAAGGGGGCTGTCTTTAGACTGGTGATATATATTTTTTCATGGTAGGTGAGTGGTCTGCCTCTTCAGCCTTCAGCCAACAAATTATGTCCTTGTTCGAGCATGAGAGTGCATTGTGTTAGCTGTTAGGACACAGAATCCCCTCCGAGTTGGTCTAAAAATACCTTTTAGTATCCAAACCCCAGACACACATCAAGGAGACACGAGTGTTCAATGAGCAAATAGAAAAAAACGGGCTCTCATAAAGTTTAATTCACATCATTTTTTACTCACTTTATATGAAAAAAACAGAACTATTAAAAAGCATGCTTCTTAAACCTAAAAGCGTGTTTTCATGTTTTTATCACGTTTTAGTGGCATTTTTCTCATGATGTAGGGCATATATATAAAGAAAATTAGCAATTATTATTGAAATCGCTGTAAATCAAGAGCAGACAAAAAAAAATGCAATTTGTAAAAGCTTGTAGCTGTGACATGGAACCTACAGTGGCTCTGCTACATTCTAATGTATCTACTTGATTGATTGATTGATTGATTGATTGATCTGGTTTATTTCAAGCATTAATTTTGGACAATACAAGACCCAAAAAAATAACACTGAATTATTGAACTCATTACAGAGATAATGAAATGAGTTGATTAAAAACAGAAAAAAAACAAAACAAAGACTTAAGTTACATTTGATTAAGTAAATGTAGTGATTATTAACTCAAGTCAAGTAGAGCTTGATTGATTTCTTGAAAAGCAGTGGGACGAAGCGAACTTCTATAATCCCACCCTTGCATAGTTACTTCATTTTATAGTTTTGCACAGTTTTCTGTTCATGTTAAGCGATATGTTTCTGACCAAAACACTGTCGGATCATTCAATCGTTTACTGTACATTGCATGAGATACTTGTGTCGGCGAGGGCTAAACTCATTCTGATTGGCTGAAGAGGAAAAAAATGAGCATTTCAAATATATTTCCCTTTTTGTGCCGTTTTTCTTTTTTAAAAAGTATGCTTCCATTGCGCCTGTATGTTATAAGCAGATTTGTTACTGTGGCAGATAAAAACTGAACATAAGTACGACTGTCGTAGAATCTCTGAACCCAGACAGCAGATTAGACAGACAGCCTAATTATTAATGGAGTATTATGTTTTGGGACTTGAGGCTTTGTGGGCCGACTCTACTCAAACCTCTCTTACAGTGGATTAAGGAAATGGGGGTGGGTGTTGGTAGTAAAGGGGGTAGAGCACCTTACTTTTTATGTCTGGACATAGCTGGAGAAGAAGCTGATATGTTTTTATTTTACCAGCAACTTGACCTATTACCTTATTTTCCACACTACAAAGCACACTTGAAAGCCTGGTTTTTTTTCCAAAAATGACTCAAGTGTGGAGTAGTTCTGGTTGTGTTTCTGATTTTTAAGTGATTGTGAGAGGTACGAGACGGTCTGTCAAAATGTCAGTCTGGTTTTACAAGTTCTACACGTTGTAAAGAAGGTTGGGTGTTATTGTAACTAAGCTAACGCGGCTAAAGTGTTGAACTGTGATCTTTTTCTTTTTACACGTTACTAACAAGGTTGGGAGTTAATGTAATCAAAGTAATGTTTGTTTTAGCAGAATCAGTCTGGTTTTTTTTTTTTTTTTTCCAAACAAGGTTAGGAGTTATAGGTCTAATGAATATGCTAACGTGTTTCAAACAAGTTCTAGAGTTGCTATGAACACAGTTGATAAAGTCTGACTGACCAACAGACTTATCTCTGACTCTTTTGTCTCAAATAAGGCTCCTTATAGTTCAGCACTCCTTACATGTGAAACGATTCATTGACAGTGTACCTTATAATATGGTGCGCCCTACAGCGCGGAAAATAAATTAAAATGTAGCTAATCATTATAAACTGGATTTTTACCATTCAAAATGTTAAGATATATTAAGATAATGTTAAAAGATATTTTTACTGGTAAATAAAATGATATTTTGGTCACATTGGAATTACAAATTTGCCAAGTGGAGAAAAATTGTTCGTTGGAAAAATACATTTATGCATCAATTCAAAAAAACGTTTTACCTCAAACATAAATAGTTTATTTGGTTGGCCGTTAATATTAATGTAACATTTCGATGCTGGAATCCTGTACCAACCTGAACTTTTCATTTATTGTTTGACAAGAAAATCATAATGGTTGTTGGTAGTTTTTTGGGTACTATTACCTTGATCTAAAATACGCTGTGATTGTTTGTTTATTTATTTATGACAGTTTTTATGTATGTGTCTCTTGAAACTTCATTAACTCTGCTTATTTTCATTTTAGGGATACTGATGAATAATGGAACATTAGTGATGACAGTGACACTTTTCAATATGGATGAATAAATAAACCAGTGAATGCCCTGTATCAATTTTGATTGATTGATTTTATTCCTTTTATTTTCAAACACAAAATAAAATAGTTAAATAAACATGAAAACAGAAAGTAGTACAATGCTCAAAAGAGGGATTGCTCAAATTTATAAATTTCCACCCCCAATCTATTTTATTCCCCAATCTACTATGTTTAATGCATACATTTTTACACATGAAACATGTAATTATTTACATAAACACAAAAGAATTAAAAGCAAAAGAAAAATAAAGGAATTCAGCTCCTCTTTGTGCTGTTGCCCTGTAAAGGATACAGCATGTTGGTGGATAGCTTAGTAAGTGTAAAGGCTAAGCATCCGACCATATTTTGTTAGAGGCAAATAAACTAAGATTAGCATAGGAATGAACATTGGAAAAAATGATTTTTATTGATTTTATAGAACCTGAATAACAATAAGTAGAAAAATAATAATTCAGCTCAAAGTATGTAATAAAGAATCAACAGCCAACACATCCATGATCTAATTCTGCTGAAAGCACTATGTTTATTTAAAGCTTTGACTTTCATGTAATTTAATATTATACAACTAGCATTGGTTTACTTTTATTATTGCCACGTTTCCTTCTATAAACTAAAATTACAGCTTTATTAAAACTCATCTTATCCTTCCTATAACTGCATTACTTGTTGTGCATCTGGGTCTCTTGAACACTGAAATGTCAAAGGGACAAAATATTGTCAAATAAAGTTCAAACAATGTTTGCCTTAAGGTTTTAATTTTGCTTTTCTTATTCGTAATTTAAGCTACCACATTTACCGCATAGGGTGCCTGACAATAAGGTTTACCGTCAATGAATAGTCTGTTTTCTAATTTATGTAATTTTGTAAAGTGCACTAAACTGTAAGGAGCATTAAGCGAGACAAGCGTCCGACATGAATCTGTCAGTCAGACTGCTTTAAAACCCACATTTGAAGTTGTTGTTGGTTCAGAAAATGTGTGTTCTTCAAAGAAACACAACAATCCATTATAGCAATGTTTGATAGCAATGTTATTTTGGCTAAAGAAGTTGTATATTTGAATGTATATGACTCATTTGGTTCAGGATGTGGTCACATGATTTTTTTTGTTCATTATTTTAGGATGGTTCGATGTGGAATTGCCAAACCTATTTTTTCAGAAACAGACAAATAATGCAGATAAGACTACTATGAGTACAATTAAAACAAATCTAAAACAGTGTACTTTTTGTACAGTTTTCATAATTATCCTCACAAGTGACAAGGTTTTTCAAATGGACTCTTGGCAGTAACTGGGGTGTAACTTTCTTGGGTACGAAGTCTCTAGAGGCAGTTTGGTGAACTGCACTTGGTTCCATTTACTTTTATTTACATCCTCATTTTATTTCAAAAGCTAGCTTCTTGGTTGAGCTTTTTCAAAATATGTGACATTGGTGTTCCCCCTCTAAAAGTGGGTAATAAAGTCATATGAATGCCTTTTGGATTTGTAAAGTTAAAGCATCCTTATCTGTGAATTTGCTGCTTTCACCTCCAATTTCACAACCACTTGATGTTTTTGTGTTTTCAAACAAAGCTGTTTTTGAAGTGCAAGTTGTAAAAGAACCGTGACCAATAGATTTTTTGTCTTGATAGCTTGTCTGCCTCTCAAAGCAGAAAAGCCCCAGAGAACGGCAGCTTTTCCTTAAGGTTAGGGTCAGCGACTCCCACAGCGGGTGACGGGAAGCCAGAGGGACTGACTTTACACAACACCTAATGAGCCTCTAATTGATATCCAGCTGAAACGCCCCACAGAGTCTTAATGCCATTTCCAATGAGCCCATATAATGTCTGCTCTTCATTAAACTAACAAGACACACAATGCCCCGAAGCATACATTTTAAATGCACAGCACTGACATGGCAGTTGGTAAGCAAAATAGTTTTCTGGTGGTGTGGATGGATAACACACAGTTGCACACACTCACAACCACTCCCTTTTTTTTTTCTGTTTGACCAACCAGAAAATTAACAGTGACCGTACCCTTTTATTTCTGTGCTCTTTTTCTTTGTTGGTCACAGTTTAATGCCTCTTCCAGCTGCATTCCTGGAATGTAAATGTAGAGAAACTCGTTGCCTTTGGATAGCTGCAGCAGAGACAAACATTTTTTTATATTTTTGTAAAATTTCTCTGCATTTTATGAGCTATAATAGCTTAAATGCGAAGAAGTTTAAGAAAGGGTGGTAATCCAAAGAAATATTTTAAATCCGCTCTCCAACCAGATCCTATTTTCCATGCTTAGAAAGCTCCAACCCTCATTTGCCAAGACAACTGTAAGACAGTATTTCCTTGAGCGCTTTTTCACTATAGTCATGCAGATGGATTCTGAAAATGGTTACTGATAATTTAGCGGTGACAGACTTTTACATTTTGATTATTTTAGACTGGAATTGGTGATACCGCGTCCCAATCCGGTACTTTTTGGAGCATTAAAAAATGAACAAATTCGATAAATAGATCTGGGTTTATTTTTCTTTTATTAACCTTCTTTTATCATTTAACGCAAGTAGCGCAGTTTTGGGAAAAAGCTTTAACCATCAAGTCAAAATAGTGCAACTATCAAATAAATAGGTGATAATTAGTCACGTGGAGAAGGTTTGCTGCCTATCGATTTAATATCTTCAGAACTATTGAACATTTTAATCAGATGTGATTCATATCTCAATTAAAATGATGAAAAAAAATGACTTTCTTTTAAAATTGTTGTAGCAAAATACAACAATATATAGCAAAATATGTGTAGGTCATTGTTTTCCGTTAAGACAAACCATTCCAGACACTTTCAAACATTTTTAAAAGATATTTTGATCCCAGAAGTCTGAATATCTTGCTATCTTTACCGAACTGTTTTTGTGCGCCTCCTGTTCAATCAAGTGCCACACTAAATTGTGGTTATCTGTTCATGATATGCAGACTTCTAGTATTTATCTGATCATAATAGGAATACATTAAATGCCCGATTACTAATCGGGTTACAGCATCAGATTTTTGATCGAGTCATCAACCACCCGATTTCCGATCACGTGATCGGATCGGGACATCCCTAACACCAAGCAAGAGTGACCTGGTGACCCTTCCACTAAAAGCGGGCTCTGGATAATCTGTCAAAGGTTCAACGTGAGAGCACATACTTTTATTGAGTAATAATAATAAAGTAATAATAATATGATTGGTCAGTGTATGACTTGAAAAACTTGCACTACAGAAAAAAATCTGAAGAATAAAAATTAGCATTAGCAGGAACGTGTTAAAAAAGGTATCAGAGCAAGAATGGTTATTCTGACCAATAGAATGACTGAGTAAGAGCTCTTTATTTCTCTATAGCAATCCATGGGTTTTTGGCTTTTTGGCATCAACACATACTTCCCATATATCCACACTTGTCTTTAAAGTTCTTACATGACTAGAACCTCCTGGCAAGTCAGACATTCTTGGATTTTGGTGGTACAAAAAACTTTAGACTCGTTGTGTTTGCTCTCTACATGACAACATTAAGTTTAATCAAGCCAAGGCAATATTTTCCTGTGTTTACATTGTTAAAAATACGAATAATGGCGACTCAAACATTGTATTTACATGTTTTCTTTTTCACAGATTGACTAAAAATGATGGATAGTAATCCTATTATCAAATATTGAATACGACATTATATTTAGTTACTGAGAGAAAAAGGCCTTAAACCGTGTTTAGAGAAGAATTGCTGACGGGAAAGGCAAAAGTCAGTGCTGGCATGAAGTTGGAGACAATTTACTTTTAGTGTTTTATTGAGAGCACATTAAAAACGCCCCGCCAGACGTTGAAAAGAGCATTCTCTATGACAAAAGCTTTTAGAGTATTTATTCAAAATGAATAATTACATGCTAATAAGATAAAAGGTGCCAAAAGCTGAGATATTTAAATATAATTCATGGAAATGATTATAAAATGGGCAGAATTCACTCTGGAAATGTTGGCATCGGCCATTAAGGATAAATGCTTTGCCTTATTATGTTTATTATGCAGCAAACATGCATTGTGTTTACATCAGAAAGTTCTGAATGTTCCTAATGGCTTATGGATTCTAAAATATTTGCTTTAAGCTGTTGGGAGCTCTCCCAGCATCTTTGACGTGACGGAAGAATTATCATTAGAGGTGGATTTTTAGCTAAAAACTCAGTGATGGTTGCTTTTTCAAAATTTCTTAATATTTTATCATCAAAGAACAGAGCTAAAACACTCAGTTTACTGCACAGCTGATAAGGACTCTTCAATGACAACACAAATGTTTTCTCAGTGTTATTTCAGTTTATTTGTTTAAAGTTGATAACACAGTTTATTCTCAGACATATTTAAGTCAATAATAAGAAAATATTTCATGTAGGATCAAAAAAGAGCCTACAATAGCAGTTTTTAACACCTGCATCACCAGACATTTCCCCTAGACCAGTGTCAGTTTTCTTATCCTCGCCTGCCTTTGCTGCTTCCCATTGGTTGAACATGGCTGACCTGGGAAATCAGCAGTAGGTTGAGGGGAAAAACTAGAAATATAACCTGGGAACTGGAAAGCCCTGATCTAAAGCTTGGACATGCTGAATTAAGGCTAGGGTATGGTGTGTAGAAAAGCGTAGGCACTTAAAGCTGTAACCTAGACCTCTTGTGGTGCTTCCTGATGTTCATCCAGACAGTATCTTCAAGGGTTCAATTGTCCCTGCTCTTTGGTGCACTGTTAAGCAAATAGGACTGAACCAAACAGGGTTCCCTGTTAAAATATTTGAAGTTTCTGTGACACTTTACTGACAGAGTGAACGTTGTAAACTAGCTAGAAAAGTTCAAGCTCTTGTAATCTTGAATAGTTATAAACGGTAACCTTAAGCCAGACCTTCCAGCTGTTGCGGTTCATTCTCACAGATGTTAGACGGTTAAGCATTTCAGCAGCTGCTCAGACACAGCCTACAAGCTGCTGTTACAGTAATCCTGTAAATGATTTGGCAAAGCAGTTTTGGTGCTGTCCAATGTGACGGAGGCTTCCAAACTGCCCACCAGAGTGAGGAACATCAGAGCGAACCACTGAGCCATGGGGAAACCAGCAAAGCAGTTTTGGAATAAAAAAAAAAATCTACATTTCCTGTGTCTTGTTTCCTAAATATCAAATACTTGAATATTTGTCTGCTTTTAATCATCACAAACTGGTAAAGCTCCAGCAAAAACAACTAGAAAATTTTCATTCAAACATGTCTTGGTGCTTCTAGTATTCAGTGACTGTCTACTAATGCACAAAAAAAAGAATTTTAAGTTAACATTTGACCATGTGGTAGCATTTAGTGGGTTGAGTGAGTGAAAACAGTAATTCAGTTTGAAATGGTTTTGCTCTAAAATGCTGTTTTGAACTAAAATGCATTATAGTGTATTGATGCTAAAAATAAACCCCCCAAAAATAAAAAATAAAAAAACTTTAATTTGAGATTCAAGCGAGTGATGTACAATAGTGGGTTGTGAGTAAAAAAAAAAAAAAAAGCCTACAGCACGAATTTGTAGGAGTGCCCATTAAGAAAAAAATAGAAAATGTTTTTTTGTGAGCTGCAGTGGAGTAAGGTTTAGGAGCTTTCTCATGTATTATGGCCAGAGGGCGATGTGCTATCTGGGTTTTCTCTTTCTTCCTGCTTCTTTCCCTCTTAAATGTCTGTTTGAGGCAATATCTCTAACAAACGTGACAACTGTAAATGCATGAAATCTGGGTAACATGTCCATGAAGTGAAAAAATACTAATAAAAGTGGGAAAAATTGTAGAATTCTTACCAAATCAAAATCTGCTAGGCAATCTTCAGCTAAAAATGCTCAGTTATACTTGACTTTGAGTGTTATCAATAATTTTAATGCTTGTTTTATAAAAAAATTAATATGCCTAAAAATAATTTGATTTTCTGAACACAGCTCTATATTTACATATTTAATGTTTTATCTTCACATTTTTTGGTTTTTCTACACCTGTATCCCATCAGAGAATTTATTACAATTATCCATTATTTTCTGGTAAATCACAATTTTTTAAAACTTAAACCAAAGTAGTAAATCTGGACTGCTAAAAATACATCTTTTTACCAATTGTCCCCGCTTTGTGTGTGTATTTTTCTGCTACACATATACGTCTATTCTGTGTTTTTTCCAGAGTTTTGACAAAAATAAAACATGATCCAGGGAGAATGAACATATGTTCTGAGCAATCAGGCCAGTTCCTCTACTTGTTTGTCTCACTGCACAGAGCAGTAGATAGTTGACGGTTTTTGAGCTCCAGCCGACGACATGAAGCCATTTGTACTGGCTGAAAGCTAAGAGACTAGGGGCCTCTGAGAAGGAGATGAGAGGGAAAGCTTAAATGCCAGTTTCAGTTAGTAAATAGGATCTTGGGTTCTTCTACTTACAGAGCTGTTTGATTTCTGTTCTGGCCTTTTCATTTATGAATACACACACCCAATGGACGCGGCAGAATTATGCGTACCGTCACATGATTAAGACTTGATGTATCCGTGGGGGATGTCTCAGTGGATGGTGTTTTAATGTTGACTGACAGAGTTTTCAGTGAAAATCCCATGATGGGAGACCAGACAAATAACACGGGGAGGTGTTTTGCCCCTTCATATCATCATCTGCTTGAGGGGACAGCTGTCTTTCCAATGTGAACTTTGGTTTCAACTGTGCAAGGTAAGTGTCTTTGTGTGGCTTCTGGCATATTCCTTTAAGCCCAAATGAACGCATTTCTGTTTTTTACCAATCATACCCACAAAAAGTTGCCAAATTGTTTCTCATCGTGGCTCCACATGATTCATTTTTCTTGCCCGTTTGCTCTAGAAACTCATTTATTAGCAGAGCCGGTTGGGTTGATATTCCAAAGAAATCATGCATTTTGTGGTACAAGCATCAAATTTGGCATGGATGTGCCTTAGGAACTCCTCTTTCAGAAAAACACGTTAATCGTGAGAAAAATCCAAGCGGCGGCTATTTGTAAAGATGTCGACCAAATCTTGTATTGTTTCGTGGCTAACATGCCTTTCTGAAAGAGGGGATCCTAAGGTACATCTACACCAAACTTGGTGCACACAAAAGGCACACTTATTTTTTTAACCGGCTCCACAATAATAAAATATTTGAAACAAATAAAAAAAATTGAATGACAATGAATATCTTTTTCCCTCGACTACTTATTATGGCTGTGGTTTATTTAGACATTCATTGGCTGCCTCATCCTAATTAATGTCTTGGCACTTCTGCGCAAAATTTGCAAAGAGAAATATGGAAGCTGTAGTTAAAGAAAAGAGTAAAGTTTATGTGACACTCTTGACAATCATTTAATTACTGTTATAAATGTTTAAAATACTGTCTAAAATACTTTTTTTAATCACAGAAATAAAAATATTTCTATTAACTTTTTTAGTGTAAGGAAATTAATACTTCAAACATTTATATGTTTAGGTTAAAATGAATTTTGAAACTTGAAACTTTTAGCTTTAAGTATAGCTATGTAATAAAAACATTTTTTTGCATGAATTTTATTTTTGTTTTTAATTGCCATATTTGCCCAATATGACTTCGCAGTGCCACGCCTTTTCGAAAATAGTCAAAGAAATCTTTAAAGAACTTATAATAAATACCTTTCAATGTCACCTTCAAATTAAAAGACCACGTGTCCTCTGTCCATTCTAAGCTAACCCTAACCATTGACATTTCACACCAAGCGTCTTCCAGCTGTAGGTGGCGGACATGTGTTGGGAAACGTTAGAAAAAAAGATAGAAGAAGAAGAAGAAGAAGAAGAAGGCCCTTCCTGCTTGTCTTATGGGCTAAACATGCGTCCAAGAACCTGTGTTTGGCGTTTTCTTGAACATGCGTCACATGTGTGTCTGTAGCCTAAGAGTTAGAGAAGCGCACCGGACTCTAGTTGATTTTCTATTTTAAACAAGCTTCAATCCAGAAGTCAAAAGATATTAAGGAAGCTTTTATGGAGTCCATTTAGTTCTTTTTTTTCTTTTAAAAACAAGCAAGGAAAATGTGACCCCTGTAGAACCAACCCCACTTTTACAGAAACTACCTATTGTGGTCCCACATCACATGACTTCTAACATCTCCCACTCAGATATTTGAGTCTTTCACTCTTTAGTTTATAGCTGCTCTTCTAATGATATACAGTAATGACACATTTAGTCAGAGTGCTTAGATGCTTTGCATCACCACTCTGAAAGCAGTTCTTTATTTCAGATCCTCCCACAGAAGAATCCTAAAAGCTGCCTCAGTCTTTTCTGACAACCAGTCCTTGTTGCCCTGCAAGCTTTTTTTCTGAATCACCAGCTACTGTTTGTAGTTTTTGTTGGAAAAAAGTCAGCAACAGAGAGAGCCCTTACATGCCAGAGTGCCCACTCCACTGGGCTTTATTTCAACTGAGCCAGATGTCAAGTTGTCCCTGCGATCTTCCAGTTCAGTCAGCTGAAGGAAAAGTTTGATTTGACATGGGTGTCTTTGCAGAGAGCGCTGGATTTCCCCACTTCAAGAGGATTCATGACCGGTGAAATGTAACACCTCACCGCTCTCAAAGCCGGATTTGTTGTCTGTTCATGGTGAGTCCTCAGGTTCATAGAACCTGCATTTAATTGCAGTTGCTAAACATCTTATCACACCAACATGGCAGCAAAATGGCCTTTAAACAAGACAAAAACACACAAACAAAATTAAAAGTTTTTGTTTATGACTTTTTTAAATGTAAAACTCTTCAATCTCAATCTTTTTTTTGTTCAAATTGTATCAAACTTCATAAATTCTTTACATTTTATTGTTGTCTTCTATTGTCTCTGCCTTGTCTTGAATGTTGTCGTTCATAGTAAGTCTGTCGTCAACATTAATGTATTATCTTGTTCCTGAAGGAAACATTTTGTTGAGCTTAAAATGTTTTTGACAAACCTGGGGCGGACTTACCATTAGGCAAAGGTCTGCGATTGCTTTTGGCCCCCCGACACCTTAGGGGGCTCCAAACTGAACTCTTGATAAAACACGTCTAAAATGATTTCCACTCCCATTACTATTTAACTGTCAAAAAACAAGCACAGAAATGGTATAAGACTGTTTTTGTGAAAGTGTTTTGTCTTCCCTTTAAACTCTGCAGCAATGGACTATTCTGCCAATGGCAAGTTAGCTCGCAGAGAGATGCTCAATGAAAAGAAAAAGTGATAAAATGAAGTTTAGTTAACCGAGTGGCTATGAAAACAAGGCAAAGAGAAAGCAAGAAATTTGTTGCCACATTTCCCAAAGTGCAGGAAGAAAGACAAAACATGAAAAAACAGAATCAAAGCAACTAAAAATGAATATACAGACAGTCGAGAATTTGAAGTGAGAAGCCATAAGAGAAGCTGGATTGGTACTGCTTGCCATTTGTGTTGCACCAGTAATGTTGGGGGTTTTTAGGGGCTGTAAGCTAGCGGGAAAGTATGTAAACAGATAGTTCAGTTATGAGTGACAGAAGGGGGGCGGGGTTGCTCTGCGTCAATGGTTCTGCCCACAGCTCAGTTAAATTTCTAATAAACAACAGCCGTTCTGCAGAAACTGTCCTAGGAAATGACAGAAATGTTTATTTTGACTAAAAATGACATGATTATTATTAAAAGATCACTGGGAACACTTTTACAATAGATTAAATGAGGATCAGAGTGGGACTATAGGAGTTCTTGCTGTGAATGTGGCAAAGGTTACTTCTATATCACGCAAAAGTTGTCAAAAATAAACTGTCCTGTTCTTGAAAAGCATTCTGACTTCTGATTGATGTGTCAGCTTGAGGCCATATATAATTACTTGGTGACTAGCCAGCCATGAAATTGTTGTTTTTGGCTCTGAAAGAGAGATCTAAAACAGGTGTTACCATATTCAGAAAACAAGTGTTGGTGACAGTGCCAAGAATTGATACGACGATTTTTATGAGTAAAAAAAAACTAAACAAAAAGAAAGCAGGAAACTTTACAGTTTCTTTACCAGCCATAGTCACATTTTTTTTCGGACTAAAAGTCGATTCCAAGTACATGTTGCAGATGCCAAAACATGCTTAATGAAGATGAAAAAAATCATGTATAGGTTGCACATTTGTGAGAAATTTATTAACAAAATACAAGAACAAGAAATGACATTTTATTCTTAAAAGGCAAATTATAATAACAGAAATGATGACAAAAATAGGCTTAATGTATGCACTTTTCATTTCCTTAACCGTATTTAGCCTCATAAAAACATGGGAATGTAGTATATTAGCTCAATGTGAACAATTCTTGACATAAGCATAGCCTAAAGAACATGCAAACAAGTCAAATACATTCTTCATATCACTTCAAATCACTGAAGTTGTATTTAGACTGGAAATGTCAGTTGGTCCAGACCGACCGCTTAATTTGGTCTGGATCGAGTACTGAACCTTACGTTTGGTCTGTATTCATACTGCCTTTCAAACAGACATTTCTGTTTCAAACCAAAACTTGTAAACAAAACCACATGACAAAAGATCTCTTCAGTCATTGGCCAGGAATGACAAGAGCGGGACAAAGAATCATGGAAGTCCTGAACTTCGTAGTCCTTATCGGGATAGTTCCCTGATTCAAACTTGATATTTCACTGACCAACGTCTGAACGTCTGTATCGATGTCAGGTAAAACACTTTTACTGCTACTTTGGTACGGCGAAGACATGCTGCAAGGCGGTTACTGAGGAGGCGACAGCTAAGAAGATACACTAAGTGTTTATGACATATAGATTGTCACGAAAATAGTGAGAAGCAATGTGTACCAAGTTAAAAGTGGTTTTGATGAGCCTGCATTCATCCGAGTTGTTGTGTTTCATCGTTGCTCCATGTTTGTCTGCAGCTCATTGGTTGCTTTCTTCCTACTCTGTTTACATCCTGTAGTGACCGGCTATGGTGGCTGTAATGGTTCAGTTGTTCTGCTCTGAGCACGGAGCCTTTTCAGACTGAGAAGTGAACAGAGTGGAAACAAACGGAGACCGCCTCGAAAGATGGGTCAGAGAGTGGTTCCTGGTACCTGGCCCAGGGTCCGCTTTGGTGTATTCAGGATGAAATTTTGTTCCGGCTTCTCGGGGGACAGGAGTTCTGGTTCACTTTGGGTGAAGCAAATGTGTCCAGTCTGAAACACCTTCAATCCTTTGAATTCTTTATCCTTTGCATCGTTTTGGAACCATTCCGCTAAGCCTGGTGTAAGACTGAGCAGCACTTCTTCTGCTTGCTGCCAGTAGCAAATACTAATACATACACCTACAGTGCCCTCTACTGGTTGTTGCTATTTTTTTAACCAAACTAGGTTTTTGTTTGTTTTGTTAGCCCTTTTGAACTATTTAGTGGCTGCGACGTAGAATTTTGTTTGTGTCATTTACTATTTGTTACATAGAGGTCACACCCCAGCCAAACTATGCAAAATAAGAAAAAAAAAAAACAAAACGGTTTATACTCTGAAAAATATAGTATTTTTTTGATTGTTTCAAGTGATTTTCAAACTTTGCTTTTATCATTATGCTTCTGTTTATTGATGTTTATTTTTTTATTTCTAATAACTAAAAAAGCAAAATAGCAAATTAGTTGTGTTAGGAGAGTTTGGCTCCAAAACTGCAGGGATATGCAGAGTGACACTCGCAGGCTCACATGTATGCAGCTGTGACCAGTAAAACGCAAGCTGGTAAATGGAGTGGAAGACTAGCCCCATTAAACTCTGGCGCTCCTCTGAGAAGGAGGCTAACAGCTCTGAATGCTGCCCTCTTGCTCCCTGACAGAAATTGCTGACACAAATTTTTGTCAGACAAAAATGCCTTCTGACCGCGTGACACTGGCTCTTTTCTTTCTTTTTGATTACACCGCCGTAAAGCTCTGGCTACACAAAAGAGACCCAGTGTGCCACCGCCATATAGGGGGTGGCGTAAATTAGAATCAGGCCATAAACTAGCACAAAGTGCTGCATTGCTCACAGTTTAGAGGGGGAAAGGGAACACTTTGTTTTGGAGAGTCGATGTGGAATTAACACGTTTATCTCCCACTTGCAAGTTATTCTGTGAAACAAACCGCAACCATCTCTGTCCTTTTTAACACCTTCACATATACGATACTCTGCTACATCTGGGAAATCACGTGAAAATCCTGCATTTACTCGGCATCTGGCTCTCGGAAAAGCACCCATTCCTTTTTAGCTGCTGTGCAGATCTGTCAGTTTAATATTGACCCACAGTGGTGGTGGCAGTGTTGGCGAGCGGTGCAGAGAAGATAAATATCTCTTCCATCATAAATTATTGGCTTCTATTCCGTTTAGTATGCATGTCATAAATGATGGAAGGCCTTTTTATAAAAAAGAAAAGTGTTGATGTTTTTTCTGCATATTTCCCACCATCAAAACCTCTCATTTCTTAAACCCCAGTCAACCAAATTGCATTTTCTTTAACAGTGTTCATCATGTATTGACCAGTGGCTGCAAATCTCTCCTAAGTGCTTGTGGGGATGGTGATGGTTAGATTGATTAGTGTTGTCAAGCACAAGGGAATGTGAAGAAGGTTGCTGGTGTGGGTGGTGAGCTGCAGCCTACAACTTTTGCAAGGGAGCTATGTTAAATCTGACATATCAAAACCCACATCCCCAACACTGACAGCTACTGAAAACTCATTTTGGCGCCATCATAAAGCACGCTTGTTTTATTTTGCTATCTGAGATGGTGGTGGAGGTCTATGTTGACGTGTGTTGAAGCCGTGTTGCTTGATGCAGGCTGGAAGGAGAGCTTTTTCATTCTTTCAACTTGTTTGTGCTTAGCATCCACATTATTCAATGCATATAAAAAATAATTTTGAAAATGTCTGTGATGCCTTTTTGCACTCATAAAAGTTTTAAAAGCCACATATCTACGTAGCCTTGGTACAAAATATAAATAGATTATAGCCACCACATAGTTATATTGTACAAGCAAAATGCTAATTTGAGGCCACGCAATTGGAATTATGATGTTAATATTGTTCACAGAAAGCTCTTGGAAATGTAAAATGGTAAATGGCATATGTTTGTATAGCGCTTTTTTTATCTTCATTGAAGGCCCAAAGCACTTTACAGTCACAGTTCCATTCACTCATTCACACACACATTCACACAATAGTGGCTCCGCTGCCAAACACTGGCGTCAACCTTCCACCAGAGGCAATGTGGGGTTCATTGTCTTACTCAAAGACACTTCGACACATGGGTAGGGTGAGGCAGGAATCGAACATGCAGTCTTCCGATCAGAGGTTGACCGCCCTGCCGCCAAATATCTCTTGGAATGACAATTCCTCGCAATGCCAGGCTTTTCAGAATGCCTTTGTAGCTCATTCGCAGCCTTAAAAAAACTTGTTTCATATAGTCTCTTTCCTTTATGTAACTTTTCTCTGAATCAATATTTTTACCCAACATACTTGGAATTATGTCAATATGATTAATAAGCTATTTAGTGTCAACAAAATTAGAATGTATTTGTTTTGTCTGCATGGTTGATCTACTTAGGGGTCACAAATGAGTATTTTGTTTTTGTGAGCATGTTATTTTTTTTTTTAAGCAGGTGAGATGGGCATCAACTCAGCATTTCTCATCTTTACAGTGTTATTTATGCTCCTTCTTAAGAAAACAAAAGTTCAGTGCTGTTTCCTAACTCATATGGTTGTAGCTATCAGTTGATCTAATTGTCATTCCACTCAGCACACCACTGCACTGGTGTTTATAGGACATTTGCTAACCCAAGGGATATATTAGTAATTATGTCTAAAAAGTGGTCTCAGATGTTTCTTTTTTCCCCAAATAAGGATTTCATAGTTTCTCTTAATTATATGTATATCTTTACTTTTTGCTATTTCTTCACCTCTCACCATAAATATCCCTTGAAAAAACATTTTTCAAGGGAAAAAGGATAGTTTCAATAGAGCCTTTTATCGTCAATCAAATGCCGTTTGCCATAACTTTGAATGGCTTCCAGTACTCTTCACCGAGACCAAAGGGCTCCAGAGAGGGAATAAATAGCAGAGATCAATCTCTGCTAATGTGTGGTTTGAAAATAACATGCTGTGAACAGCATGAAAATAAGATCTGCATTGTTGTATTAGCAAAGCTCTGCAACTGTCATTCCACT
This sequence comes from Adrianichthys oophorus, assembly GCA_036245035.1. Classification (NCBI taxonomy): domain Eukaryota; kingdom Metazoa; phylum Chordata; class Actinopteri; order Beloniformes; family Adrianichthyidae; genus Adrianichthys; species Adrianichthys oophorus. The sequence continues at coordinate 8,348,169 of BSAI01000012.1, forward strand.
TCATACATAATTACTGTGTAGGAAGAAGATATGCAAGTTGTTGTATATTCATGTTTATTTTCTCAAAACAGGAACCCTGTTTGAAGCTGGTCATTGCCTAATCGTTTTTTTTTTTTGGTAACACGCACAATAAAACATGTATTAACTGTGCTAATCGAAATTTGATTCACAAAAAAAGATAAGACCCCATGCGTCACAGATATTAAATCTAGGCAAAATTTATAAGGAGCCTGGCTGTCTTGCTTGTTCAGCACAACAACCTGTTTACCTGGTGAATTGCGTTGGCATCAGTTACTTTTTAACCTTTTAATACTGGAGCTGTCGCCGGAAAAATAACCCACGCTCCTGGGACTACCGTATTTATTTGACTACTTACGCAATAAGCGTAATTCCAACTGATTTTGATGTGGAGAAAAACTGCATTGCGCTGACATGCAACACTTAATGTTAGTAATGCTCTGGTTACAACTGCCCTTACGGGTGGATATTGGCTGTCTGCAGAAAAAAACTTAGCAACTCTGTAGGTGGCATGCAGGTGGCCTGTAGGAAATATTAAGCCGTAGAGCTCACGGTGACACTGTAGAGTAAAAATATTCATGCACAGGCAGTTTCTACATTTGAAGTTAGGCTTAAAGCATTCCTCTTTGGACAGGCTTATTACCAAGCTAGCTAGCAATCAGAGAATATTTAACTCTATAACTTACTGCTCTTACTAACTTACTGCTCCCCTACCTCACCTACTGTAATAAAGTTGGGAAAATAATTATAATTTTCATTACATCCATTATACATACTTCTCAGTGGAGCTAAACAGAGGGAAGATGGTTTGATAAACTGGCCATGGCGGCCTATTTTCTCTGCTTAGTGGGTTTACGGGGGCTTAGGTTAGATTAAAAAGATATTTATATTGACATGCTAAAACTAAAGATTATTTATTACTGTTATCTGTGCCATATTCATGCTCTTACCATTAACACGTTTGAATTAAATTTCAGTACCAATTAGTTGCTAGCAGACTAGTAGAAGTTAGAAGCTGGGAAAAGTATGATGCACGGAGGTTCTGCCCTCTATTACTTCTCTCCTCTGTTCTTTATCATTTACCTAGTACTAAATTTTATTTAGTTCGTCATGCTGCTGTTTGGTGCAGTGCGATTCATATGTTGTCCCTGTTTCCTACTACCCTATGGGGGAGTGGGGAGAGATTCCAGGTGGATCATTTGTGCTCCTGTCTTTGGCTGTGGACCTCGCCTCTGGCTCGTCTCGAACCCTCAGCTGCCCCACGGTTTCATCTGGATGAAGCCCATCTGCTACATTATTCATACATGTAGTTGTTATTCAAACACGTACTGTAGTTGTAGATAAGCTAATTCTTCTTTAACAGTTCTAGCACATTGCCTATCCATTCCGGGAGAGGCTCCCTCCTTCATGTGGGCATCCCTGAGGTTTCTTATCCGCCACCCCGAGATAGGATTTTTTATGAGTTTTTACTCACCAAGAAGGAGGGTCTTAAGGCAGGGATGCCAGTTTAGCTTAGTCTGTTTAGTTTAATTTAGCAACCAGTTATTGTTTATATTTTTATGACTGACATTATGTTCTTTACATAAATACTGGTGTGAAGCCTATTGAGATGACTTTGGTTGTGATATTGAGCTATATAAATAATATTGAATATATCAATATTGAATTGAATTGAAAGGAAAGTGTTGCCCTGTAGTTTTAAACACAAGGGGGTTTACAGTGCAAAACCACACTATGGTGGTGTTTAGGGTGGAGTTTTTTGTTACAGGTAGTACACAGCATCTTAAACGTCAACTTCTGTTTCAAACAATTTTAAGGGATGTGGTATATTTTTCAAGTAAGCTTGACTTAAATCAGTTATAAAATTCTGTATACATGAGTTTTAACTTACCTGTAAAAAAAATGCATGTTGTAACAAAACCGTTTAACAGATTAGACAGAACAAAAATGTGTCTTGCTTTCATTGTGTATCGTTTATTTGATCATTAAATAAGATTTTTAATAAGTATTTAGATTTTTTTAATACTTAAGATGCTTTGTATAATTTTTTTTACATTGAACCCATTGTAAAAATCAAAACAGAGGATAGTATTTTATGTAGGATAGAAAGATCTAAATGATTTACCCAAACACCATTGGAGCATCTTTCGACTTTCTCCTTTATTTAGCAACTTGATGTGTTTTTTTTTTTATTTTCTGCTTTTCTTTAGAAGTTGATTAGTGGTAGTGTCAATGTGTGGTAGTAACCTCAGCACTGCGTGTCCGTGTTCACCCACACATGATTGACACGTTGCAAGGCGCTGTCTGGAATCTAACAGACATTTATTGGTGGCAATCAAACTGTCATCAGAGGTCAGTTGCTTAGTTAATGTGCTAATTGGCTTTCAGTTTCCTCTGGTCTTGTCTGTGCTTTCAATCAAACATCACACCGTGACAGCAATTAACATGGCAGGCTAAGCTGGAAAAGAAATCTGTTAGGATCCTTTCTTTGCTTCCCACGCAATGAATGGGAGTCCTCAGGACTGCCATTGTCCTTGTGAGACACACTTTTATATTTTGCCACTAATTCCGTTCTCCTGTTGGGATTGAAAAAAGGATTTTCACCAAATATGAATGTAGAAGATATGAATTGTTATAGTATGACAAGAATTTTTGTATTTGAGCTGATAATCTAAAATAGTACCTTTTGATTATATTTTCATTATTAATGCCAAAATTTTGTCTAAAATACATTATAGGTAATGTTAAAAAATACTAATGTCAGCATCCTACGGCGGCGCCTTAGAGCCACAATTAAAATAAATCAAAAACACATTTATGAGAGAAAAGTTATAATTTTTATGAGAACAAAGTTGTAAAATGAAGAGAAAACATTGTAATTTTACAAGAATAAAGTTAAAAAATTATGAGAAAAAAGTAATTTTACGAGGATGAAGTTGTAAAATTACCCAAAAAAAAGTAGTAATTTTGCAAGAATAATGTTGTAAAATTATGAGAAAAAAGTTGTAATTTTACCAGAATAAATTTGTAAAATTAAGAGAAAAAAGTCATAATTTTGCAACAGTTGAGTCGTAAAATTATGAAAACCTTTTTTTAACAAGAAATTTTTTTATAAATTATTTAAAAAGTCATAATTTTACAACTTTAGTCCTTGTAAAATTACTAATGTTATGAGAATAAATTAGTAAAGTGATGAGGAATCAGTTTTAATTTTTCAAAAAGTCGTACAATCATGAGAAAAAGTTGTGAAATTATAAGCAAAAACTCGTAATTTTGCAAGAAAAAAGTCATAAAATCATGAGAAAAAAATAATATTACGACAATAAAGGAAAATGTTGTAATTTTACAATAATAAAGTCAAAAAATTATGAGGAAAGTCATTATTTTACAAGAATATAGTCGCAGAATTATAAGTAAAAGAGTCAATACTTTATGATTAAGTTATAATTTCATACGTTTTAAGTTGAGAATTTACTAAATTAAAGTCTTACATTAATGAAGCAATAGTCTCTTTACTAAGAACATATAATTAACAATAAAAAAAAATTACCATTATTGTGCTTCTGCAGACTTATGTGAGATGTAGAACGCAGTGAAAGCGGTTACTTTAGCTCCAGTTTCACAAACAGGAAATACAAAGTATTTCCGTGAGTCAATATAGTTTTAATATAAGTATTTTGTTGTTCACCTTTCGACTTTTTTCCTCAGGGGTCGCCACAGCGAATTAGCGTTCACTGATTTGCAGAGGTGATTTGGCAGAGAGTTTTACGCTGGATACCCTTATTGACATGACCCTGTATTTTTATTCTCTGCCTAAAACTGAACCTTATGTTGCACCATTAAACTGAATAATGGGGAAAGTGATCAATGAGCAGAGAATATTTGCATCTCAACAGCATGCATTTGTTCATGTTGAAAGTGCCGAACATTAGCATTGTGCTAAAAATATATATTTAGTTTTGTTTTATTACACCATGCTAGGTATTGCAAAAGAAGAGTTTTTTTTTAATTGTTACTTGCTTTTTATCAAATTAAAAACAGGGACATTTTTGGTTTTTTTTTGTGAGCCTAAAATTTAAGTTTGAACCACATTGAGGTTAAAGTGAATCAATGCATCCTGCAGTTCACGTCAGATTTTTCCAGAATAAATAAAAACTGTTTGATTAGGTAAACCCTTTCTAGACCCAAACATTTAAAATTGCTCTTTGATAAATTTTTCATTAAGATGATCAATACTTTTTTTTTCTAGGACTCACGTTTTTTAAACTATGTTTTTGACTTCTTTAATTGCTCTTTTTCCCTTCAGAATTTATATTTTAAAATTCCAGCGTTAATTTTAGAATTTGAATATTATTCTTTAAAGTATTGAAACCTTTTCTGAATTCCGTCTATATGCTTATGATGAAAAAAAAAATAGAGCCTTAATGCCCCCTTGGCCCTAATCCTTTCTGGAATAATTGGAGCATAGCCCCTTCATCTTTAACTTTAAAGTGAAGTAAAGTCTAATTACAATAATGACCTTTTCTTTGGTAACCCCATTTAATCATAAGTGCTTTTATGATCTTCACTATTCTTGACCTTTTTTGTATTTTATCCACTTTTGAAACAGGTTTCTTACTTCAAGTTTGAACTGAAAACATTATAATTGTGCGATTTTCACACATGTTGTGCTTCTTCTGGTACGGATTGTTGTTTAAAGTGTTTGTTCTTTCATTGCTCGCCATAAGCAATTGATTATATAATAATGGAACAGTAATACACTGAAAAACTTCCAACATTTCAGCTCATTTGCATTGGTAGGGCAGACATATTCCCTGAAAAAGCGCTTTGTGAATGAGATGAAAGGAGATAACAAAGGGCGCGCTTTTAATTCACAGTGGATCAAGAAGTTCTGCAGTGAACGTGAGCATGGGAGAGGTGTACAGATGGAAGTGGAACGATGCATAATTCATCAGGAAACAGATTCATCTCCCATCTCAGTCAGTGCGCAGCTTCAATAAAATCCTGATTCCATCCATGCCTGTGTAATTTGCAGCATTATTTCCCCAGACATGAACAAAACAAGATGTTGTCAACAATCACGTTTGACAGTTGGACATGTTTTTCTGACTCGTGTGAGTTGGCGAGCCCAGATGTAGGCAGAAAGTCAATTTTTCAGCACCAAATGTCACCTTGAGAACCCATTGGACACATATAGAGTCGCTTTCAATCTCCCTCCTCCTGTTTGGCTGGATGGCAATATGTTATTGATTTGTTCTATTCTTGCTGCTGTTGTTTGAAGCCATACTCACTCACTCAATCCATCCCATTCTAACTATATCTTAAAAGTGGGCAGAGTTCTTTGTACTTCTGTGGGATTACAGTAAATAAGATTGTCATTAATGTTTTTCTTTTAAAAATATAACTATATATGCAATCATATTCTCTAGATTCAATCTTCTATTGACATATTTACCATACACCTTTATGGTCTAAAAAAATAAAGGTAGAAGCCTGAATATTATTCTACGATGCTTTGCATCTTTTTGAATACTGTGAGCAAAATTTGCATAATCCATCATCATTAACAAATACTGTGATAATGAGTATCATCAATTAACGGATTTATTTAATGTACAAAACATCAGTAACATGCCCAGGCACCAACTTCATATGGTTTTGGACAGGCCAAAGAGGCCACAATGCGCTCAAAAGTGCCAAAACACAAATCCACTTCCGACTTTCAACAACAAGAACAAGAGCAATGTTCACTTACAGCAAACGTTGTGAGCAGGGTATGTTAAGAAAATGTCAGGAGCAGCCGGTGTGGCTTTTTCCTTCTCCAAAGCAGCTTCTGTTTCAAGCTCCACCTTTGTCTAAAGGAGCTTTCAGCCCTCCATGGCAATCTGAGCTTGGAGCAATGCAATTGGGTCTACACAATCAACAAACTTTGTATCCAAGTAAAACAGATCCCGGACAAGCCCCCAATTTATGTAACGCTCCTTTTCTGGTCTAGGGGATCTGGAGGAGCAGAACATAAGTAAAATAAGTCGTCCAAACTAAATCAATAGCAAAAACACCAGGACTGTCTCCATAAAATAAGAACTATAAACTAATTTATTTACAATAAAATTATTGCAATTTATTTACAATAAACAACAGCCAACAATAACTTAAAGATAAAGCAAAAAAGCTTCAGGGTGAACCAAGGCCAAAACAAACAAAAGCCCTCACCCGTCTATACACAGAAATCTTACCTGCAAATGAAAGAAAAGTAAAAGCAATGACAAAACACTAACCTCCCTAGACTAACATAAACAAGAGAAAAATAGTACTAAAGAAAATGGCAGTTCACCCCTACAGCTGCACTTCAAAATTTAACCAACAAACAAAAAGACACATAGTGGACCTCAACACAAAACACTAAAAGAACACAAAGTGCAACACAGACTACATAAAGTGGAGAAGAGCACCAAGCTGCTGTGAAGACATGTTGCAGCCACAGAGAGGTCGACGTGGTGCTTTTGAGGCTGCCTCCATCACCTTGGGTCCAATTGGGAGCCACACTTTTTCAGCACCACACCTGTGAATGATCAGAGATAAACACACACAGATTCACAAAAACACAGAGGTCCCACTCTGACACAATAAAATTCAAATACACAGAATAAAAAGAAAAACTAAACCAAATACGGCTACAGTTGAGGCAACAACTACTTTTCTAAGTTGAAAAACAATTCTCCCAGTCTAATTCACAATGTGCAGGAGCTTTGTTTTATTTACTTACAAGGTTAATGTTTAGAGTAGGGTTTTAAAACTAAGGGTGTGAAATTATCGTATTAATTGCAATTAAATAATTACAGACATTTTAGCGCAATATTTTTTATTGCGTTTATCTAATTTTTGCGTCAGATGGTTACTTCTCTGTTAATGTACACGTGGAGGAGCATTATTCCGCTCATACCATGGCCATTTAAGAAAAACCTAAATATTAAATAAATTATCAGAGCTTCAGTCCTGTTATATTTTTTAATTTAAATCGTTTTATTCAAAAGCTGACTATTTCAAATGCAGGTGCATCACGTTGTCATGGTAACGGCTTCAGCGTGCTCTCTCCTTGCTCCTTTTTGAGAAAAGTGATCTTCATGAGAAGTTAAAAAAGAGTTATTTCCTATGGAAATTTCACCTCTTAGCGCTTGTTGTCGTCCAGATGATGAATCAAAAGTTTCATTAAAAATTGTAAAAAAAAAAATCCAAAAAGTTCAATTCCTCCGCTGTGTTTCATTTCTGCCTTCTTAGATTCTCTTCTCTGTTTCTTTTCTGCTTCATCTTAGCCTTTAAAGTGATCAAACTCAGCCTGACACTTCACACCTGGATGTCATGCACGCATCTTGACAAAACTCAATGACACACTTGAATTAGGTTGGAGTTCTATTTTTCCCGCTTTGTGGTTAAACCACCACATAGTTCTATTGCCTGACCGCAGCTTATGGCTTCCAGAGGTAAAATGTGAAGAGCAGGTTTCACGTGCACTGGTTTAAACAAATAAAAAATGAAAATAATGTTCTCTTTACAGACTAAACTCTGTTTGATCATCCACTCATTTAGCCAGGTTTAAAAACTGACCTTAAGTTCAACCCTAAGTCTTAAGCTACGTTCACACCGCCCTGGGAAACACGTGTTCAGCAACCACTTCCAAAGAAAAGTCTATGTAAATGTTTAACATGCGTTTGGGGCTTCTATGCTCACAACTCTGGCAATCAAGCATTGCTACTCAAGTTTTTACGACCGTTTTTAAGCTCTACGTATAGAACACGCGGTCATTGAACATGCATTGCAAGTTAAACCAAGTCAGAATTGTGACATGGGATTTACATCCCTCTTCCTTCACAGAACTGCCAACCGTCTGATAATTGTTCATGAAGGAGAAATTGATAACTGCAGTTTGTGCGCAAATTATACCAAGTCTTTTCATATATCGGAATAGAGAACCAAGCAAGGGTACCAGGGTCTACCTATATAGAAGAAGCAAGTGTTTTCAGTCCCCTCTAAAGAGATATTCTGATTATATCTAGAGAAAAAAGCCAAATCAGAGTAAAAAAAGAAAAGAAATACCTCGTTTGCAAACATTGTGCAGAAGTTTATTGGTTTTATTTGTAAGAAGATTAGCATGATACTCGATGGGCAGCTGTTGTGTTCAACATTTGAGAGTGCAGTTCAAAAGTAGACAAACCACATAAAGTTGTAAAAGGTTTTTGCATCCAGCACCCATGCAATTCACAAGGCCTTCCGGGTTTATAAACTTCCATAGATAAAAACTGTTAAATGCTTTAACTGGGCTTTGGCAAAGTGTTACGCATTTGAGTATTTAACAGAATCTTTTAAAGTATCTGCACTCTTTTTGTGTATCATTCTTTCATCTTATGTAATAACATGTTCTTTTTCTCATTGTTGGTTACATCAAATCTTTTGGATAAAGAAAAAAAAAAATTGCATTGGACCCCAAACATACCAGTGCACCTAAAAAGTGGGTTAGCTGCCTCTGCAACCCACTTTGCTTTAACTGTTTACCAAAGAAGCTTCCAGTTGGTGTTTCAAACATCCCATTATGTATGTGAACTTACACTTTAGCTGCAAAGTATAACTTTCTCTAAACAAACGTTCTTTATGAAGAGCAGAAACAATGATTTATATAGGCTAGATATGCTGCTCTACGAGTTATATATGCAAAGTCGAACACCATATTGGAAAAGGCAAGATGCCTGCTCACTGCTGTGCACAATCAGAGCTGGAAACAAACAAGAATGTGACTTTTCACAAGTGAATTATTACTCTCAGCTAATGAAGGAGAACTTATAGAATACATTTTAGGAAGATCTGAGTGAGTTTACTTTCAGAATAGTGAATGTTGAGGGCGAGGAAGATCTTGTAGTGATGACTGCAATGTCAACACAAATCGAGCCCATTCAAAGTCAATGGTAGCTTTAGACTTTGCACTATTTCCACGTTTTCTGGGAGGACCACCTAGGTTTTCTGGAGGATGACCATAATATTTGTATTTGTGTTCGACCTCAGATCAGACCAGATGACCTGCTGAATTTAAGCATATTACTACACGGAGGAAAGAAAAGTAACCAGGATTCCCTCAGGAGAATTGAGTGAAGAGGCAAGTCCCTGTTCAGGGAGCAGACGAGGGACGTGTGGCGTACAGACGACTGCCTGCCCGGCATCCCACGGGTGCCTGAGTTCTTCTGATTGAGACTGGGTGGGATCCACCTATAAGACCCGCTGCCCTGCCTTGCCACATGGAGTAGATTTTAAACAAAAAAAAAAAAAAAAAGATACAACTTGGTTTCAGTTTAAGATAAAACAGTGATATCTGGTGGTCTACTAAAACAGACAATTCCCCCAAATAAATAAATGAGAAATTTGTTGCACACCACTCTTTAGATATCTGAAAATAAGTGTTAGAAAATCTTTAAAAACAAGTTCAATCAATTACCAATCAAAAGAATATACTTTTGCTGGAGACCATGCAGGACTGTCAAAACGCATCTCTAAACAACATCCTGGCAGTCGGTGCAGAACTGCAGTGCAGCTGAATGACTGTCTAATCTCACCATCCTCTGCTTTGCTGCTGTTGAGCACAACAGTATGAACCCATTATTGCAAAATATAATGTTATCAAGGACTAATGAATAAATGCAAAAAGCTCTGCAGTGCTGGAGGAAGGCGTTTCATCTGTGCACTCACAAGAACAAGTTTTTGGATGACTTCCTGTGAAAGTTAACTCTGCCCGCTGCGTTTATGCTAAAAATTGATTGTCATAGAAATCACCATATTTTTGGCATTTGGACTCACAGGGTGTAATGAAGTGTGATCCAATCGGTCAAATGATATAAGGGCATTCAATTCTGATGCACATCAAAGCAATCTAGTAAACAGTGAATAGTTGGGAAAATATGTAAATAAGAGCAGACTTCTGAGAATTTAATTTCAATATCAACTGTAGATGGCCTGTAGATGGCCTCAGATTTTAAAAAGTCAGTGCAAATGTTTGATTAGATGCAGATATCCACGTTGTAAGATTGACCTTCATTGCAATGGCAGTTTGCTCCTTTACACTCCCTGTCAAACTCTACTGTTTCTCCTTTTGGACCTCTGTTTGATTCATTTAAGCGGCACTCAAGGGACAAAGGCAAACAAATGGACTGTCCAAGAGAATTCATGCAACACGTCATATTTCAGAGTAAAGACCAGGTTCATCTTCATTGCTTAAATAATGGATCTATTGTATGGATGTCCCAGTCTGTTCACATGATCAGAAATCAGTTCCAATAACGTGATCCAAAATCAGTTCCGATCATGTAGATTCAGACTCTATCGGAATTGGAGAATGTATCCCGATCAGGGATCATTGTATCCTTTTCTTGATCATCTTTTTAACGACAGTTACTAGTTTGAGAAGGAGGCGCACAAAAACAGTTCGGTAAAGTTAGCAAGATATTTACAGATTCAGACTTCAGGGCTCAATAACTCTTTTAATAAACATTTAATTGTCTACAAAGTGTAAGCTCTGGGAAAAAGTGATTTAAAAAAAAATCCATAGTCTCTCTTAAACAACCAAAACTAATCTATTGATGTGAGCTAGTCATGAATACACATCATCATATTTATGCTACAACGATTTCAAAAGTAAATGACCATGAATTTTTTAGGAATTTTTATTGGAGATATGACTTACATGTGATCAAAAATGTTCTTTGTGAGAAAATGTGAGCTTTCTCACATAAAAATGATCCCCTATTTTTACTGGTTAAAAGTTATAATAATAATAATACTTTTTTTTTAGTTTGATAGTTGCACTATTGTTTGCTTGATTGTTCCACAGTGCACTGTTTGAGAGTTAAATGATGAAACAATTTTAATTAAACAAAAATAGAGGAAAACCTGAATGTGTTCATTCAATTGGTGCCTTTTGTGTGGCTGTATTTATTGCAGCAGCGCTTGTGAATGGCCAGCAGGTGTAGCAGTGAGGTCTATGAATAAAGAGGCAGGATGGAGGACTGCAAATGAAATATTTCAACTCATGTAGATACAAAAAATAGATAAAGTATTTGTTATAGTTTTTGACCTTTTTAGCATCACCTGTTTTACAACATTACCTGCACGTGACCTACATATTTCCTCACAAACATCATGTCTGGTTGCTAATTTCTCCTGCAGGTCCAGTCTGTAGGACTTCTTTGACATTGCATTGCACACTGCGACTCCTCTGCCTAACATGGTTAGTGTTGTTCACAGAAACAACCCGAAAAGAGCGAGGCGAGCTAAAGTAGAACATTCCTGACATAACAGAATCAGAGCTGCGCTGCTGTTGTCGTTTATGTCTGCAGGGAGGAGTGCTTTTTCATAAATCACTTACAATCTGTGCCGTCTGCCATTGAAGAGATTTCAAAGAAGACATGCAGGAGAAGTTTGAAAAGCTGTGGTTAGACAGCTCTCATTGAATGGCTGTGTATTGTCATTTTTTTTTACGTGCGTAATCTAGCTAAGAGAATTTTGAAGACCTACCCGCTCTGCAAACAGTATTATTTGGTCTTCCCAGACATCCTCTATAAAACAAACAAGGCAAAATAAAAGGCCTGGAATTACGTTCACTTTCATTTGGCTCTGTGTGATTCTAATAAAGGTTGACAAATTTTTCCTATGAATGGATATGAGTGAGAGGGCAGAAAAGGTCCGAGCCTGTTCAAACTGGGTACAGACTTTGTAATGAAACCGTGTGACAGCTGGCTTGTGTAGGAGGACTTCAGCTTCCCCTGGGATCACGCCGCAACCAGAGCACATGGCTATTCAGTCTGTGTTTGTGATGCTCTGTTTTCTAAGTCCAATACTTTCCCAAGAATCAAGTCCAGCTAAGTTTAGTACAGATTTGCTGTTTCTTTTCTGTAAAAGGTCAGGCAAACCTATCAGCTGAGATACAAGTTAGAATGATGTAACCTTTTGGTGCATTCGGAAACCTGAAGTGTAGATGTTCTCAGTATTGATAAATTGTCATGGCTGCAATATATTTCTTAGATTCTTTAAGGTTAATTCATGCGTATGTGGACGGTGCACTTACATTTTTTCTGTTCAGAGAGAAATCATTCAGACAAAATGATGTAAAGCAGATGTTTACTTTGTGATTAATTGCCTAAAATTTTTTTTAAGAGTTTTAAAGATGATATCAACTGCTTTCATGGGTGTACAAAAGTAACCCAGCTGCTATTGGGAGAAGGTGGGGTTCACCCTGAACAGGTCACCAGCCGGCTGCATCCCCCTAAAGTAAATCTACAGAGTCTTTTAATGAATAATCTAAATTTGAGTTATCTTTGCACTTAACATAATCTCTGCATCTATCAGTAATGCTTTAGTCACATACATCCAAATGAGGGTTCTTTGGGTTGTCTGGGCCAGTAGAGGGTCGTAGACCGGTGGTGGGGTGTGCATCTTAGGGGTAGCGCAGGTAGGTGTTGTAGTTCCCTTGAGGCTAATGGCGCCACCTTAAGGGACGTCGTGAAAATGGAACAACAAAAAATGAAAAATTGTAGAGCATGTGGTAGGTGTATTGTGAAGTATTTGTAAGAATAATATAAGTTACACACACCTATTCCTGTAAGACCCACTATGTCAAATAATTGACGGAAATTTATATTTTTGGGAATTAGGATGTTTTTTAAACCCCTTGTTGAAATCTACAAAAATATTTCTGCAAAAGCAAAACAAGATAAACATTGGATCAATTGTAAAACAAATAAAGTATTACAATTGCTGTAAAGTATCACAGCGTGGGGATTCACATTGTAAGCAGCTACAGCATGTCAAAGGACAAAGTAGGTCTTGACAGGTCCTCTTGCTGTCGAACTGTGTTTTTTTTTAAGTGTCACTTATAAGCTTGGGAGTTGGCGCAGTCACAGTTAAATTTTTTTTTAGCTGTATCAGTCTGTTTTCTTTACATGTTGCAAACAAGGTTGGCGGTTGCAGGTCTTGTGAATAACATATGCTAACACAACTAACACTTCTATTGTGGCTAATGAATAGCATGTTACAAACAAGTTCTAGAGTTACTCTGAACACAGTAAAGTCTGACTTATCTCTGACTTTTTGCCTTGCTTAAAATCTGATGCGGCCAACAGTGGGGCAAATACTAGTGATATTGGAGTGTTTTAAAACTGTATCCAACAGATGGACATAAAAATGTTTTTCTTATTCTAAAAGTAACAAACAAAGCTTTTTAGACCAATCCCACCCCTCGTGTGGTGCTCAGTGATATAGATGTCTGCAGTGCCCATTGCAGCACTAATGGTGCCAGCATAAATCTAGATGAATAAATAATCGGTGGCAGGGCTGGAGTGAAATTTAGTTCCTGGCAACCTTAAGCGGTTTCTTCATTGCGTTGTGTGGCCTCTCACCTCATGCGCTGGGCCCTGACACTTCCCTTATTGATATCCCTGTGATTAATGGAGCTCTGCTCCCCCAGACCATCCTCAGACAGGAGAATATGACTTATCGGTGTCTAAGGCATTAGGGTGTGTGCTGCTGCAAGGAGATGGAGATGCCTGGAGATTCAACACTGGATGCAAATGTTTTCTTGTTTGACTTTAGACATGCACCTGTACAGAATTTTTGGTTTCAACAACAGAACAGAACTTTTGCATTTTATGTTAATATGCTTTATGATGATGTCATTCTTATTTGAATAATATTCAGACAGAGATTGTGCTGTGGTTAGACATTCTCGATGCTTGGCTGACCTTCAAGTTTTTGTCAAAGCTAATAAAGGGGGGGTTATTTTTTATTAAATTATGAAGAGTTTTTGTTGTGTGAAGCTAGGTTCACACCGCCCTTGACAACGTGTGTATAAGCGACCACTTTCAACGAAAACTCTTTGTAGACACGCATATAAGCGCACGTTTCAGGCTTCCACGTTCAAAACTCTTGTGTTAATGTGTCGGTACGCAAGTTTCTCCAACTATTCTCTCGACATACGAAACGCATGGCTATGGACACCCGTTGAAAGCTAAACCAGGTTAAACTGACCAATCAAGGACTCAGATATGGATGGTGTCCCTTTCAATTCATGGAAGTGCCAACCGTTTGAAAATTGATCATGGAGGAAAAAATCAATAATTGCGGTTTGTGCCTGGCTGAAACTATGACACCAAGTCTTTTATGTATTGGAATAGAGCTGTGAAATAGAAAGACTGGAGTACCATTCCAAAGATTTGCACCACTTCAACAGTCCACATCAAGCCTCTTCCAACTGGAGGTAGTGGACATGCACTAGTATCCAGTCCAGTGTAAACACCATGTGCTAAATGCACTTTCAAGTATACGCGTTTGTCTCTTAAATAGTTTTCTTGTTTCCTATGAACCCCCCTCTTTCCTTTGGGCCGTGCTGAGTTTTCTGCTTTAAGGTAATCACAGGAACCGATCCTGCTTCCCATGGGAAGTGTGTGTCCTCTCTTATTGTGTTTGTGTAGCGTGGAGGTTTAGAGTAACATAATAGAAATCCTATTAGACGGCCCAACTCTCCGGCCTTTGACATCAATGACCCCATTAAGAGATACTTCATTGATCGGAAAAAAAAGCTTTGTAATGAATTAATAGGGTAGGCGGGGCATTTGATCAGCCTTTCTGTGTAGACTTTCATTCATCCAGGTTGATTCCTTAGAAGTAGGAAGTAAAAAGAAAGCAGTATACTCAATAATAAATGAAACCACATCTACTTGACTTTTGTTTATGTTTATGTAGCCTCACTACTTGCATTAGATCAGCAGGAACAGATGCTCTCACACATGCAAGTTTTTTTTTTTTTACTAAGGCTTTAGCTACAGACACGCCAAGCATGTGATGGGTGTTCAAGAATGCACAAAACGCAGGTTCTTGAAAGTGCATTAGCCTACGGCAGGGATAGGCCACTCCAGGCCTTCCAGATATCCAAGCCCTACTCATGACTGATTACCTGGTTCAGGTGTGTCAAGCCAATAAGAACATGCCAGAGCATGGGATGTAGGAAAACATGCAGGAATGTGGCCCTCGAGGCCTGGAGGTGTTCAGACTGGAAAGGCAGAGAGGATTTTCTTCTACTTTTTCCTTTTCTACTGTTTATTAGTGCACCTACACTTGGAAGAGGCTTGGTAGAAAATGTCAAAACGGGACAAATCTTGGGAATCTTACTCCAGGCTTTTTCTTTCACAGCTCCATTCCGAAAAATGAAAGCCTTGATGTCATATAATTCCATCCAGACACAAACTGCAATTATTGATTTCTCCTTCATGATCAATTTTAATTGATCATTGATCAATCCATACATCACTACCATGACTGACTGGTCAAAGTTCGGTTTAACTTTCAGCGCGCATTCAGAAAATACGATTTGAATGTAGAGCCCAAAAAGGTCTTAAAAATCTGCATAGTTGGGTATGAATATGGAAGACTGATTTATTTATGTGTGTTAAAAAAGACTTTTCATTGGAAGCGGTTGCTTGAACGCATGTTGCAGAGGGCGGTGTGAACGTAGCCTCACAAATTCATGATTTAACTCAGAAATGTGGTAATGTAATATTTTTTTTAGATCAGTCACAAAATGGTAAAGCATTAATATGCCATTATTACAAGTAATGAAAGCCAATAATTCCTCTTTAAAATAATTTTTATAAAAAGATTATAGTTTTTCTGTTTGACAGCAGCAACTTTAACGAACATACAGTAAATAACATTGTGCCTAAGCTTTGTTAGATCCTGAGATGGGCTGCATCCGCTTACACATATCATCTGTGAGAGAGCATGCTGCTTCTTGGCTTTCCTTTGCAATGACTGATACACAAGGTCAGAGATGGTGAGAATGGGAGAGGTAAACACCCACAGACTCCAATGAAACATTAGCTCAGATCACTATATTGGAACATTTTTGTTTTCATGCTATTTTTTTTTATTTTTGTGCACTTTTTTACCCACTTATCAAACAAAACTCATTATGTTCTGCAAGTAAAGTCTTTTCTTTATGTTTTGCATGTTAAGTCCCACTCCCATCATCTTTTTAATCTGTAGTATAAGCATCTTTAAATATGATTATGCGTTTTTTTCGCCAAAATAAAAAAAACAAACCCTGTATTGTATATTGTTTTTTTAGGACAAAGTTTCCTCAGAGCGCCATGGTGATGAGCCTTAAAGCTTTATGTTAAAGCTCCAAACAAATGGCAGTTGTCATGACCTAAATTATTTTAAAATTTTAGCGACACCTATTATTTGGTGTTTTTATACGAAAATTCTGTGATTTTAGTGATGTTTTTGGTGCATGAATTTGCCTATTAATGAGCTTCGGACTGTTGGTGAAAATGTATAATTAAAAAACCTCATATTGTGACTTTCTTAATCAAACAGTAAGGGTGACAAAAGGGCCTGCAGTTTTGGTGATTAAAAAAATATTTAAATTCTGAAAGTTTTACTGTGCTATTTCTATTCGTCAATGCTACTGGACTTCTAATTTCTTATTTGGTGTGGCTAGCAGTTAAGCAGACGTACAAAAGCTTAGAGCCTCTTGTTTTTACTGTTGTCTTTACAGTAGAGTTTGTGGTTTATCCTCCTTTAAACCTGAGTATATTTTTAAAAAACACTTTTATTTTGAAGCTAGAGTTCAGAGAAACAAATAGTATTGATAAGGAAGAGAGGAAACACTAAGATATGCTAAGAAAGTTGTTTGAGGCTTATTGTTGCCAAAGTCATAAATAAATACTCACAAAAAACTTGAATTTTTGTGCATTTTCATTTGCACCTACACAATTACACATCTACACACACGCAAGCACACAAAAACCCTTTTGTCTGCACAATCCTGCAAACACACTTGCAAATTTGTGCAAATGTGCACATACAACTCTACACACAACAAATGCAAGCCAACTCAAACAACATCTGTGTTTGTGTAGGTGTTCTTGCAGGTGTGATGAGGTGTGTGTGTGTCAACTGGCATTGCGGTGAGCTATGTAGTTATGAACACACCTCCACCGAACTAAAACAGTAACACCGTACGGAAACTGAAAATCACACAGTAGAAAGGAAACTGATAGTGTAAATGTGAATAATGAGTGAATAAAAACAGAATAAATAATATGTAACAATGTAATTTGGTATTTTCTAAGTATGTACATTTTTTTTTTCAGTTTAACTTTTAAAAATTTGTAATTACAATTTTTTTTTCTTTTTACCTAAATAACCTGTTTTTATTATAACCCCATACAAAATAAACAAACTAAAGAAAAAGTGATTGATTTGTGTAGAGTGGGTGTGCAAATTTAACAAATGGTAAATGGCGTATATGTGTATAGCGCTTTTCTACTTTCCGTGAAAGCTAAAAGCTTTACAGTCCCGGTCACATTCACCAATAATGGGAACAACGATTAATACTTAAACATACTTTTTAATTATTGATATTATTAATAAGAATTTTAAAAATGTTATTATTATAATATATGCCCTTAATAATTAATAATAATAGTTTTAGAAACTAAGATATGATTGCCATGGTAACCTATATCAGTCCACTATGCATTTCACACCAGAAGGGCGGTGGACCACAGCTTGATGCTGAATTTATCCTATCAGAAAATTTTGAAATCACATAGTTAGGTCATTGATGGAGCACAACTATAATTTCCAGAAGGTATAGTCAGGATCAGAAAAGTTCCTCGTGTCTTTTTTATTTTGTCTTTATCTTGTTATTTTTATTTTCTGTTTACATCCATCACTTCAGATGAGTTTTTTCCGTTACCTTTACATTGTCACTTTCATGTATCGCCCTTGGCAACATGGGTTCAAGCAACCAACGAAAGTCTTTGTTATTGCGCATAGTCAATCCTACAACCGCATTCAGGCATAGCTAAACACATTTTTACGACAATTTTTGGGCTTTACGTACAAAACGCACGGTCACTGAATGCGCATTGAAAGTTAAACCAGGTCAGAGGGAACTTGGACCAGTCAGGAACTCAGATTTGGAGGTGAACTATGGATGGCGTCCATTTTAATACACGGAAATGCCAAACATTTGAAATGTGACCATGGAGGAGAAATTATTAAATTGTAGTTTGTGGTCGGCTGGAATTATATAACATCAAGTCTTTCATGTATCGGAATAGAGCCGTGCAAGATAAAGCCTGGAGCAAGATTTGCGCGATTTGTCCCGCTTCAACCATTCCCACCAAACCTCTTCCAACTGAAGGTGGCGGACATGCGCTTGAAAACAGTAGAAAAGGAGAACGAAGCCCCTCCCTGCTCGTCCAGTGTGAACACCAAGAACGCGCATCAAATGCCCAGTGCGAATGTGGCACAAAGTGTGTATCGCCTTGCTTTATACTAGCAGGCCTTGCTTCACAAGTACAAGTTTTAGGACACTTGGACATTTAGAAAAATGTAGTATAAATAGGTGAAATATAATCATAAACATGAAAGGTGCTGTTTTACTGCTTGTGTTAAAAGGAAAGTAGCCGCTATGAAGTTGGATTTGTGCAAAAGTATTTTTCTGTGTGTAATGTCCGAGCATTGATGCTCCTTTTTAAAAAAAAAAAAGATGCCCAAGATGGCTTTTTTTCCCCATGAAAGTACTTTTGGAGCACTTGTATTTCCTTCCATTCTTCTCTAATTACATGAAAGCATTTGATCCTTTGATGACATAGAAAAGATTAGGCATTAATGAACAGGATTTTTCCCTCCATCCGATTTTGGATGCATAATGCCCATTATCTCCTTTTGAAGCTGCATTTTACTTCGCTCTTATCGTAACAATAATGCTTGAATTTTTCCTGCGGTGTCCCTAATGTTTCTTCCAACTAATGCGTTTCATTGTTAAGACTGTCTGCGAGATCTCCTGACAGAGCTGGTCGCGCTAAATGAGCCCGTAGGAAACCTAAACAGGCATCTTCTCTCTCTTTTTTTTTTTTTTCTCCCAGCAGATCATTCTGTAGCCGAGCATCTGCTGCAGCCATGTTCAGGAACAGCTTGAAGATGCTGCTGACGGGGGGGAAGGCCAACCGAAAGAGTCGCAGCAGCGGTAAGTCGGTCTTGTGATCGCAAATCACAACTGTGACACATCTGCTTGTCAGCACCACATGAGGCGTTGACTCAGTTACCAGGGTTATTTTAGGAGGCAGGAATGCAGCTCAGGACGTAATTTAAAAGAAAAAAAAAATTGAACTAAATACGTTTTACTGTTAAAAAAATTAAATCAGTAAACTGTGAAAAAGATGTAGAAAGAGGCTTTGTAAGATGTCAAACCTAACGACCCACTCTGAGTGTTTTTAACATGTTCTTGTGGCATTTTTCCCACGATGGAGGACATTTATATAAGGAAAATTAAGCTTAAAATATGTCTGAGAATTTCTATATTCTGATCTTTGTGAATCAGGAGCAGACAAAAAAGCCATTAGAAATTGAACCGCTTTTGTTATGTAGAAAATGCGCAAGCGGGTCCCAAGCTCCCTGCTCTGCTCCATTCTGATGCATCCACTTACAGACACATAGATCCATTAACGTCTTTGTTTTCCTCGTCTGAGATGACATCTGGCTCTAAACTGTACGGGGCGGGGCTGCTCTGTGCCAACGGTACCGTCCACAATCAGAGGAACATTTAATGAACTCCTGCCACTCTGCAGAAACTATGTCCTAGAAAACAACACAGGTATTTTTTTTATTTTGGCTAAAATTATAAAATATATTTGTCATCAAGAAAAGTTGCTCCTTGAAAGTACTTTTAAAAAATGTTATTTTATATCAAATTTAATTTTTTTGTTGCATTTGATTCGTTTTTTACTTAATTATTTCATAGATATGAAAATCTTAGATCATTACTCTTGGAAAAAAAAATCAAAATTTAAAATGTATCTAGAACCTAATAGAGCTTTTTCGGGGTAGTTTTACTTAGTTTATTTCCTTAATGGAAGTATTTGTACATCATTGACATGTACTTTTACCAGCATACCATTCTGATTGAGCTACAGCTAATCATTCCATATATGTATATTATATATATGTCCGTTATTGAATTATGAGTTAGGGGAATTATCCTCTAAAATCACTGTATGCGTGTCCATGTTGTTGTTTGGATCCTTTTTGAATCTGTTACCTTATGACCTGCTTATGACAAGAAAGCCTTTGAGCATTGCCAGATTTGAGTACCAAAAAGTCTTACGCTTTGTACACACCTGGCATTCGACTCACGTTCAACAACCCGTTAAATGTGTATTCTTGAATGCACGTGAAGTCCATGGTGTTTACATTGAACAATCAGGAAGGGGCTTCTTCTTTTTCTACTGTTTACTTACACATTTCCGCCACCTACAGTTGGAAGAGGCTTGTTGTGAAATGTCGAAGTGGTACAAATCTCGTAAATCTTGCTCCAGGCTTTTGCTTTGACAGCTCTATTCCGATATTTGAAAGAGTTGGTGTCATAAAATTCCAATGACAAAAACTGTAATTATTTATTTCTCCTTCATGACCAATACTCCAATGGTTGGTGCTTCCGTGACTTAGAAAGGATGCCATCCATACGTCACTACCAAATCCAAGTACCTGATTCCGCGCAACTGTTTAGCCATCCTTATTCTCTCCCTTGGCAGCATTTGGATTCTTCCATCATCACACTTGGGTTGTGCAGCTTCTTCACACTCGCCTTAACATGTTTGCCCTTCTCAAACCTTTACTTTCCATGAACACTTCATTAACCATAAAGAATAAACCGTCAAACAGTTGTATAGATGTGTTTTTGTTAAGCTGTTCAGCAATTTCCAAGGGCAGCGGGAGCATCTTGACTTATCAGTGTTAGACAGACAGGCAGCGCTCCCAACCCATTTCCCACTGCTGATGCATCGGGAAAGCATTTGGCTCAAAGGAAGGAGTTTCTGCCTTGAAAAAAATGTGTCCATGTACAGTCTGTGTGTGGAAGGGCTGCTTGAAATTGGCTCTGATGGAAGATGGCGAAATGTGATGATCGTCTGCTGTGTTTGACTTAAAAGGCAGTGTCAGACTTAAGGAATGCCGACGCTGGAAGAGGAAATAGACCCACTAATCTGAAGACAACAGATGAACCGGCTGTCCCAGTGATCCGCGCTGGAGAAATAGTTTGAGCTCCAAGTTACCAAACTGGTGAATGGCAGTTTTAAAATTGAATAACAGAGATAAGCAGCTTGGATGAGTTGAACAAATCTGTGTCGTGACGCACTCGGTGAAAAGAACGTTATCTCACTGGAAAACAGCTTTGTGTTGCCAGTTTCATCATCAGACGTTATCTCTTATATTCGAGTGAGCCTTTCACGCCATTCTTCTTCTAACATCTGTCTGGTTAATCAGACGCCATTCAATATCTGAAGTGAATGCCCACTTGAGCATTTACTCTCATACCCCAGGGCTCAGCCGTTTTAAGCAGCAGTCTGCAGACATTAGATACAAGTATTTTAATGAGTACACTCAGTTACAAGTCGCCAACATGGCGACAAGAGAAAGTGATGCAAGTGCTCATTCGTGGAACTGAATCGGGTAGCTGTTACAGCTTGGGTAGCGACACTGCTCGGTCTTATGCTATGTTCACACTGCACTCGGAAACGCGTGTTCAAGCGACAACCTTCAATGAAAACACACATATAAGCGCATTTTGGGCCTTTGTGTTCAAGACTCATGCATCTGCGTGTAGCTACGCACATTTTTAAGTCTGTTTTCGTTCTCTACGTACAAAACGCGCAGCTAATGAAAATGCGCTTTAAGTTAAACCAGTTAAACTTTGACCAATCAGAGATTCAGATTTAGTAGTGGCGTTTAGATGGCATCCTTTTTAAAACATGGAAGTGCCAACTGTTTCATCATTGATCATGGAGGAAAAATTGATAATTGTGGTTTGTGTCTGGCCGGAATTCTGTGACACCAAGTCTTTCATATGTTGGAATAGAGCTGTGAAAGAAAAACCTGGGAGCAAGATACGCAAAATATGCACTGCTTCGATATTTTGCAAATTAAAGTGCGTACAAAATCCCACGTTCAGCATATTCCTGGTGAGTGTGACACAGACAATGAAGAATTCAATGAATTTATTGCTTTAACGTGAAATAAAGAGTTTAGTTGACTTGTTAGCATGTTCTGCATGCCATGGTCATCTGAATAATTGTTCATTTGTTTTGCTAATAGATGCCGCCTATGTTTCACTTAGCTAAATAAACATTAATGTTTTTCATTAGTAGTTTGCATTTATTCAGTCTGTTATTGTTATCTATTCTGTTATGATGATTTGTCTTTCATGATGAAATGTCTGTTCTTGTGCAACTTGTATGGAATTTGTTCTTCATTATTCTCCATTTTTTAGCTGCTTGGACTCGGAGCGACATATAGTCTGAAAAATACAGTAGTTTGTGGAAGCCAGACTTTGTGACACAGCTGTGAGAAACAACTACATGTACAAATGCACTTTCCTAAAAAGCCAAATCTGAGCATGATCCCTGTACTGCGTCATTTTTTTAACACTGCCAAGCTGTGCTTTGCATTATAGATGAGGGATTGTGGAAGCGTTTGGAATTTTTCTATTACTTTATTTCAATTTATGAGTAAAGTTTCAACTGTTCCAGTTCTTACTGCTGTCATGGGTTGGAAAAGTGGTTCTAAATTTGAAACAAAGTCAACTTCCTGACACTGCAATTACAGTTTATGGCACTGACTGAATGGAAAATGAGAAATGGGGTTCGGAAGGTTGGGGTGTCTGGACAGGGAGCTGTTGCGTGACTAATAAGCACTTAGAGCAATGAGCGGGAGAGCTGCAAAGGAGCAGGGCAAATGTAATTTACATAAATGTGTATACGGTTACTCATGGAGGTAAAGTTGATTTTAGGTTTTACAAAACCTAGTTGTAAAGTTTTGTTTTGTGTAATTGCTGAAATAAATGTAAGTTGTTATGCGGATCTGAAGCTCACTAAACATTTTGGGGATTTTCATGCAGTTTGACATAATCCCCTTATTAAGATTTTTTGAGGAGTCATTTATCAAAAGATTTCTGCCATTACACTCCATAAAACACCCAGCTTAAAGATTTAGAAACATTCTGTTTTCAATTCTGCAACTATCTCCCCCTGTTGCGTGCTGAAATGCACATGACTTCATTTTTTAATTTTAGTGGAGTAAGATGTCAAAGTTTGGACGGCCTAAGATCAATAATCTTTTATAGCTTTTTGTAGGCTTGTGTTAAATGATGATTTACATCTTTTTAATTTTGTCACAGTTCGTTCAATCAAGAAAAAGCTCATTTGTAGAGTTTGAAATAAGTACTATATCTGCAGTAAAGCAATAAGTTAAATAAATAAAGTTAAATTATTGGTGAAAAGCAACACTTCCTGTATGAAGCATGTTCCAAAACAAATCTATCTGGAATCAGGTCAGTTCAACTGCTAACCGTTTGGTGGCTTGTGTCCAATGTAAATCCGTTCAACAATAGCAATGCTTCTGTGATGAAAAGGAATTTTCTGGAGTTTGGTCATTTCAACTCTGGAACAACCTTATTAGGTGTGTTCTAACAACCATCAGAATTTTGGTCGTCCATCGGCCCATTTTCAGAAATGTCCTGGTTCATTGGCGCAAGAATGAACCTAGACTATGACAACAGTCAAACTTTAAAACACCTTCTTTATATCTGTATGCAGTCATTGATTGATGTCAACCTTGTTCACTCACTTTTCCACATTCTGCTTTGCTTTTTGGTTTTGGTTTTGGTTTTGCTTTTTGGTTTTTTGGTTTGCATGAGAAACTCAAAGATAGTATAAACTTCGTAAAACCTTCTGTTACACAACAAACTGGCTGTTTACCAAACCAAGGACTGCAAGAAAACCAAAAACTAAAAGTCTTAAACAGCATTTTTGCACAGAAAAATGTCACACACTAGAATAACGTCTTTTTGACAAATTTGGTGCTGTGAATATTTGAAAGACATGATATTGTTATTTAATAAAAATAAAACCAAGACTGGCTGTAATTGCCCTTCATATCTCCTGTTATTTAATAAATAACTGCCCTAATGGGTGGATGCGTGTGGTCCACGGGCAAAAAATGAGCAAACCTGTACTGGGCACACAGGTGACCGCAAGGAAATATCAAGGTCATAGAACGCTTGGTGAACCCGTAGAGTGAAAATGTTCATGCATCTATTCTCTATGGGCATGTTGTGGGTGACAGGTGGGAGAAAATGTTTTATTTTCCCTCCTCCTCATTTCCTGTAGACCGCACAAAGATTTCGTGGGTGCTGTATCTGTGATAAGTGCTTGCTCCTTGCGTGCCTTATACAGGTCTGCACTTTTTTTTTTGCCAGCAACCCGGATCCACCTATAAGGGCAGTTGTGACTAATGGTTTACTAACATCTAGAGTGTGTTGTAAAGGAACCGTACAACGACATCATCCTTACGTCATAAGTTCGTACAATGTAGTTCAGCCTACTTGATGATACATTTCCCTAACGCGCAGAAATCATACATTCTATTTCAATGAGCCTCAAGAGAACTGCAAGACATACCTGCACTCCCGTTAAGATGCTGCTGCACAGCATAACCCTCCTTTAAGGGTCAACCTCCATACGGGTGCAAGTTAGTTTACTACTTGATTTTTGTTCTTCGTTGGTGCTCCATACCGCACTTGAGGGAAAAGCTACACTAACTACTTTGCACTTTCAGCTCCTTTAGTCAGCTCCAATGTGCTCTCATGTGTTTTAAGTGTTATAAAAACCCTACTCACCACATCTATCACATTTGTAAAGAAAAAAAAGTGTCCCAAGTTTAGGTTGGCGAAACAGCGTCTCAATTGACTTGTATTTCTCTAATCAATGCCATCTCAAAAATATTGCAATATTGATCACTATGATCCAGGGGCAGAGCTACAGAGGGAGGGAAGGGGTGCGAGCTGCCACCCTCCTGGCAAAAATCTTTGCCCTTCTACTTGCCCCTCAGTTTTTGAGTCAATATTAGTATCATTATTGACAAAGATTAAGAAATCATCAGTACACACTTCTTGAAGCATTGCAAAAATAAAAAAGCAATATTTTTAAATGAATCTTAACCCTTCAAATTATTTGCTGTTATGTGTATCCCTGCCCATCTGGGCTATCAAGAAATTCTTCACATTTTGCTTTACATTTCATGCCACTGCTTTACTTTGGTAATATCACCTCATCTAAAAGAACTTCTGTTTTGATATTAATAATAATATTATAAAGAAATTGAAAAACGCGTTTTTTGTAATGGCGTTTCACTCTGCTGTTCTGGTTTGCCACCCTTACTAAGTCTTTTCTCCCCCTCTCACCCCACCCAAAGAAGAGTTTTAGATGTGGTTTTCATTTAGTCCCAGTGAAAAGTTTTCGTTGCGACTTCACAAATTGGTGATGAACATCAAAAAAGCGTACATCTATATCTACTTTTGATTGACATTAAATATATCTAAAACACGTTTCTGTTTCACCAAATGTTCCCGATCTGCTGAACATTTAAACTTTTCCGTTTCTGGCATACCATTCAAGCCGCCGAGTTCCTCTTCCATTCCAGTATGTGAATGTCTGAAGGCAGCAGGTGCTTGACAGGAATCATCCCCCCCCCTCTCTAATTACAGCAGTTTAATTGATGGCTCATTCTCCACTGTGGTTGAGAAATCTAATTAGAGATCATCAAATCAGCAAACATGCTTGGAGCTCTGAGGCACGAGCAAGGAGTGACACAACTGCCAGCCTTAATGCAGTCTCAATGCACTTACTGCTACTTCTGAACTGC
The DNA here is from genome assembly GCA_036245035.1 of Adrianichthys oophorus. Taxonomy (NCBI): domain Eukaryota; kingdom Metazoa; phylum Chordata; class Actinopteri; order Beloniformes; family Adrianichthyidae; genus Adrianichthys; species Adrianichthys oophorus. Next base: position 8,373,987 of record BSAI01000012.1, read on the forward strand.
AAGTTGCAGCTCGTTTCTTGAAGCCTAATAACATGCTTTGTCTCATAGATGTGACATTTTGTGTCTCTTTGTAGATGATGTAAAGCGGACTTCATCATATTCAAAGCACTTTTCAAAGTGTGTCTGTTCCTTTGTTGTGTCTTGCTCTGAATTGAGTCTTTACATTTAAAAACCTGTGCTGTGACGGGTATAGAGGCTTCGGATTTCATGTTTTTATATGAACACGTAGCCTTAAAGTGTCATTTTTGGACAGGATAACAGCCATGTCGATAGTTCATTCATTCATCCATTTTCCAATCCGCTTTATCCCTTTCGGGGTCACGGGGTTGCCGGATTCTAACCCGGCTACTCATTGGCGAAGGCAGGGTACACCCCTGGACTGGTCGCCAGTCTGTCGCAGGGGCCACAATCACACACCCACGCACACTCACATTCACACCTACGGACATTTTAGAGTGACCAATTAACCTATGAAGCATGTTTTTGGACGGTGGGAGGAAGCCAGAGTACCCGGAGAAAACCCACGCATGCACGGGGAGAACATGCAAACTCCACACAGAAAGGCCCCCCCAGCCAGGACCTTCTTGCTGTGAGGCAGGAGCGCTAACCACTGCGCCACCGTGCAGCCCCATGTCGATAGTATATAGTAAAAAAAAAAAAACCTCAAAGTTTTCTTCTCCAAACGGACTTTTCCTTCAAATTGTTGAAGGTTCCCTTTTTTTTTATTCCATCCTGTAATGATTTGCTTCCACATCTCCTATTTTTATCCACTGTTTTGTTCTTTTGTTGCGCTTGATTCGATCTGCGGCTTTATATAAACACAACCAACTGCATAGAGATGAATCATTTCACCCTGCAGAATATTGTCAGATAGATGCAAGAGGTTGCAGCAAAAGAGGCAGCAGCTTTAATGAGCTGTCACTGGCTGTTCTCCACCGCGCGACAGATTGGCACCTACTGCTCCACAGAATGTTCCCTTCCTTCCTGTATTAATGAAAACGGGGGGAAAAAAAATGAATGGACAGATTTCAGTGAACCAGATCCTGTTAAGAGGCTGGAGTGTGGTTCTCCTGCAGAGCTTTCTTACACCGGGTTTGGATCTCTTTGTAGCAGATTTAAAAATAGCAACCCTTGCTTGGTTGTAGACCCAAAGGGTCTTGAGTTTCTTTTCAAAACACTATCTGCCATTTTAGCGGAGCTGGTAGGGTTGATATTTAAGACAAATCAGGCATTTTATAGTGCAAGCATAAAAATTTGGTATGGATTTACATAAGATTTCCCCTGTTCCAGAAAAGGAAGTTAACCATGAGAAAAATCCAAAATGGCGGCCATTTGTAAAGATGGCGGCCATACACTCAATTGTTAAAATAATAATCTATGTCTATTTGCCCCAGTCTCAACAATATGTGCTGTTTCTGAACAAAATGCAGTCTTCAAACTTGAGGGGTACCTACAGAGTACTATTGTGTGTGTGTGTGTGTGTGTGTG
>BSAI01000012.1:8375874-8538752 GCA_036245035.1 Adrianichthys oophorus
AAAAAAAAAAAAAAAATTCGATCCTGATGCGTCAAAATAACATCGGTGCCAATAATCTGCCTGGCCGATAATCGGTCGACCCCTCGTCTAAACTACCAATATTTGTATACGTTTCTGCCTATAAATGTAAGGCTGAGGACTAGGATTGGCTCTCGGCTGTCTTGTGAAGTGTGCGATGCACTCACGGGCTCATCATCATGGTTCAGTAGAGCTACTTGATGCACATACCACCCTTGTCACAGCCACTCATGAGCCTTTAGTAAATGACCTCCTTTAAGCCTGGCAGGCTCAGTAATGTGACTGGCGGAAATCTCTGCTGCAGTCCACTTTGAGATCTGCATGCACCCCACAGGGCAGGAACTCCCACCACTATTTTATTTTTATCCCAACTGTAAATCTAAGTGGGTTTCGTCAATGTAAATTGTTTATTTATTAGTATCTGTTAAGAATTATGTATTAGCACCAATATATCTAATTAAAATGTCACATTTTCATGAATTCTGCTGTTTTTAAACATAATCAAATCCCCTGGTGAAATTCCAAGACATAAAGGAGCAAAACTGTCACTTGCTGTGTATTCCACAGTTCTAGAGTGTTTTATTTTGAAAAAAAAGGCTGTAGAATTCAATGTAAAATCACTGGCAGCTATAGAATAAAGCAGAGCAAAACCCACAGGGAAGCATCAGCAGAATCTTCAACATTTCATGCCGGTACCTGATTTTTTTGAATTAAACATTTACACATCGTCCAGTCAGACCTTGCATTTAGGTCGCAGCGCGGTGGCATTTTGTGATATGTGACCACTATTATATTGAAGGTGGTTATCTTCACTCAGTCTATGTTAGGAAGGATCCTTACCAAGATCTGAACTATCTTCATGACATGTTTTTGTCTGCAGCGTGACGCCTTGTCTTGCGCGTGATTTCACCTTGTGTTGAAGAACAAAGGGATTTTGATGGAGCGCACCAGAAGAGATTGTGGTTTTGCATCTTTTGTGGAAAAACAAAATTGGGCTTTCCAGTTGGATAACTTATTTTTAAAATCATAATTTAACATCTGCAGTCTTTTCTTTGCCTCATTCTTTAGTCCTCCTATCCTTATTATAATGTGTCCTTTGTGTTTTCTCATTTCTTGGTTCTGAATCTGCACTGGGTCACTTGTCAAGTTGATGGCGTGATTAATGCTGGGTGTCAATAGCTGAAGTGTGACTGATAATGTTTTCAGCTGCTGGTGCTTCTCTGACCTAGATATGGTGGCATTTCTTAAGTGGTAAGTGAGTAGGAATGTAGAAAACACAACTTTTGGCAGACCCCATCCTGTCTCCCATTATCCCACGTGTATTTTTAAAAGGGAGTGAAAGAGCTGCTGTCAGCGCTCGACTAACTGAATTTAAAAATAAACCAGGAAAACATGCTTTTTTCACTAAAGATGAAAACTGTTCAAAGGCTTTTCTTGCAACTGTTCAACAGAACAGTTTATAGGCTTTACAGCAGCTAAAAATAATCAGTCCATCCATCCATTACTTGATCTTCTGATGAGTTGTTTGCGAGCTGAAAACCCTGGATGGGAGTGTTTCCCCCGAAAATCGGGAACAAATATTCAGTCTGCATAAACCCAATCGGACTCTGGTCCGGGACCAGGAACTGGTCCTTGAATCGAGAAAAATGGCAACTGAATTGACTTTGTTTCACCAAAGCTAAAAGTAAGCCATTTTCTATGGGTGACGTCACACTCACTTGGTCCATTTCTCATACCGTGAATAACCCAACAGCAACCCAGAAAATACCTAACTTATAGTTTCAGGCGAACTAAACCCATTCCTGTTACCATCGGTTAAATGGACATTAGATCCATTAGAGATCGTGGATTGAGGTAATAATCTCTGGTTGATGAGGTTTTCCACCACCTGATGCCAAAGTGCATCATTAAAGTTCAACATGGGTGGAAGACATCGGGCTTATAAAGAGTCATAATAGCTCTGTTAGACATTTGAGCTGGAGTTAGCGTGTGCTTATTAGATTAGGCTGCTTATAGAATATTGAGATGTGGCGAGAGAGGAGCAGGCCGCCACCTTCACCCCACTGGATTATTAAATGCTGGGGGTAGGTGAGAAGCTTTTTTTTCAGGAAGATGTCTGAGAGCTTAAGTTAGATAGAAAAATTTGACTAAAGTGTTTTTGGTGTAATTATGTAGTCAAGACTGTAAGATTCAGCAACCATTTTGGACACATTTTTTAATGTGTTTTTAAAACTAGCTAGCTCAAATTAAAGCCATGAGCAGAGTTGAATGACCCACAGGTGCAACCTGCACTGTCCCCCCTCATCGCCCTCTTTCTACCCACCCACCCTCACTGGCTGAGCGGCAACTGTGGACCCTGTGGTCAGAACTGCACATGATAAATTCATTAAAAATACTTTTTTTCAAAGTGGTGGCATCTATGTTGGTTTTGGCTTCTTCACAACCATTTTTGGTTGTCTGCGGCTGACAAACAGGTCTATGTATTTTTAGAAGAATGGGAAACAAAAGTTAATTTTTGGATTTCCTTAGCAACAGAGGTCTTTGTTAACCACGCCCACAGTCTTTCTACAGTCATATTGGATGTCAAATTGTTTCGTTCAGCGTAAGCCAGGAATTCAAGTAATACATTTTGAGAATATTGTAGGAAAAAATGTGGGAACAACATGGGAATGCCTATTTTGGAGTTTACCACTCGAACGTCATTCAAAATCGACGTCTAAAACCAGTATTTTTCCCTAGTGGCTTTCCAATGATGCTCGAGAAGTTAGGAGGCATTAGACTGAAAGCCGTGGGAGGTTAAACATGTCCGTGTAGTATTGTGATTTTTTTTTTTTTTTTTTTAAGAAGGGAGGGGGGATTCAAGATTGACAAAACTTCGGTTTTAGTTGTAGACTTAACTACCGACTCCAATGAAAATCGTCATTTTTTGTGTTTTTCACTTGTTGTGTCATGGTTTTCATAATAGAGAACCTATAATAGAATAATTTATGATTAAAACTGAGTTTCTGAGTATTTCTTAATTCAAATCGCATTGAATCAGAAACTGGAGGCTGGAAAAAAGTGGGGCTAGAAACACAACTGCTCACTGGGCGTGCCAAACTCTTTCTTACTCCGCTCCTCCGCCCCCTTGCGCACATTCATTTCCTTATCCTAGCTGGCCTCTGGCTAAAAGCTGGACGACTGGGTTGATCCAATATTGCTCACCAATATGCAGCGAATGTTAGCTCGGGGCTATAGGCTCTGGCGTGAGCACGCAGAGCTCTCAGCAATGGAGAGGGGAAGGGGTCCCGCCCACAAACCAGAATTGTATATCTAAAGAGCTATTGCCGCTGGGCGTAAATATGTCTTAAAAAACGACAAAGGCTTTTTGATTTTGGCTAAAAAATGCGCAGTCACAATTAAAAGACTACTGCATCAACTCTTGAGTTTACAACTTGTTTCTCCTGCCCCCAAGTGGCAAAAAAAGATAGAAAAAAGGCTGATGGCTGTTCATAGTGGTTATTTGAAAACAACATAGATTTATGAGAAGTTTAAGGCTCAGCCAAACAGAAACAGCAACCGTACCGCTTTGACCTCGAAGGAGTTAAGGAATTTCACCGTGGCCTGGGAGAAACAGAGAGGAGGATGATGGAGAGTCACTGCTGCCAGAGAACATGAAGAGGAGGAGGAGTAGGAGGAGGAGAAGGAGCAAGAGTAGCCTGTCTGCTTTGGTTCGTGGGGATCTAAGTGTGTGTGCTTGAGCGGCTCAGTGAATGTATGCGCTCTGACACCTGGAGCTCACTGCTCTCCTTTATTGCTCACATTGTGGCGAGCTCTCTGTCTGGACTGTCCTTTACCTCTCCCTCTTTTCCTTTCTGTTCTTTTTCTCTATAGTTAGTTGTTTTTTTTCTTCTCTGAACTGATTTTTTCCTCTACCATCCATACATTTACCATTTTTTCTTTTTTTGGTGAAGGATCGTTTTTACTATGCTGCAGGATTTTTATTGCCTAAGCAGACGGTTGCTTAGCTGACTACGGTGAGTCGGATGAACTCAGATGTGGTCGCTTAGTAATTTTCTTGAAAATTAAAAATATAATAGCGTTTTTACAATCTAAGCCATCAGGGTATAGGTTTGTGAAAAGCCTCGGAGCGCTTAAACGTCTGTGTGATAGGAGAGTGCTGTGTAGTGTCTGCGTTTGTGAACTGGTGTCAGCAGCATGTGCGAGAGCTCAAGTTGAGCTCATTTGTTTGCTCGGCCGTGTCTGCTGCACTTCGTGTCACCTTGACCCGAGCTTTCACAGCAATTTGTGCCTCAACGACATCGTGCCACACCTTGAGCATGGACACTGTCAGAATGTGTCACTGTAGACAGAGACTGATGTAAGCGGAGAGGCCAATGGTGTCTGACAGATGGCTCGTGAAAGAGGAAATTACCTCTAATAATGAGTTTTAAATATACTTTAAGTATTAAGTATTATGTCACTCCTTTTGATGAAAAATACTCACTCGGTGAGCAGCTTATAAAGTGTCTGGTTTCTGCATTGTTAAAGCTTAAGACAATCGAAGCTGAATGTCGTGTTCGGCTCAAAATTGTCCTTTTGACCCGAACGCAATACAAGGGTTTAGTATGTACCATTTCTCCTTTGTTTACTTCCTAGTATACATTTTTATTTGAGTAAAACTTTCCTAATTTTGTTACGTATCAAGATATCTTACTTGATCAAATCAGTACAGGAAAAACGTTCATGTTGCACATCTGAGTTTTGTTTTCTGACGCTCCTCTGCTTAAAAGTTTTGCAGATTCCTGTCGATGTATTTAGTCATTATATTGTCCTGTGGGTACAGTTGCAAAAATGTGGCTAACTCTGAGGTTTGTGCTTGTTTACTCTGTGTTGCGATGAAACATTGCTAAAAACGATTGATAGATTTTTGTAAATGTGCCATATATGCGGTTTCATTATCTGTCATTCTTCTTTGTTTTGTTGATGACAGCCTCAACTGATGATTCTGCCTTCTGTTAAATTTAGGAGGTTTTGGCTGTAGCTTACACATAAGTACCAGTAGTCACATGCTCTCTCTCGTAGTGGTGCTGCGGGTTTTTGGGTTGTCTGGACCTGGTCATAGAGAGGAGTGGCTGTATCTTAAGTGGAGCACAAGTGTGTCTTGCAGTTCCTTTGAGGCTCATACAGCGACCTCAAGAGATGTCATGTGTCATGTCATGTGTGTTGTACCGTGTATCGTGAAGTATTGGTATGGATAATGACATATGGGTGAGGCTGTAGCACGGTGCTCTTATCCCACAGTCTAGTCGTAAGTAAAGTGCACACAACCTCACCCTTACTTACCTGGGCGATATTGAATTTTTATCTTTTTTTTTTTTTTTTTTTTTTTTTTTTTTTTTACATCAGGCGATAATGATATATATCACAATATAAACCTAATAACTATATTTGTCAAATTTGAACACTCTGTGGCTTATAGGAGAAATGTGAACTCATAAACAGGCTGTCTACATTTAACTATTTATTTCCTAGTATAAAGTAAGCAGATGCACTGAAGTACCATGATGCAACAAACTAGCAAACTAAGAATACCAATAAACTGCTTGATCGGTTCCATTTAAAAACAAAGCACTAATTGTACAAATAAATTCCAATGTTTTCAAGTTTTACAGAACAAACATAAAATTGACAAGCATTTTCGTCAACATCCTTTGATTAAGCTAGGAGCTAAAAGCAAATTCTCTGAATTTCTTCTCGTAGTTTAGACTGTTGTTGCTGTGAAGGTCTTAACTTTGTTGTTTTTCTGGAGAATTATCATTTATTTCAGTCTGAGATTGAGCATGCTTGGTGGCACTGCTCCAGGTGATAAAAAAGGTTGGTGGTATTTCCAGTTTAGAAGCAGTGCACGTTGAGCTGTATTTTTTTCTTTCAGATGTTAAATTACTTATATCTCCACACAGTGGCCAAAATTTTAATTTCTGAGTCACCAACCGAGTTGGCTGGTAGATTAAAAAAAATCTACTAACACATATTTTACCGGCAAAAATATAACACTATTTTACACTGAAATAGCTATGGTGTTTTACTCTATGAACTTTTCCTTTTTTTTTTAAGAAAATGAAATGGCATAAACGTAAATTATAAATGGTAGGAACTCACATTCAAACATGCTGAGAAAACAAAGATAGGCTTAGAAGATATAATTCTGCCTCCAGGTGATCACATTTTATATTAGATCATAACGAAAAAATAGCCTGAAAACAAAGTGTTGTGTTTTTGTCAGAACTGTGCAGAAAAAAAGCTTAAACCAGTAATACCAGGACTTCCATTTTGTAATTGAAAACTCAAAAAAATTGAATTATTTAGAGATGGAATTTTGTCCAGCATGGCGGCTCTCACCCATTCACTGTAATGGTCAATTTGCTGCCTTAAGTGTTTTAAAAATGTAGTACAAATCTAAGTAGATTATTATTTGTGTTTGAATCCAATTAGTTGCTCTTAAACATATATTGTGAAAAAAATCTTTTGCTTATTAAGATAAAACATCTATTTTACCAAAATGGAATAGCACAAGGCCAGTTCATTTCTCCTTTATCACCTCTGTCACTCCAGTTCCTGTTCTCTCCTCCTCTCACTGTCATCACTTTGCAACTCTCTCTGTCTTTCTCACACACTCCTTCCCACCCACTCGGATATTTCTGGAGAACAAAAGGAGACGGAAGATCTGGAGATAAAATGCCAGAGCCGGGAAGACTTAATGTACCCATTCCTGCGTAGGCTAATGAGTCTTTGCCACTTCATCCCTCTTTTCCTCCCACTTTCCTAGCTTTTTTTTTTTTCCTCCCAAGGTCCATCCATCTCCATTTGTCGTCTCATAACAAACGATGCTTCCACCCTAAAATGAGTCCCATTTACTATCTCTATTTAACATCTGGTTTTGTACCTCGCCTTTTATCCTTCTTTTTTTTTTTTTTTTTTGCAAACATAAACTGCTCCCTTTTTAAAAATGTTTTCCTTCCTTCAATTTCTTTTTGTAAACCTTCACAAATGTTTACGAATCATTACCCATTTCAGCTGATTATTTAAGCTTTTTCCGACCACTCTTATTTATTATTTTCTCCTATTTTACCACTCTGTGACTCAGTAAAAAAGTTGTTGAAATTCTCAAATATATTAATTGCATTGTTATAGTCAAAATCAGGTGGACAAAAAAAAAAAAAACCTTCTTTGATGGAACCCATTGTGCTGTGCTTGAATTTATGCCTGGACTGTTGCTAAATGTGTAGCTTTGCGTTGGTTATTTGCTGCCCCTTCTTTCCTTCTTCTCACCAGGAAAACTACCATCTCAGTGGGGTTTTTTGTTACACGGTAAAGAGATGAGTTGAACAGACTTCTTTTTGGGCTCTTCAAAGATGCAGTTTTAGGAACCACAGCTGTCTATTTAATTTTTAAGGTTCCTCTGTAAATATTTTATCCTCCAGACCACAAAGGTTAGGTTTGTAGTAGAGTGGGGCAACAAAGAGACTGATGAAAATGGGGCAAAGGAGAGTGTAGACATGGGGCTATACTGGACTTCAGGATTGAAGCTTGCTCAAAAACTAAAAGTAGTGTAGTTTACCAAGTAACCACTAGGCGGCTTCTCAACTAAGCAAGTCAGTCCTTTTTCGTTTTAATCAAAATTTGTCTAACCTCGTAGTGGAATTTTTCTTTTTTCTCTTCCACCTTCAAGCAAAATTATTTGGTTATTGATTCACTATCTCAGTTTAGCTTTTGCTTGACATATCTGGGCTATGTAACTCCTAAATACATTATTGGCACTTTTATTGGTTAGACAGGTGCACATGCATAATGATGGAATGTTATCTGTGAGCTGTGCCGGTGTTGTATCCAAAACTGTCAGCCTGCTTGGATTGAATCCCTTCTTTAGAACCCACAGAACCATAGATATTACATAATATAGGACATTACGTTACATAATGTAGATACATTTTGCTGAGGCAAGGGTCATTTTAGCCTGCATATGTGGTAGTCTGTCCAATAATAGAGCTGATTACTACCAAGGAGCAATTTTTAAATTCCAATATTTAATGTGCAGTTAATAAAGAAAAAAATCAATTCCTCATCTAAAATGCACCTTGAACTGTGAAATCTCAAAATACATTAATATATATATATATATATATATATTATTCCTAGATAATTTGTTGAATCAGAAATTGTTTTTAATCATATTTGTTTTTAATTCACAATGTATTACTGATGATCAAAAAGCTGCACTATGTGCTTTATTCAAATAGCATCCTGGTGATCCATAACAGCTCACGTTTAATGATGACCAACGAAGATGCCATTTTCTACTCTGACTCTGCTCTCTACCATGTTCACTAAAACCTTAGTCACATGCACCTGTACTTGGTTCGACCCATATGGATTGCGTGTCGTAATTGTATTGTGAAATATTTGTAAGTAGCTCACACTTCTGACATATGAGAGATGCTGTCATACTTTGCCCTTACTCCGCATTCTAGTCATTGGTGACATACTGGCCTCTTACTGACCTCAGGGTGTTCAGAGGTATGTGCCGGCAGGACGTTCGTAGGTCCTCGCTTACTTCACCCTTACTTATCCTTGCCTGTTGCATAAGTGTTTGCGATGACTTGTTGACTGCAACATCCCCGTAGGGAAAATAAATGTGTGTGAACATTTCACCCTACAGGTTCGAGTGGGCTACGACCTAATATTTTGTGCAAGCCGCCTGCGTTCCCTGTGTTTGCATATTTTATGGCCACAGACAACCTATCCACCTGTAAAAGCAATTGTGACTAAGGGTGTATTTAAGGGTGTGTGTATAAGGGTGTATGTAGACTAGACATATTTGGTTCATTTAAAGTAAACCAGAATTAGTTCCCCCCAATAATCCAGAACCAATATTCAGTCGGAACACACTCAAGTGGATCTTGGTCCAGGACCGGGAACCGCTCTCGGACTCGTATTTTGAGGTGGTCTCGGTTTGTTTCCAATCAGATTGAGCTTCGGTTCGCTCTGAGATTCGTCAGTCTGAATACAAAACGCTCTGGGAGCGGAATAACTGGACCAAACCAGCCACCGTAGCCGAAAGTCATGTGATGTTGACATATTAGGAACAAAGCAACTAGGGAACAACTGTAAATCATTGATTGTCATTGAATCATTGACTGAATAGGAAATAATGGATCCAACGCTGTTAGAACATTTATTTTAACACCGCTGAACATGCTTTTCTGTGTCTCATTACACGGTACACGGGACGGTAGTTCAACGGCGAGACAGCAACTCATTCAAATGTGGTCAAGTGAATCCAGGCAGGTTAAAACAACTTTTAACGTGATACACATTGCTTCTCACTGTTTTCCCAACAATCTATATGTCATAAACACTTATCAGCGTACCTTCATGCCCAACGTCTCCTCTGTACTTCTGCTGCTAGCGTCCTCTTACTTTAAGCACTTCTTGCCAGTAGCCAACTTGCCTCTGCCGTACCAAAGTAACAAGAAACAATTGTTGTTCCTGACATTCAAAACTTGTAATTGCAATATAATTTTTTAATAAATTAACTATCACGACAAAGATTTGAATGCTCTGCACCTCAGATTTTCTTTTGTTGTCTTGACCCGTCTCGTACTTCCTGGCCAATGACTGAAGAGATCTTAAGTCTCATGGTTTTGTTTACATGCTTTGGTCCTAAACAACAGTTTTGAAATCTGTCAGTTCTCAAATGAAAATGCAAAATGAGGTCAGACGATGTGCTTCATGGGAACCTAGTATCTCATATTGGACTTTAGAGAATTCTCATGACAATTAACTCCAGAAAATAATGGACTTAGTCACTGGCAAACAAACAAAAACCAATAAATTAAAATGTTTGTTTTTTAAAAAGTCAAAATCCTTTGGTATTTAATAAAAATTGTAGCACAATTACATCCGGGCTGCACGGTGGCGCAGTGGTTAGCGCTCTTGCCTCACAACAAGAAGGTTCCCGGTTTAAGTCCTTCAGCTGGACTTGAAACAGTTTCACCAATGGGGGACCTTTCTGTGTGGAGTTTGCATGTTCTCCCCGTGTGTGCGTGGGTTTTCTCCGGGGACTCCGGCTTCCTCCCACCGTCCAAAAACACGATTCATAGGTTTATTGGTCACTCTAAATTGTCCCTAAGTGTGTATGTGAGTGTGCATGGGTGTGACCCCTGTGACAGACTGGCGACCAGTCCAGGGGTGTCCCCTGCCTTTGCCCATTAGTGGCCGGGTTAGGCTCCGGCAGCCCCGTGACCCCGAAAGGGATTAAACGGTTTAGAAAATGAACGAATGAATGAATCACATCACATCACATCACATCAAGCATGACCAACATTTAGACATTAAATCCTCAGTAAGGACCAATACATGGCACGAAAAATGAGAGTACAAAGCCACCATGTTGGATACGCCAACAGTAATAGTTGGATTTCACATGAATTTTATCAATGGTTTTATTCAGTTGTGTACTAAACAGTCATTTCAGTTTGAATCTAAAATAAAAATATGTATGTTTAAAAATGGCTGCTAGTGTTTCTTGTAAATTATTCTACTCACTGAAACTGGTGACATACAGCTAGTTTTTTTATTTTTTTTACAAAAATACTGTAGTTGTTTTATGCAGTAACTCCTCACATCCTACATCTATTTAAAATCTATCAGCATGTGTTCTCACACTTTTATAAATAGTCCACGTTGCACTTATTCCATATTATAGGTTGTAGCTGTCATGTTGGTGACAAAAGACATCCAGCCCCATATAGTAGCCTACTTTCTTGGTAAGTGTTAGTGTGTGCTGTGGCACTGCAGGCTCCTCAATCTCCTGGTCTGCTTCATATTTAATGTGTATTTCATTATTCAGGCTGGCTTGTTTGCAGCAACAGAGCCGTCTTCATAGCAGCTGGAGCAATGTGTGGGCATAATCTGTGTGTGTGTATGTTTTCCAGCCTCTTCAATTGTCATATTGACACTGAGAACAGAGTGAGTTATTGCATACTGTGGGCAAGAATGGGATAAGAATAACAGAAAGCCACGAGAGAGTCCATAGAAGCAAAGACAGCCCATTTGGTTTTCTCGTTTCACCTTTCTTCTTTGTCCATTCTTCGTCTGTTTCTATGGCCACACTTGATAGCCACCATTCTTTTTGTTTTCTCTACTGTGTCCTCTCGTTTTGTTTTGGCTTTTTTTCCTCCTTCTCATTATTTCCCCCTTGCAGGCTGAAAGCTTTTCCACTGAGAACAGAAACATATTGACACTTCACGTGTCTGCCCTTGGCCTTTTTTACCCAACATGAAACCAAGACCCCATTGTCACGTTTACAGTTGTGTTTATATGCTTACGGCTGTTCTTGGCATAATGCGTTCTGGGCTTTTTACCTCATCTGCTGTACTTTTCCTTTTTCTGTTGGTATTCAGTTTGTGTTTTACATAGAAAGCTTAACACTGACTCATCAGTTTAGATAAAGTAGAGTTTTGATTTCATCCGCTAAATGGTATATGTGCTTTGTGTCATTCCTTTCTTTGAAATTTTCTTTTTTTTTTAAGAGAGCTTTCCCAATTTATGTGGCATTCTATGATAACATGACTCATTTCAGGGTCATACCTCTTCAAAATGAATATAGCCAACCAGCCACTCAACAAAATGATTACTCATACTGCCTGTAGACAGACCATAGAAAGTTCAACTGATTCCTGTGTGACTCTGAGAGAGGATTTATATTCAGCATCATATCCTAATCCACAGCCTTGAGCTGTTTCATCAACTCTAAGTAAATATTGGAATGTTAGTCTGAATTTCTGTAAAGTCCTTGAACTTTAAACAGTCAAGGTGAACTATGTCACTTTTGTACCATATTTTCTGCACTGTAGGGCGCACCGGTTTTTTCAAACTGTTCTTTTTCAAACTTATGTCAAATATATGACGCACTGAACTGAGGCGCAATAAGCAAGACAAGGGTCAGAGATAAGTCCATTAGTCAGTCAGACTTTATTAAGTGCGTTCACAGTAACTCTAGAACTTGTTTGTGACATGCTACGTCTTAGGCGTGTTGAAGTTGTTAGCCATGTTAGTGCGTTCACTATGGATGTAGATTGGTTTCTTATAGGCCTGGTCCTTGGGCACACTGCCCTACACATTCTGAAAATGTTCTCTGCAGTTTTTCTATCCTCAAAGTTCTGCAACACTTCACGTTCTAAAGATTAGCAAATTGGTGCAAAGCCGATATGAAAAGCCACTTTTCTAATGTGCAGCTAATGTGCAGTGCTGCATATCAGCACGAGGCTGTTTTTTCCCTTCTTCAGAATTGGCTGGAATTATGTTAATTGTATGAAATGTTAAAGAGTAACCAGAATAAAAAAAAATGTAACACCAGAGCTAAAGCTCCGCTGTTAAAGCAAATTAGTTTTTTTAGAACTTAGGTCAGTGAGCAGAACTTCAGTCTCATTTTTTTTAGCGAAAACAAAATCACTTCCTTTAAAAATGGGAAGCTTCACCAACACTTTATTTTGAAGATTTGTTTACTTACGGTGACAGTGGTGCTCCGTATTCCCCTTTTTTTAGTTGATACATTTAAACATTATTCTGCATTTCAGAGCAAATAAATATAATGTTCCTAAGTTATATTTTTACTACACCCTATTATATTTATAAAGATCATAATACTTAGATGCTTGTTACAGCACTAGTATTCACAAAACTTATGAGCCCCAGCCTTGTTTGCAAAATGTAAAAAACAGACTCATACCACTAAAACAAACATTACTGCGACTTACTTACTAACACTTACTCGAAACCTTGTTAGCAACACACATAAAGAAAAACTGTCTGACACCATGAGTTGTTAGCTGCGTTAGCATATTTAAAATAACTCCCAAACTTGTTTGCAACACTTAAAAACAGACTGATACCACAAAAACAGTTGTTACTATGACTACGCTAACTCCCAACCAAAACAGACTGATACTGATAAAAAAAAAATTGTAGTGACTACGTTAACTCTTAACTTTGCTAGTAAAACGTAAAAAAAAACACAGTCCAACACTGCTACGCGTTAGCCCCCGTTAGGGTTTTCACATTAACACCCAAACTCGTTTGGGTGAATTCATATACAAAGAGCTCTGGATTATAAGTTGCATTTTCTTCAAAATCAAAAAGGCTTTTAAATGCGGCTTATAGTGCCGAAAAACCGTAATTTTTCTGTGATTCCTTGCTTTTGTTAGATCCATACAGTGGATGTTTCTTGTTAGGATCTATTCTAATAGATATTAAACGGTAGATACAAACAAGGAAGTAATTAGTCTCCCAGGCAAAGTGGTTCATAAAACTGCAACCGGTGATAGCCACCCTAAGTTGTTTTGTTCTTGTCATTTGTTGTTTGTTTAGTGCTTTGTCTGGCAGAGACATTGAGGTTTATGAAGGTATTTCTTAATATACTGTTATCCTCCACAGGTTGACTAATGTTTCATTTGTTTTTTATCCTTTCTAAACACCCCCCCCCCTCCCCCCCCCTTCTATTTAAGGTCCAAAGTCGAGACTGTAATTGTTGAAGGCAGATATCGTATTAGCAGAACAAATTGTGTTGTGGAGAGAGTCCAACAGGCTGATAACAGCATCAAACTGTTTTTTAATGGAAATACTAAAAGGGATCTGGCGATGGATGCCAAGCAGTGGAAATAAACTGAAGGCTCATACACATCAAACAGGGCATGGCATGTGACTCGCCTCATGAGACGTCGCTAGCTCACTGATTGCAACATTAATTTAGAGTTCAGCTGTGCAGATGAATATTTCTTGTTAAATAAGGTAAATTGCACTACTGTAAATTGTTAACATGACAAACAAGCCAGTTAAATACTCCTTCACCTACAGCAATCTATAACTGTGTTTGTTTTAGTTATTTGTGGGAGGGGCAGAGTCACCAGCTGCAGTATAAGAATTAAGAACAAGGAAAATACTATGTGTTCCGCAATGTAATTTTATTATTTCAACATCTACTTAATAAGTACTTTAACATGTTTTGTTGACTCAATAGTTGCATTTTAGTCAAAGAAAGAGTGGTTAGTTAATTAACTTTTTGCCTGTATATCAGTGGATTGAGGATCAATATGCTAGTCAGATGGTTGGGGTTCAATACCAAGCTTGAAAGTCATAGTTTCCTCTTGAATGACCAAACATTTTTCTTAAGTTTTAAGAAATTCAAGAGTTGCTTTGGGTTAAACTTCTTCCAGTTTCTATCTAGTACATGGATACAGAGGCTGTAATGTTCCAAATTAAAAAAAAAAAGTTAACTTTAGTTGGAAGTCTAGCCAGATTGGGTAAATAGGAGAGTGTTTAACCAACACAGAAGTGCAGGTGTTACTCAGCCACCCATGTATTTCTCCGCTGACGAATAACAACAAATGCACGTGGATGGCAAAGCGGAAAGTAGATGCAGACAGCGCGTGTTGTCTCAGATGTAACAAAAACGTGGCTTTAAGGGCAGTAACACAGGTAACCTGTCCAAACAGCGTGCTAAAATACACCAGATTCTAGCAGAGAGGGGCACAGCGTTGGTGAGACATCTAGCGCTGCGATGGTTTAACCAGCTGTGTGCTAGCGGTACACAGGTGGAGCATATTGCTAAAGTGTTGTTTATCAAAGATAAGTGCATAACATTAGAATAAAATGAGGAGGAAAATGAAGATGGCTACCAGCACTGTAAAAAAACAAGGATCATATACTGGCAGCCAAAAATGTGAAAGAAAAACCTGTTTAACCTCAGTTATTGAAGCTAATTCAAATGAACTCATACTTGTTGCTACACAATGAGCTATTAAATAGTTAATTACTTTATTTACCAATTTTAATTAGCAAATCAAAAATAGTAACAATAATAATTATTATTTAGCTAATAATGGTGTTTATTGCTACTTTATTAGTTGTTGTAATATCAAACCTCTGGTTTTGACATATTCTTACATTATTTAGTGCTTATATTTATGTTAGCTAAATTAGACTATTTCATTTTCTTTAAACATATAGTCTTAAATTTGGTTTTGAGTGGTATTAAAACATCTTAAAACGTTTTAAAATTAACTTTTACATATCTGTAGACACTCACTTGTTTTTACTCAGCAAAAGAAAATGTTAGTAATAAGAAATATTTCTGTTAACAAGAGATTTCATTCACTGTCATTGAAGCAGGTGACATAAAAAAGCCTGACAATAAATCTTTTGCAATAGAACTGAGCACTAAGTTCAGCGGGAGCTTTCTCCTTCTCAGCCTCGCTGTGGGAATTCATCAGGGTTCCAAGTTTTTCTCATTAAACAGTGTTCCTCTGTGCAGAGAGTGGCATCTGCAACCTTAGCAGGAGTCATACTTACACCTCCCTTCTCCGCAGACAGCCTGAGGTCAAAGGGAACTTCAGGTGATGCAGCCCTACACTAAAACACACCACCGGTATGCAGACTGCAGTGTGGATGTTTTAACAAGCGGTCAACCCATCAGTTGCTGGTATTTTACTTCTACCAGTGGCTCAAACTGGAAGGAACCAGCTAAACAGAAGGAAACCAGCAGATATGTGATTAAAAAATCAAATTGTAACGGAGGAAAAGCTGACTATTCACCTTCAGCTTGTCCAATTCAGTGAGCTAAAGAGACAAGCTGAAGACTGCAATGGAAAGGTGACTTAAAAAAATAGAAAAATGAACATCATGATCAAAAGAGCCCCCAAAAATAATCACAAGTCAATAAAAATGCCCAAATTACTGGGGAAATATGTAACATAATTATTGGTATAGTATAAACTCTAAACCAGATTATAGTAAAAAATGAAAAACCCTTTTTGTGGTTCAGTACTGATCCGTCATTGAACAGCTTTGAAGGGGGACCTCTGCTGGCTTTGGCATTTGAAGGTGCTTCACGCTCGGCGAGAAGTGAAATCTCTGTTTTCACACGCAGGCTGAGGGACCAAAATGTCACTCCAAACTTTGGAGTTCTTGCAACATGTTCCTGACACATTGCCGGAGCTTTGATCCTGTTCTCTGAGCGTGGGGGGGTTTATTAGCAATGGCTGCTGATCTCACAAGTAGGGCTAAAGACCAAGATCCGATCTGCTTTTTAATGATTCTTTTTATTATTGGCTTGTTTTGATAATATATATTTTTTAGTCTTTTACTCTGCTTCAAACTTGATGTTGTCTTAAAAAAACAATAACTCACGTCACAGCTGTGATTTCATTGTATTTTTGTATGTTTTCCTGTAGTAATGGAATAATATTTAGCGTAGAGTATGTAATATGCAGCTAGAAAACATAAGCATTGTTTCCACGGAACGATAGGGTGCGATCCTGACTGTAGAGACTGGACAGAGTGTGACATCACACATACAGTAGATTATTGCTTACTTCAGCAAAATGAAGTCAATTCAGTTGCTGTTTTTTCATTATATAGATGCTGCTATATTGGAGTCAGACAATGTCAGTAAGCAGTGATTTGTTTGAGTCAACATTTCTATGGCAACCACTCTCGCCGATCAGGAGTGAACTTGTTGGAAGCCAACACCCCTACCACTTGAAGGTGGGCGACACAAAGTCAGTCAGTCGCGAGACCACATTCTTTTACTGAGGTATCTGATTGGTCAATTATTAACTTAATTATCATACAAAAAGATTAGAACGAGCATGCTATAAAAGGTATCAGAGCAAGAATAGTTATTCTGACAAATATGAGGACTGAGATTTCTGAGTCTATGGTGCTTTGGCTTCTTGAAGCAAGCGGGCACTTCCGGTTTTGAACGCCAGGGGGGTGGAGTCACTCTCTCCAGTTCTCATATACAGTCAATGGTTGAAACTGAGAAAAACTGTTGTAGAAGTGCACATTATTGTTTGTGCTTCTCCGTGTGTTGATAAAGCATCAACCTTCACAGATGTTCCCCAAGAAAGAATCATTTTCTTCACTTGTGTGTTCGTCCTCTTCTTCAGTCTCATCATAACTGAAGCAGAACCCTTCCAACACTTCCATTTCCGTTTGGTTATTTTTACTGCATGCTTTTCACATCTCTGCTCTGTGATGTAACCCCAGTGGTGTGTCAGACTGCAGGCAGGAGATGTTGATGCCGCCTCTCCTTTTTTCCAGACTCTTATTCTCTTGCTTTTATTTATATACGTTTTAAACGATGCCCGCCCACTCAGCGCTGCGACACTGCTTTTTTGCTGAGCATTTGATGGCAGTGTGGGAGTTTAAACAGATCTGTTTTTTTTTTTTTCTGTACCTTTGCTCTATAACAAGTATTATACTCACTCACTATCTCTTCCTGTTTCCTCCATCATAACACCTCAATCTGTCCAGGACACTGCTGAGTTGTAGTGCTGTCAGCCAGAGCCTGACGCACTCAGTCACTCTCATATGCGTCACCTCACTGGCTGCCTTCCAGTCGTACAGTACTTCACTAGAATGGATCAGTTTTTTTGGAGGAGGGTTTTAAGCCACATTTTTGATGCAAAGGAACACCTGCCTGAGCAGGTAATATATTTTAAAGCCTATTTTATGAAACTCATCCAGCTTTTTTAGATCAGTTTCCCACATGTTTAAAAGACCACATAATGTGACATATATTTACCTTTTGCAGAGGTTAAGATGCTGCACTGACCCTCAATCACATTGTCTTTAGTCACCTGTAGTTCTAGAAGATTCCTGACACATTTGGTAAACATCCCACAGGTAACCCTTCTGCTTAGTGTGGTAGAGATGAGCTCCAAATCTGTTTTGATGCTTCCTTTGAGCTGTGTCTCTGTGCATCGGATAGACTAAAGAATGTATTTATCAACGAATAGTGGAATGAAGACACTGGATAATTTTCAAACATTAATTTTTTACGTGAAATCCTATTTTTTATTCGGCGTCAAAGTTCTAAGAACAGATATCAAAGTATTGTCCACTCTATAGGATTTGTTTGGCGCACCGTCAAGAAATGGTCTATTTTCAAACACGTGTCATATATAAGGCACACCAAAGGGTCAGAGATAAGTGTGTTAGTCAGCCAGACTTGAACTGCATTTGCAGTAATTCTACAACTTGTTTGTGCCATGCTACATGTTAGCCACATTAGACGTGTTAGCGTATTCACAATACCTGTAACTCCTGTGTCCTGTAAATTGCATCACTGCAAAAAAAAAACCAGACTGATACAACTACGCTAACTCCTTACCTTGTTGCTAAAACTTAGTAACACACGTTAATAACACTTGAAAAAGTGTCACACTCAAAGACAGTACATAGAGAGAACTAGACTGATTAGCCCCTCCCCCCTTCACGTTCCGAATAGGAAGTAGCCGCTGGTCCCAGATCTCACAGACTTCTATTGAGACATAAACAGCTTTTCCTCAGTCACTCTATAACCATTCTTGCTCTGAAACCTCTTTCTAATATGTTCTTGCTATACCTATTTTTTTTCATGATATATTTTCTTTATCGCAAGTTTTTCAACTTATAAACCGGCCAATCAGATGCCTCGGTAAAGGCTTGTGGCGGCCGCTGGCCCCACTCGAATGTTCAAAATGAATGATTGACTGATTCTCCTAAGTCAGCTTTCAGTAGAAGGGGTGTGGTTTTCCAACAAGCTCACTCCTGATTAGCAAGAGTGGTTGCCATAGAAATGATGACTCAGACCGACTCGGACAAATCACTGCTTATTAATATTGTATGGTTCCAAAATGGCTTAGTCTGCATTGACTCCATTTCGTTGGAATCAGAGGTAAGGCATTTTCAATTGGTGAGGTCACAGACGTTCAGTCCATCTCCATGTATGTCAGTGGTTACACCGCAACATGTTAGCCACATTAGTGTATTTACAGAAGCACCCGACCTTGTTTGCACGTAGAAAGAAATTGATGCTGCTAAACGAAACGTTACTTTGACTACGCTTACTCCAAACCTTGTTATTAACACATTAAAAACAAAACAGTCCAACAATGCTACGTTAGCTTCATTAGCGTATTTACAGTAACACCCAACCTTGTTTGCCACTTGTAAACAAACTGGTATTTTGATGCATTACCAGTGCATCCAGCCCTGATTACCTCTCAAAATTGCTACAATGTTAAGCACAACCAGTGTTAATCCATTCATTTTCACTCAAGGTTTCAAATGATGCAACAAGCAACAATTTACTGTTGCTTGGTTGACCTTAAAATTTGTATTAAGACTGTTGTCTCGAAAATCCTTAAAAATAAAAAGTCTCTGACTGTCTCACTGCCTCTAAATGTAGTTTAGCTAAAGACAGAGAAGCTACAGTGTACCCAGATACATCTAGCGGGGAATGACTGATTGAACTTTTGATTTACATCCTTCACTTAAAAAAATATTCTTAGTAGCATGTCTGTTATGCAGGTGAAAAATGAAGGTAGTAGCAGCTCCTTGCAGTAGGCTGCAGGTTTACCAAATACACTGCTAACCAGTTTGGTAGTATACTAACAAAGGGAAACATAAGCTTTCACCCACCAAGCTGCAAAATTTTGGATTTAGACTGAAAGTTCAATTAAAGCAAACTTTTAACTAAGGTTGATTGGATTCAATTATTGTCTGTTTCCAAAACTTCAAATGTTTTTGGTCAGATTTTACATCCCCATTGTCCGAGACACCAGTGCTGGGGAGTATGTTTGGAAACTCAAGTTTTTTTAGGTTTATTATGAACTGTGCACTAAAGTGGGTATATATCTAATGGTATTTTACATTGCTTGTCTACCCTTTTTTGTTAATGGAAATCCAGCAAAAACGGCAAAAGTTGTGAAGTTTAACCATCCCTTCAAAACAGACCAAAAGAAACTAACAGATAACTATTTGTCTTTAGAGTGCTTGAGTTCATTTGACAGCTGTTGTTGGCCAATATTTGGAAAGGCCAAAGTTTAATGATGTCATATCCTGCCATTGGTAAATACATAGTATGAATAATTCACTGGGGGAGTGATCTCAGTTTGGATCCATCTCTGAATGCTTGACGTTGTTAAACACATTGTACAGTGTTTTATATAAAAAAAATATGTTGCCCATTGTCCATCATGGGTCACGCTGCTTCTGATAAAACACAAGGGATAAAGAAAATAAACAAGAGTGCTTAGGGTACAAAACAAAGAAAAGACTTTGATTAGAGCATGTCTTACTGTAGAGGCCCCTTTTTAATCAACATTGTTATTACAAGGATTTAATGACATATCCTTTTTGTGCTTTGGGCATCAATAGGATATATGGACATTTCTTCTTTCATTGCATTCAGGTTTGCTTGCTGAATTGGAGGAGGGCATTGATTTAGTTTGTTCCTACAGATAAACTAAAAGGAACAAAAAATGAGAAGAAAGGGCAACATTAGAAGTTGATCATTTGTATTCATTATATGGTGTTTCCCATAAATAAGAATTTGGATTATCTTTGTTTGTTTTACTTTAATAAAGCGTTTTGTTTCTCTTGGAGCATCTCTGTGTCGACCCATCAACTGAAGCTCACAACAACAACAGCCCATCTATTCCTTCTCCTGGGGGTCTTTAGACCTGTTTTCCTTCAATATCAGACTGCTTAAGACTTGACAGGATTCTCTTTTACTCTGTCACTGCTGCTAATAAAAGCAGTGACAAACAGTTTCCTACATTGAGCGCTGCTCTTTTTTTTTTATACCCATCTCAGTTCACTTAAAGGATTGAGCAGAAAAGACTCAAGAGTGCTTACATTCTTTAGACAAATCTTACCGGAATCTATTTTTCTCCTTTTTTTAAAATATGAAAAGTAGCAGATCGTAAAGGACATTAAATGGTAAATATTTATTAATAATGAAAACAAGTTTTATTTGTCTGATATATCTGTTTGCTTTTGTTATTATTTGTATATCCTTTGTTTAAGAAAAACATCTTATTGGAAAGGTTGCTGTCAGAAAATTAATTTAAAAAAAAACACTTGATAGTTGTCTGTTTTAAGAAAAAAAAGACCAAAACAGCTAACAATTTCCTGTACTTGTTGCTACCTGTTTTGACACAGATACATTTTTGCGTAACTGGAGAAAAACCTTAGATATATTTATTCATTTATTTTTACTTAAAATTTTTTTCATTTATTTATAGGAAATTTTCCTCTTGTTCCATGAAATGATAAGCATGATGGTGGAGTAGTCATGTTTAGGCTTTCCTTCTTTTTAATTCTAGATGTTTTGTCTTTGTTTTCTGATTATTATTCCAATCCATCATCATTATCTTTATAAATAGCAGTTATTTGCTTAATAACACTTTTACAGAAGAAGAAATATTTTGGGATCTCTTTGATTTGTGCTGTTGGTGTGCTGTTTCGTGTGATTTTTGCTCTCCGGTTTCACGCTTCCGCCAACTCGCTGTGCCTCAATTACAACTTGACACTTTTATTTGTCAAAACAAATGTCTGAAAAACCGAGTCTGGATCAAAGGTGGGCTTTCGGCGTCGTTTGGAGCAGCCCAGATTTCATCTCACAATATCACATCTTCCATAACCATATGTTTAATTGTTGTTTATTATGCATTCTAATCTCAGTTCAACACCTTTACTTCTTATGTATGAAACATAGATGAGATGTTTTCGATGAAAGGAGATCCCTGCTGTTTAATTTGGCAGGATGTCAAAGCCACCCTCTTCCTGTCTGCTGGCTCTCTACTGCAATCTAGAAAGGGGCACTTGATGAGATGTCTTACAGAGAATGGCTGTGTTTCTCGTTGAGGTCCATTGGACAGGGTTTTATGTGAGCCTCCGCGGAGGCAAAGGAAGATATCCACCAGATGTCCACAGCGTTTCATTAGGATGTTTCCTCTTGTTGCAAATCTGGTTAAACAAAGCTTACATGAAAGTTAGACCCCAAGGAGCCATGAGCTTGTTTGTGAACTACAAACTTTTGCATTCTGGCAGAAATAATTTAATGAGCAATTGATTCCTAATGGACTACCGGAACAATGTGATGAAGGTGAGGCTGTCCACATTGATTTCCTGCCACGGCTCCAAAAAGCAGTGGAAAGTGTTGCAGACATCAGTCCTAATTACTCCTGAGTTGTGCCGCTTGACAAATATCCGGATTTTATGGACGTTTTTTTTTCTTTTCATTATACAAGTGTCTAGATTTGTGTGGTCATACTGAGCTTTAAGGTACAGAAGCAGCATCTTCGCAGACCTGATTCCGCTTGACCCACTTTACTCTTGGGAATTGCTGTTCTTCCACAATAATTATATACATATTTTTTTTTACCTTTTTCAATATCCAAAATGCTTTGGCAAATATCCCGCAGTGTATCTCCTCAGAGAAGAAAACCTTCTTATTATGCATGATATGCACACCACTTTGTATTTGTGTGGCCTGCTGCGTGCTAAATAGATGTCAGGGTGTTTTATTATAATACCGCTCAAATGATCCCTCTCTTTCGGTGCGTGAGATTTACTGCGATTGGGTTGGCTTAACATTTAACTCTCAAGAAACAAGTGTCTGGGATTCAAAGGTGTTTATTAAACCAGAAACATGTTTCTTGTATTGGACTGGTGAGATTGTATATTGCTTCTTAAATGTCACACCCTTAAATGGAAAGAAAAAAAAACAGCTCAAGAATTCAGGATTTCATCTACATTAGTCAGGTTTTTCTTCTAATGCCTTCCCCCTATGTCCCTTTTGTTTCATTCAAAACCTACGAAACAAAAACTGTAAATAACAACGGGAAGGAGTCCATGCGATTGGTGATATGTCATATTTGATTCCTGAAATACTTCGAGCTGCCATGAGATTATTTTAGCATGTGTCTAAACATTTAAGTTAACCATTTATCGCGGTTAACTGTTCCTTCCATACTTAGGCCCTCCGTCAACAAATGGTCTATTTTCAAACTTATGTCTCGTGCATTAAGTGAGACAAAAGATTGAGGGAAAAGTCCATCATTCGTTTAGTCATTTTTAATTGCGTTCACAGTTACTCTGAAACATTTTTGTAACATGCCACATGCTAGCCGCGTTAGCGTATTTATAATACCTGTAACTCCCAAACTTGTTTGCAACACGTAAAAAAACAGACTGGTACAGCTAAAACAAGCATTACTGTTGACTATGCTAACCCCCAAAAACCTTGTTAGTAACACATAAAGAAAAAACACTCCAGACCACTACACTTTAGCTGTGTTAGCGTGTTCACAATAAAACGCAACCGTACTAAATATTAATCCATATACCAGGCGCTCCGAATATTTTTCTGGAAGAAAATGAAGACTTTTATAGTGCGGAAAATACGTCATTCTGTTGTGCAATATGCGTGTCGCACAGGATTTTATTGCACAGGGTGAGAAAGTTTCAATTTATTTTGCAGGCATAGTAGCAAGACAATTTTTGTTTACAATTTAGCTGTTTTTCCACTTTGTTTTATGCTTTAAAAGTAATGTATTTGTATGTATTCTAGCTGTGTGTAATTTTAAAGTTTTCAACAGTAATAGAATTTTAAAAAAATTGCTTCAGTTTTCGTTCTTTTTTTTTTTTTCTGTTGAACTGCTAATTTCAGGTCATTTCTCTGTAACAACTGGATTGGTGACCACGCAGTCCAAACCCAAAACCTTTTCATATCCTTTGTAAACCATGGTAAACATCAACCAGCAGCAAAGAGTTTTTTTTAGTTACAGAGTGACAAGAAATTTCAGGGAATTTAAAGTTTTTATTAATAAACATCACTTTTTCTTTCATTTAAAGACACAAATCGTGAAACAAATATTGTGTCAAACCCAGTGCAATGCATGTGAGTGGTTGACTTCCACCTCCATCCTTTTTGTTTTTGCTGTTAAAAGGAAAATATGTCTCCATCTTTTCTGTCCGCCTGCACTCCTCCCTGTCTGTGTTGACTACCCAATAAGCCATTGATCTGTGTGGCAGGACATGCTGCTGGTATCATAGATAATTAAATAACAAAGGACAACGAAAGCTATCAGTATGGGCGGGGGGTCATTGGAATTCTCTAAATCCCTAATTAAGTCTTTGGAAAATAACTGTATCAGACCCACATTCACCAGGTTCATAATGAATTTGTGAAAAATTCCTCTGCATCCGTCTAGAAACAGCCGTGCGGTTGTTTACCAGATGTGTGTAAGAATGTAGCCTGCATGTTTTATTGTGATTAGGGTTTCTGTTTCCCACATGCATTTGTGTTTGGGTGTTCCCACACATTCCTGTAGGATGCTACCGCTTTTGCAAATCCTCTTTGAGGTGTGCATTTATTTCTACTGCACAGATTTTGATGGAGAATGTAGTTTATTATGTATACAAAGAGAGGTGTTTGCTGAATATTCAATTGTTGAAAGCTTATTTTACCTTGTCTTGGCTGAATTAGAAGTTGAATCCCACATTCTAAGAATCAAGTCTCTGTGTGTAAGTCTTTGTGTTTCTTGGCCTCCATCTCTTAAGCTACCTACCTACACAACGGGCATTTGAGGTACTCTCAAGAACCTTTAGTCCATAGTGTTCACACTGGACAAGCAGGGAGGGCCTTTATCCTTTCTCTTTTGTTTGCTAGAGCATGTCCACCACCTACAGTTGGAAGAGGCTTGGTGCGAAATGTCAAAGCATTGCAAATCTCGCAAATTGGGCACAAAATGGAAACGAATCATTGCAATCAATCAAAACTTGCGTAGCTCCAAGTGAACATGAGAGTTTTAAATGCAAATGCTCAAAATGCGTGTTTACGCGCTTATGTAGACTTCTCATTGGAAGTTTTCATTACCTAAAGTCATTAATTGGAAGGATTAATTGGAATTGGAAGGACCCCCATATTGCTCGAAGCACCACTGGGCATGCGTTGCACGTTCAGGAATGCGCTAAATGCGGTTTCATGAACACACTTTTAGCATACAATGTTAACACCAGACAAGCAGGAAGGAGCTTCTTCTTCAGCTGTTTCTCTTCTGTTTACGAGCACATGTCCGCCATCTACAGTTGGAAAAGGCTTGATGCGAAAAGTTAAAGTGGTGCAAAATCTCGCAAAATCTTGCTCATTGCTTTTTTTTCTACATCTGAAAGGTGTAGTATAATTCCTGCTGGGCAAAAACTGCAATTATTAATTTTTCCTTCATGATGACTTTTCAACTGTTGATCATCGGTATTTCTTGGAATTAATAAGGTCACTATACATATCTCACTACCAAATCCGACTCCCTGACTGGTCAAAATTCAGCTGTTTGGTGTTCATGCAGTCAAAAGTTCAACTAGTTGAACCTTCCTTGCGTGTTCAATAAAGGCTTAATTTGTACGTAGAGCCTGAGAACAGACTTTAAAAATTGCCTAGAGACGTGAGATTTTTGAACGCTAAAGCCTGAAACGCAGGTTTATGGGCTTTATAGGCCTTTTATTAAAAGTGGTTACGTTACGCTTCTTCCTGTTTTGAAAAAGTTGTTTTTCTTTACAATTCTGAACACTTTTGAGTCACGGTTAGGGTTACAGATAGGGTTATCCTTACGGTTAGGGTAAGTTGTATAATATCTGGTTCCGGCCGATGATGCCAGCCACCATCTTGTCTGCCATTAGGTCCCTCTCATTTCCTAGTCGGTGTGAACGAAGCTTAATGTGGGTTTACTCTAATAAAGCTGCTGAGATAAGAATTAAAATTCTCTGCGGAGGACTCCCTCCACGGTTATTGTCTAGCTTTCCCAGTTCTCACACAACCATGCCCTCCAGCTGATTCTATCTGTTCATCGACAAGCTTGATCTTTCCACCAGTGAACCAATCCAGCCTGCTGTGGGGTTTCTGGCTCACAGTGAGGGACACAGAATAGTTGAGCGCTTATTTTGGTTTCTCCAAGTTTTGGTAAGCTCTAGGCTTGAAAGTCACGCAGGGTTTGCTGAAACATCTGTCAGTAATAGGACCAAAAGGCCCTTCTAGTAATGCAACGATCTCTCGTCTACTTACATCAGATAAAACCGTTTCTTCGGCCAGTTAATATTCTTGTAAGTCCGACTTATTTTTAGCCCGCTTTGTTCTGCTGGGATGTGAGAGTACGTCACTTGTTTCCACACCTTCTCTGCTAGCCTGCTGGCCTTCACAGTCAGATCCATCTGCACTTGAGTAGGATTATGAAGCGATCCTCTGACATACACTCTGGTCTGCATTGACACCCCCCCCCCCTCAGTTCTATCCACTGTGGGGTAATTCTGCCTGCCTGCTCCCCCGGCCATAATTGATCCTCATATCATTAGCCTTATGTGGATCTTTTCGGGGAAACGCCTCCAGTTTTGCTGCTGTTCCTGTTTCGGTGAAGCATAGAGCTAAGTGAACTCCTCATCTGTGACCGGATCACAGGTTTGCACGCAGCGATTGCTGTAATGTAAACTATGCTGTTATCAGCATGGCAAGCCCAAGCTTCAGATGACTAACTCTTTAGTCTAAACATGGGGAGGCGGAAAAAGTGGAGCACGGCCGCACGGTCCCATTTTTCCACAATAAGATGCCGATTGGGTACAAGGAGGAAAGGCATCGAGGGTCTGTGCATGAGCAGCCTCTTAGGGGTCCTCCGATCCCACACCTGGCTGATCGGACGGGAGGACGTGGCTGTACTCCTGGCTCCCAACGTCACATTTTGCCACCACCGAGCTCATTCCCTGTCTTTCTCTTTTTGCTCCTTGTCAGCAGATGGCGGGAGCGATGACTTGGCAGACCCCCGCTCGCCCGGCCTGGACCCTCATCTGAGCCACATTGGCCAAGGTAAGCAAAACTCTCTAATAAGGTTTAGGGAAGAATTGGTTTCTCTTTCAACTAGAAGAGTCTCCTAAATTACTCCTAAGAATGACAGTTTTGCTTATTATGAAGAGTTCTAAAGTGTGTGAAGAAACTGAGAGTTGATGGAAACACCTTTACCCTCTCATTTCCTGTAATTCTCCCGTTCCACTGTTTCCTGACTCAATTGCTGCTCCCTTAATATTTCCAATGAAAGAAAGCCTGCATTGTGGTTCTATTTTATTAGACTGTTTTTGTTATAGCACAGAGGAGTTTATGACTACGAGGAATAAACTTATATATACAGGAAGGGAACTTTTTATGTTTCTGTAATTTTGTCTGTAAATCACAATCACTTCTTGGAGGTGGGGGTAGACTGGATGACAGAAAAAGTGTTGGAATTTAAGTGAACCTCATGTTTTTGTGCCTGTTTTTATCCGAGCACCTTGATGAGTGGGTGTTTGTGCTTATTTGAAGGCCATAGAGTGGCTCTTGTGGATGTCTCTTATCGCAGTCTAAAGTAAAAACAGTAATCTCTACATTTTTCTGCACATTTTTTCCCCTCGTTTTTCCATCAGAAGTGCAACAGCAGCTTCTTTTTTCTAAAGGCTCATTTACATTTACAAACGTTCAGTTATCATTTGGAATGTTTCCATCGCTTCCATCATGTCTACGCTTGACCCTCTGCAAGGCAAAGCAAGCTTTATACAGGACTTCTATCTCCAGTACAACAATATTGCGACAAAAAGCCGCGGAAACAGGTTTAGTTTTCAAAATAGAGACTTCTGTGGTGCTTTCAACATAAAAATGTATACAACTTCATTTTAAATCTAAGGTTAAGGGTCCACGTGATTATTTACGTTACACCGCAGATAACACCATCGTCCATGTTTGCCATGGATGATGAAAGTTTAATTTTGGTAGTACAGAAACTTAGCATCATTTATGATGCAAAACATGCATTTTACAAGAACTCTGTGGAAGTAGAAGCGTGGGGCCTGATAGCCAAAGTTTTGAATGTTGATGACATGGGAGTGGCAGAACAAACCACCCCTCCGGGAATCATGGGGGACGGACCAATCCCTACATTAAAACCCTCCAAGCTGAGAGATCGGGAAAAACAGTGTCATCAAATTCGGATGTTGGTACCGCTCAATGACATCATCAATAGTCACCGGTCATCGACTTTAGCGCGTAGCTGCCAGCGCTCAAAAAATACCTAACATCGGTTTTATAACTTTAAAAAGTCATCCAAAAGTAAAGAGTCATTAATTACATTTAGGTGTAAACTTCTGTGCTTTCGAGACACCCACGTGAAGAAATGTGTTTCTCCTCTGTAAGGTGATGCGGATCACCCACCGGCAAATGGAAAGCCGCTATGGCTAGTCCTTAAAAAAACACTTTTGGACCTATGCATTGGAGCAATAGGGAGTAGCTAGAAGGGTAGGGAAGAAATTTGGATTTGGCTGATTTAAACTGTCGGTTCTGAGATGGATTGCCCAGGCAACGCAAGTGAGACGCGCAGCAGACAGACAAGTGTGAATCCAGCGTATTTTATGCCCTGAATTAGGCCTTTTTATTTAGAGCTGTGCCATGCACAGGCGCTGCACTTTGCATGGTCTTTGCATGTACATTCCACTTTGTTTGCTCAGAAATGGTGCTTATCAGAATTTTGACTTTCAGTAGGTTAATAGAAGAATATCTGTCTGTTTTCCTTTATTTTGGATGTCGGATCATGGCTGCTATTAACTGCTGGCAGAATACCAAACTACCCATTGGTATTCACACCACAGTCTGCATGGATGTGGACAGTTCTCATGGTGGGGGGATGTAACCACTGTCCTGGCTGCTGTGGTGACATTCCCCTGTGAATGGATGGGCTGAATCCAGCACTACTGGAGCCACAGAGATATGCGTTTATTTGATATGCGTTCCAAGCGTTTTTGTATTGCAGCAGCTGATTTACCGACCCCCACCGATTAACCGTCATCCAGACTTCCTATGAGACCTGTCACGCACTGGTGTCTGATAATGACTTCTTGTCTCACTGTTGCTGCTACTATCTGATGCGAGACTGTATCTTGACCAGTTGGTTTTCTCGGCTTTGTCTAAGGGGAGTGTTTGAGCTGGAATTGATAAATAGATGTGTTTACAGACACTCCCTTCTTTATTTTTTAAAATGTTTTTTTATATACACTGATGAGTGTTTGTACGACGTAAAAAAAGACATTCCTTAGTTGTCATAATCTTCGGTTTTTGAAGAAAGAGGGGAAAACTGGGCAGATGAAAGAGAGTGGGTGGTTGTTTACGCTCTTGTCTAAAATTACAGCTCATTGTGAGAGGCTGTGTTTAAATACTCTCCCATGGCCATGACTGTACTCCTCTTTGATCTGAAGAACACTTTTGAGGTGATTTTGAATTCTTTCTTTTTATTATTTCGAAATTGAAGGACAGAGTTTGAGTGTGAGGCCGGGGGCGCCACAGGCTGTTATGGTTCTATCAGATTGGCATGTGATGCTTGCAGGCCAGGGGTGTTCTCACTTTTGGGTCATGCTTGCCTTTACGCTCAATAATTCTGTCACACTGATGTCAGAATCCAGGAACCAGCACGTGGCGCTGACCTTCCTAAAGTTCCATCAGAAAGAAACACTTCAAACTTGCGTATTAAAGAACAACTCCGATTAAAATGGTATTTTTTGTGTTTTTAACATGTTTTTGTTGCATTACTCACATAGATTTTGAAAATTAAACTTAGAAATGAATTTCTAAGTATTTCTTATTTCAAATCGTTGCGAATCAGACGCAGACGAAAAAGTACAGTTTGAAAAGCTTTTATGTGTGACACAGAACCTGTAGCTACAACAATAGATCAAAAATGGATCGTAGTGAAACTTTAAGCTTATTTTATTTTCTTAAATGTTGAAGTTGTATTTTTTTCTTTAAACTATGACAGAGGAAAGTGTTTTGTATTATCACTAGGGTGAATATAATATTCTTGAGTTCCTAAGGAAATAGAAAAAGAATCAAAAGAATCTCAGATAAGTTGGACATGTAACAGATTAATTGTTGGTTGTCAACATCAATAAAACTTAAAAAAGTAGTTTACTATCTACTGCATACATTTGCTCCTTAAAGATCTCATCTTAGGATGTATTTTAAAAGCGTTTGCAGTGGTCTTTTAACTATCATTATGCCGTTTTTAGCGCAAAAAAAAGACGTTTTTTCAGTACATAGAATCTGCAAAAATTTGTTTCAAAGTTGAGGGCAGCACCGATGGCGTGACTCAACCCCAAAACCCCCTTCCCCTCCCTGTTGCGGAACAGGTAGCTTGTGGCCCGCCCTGCGTTTTTTCTATGAAACCTTTTTTTTTTAATCTGGCCCTGATTCACAACAACTTAAAATAAAAAAAAAAATACTCAAATGCAATTTAATCTTATTTTTCTTTCATGAGAACATGTTAAATGTTCTTTTTAAATGTTGTCTGTTCTAGATACAGAAGTTATGGTCTCAACTAAAAACCAGTTTCTCTTCATCATCATGGATGATGATGTCATCTGTTTTGGTAAATCAGGCGCCTCCTCACAGATTTAGTCCAAATCGCCTCAATCTCTACTGTTGTCCCTCCCTCCCTGCAGGTGGCAGCATAGATAGTGACTGTGCCTTTGAAGGAGACTACGCTGTGCCCCCGCTCTCCATGACAGAGGGCATGCAGCACATTCGAATAATGGAGGGTGTGTCTCGCTCTCTGCCCTCCTCTCCGCTGCTCACCCACCAGTCCATTGGCGTGAGGCTGCATCCAGTGAAAAAGCTCACAGGTAAGTGCACATTCCCCGTGCCAGTGTGGCCTTGATTATTCTGACCCTCATTGAGAAAATTATAACCAGAGGTAAGGAGAACATATTAGGCCAAGATATCCCATCCAGCGTGTCCGTACCCTATTGTCTAATTAGGTTGATAAAGCTCAAGACTTACTGGACCAGTGATTCTCAACTGTTTGCCTAGAAACTCAATGTGTTTCTACTAAATCTTGGTTTTTGGACATTTTTAGCAAGTCCTAGTGATAGGCTCCAACTGTAAAGTTATGTTCACACCAGACTTGGAAACACGCATTCCAGCAACTGCTTCCAATGTAAGTCTATGTAAATGTACGCATATACGCGTTTCGGGCTTACGTGTTCAAAGCTCATGTTCAAGCTATGCTTGAACATGAGCTCTACGTACCAAACGTACGGCAATTGAACACGCGCTGAAGGTTGGACCAGTTGAATTTGACCAATCAAGGATTCGGATTTAAAAGTGACAATGATAGTGAAAATTGACAATGAAGGAGAAATTATTTATTGCGGTTTGTGCCCAGCCGGAATTATATGAAACCAAGTCCTTCACATATCGGAATAGAGCTGGGAAAATTAAAAACTGGAGCAAGATTCACAGAATTTGTGATTCGACATTTCGCACTAGGCCTCTTCCAACTGTGAGTACATACGCTAGTATTGGGCAATGACAGACCTGTGTGAACACCATATGCTAAAAGCGTGTTGAAAAACCTAAATGCAGCACGTTCTTGAAAGCGCCAGACATGCCCGGTGTGTACGTAACATTGCTTCTTCACTGTAACATTCAGTAAACAGTACCTTTTTTCCCCCAATACCTGGATTATGAGACTTTATGTACCATCTGCTGCCAAAATGGGAGAATCTGAGTTTTGTACACAGTTGACCAAATGTTTCTGCTGAATTGGATTTCAAAATGAGAAAAATATAAAATATTGACATTACAGTCTGAGCCAGTATGAGTGCAGCCTCCGCATAGAAGCACAGTGGGTGTGTGGTGAGATTTAGGAGCCACCACTAGGGTGCACCAGCCTACCAAACATTCTCAGATTAACTGTTTCAAGGCGGATCTTGACTTTTTTTTTTTTTACCTCATACAAAATGATTAATGGTTTCTCTTGGGCCATCCGGATTGTGGGTATTAAAGAGGAAACACCCCATAATTTTCCCTTGATTTTACCTGGGAGTGCCGCGCTGCTGCGGAGGGGGAATTCATCAGAGGGTGCAGCATTAGGGTTTGATTTAAGAACAAGTCATTTTTATCAGGTCAAATCCCTCCTTTCCCCCTTTTTATCTTGTTGCTTAAGAGCAACGCTTTCCCTTTTTTTTTGCACCTTTTCAGTGCGGTCCTACGGACGATTCAGCCTTCACTTTCATCTGCGTGTATCAAAGTGAATTTTTAAGAGCCCCAGTAAGTGTGAGATTTTTTAAACACCTATGTGTGTATGTGCTTGTTTTCTTGATAGCCAAGAATAGCTTGATTTATGACGCGGAGGGCCATGTCTATTTTTCCGGTTCTTTTCCTGAGAGGTCTCTTTTTAAGCTTTGGCACGCATGTCATTATTTGGCTTGATGCATTACACCATTCAGATGCTGCTTGTTTTGAGGGCGGCTTTCATTTCAGGGATTAGACTAATTATGTTAGGATTTGCATGTCTTAGATATGAATTCAGATGTGAGGAGTTTTTTTGTTTTATTTTGCTATTTGCTTTTAAACCTGATATAAAAATGTCTCTTTTTTTCATGAGAGTGAACAAAAAATGCTGATCCATAAAAAAAAAAAAAAAGAAATGCAGCGTCAGAAAGTAAACATTGCTCTTAAAGCCATAGAAATATTTTCTTTGAAGTGTGGGATTTGCTATCTTTATTTAATGACCTCAAACTAAAATTTACTCAGCAGAGGTTGTCAGGAAAATAAAACCAAAATATATATAAAAAAAAACTCTAAGTGTATTGCATTTTACACATTGGGTCACCCAGGGACCAGTTTGAAACATACATATATATATATATATATATATATATATATATATATTCATACATACAAAAGTTGTACTAAACTGAGAGTAGCATTACTTTAAAAACTATTACTGTGGGTAGAAGGAAAGTCTATCATCAAAATGTGATAAAGTGAAATTAAAATTGATTACTGACTTATACATTTTTCAGGTACTTAAAAAATGTTTGATATTACCTTATTTGTATTTTTTAAAACATAAAAAAAGAAAAACAATTCCTTTATTTCCAGTTGTTTTGGTGGCAATGAATGCATTTCTGATGTTTAAAAAAAACGAGCTGAACTATTTAAAAGAATGTGGTTAATAAAGAGTACTTTATTACATTTTTGTTTAAGTTATACAACACCAATACACAATTGTTATAATTCAATCCAATTCAGCCTCATTCTAATCTAGTCTCATTTGCCCATGCAGGGCTTGACCCGTTGGGGTTTTTGAGTTGTCCGGGCACGTGGAGGTCATAGACAGGAGCGGTTGCTTCTAGAATTTGTAGGGCTACGTTCACATCGCCTTCGGCAACAGGTGTTCAAGCGACCACTTCCAATGAAAAGTCTATGTAAATAAACGTTAATGTGCGTTTTGGCCGGCAGCGTTCGAAACTCTCACATCCACGCTTGTTTCTACTACCATGTTTTGGCTTTATATGTGGCCAACGAACGCATGTTGCAAGTTAAACCAGATTAAACTTTGACCAATCAGGGACTCGAATTTGTTAGGGACAAACCGATGGCGCGTCTTTTAATGTGCTAAAGTGCCAATCGTTTGAAAATTGATCACGAAGGAGAACTTATTAATTGCAGTTTGTGCCCGGCTGGAATTCTATGACACCAAGTCTTTCATATATAAAAATAAATGAAAAAGCCTCAAGCTAGATTTGCACTGCTTTGACATTTTGCACTAAGATAATTTATAGTTTGAATAAAACATATATAACAATGTATTATATATACATATACAATATATATAAAATCTGAATAAGTTAACTATCCCGACAAGGATTGCAAGGAGTAGGACTTCCATTCTTCTTTTTCTCGTTGCTCTCGTAATTCCTGCCTAATAAGTGAAGAGATCGTTAGTCACATGGTTTTGTTTTGAAGCAGAAATGTCTGGCTGAAGGCAGTCTGAATACAGACCAAGTGCAAATTTAGCGGATTCGTTCTGGACCAGCAGACTTTTCCAATCTTAATACACCCTAAGACATTAAATAGAGCATATTGTCATGATTGTGATATGAAATTGAGTTATGAAACTTACCATCAGATTAAGCCTTTCTACTGAGCAAGTATCATAAATTTACTTAAGTTAAAGTTAAAGGGAGGGGGAAAATGACTACTCTTGAAAGCTGTAAAGACGACTCTTAAGAGTTGTTGTAAATGTAATTTATCACTTTGCCCATCTAGGTTTTTTTGGGAACAACTTTTGTCCATGCTACCTACCTCTTCTTCTGTTAAAATGAGAAGTCTCTCAATCACAGAAGACGCTTGAAGTTTTAGCATGAGTTTGCAGAAGTAAAAGGTGGCCATATGCAGAAGTGTCCTGAGGTGCACTCCGCCCTCCAGGTCCTCAAAGGTTGAAGCATCTCTGCAGCCGCAGTAAGCACCAGATTGTGCCGGTGCTCAGAGACTCCAGCATTCTCACCCTTTAATTAATTTAACCCAGCACCACATCCGGCACAGCTTGAGAATATCAGCTTGAGTGTGTTTTTGGCGTCACAAGCCAGAACCCCCCGTCCGGGCCAGAGATGGCAGAGGTGAGTGTAGGAGCGATGGCAGTGGAATGCACCACAGAGCAAACGGCGGCAGGTCTAAAGGCTCTAACGCTTTCATTCCTCTTTCCTAGCCTTCATGAACAACAGCCGTCCAATACCCTCCTTCATACCTCCTGTTTGGCCTCGGTTCTGCCGTTTCTGATGTTTGTACGGACTTCAGTTATTCAACCTTAAGGTTCTGATTGAAAGGAAAGGAGCTGACCTTATTAGAGAACCATTGAGTCACTGATTTAATCCCTTCTGCTTGCCTGAAGACTCTCAGGGGGGTCTGTGGATGCTCAGAGAGTCAGCTGAGGAAACAGGGACGACTGAGACATAGAGCAGCGTAATGCTTCTTAATTTAGTTATTCCTTCAATTTTTCCACAGGTGGTCGGCAATCAAGCTTAGTTTTGCTGGTTTTGTTTTTGTTTTTTAAAAGACTTTTTGATGGTTTAGTTTCCCATTTCAACTCCTTATGTTGGATCATTGACTGTAAATGAGAACTGGACAGGGTGACCCCTACCCCCTGGTGTTCCAAACAGGAAGTACCCACTGGTTGAGAAATAAACAGATATTATTCATTCTTAGTCAGTCATTCTTGCTCTTATACCCTTTTTTTTACATGTTCTTGATAAACTTGATTTTTTAAAATATATATTTTTTTATCACGAGTTATTCAAGTTATAAACTGACCAATCAGATGCCTCAATGAAAGTATGTGGTCTCACCTTCGAGATGTTTGATTAACACATCCTCTCGAGCCCACTTTCAGTTGGAAGGGATGTGGCCTTCCAACAACCTGCATTGGCAGGTGGTTGCCATAGAAACGTTTACTCAGAACAACTCAAACCAATCACTGCTCACTGATGTCATCTGGTTCCAGCGTGGAGCCTTTCGTATTGCGAAAAAAACTGCGATTGACTTGACATCATTTCATTGGGGCCGCAATAAACCATTTTCTTAGAATCTTTTTGTATTAGAAAATTCAAAGGAATTTTGTACTTTAGTGCAGGAAAAATATAGATTTTGTAATTCAAAACCATCCTTCTGTATAATTAAAATATTGAATATTAATACATGGGCACCAAAAGCTTTATTGAAAGCAAAAGTTCTAAAAATTGCTGTCTGAGGTGAATGGTACTGTGACTGTAGGGTACTTTGGGCCTTCTAAGGCTAATGGTAATCTGCTAAAATAATTTTATATATCACACATGAGCAAACATTCCAGCTAAAGGTGTATAAGGAACTTTAGTAATTTGTAGTTGGTAAAATTTGTATTTAGTACTTACAACTCCATCACATAATCTAATTTTCTTCTCTAAAAGTTAAAAAAAAGTCTTTGTTAAGGCTTTGTTGCAGAATTATGTTAGTTCCAGTACACCACTATGCTTTAAATTAAACTCAGAAGTTCCCAAATTACCCCACTGTTATTTTTTAATTCACTAATCTATAACAGTATGAGTTCCTCACTTTCGCTTTTGCTAATTTTTATGAACTAATTATTTGCTCTTGCTCAAGTGTCGGGCTCGCCAGAGCTGTCGCCCCACCTAATTGATTGGCTGGCTACACTCAAAAACATTTCAAGTCTTTTTTTTTTCAACACTTTTTCATTGCTTTCCACTAAATGAATTGTGGCAATCAACGCAATCACTGCCTCCCTGTGGATCTCTATATCAAAGTGTGGCATTTGGCTCTAAAATAGCACAATCTTGAGATTGTTATATCAGCCTAATTTTTACTTTTCTTCTGTAACTACATCGAAATGTGGAAATCTTATTTTATCAGTGGTGACTAAATACAGTGTGCTATTAATTTCTGATTTAATCAATATTTTTTTCATAATACTCTACATTTGTAGCTTCTTTGGTCTAAAGTAAAAATTGTATTTAATTCCATATGATTTTCTTGAGGAGTTTTATTTGACAGCTTTAATGTAATCTTAAAATGACTCTTTTTGAACTGCCTTTAGATTGATCATAAATTCAATTCTTTCTCTTAATAGTTTCTATCAGTGAATCATCTTTTTCTAAACAGCTTTATGAGCACTTTTGTCTTCTCAGCCATAGTATAATTTAACTTGCAATGTTCCACGCCGTGGGCACTTCGCAATAACTTTTTTACTTATAGCACAGTGGTATTTTTGAAACGGCCTGACGTCTCCATCCCTCACGCTCTCCATGCATCTTTGGCCAGCTTTATGTTTTATGAGGCATCTGTTCTTCCCTGTGACTCTTTTTTTGTTTTTTTCTTTTCCCAAATACAAACTGACATTTGGGACATCTCAATCTCAACGCCTCCTTAGCCAGCCTTGCACCCTGAGAAAATTGTTTCTCAATTATTGTCATTATTTCCTCCCTCGGCCGTCTGTGCCATGGCAAACTCTGCGAATCATTTGTTCCCCTGAAAGGAAATGTGACATTTTCAGCTCCATAGTCACAGGTGAGATATTAGGAGTGAAGGTTAAGAGTAGAGAGGAGTAATTGAAATCTAAGTAAGAAAGCCCTATGGAGGGGCAAGAAGGAAGCAGCTGCTGCGACACAAATGCTTTTAATGTTACAGACACTCCACTGTCTGGGTGTTTGAGCAATTTAATATCCTTAAGTGCAAAGATCCGGTTGTCTGAATTGTCTTAGGGCATAAATACAAAGAGATGAAAGACTGAAGAGCCCTTTCAGAAGCTGCATGTGTCCATGTGACGCGCGTTCTAGCATGTGCTAAGATTCTTGAACACGAGTATAGCCCATGGTATTCACACTGAACAAGCAGGAAGGGACTTCTTTTTCTTTTTCTAGTGTTTACCAGCGCATGGCCGCCACCTACAGCTGGTGTGTGGTGTCGAAGGGGTTACAAACATCTTTTTCTTTAGCGGGTAGCTGCCAGTGCTCCAAAAACTACATAACAGCATTGGTTTAAAATACTTACATTTAAATGTAAACTTCTGTGCTTCAGAGCACACATACGTGAAGAAATGCGCTTCTCCTTTGCACCACTACCGCGACTGAGATCACCCTACCGGCAGAGGGATAGCCAACCCTAAGTCTATACAGCTCCTCCTGAAAAAAAAACTCCTACGGACACCACTACAGGTTCAATACCTCAACAATTGGAATGATAGAGAGGAGCCAGAGGGGTAGGGAAGCAATTCGGATTTGGCCTTAGTGTCACATTATTTTGGCCAGAGTAGAGTAGAGCCTGAAAACAGTCATAAAAACTTGCGTAGCTACATATAAACGCAAGCGTTCTGAACGCGGAAGACAAAAATGCACATTTACGCGCATTTATATGGACTTTCCTTTAGAAGAGGCTGCTTGAACGCGTGTTGCCGAGTGCGGTGTGAACACAGCTTCACCGGTTGGTTATTTCTAAAGTCCTCAGTTGGGTTATATTTTATATTTTAGACAACTACTTTTAATCTCAACGATTTAGTTTGTTGGCTTATCTTGGAAAAATGGCAGTGAGACAGAAGTACAAAAAAAATCTATCTAGAAACCAAAGAAAGCAGCTAGAAATTCCAGTTGGTGTACGGAAAATCAGGATTCAATTCCCAGGGGGCGCGATGAGCTGACCCTTCACGTTGCTACCTAGCTATGTAGCCACAAGGTGCCTCTGGTTGTGTCAGGAAGGTGTAAGACTCTCTGCCAGACCGAATGTGCAGATCAGTGAAAGCTGATTCGCTGTGGCGACCCCTGATTGGATATGCCGAAACAACATCTAAATACCAAAGTAACCATGTCCCACACCCTTAACATTGGTTCAGGGCGAAGAGGCTGTAAAAATAGGTGCATGGAAAGCGCATGAACAAGAATAGAATTGAATAGAACGCCTTTATTGTCATTACACTTGGTACAATGAGATTTCAGGTACAGTTCTCTGCAGTGGACGGTCAACGCAAAAAGCTAGATAGTAAAAACAAAAAAACACTTTAGGTTTCAAGTAAGAACAAGTTTTACCTGCTGTTGTTGCACGTCTTCAAGGCTTGTTAGGAACGCCTTAAGGGGGTTTGAAATGCCCCTATAGGGAAATAAGACTGAATAGAGGAGATTAAAATAAAAACTTGAACTGTTGCCCTTCAAACTAATAGATCAGGACTGTAGGAAAAGCAAAGACGGGTCATTTTAAACCCCTCCAGTTGGTGTTTAAACCCCCTCAAAGTAGCTATAAAACATGGCTCTGGCTGTACAAATAGAGTTTCAAGGGTACAACAAGGGCAGACGTTGGTTGTGTGAGCCCTGAATGAGAATAGAGGTGTGTTTAATTGAATCCTCTTGTTTTCACATGCATCTTTCTTTAGATATATCTGAAGCATCCCCGTAGCTTTTGTACACAAGCAAAAAAACGGTGCCTTTAATAACGCCCTCCCCTTTTTATGCCATTTTCTTTCCTGCCTCAATATCCACCCTTCTCCACCCCCTCCTTTTGCACTCCGGTTGCTATGACAACAGTAGCACTGCAGCATTCATCTACTGGAGACCTAGGCTCCTTTTTTTTTCTGTAGAGAGAGTGCGCCTCTCACATCTATACATAACTCACTAAGTGCTAATGCAGTCACAGAGGCGAACCAGGAGCTCACCTCACTTTGTGCACGCCGGAATACACCCCCTGTGCCGTTTGGCTCTCTTTGTTTTTATTTTGTGGGTTTTTTTTTTTTTGGTGATGGCACAGGTTTGAGTCACCTGTCATCTCCTCCTAGGGTTTTACTTCTCTGTCTTGCTCTTTCCCCAGTGACACAGTGACTGTTACATTCCTCCTCGCCTTTTCCTCCCTCCATCCTCCTCTTCCTCCTCCTCCTCCACCTCTCACTCTTCCTGTCACTGCCGTACCCGCCTGGCTCCGTATCATTTGCTGCGCCTGCACTGAGCGAGTAGCATCACCACTGAAACCTGTGGAGATTTCTTCAGAGAATTTCTCTGCATTTATCCTTGTCTTCACCGCGTTTTTTTTTCTTTTTTTTTTCGTTTTCTTGTTTTCTTGTCTTTCTTGTTATTTTTTGATGAGCTGGTCACCGCTCAGGGGGGACGGACTGCTTGTGTCGCTGGAAGGGGAAGGAGGGGAGTTGGTACCGTACTCCAGCCTTCAGGAATGCGAGATCTGGTTTGGGAATGGTGAGCCCAGCCACACCCTCCTCTTCTTGTTTCATTCCTCCATCAACCGCCTCCTCCCTTCTCCCGTTTCTTTACCTGCTGCTCCACCTTTGCCTCGGCCAGTCTCGTCTGCCTCAGTGACCACTGGTTCGAGTGCTCCACAGATAGGGAGATAATGTAGGCAGAGTGGGCAAAGTAATTTCGGTCCATGAAATGATGCATTTTGTCAAAGGGCTGAGGTCTAATCACAGTGTGGGCTCAAGGGCCTTTGAATCAACCAGAGTGTGACAAAGTAAGTGTTTTTTTTTTGTTGTTTTGTAGCAAGCTGGACTGTTTGATGCGTCAGCGTGGGTGATCATTCAATTGTCTTTGTGTATGTATGTTTCCATATATATATGGGTGTGTTTGAGTGTGTCTAAGCACATGCTGTAGGCGGCTAACGGTGCTTGTTCCTGTTGTGTTTCCCCCTTTCCGTCCAGAGTACAGCAGTGTTCATACAGCTTATGCTTGCATAAATGGCTTGAAGTTAGATCTTCCTCCAGCTTGTTGTTATGTGCTAGAACCACCCTGTCAGATGCTGCGACCCGGTTCCGTTTTTTGGTTCTGTGGCCTGCCTCGTCCCAGGGGACTGTTGGTTGATGTGTAGACAGAACAAAATGTCTCAATAACAACCGCCAGCAAAACACAAGCACCCCATCAGCAGCTGCTGCCGCTCGTCTCAGGTGAACACTTTTGTGAGGTGCCTACAGCTGGGTTTCACACCACTTTGTTTCGCCAACTGGAGGGTTCTGTGACGAGCTTCGCTTGTCACCTGCCATTCCAAACGGTGTCCTTGACCCCAAGAATCTCAATGTTGACTTTTTAGTGTTAATAACTAGCTCTGGTTTTAGTCTCTGAAGAGGAGGATAGTTCTCCAAGAAACCATCATTGAGTTTTGCACCTGTTGGAGCAGAGTGCACGACATGCCCTTCCTCAAAGCCCGAACTTTCGCATCAAACCAGCTCGGAAGGCCCAGTCTTACAAACTTAATGTTGAGAGCTCATAAAACTGAGGTGTTTGCCTCCAAAATACAAATACAACCTATGCAAGACAAATACAGGAATGTTTCCATTTCTTCATTGTGTTTTCTGGAAGGTTTTTCGTTGACCTTATGGTGGAGCTCATGCAGAATATCTATAGATGCTGACATCTAAAAATTTTTGGATATATATATATGTCTATATATCTATAGATATATAGATATATAGACATATATATTAAAATATAAAGCCAAGAGAAGGTCTTAAGTCTCACTTCATTTTCACATGCTGAGACTTGACCTAAGTCTGGACCTGAAGGACTTTAGACTTGACTTTGGTGTTTGCTTATTCTTATTTTTCTGCTACAGTTCACTGATGTAAGAGAAACTTTTATTTTTAGTCCTGATGTCAATGTACTATAGCTGAAATGTCTGTTATTGTGTCTCCACAAGTAGTTTAATCACAGTTTGAACCCCAAAATGTGTCAATATACCCTTTTAGGTTTCAAGACTTGACTTGCAAAAAGTCATGTAAAAAGTCTTGAGCATCCTGAGGATTTGGAGGCTTTTGAAAAGATGGAGAACACGTTTTCCTCGAGTTTGACTCAATTTGTGGTGTGGCTAATGTGTCAAACATGAATTGAAATGCTTTAGTTCTGGGTACGAGATCAAATTTAAGGCAATATGAACAAAACAAACTTAAAGTCCCATTAGTTGTCACGCACCAAGATGTGTGAAATGTTTTCTCCACATTTGACCCATGCCCTGAGGGAGCGCTCAACCATGTAGTGGTTCAACCCCCCAATCCAACCCCTTATTGCTGAGTGTCAAGCAGGGAGGAGTCGGGTCCCAATGTTGGAGTCCTTGGTGTGACTCAGCCATGGATTTGAAATCACGATCTTCCAGTCTTAGTGCAGACACTCTACCACAGGGCCACCGAGCTGGTTAAAAGTGGCGGTGCATCCAGAAGTAGAGCTGCCAGTCAGGCTAGTCAATGACAGTTGCTGCAATTCAAGTCGATGTCTTGTACGGTTCTATTTCTGGGAAGGACCCCACCCCTTCACACATTTGTCACAGGTATACAGGTAAATCTTGGATGCAGTCAGAACGCCATGTATACTGAAAACAAAAAAGTCAAACGATGTTATCCAGAAATGCATGTGGGTGTTAAATATCGATGCAAATGTTCCACATCAACCACACATTGGGTTCTTGTCCTGCCAGGAGAAATAGACACTTTATATGAGGACCTAAAGTCTGG
Organism: Adrianichthys oophorus; assembly: GCA_036245035.1. NCBI lineage: Eukaryota > Metazoa > Chordata > Actinopteri > Beloniformes > Adrianichthyidae > Adrianichthys > Adrianichthys oophorus. The sequence goes on from BSAI01000012.1 coordinate 8,417,589, forward strand.
ATCATTCACGATGTTTATTTCTGCTGTTAGAATTTGATACTATGGTCAAATTAGGCAACATTTCAGCATGGAACTATGCTACGTTTAGACATTTATCACTTCTTGTTTCAAATTGACACAATCGCCAATCCGTTTAAACTTTCCTTACTATCCTTCATAAGAAATCTGTCGTGCATCTTAGCCCCTAGATGTCTGAATGTATTACCAATTATGAGAAAAATAATTCACAAATGCTTTTGATTTTAAGTAGATGTTACATTAAGTTTGAAGCGGAAGTGGTGACGAACCACTTTTAAGCTTAAAACACTAACAGCTGATAAAAAGGAATCAAGAAGCCCAAAGTATAGAACTGTAGCTCACATTTGACAATTCCTAACAGGATTTATTTTTACTCTGGCGTAACCATTTTAAAAATTAAACTGTTACAGTGACTTGCAGGCATGTATGTTGACAAAAGTCCATCCAATACACATTCTCTCAACTTCAGCTTCCCTCCTGACTCATTTCTCCTAAACCAAATTGAGCTTTATTAGTGTTCGGTTCTTGTAATTGACATTTTACCAAACTTGGTTCAGTTTTAGGAACATCACGTTTATAACTGAATACATCCATCATTTCACAGACGGCCTGCTTTCCCATGACGTTCATATGTTTTTTTGTTGACAGCTGGTCCTGTTTTTGCGGCCACTTGGAACTTCCACAAACTCTGACTAAAAAAAGACAGAATGCTGTGTGTCAGTGAAAAGATTAAACGGTGTGATAAAAATGTTGCCTACACTGGTTGGTTGTTTTGTGGCTGGTAATTTGGTTTAAAAACTTTATTTTTGTTTTCGTTCAGATGTTGCTCTTTGAAGAAGCACTTTAATCACCTTTTGATCAGTTTCCAAAGCGTTCCCAGTAGTCTTTTAATCAGGCCATCTTGGATGTTTTCTTGGACATAATTTCTGTAGAGCGGCAGAAGTTCATCAGAAAATCGCCTCTGAGTTGTGAGCGAGATTGTTGGCACGGAGCAACCCTGCCCCCCTTCCCAAACATTTGCTGAGAGTTCTCTGTTTACATGCTCTCTTGCTAGCTTGCAGCCGTTGACAACCCCAGGAAACATTACCAGTGCAATGAGCAACATTAGAGTTGCCGATTTTTGAGGCAAATGTCAGCCCAGATGAGAAAAAAACGAGGATGGACAGCATGGTGGATGCATCAGAACGGGCGGTGCTGGGAGCTGGTGGCCCGCCCATTATATTTATTTGTGACATAACAACTACAATCTTTTTCAACCTGCACCCTGCTATGATTTGAATAAATAAATACTCAGAAATCCAATTGACTTTTCTTTATATATGTCCTCCATCATCAGAAAAATGCTACATAAAAAGTTGTTTTGGATGTTTTACATTTTTGGGACGTTTCTCAATGTATTGCCTCCCGGTTCGGTTCCCTAAGTATTTTTTTTTCTAGATTTAGTTTAGTTGATTTTTTGATTTAGCCAAACCTTCTGGGCAAAGACACATCCTCAACGTAGAAAAGAGAAACCCGCAGTGTGCTAATAATAGCATGATAATGATTTGCTTACAAAACACAGCAGCGGGTTACATATACCACCTCACTGCATTCTGCTAATGCTTTCTAGGGGGGAGCTGAGCAAACATTTCTTTGCGAGAGGCTTGAGCACATACCTCCAGACAAGTGTTACCACGCGTGTGTGTTCATGCATATCTAAAGCTACAGCGGCTGGCGCACAGCTCTGCACAATGACACCAGCCACAGTATTTAAATTCCCCTCTTGTCTGGCTGTCGTTAACTTATGTGCCCAGACGTTTCAAGGATGCTGATCCGGTGTTTGCCTCAGCTCGGATATAGTGAGTCTGGTCGCCGTGACTGTAGTGCAACAAAAATTGAAACACGTTGATGCGCAGAAAAAAATCACGTCATGCAGATTTTCTCAATGACAAGAATGTGGTTGTTAAGTTTGGCGTCTCTGGGAGGTTATAAATGTCCCCTCCAGGGGCTGAACTCCAGCTGGAACAAAGGTCATGGATATTATTAGACCACAAGATCAAATGCTGTCCTTGACAATTGTTAGTCTCACTTTCCCAAAGCACTTTCATATTTAATTTTACAGTGTGCTGCTCTCCTCAAGAGTACAGATCTCTTTTGTCTTCAGCAAGGGGACAAAGAGTGTGTTAAAAGTTAATTTGCTGGAGAAGGAGAAAAATCTAGAAAAAATGATGATAAAGTAATGTTTTTGATAGAAACTGTCCCAAAGCAGAACTCAATCAGGAGAGAGCTCTCTGTTTACAAGAGCAGAGGCTGATCAGAGACCTCATGTGGACTTCAGTGAGATTCAGATACGAGAAAAATACTGATTGCAGATCGATGGTTCTCTGTGGTGACAAGGCCGGATATTGGTACGGGCAAGGGGGCCAATCCCCTCTCAAAAGCCATGACTGCCCCACCCCCAAACTGACTAAAGAAAAAAAAATACCAAAAAAACCACACAAAAACTAAAAATAAACAAATAAATAAATACCAAAAAAAACCTGATAAATAGATGAACATAAAAAGAAAAAATGCAGCCTCGACGGGGCTGTTTGGCTTGTGCCTGTCCCAAGCCCGGTAAATGCTGAGGGTAGTGTCAAGCATTTTTGGGGCAAAGTCTGGGGCTGTCTGGTGAACATCAATCGAACAAAAATTACAATTAATATGAACACTGATTGACACTTTTAATGTTCATAAAGATGAATAGGAACATTAAAAATGTCAATTTATGGCATGGAGCTTATTAGAAATGAACTTTTGCCATTAAGATTCAAACAATGATAGTTAGATTTAATTTAGATTTTTAGATTGAATTTGCACCAGGACTTAATTTAGTCTGTAAAAAAACCAACCAAATTCTAATCAATTATTTTTGGATTTATTAAAGGAAATACACTGTCAAAAATATGTTTCTTAGATATTGTCATTGTTCCAGATATTACCAATTATCTATTACTCCATGTAGATTTAAAAGGGGGGCTTTGTGGACAGTGTTCTTTTTAGAAACCTGGGTGGTCAACAAAAAAACCAGGGAAAGTTCATATGATTGTAATCTTTTTGTGTGCAATGCTCTTACCAACCCATCTGATTTTGTCACTGTCTGTCTGCCTGTCCATCTATCCATGCTTCCATCTTTAGAACTTGCTGAATCACTTTTGGGGTATCTGGTTGTTTGGCAGTAGCGGGGTCCACCCTGGACAGGTCGCCAGTCTGCTGCAACTGCACATGCACACCTACAGACAATGTCGGGACATGCTTTTGGACTGTGAGGGGGGAGATGGACATAACCTACACATGCACAGGGAGACTCCACCTAGCTGGGATTTGACCAGTGAGGCAAGAGCGCTAACCACTGTGCAGCCAAAGTCCCCAGAACTCAAAAATTACACACCTTTTATTTTGTGTGTTTGGAAGCACTCGGCCGAGGGCTGTTCTTCGATAACCCGCCCCTCCCTCAGTGCAGTGAAAATGCTGCCAGTGTTTCACCTTGCTTCGCTAATCTTCTCAAGGCTTTAACTGGTAGACGCGCTCGCGTGTGTTTGCAGACACATTCCCCCACTCAGACACACAGCCAGAACGGAGGGAGAGGCAGTCTAACTAATGGACTTGCACTTGCTGCTTTCAGTGTTGAACAGCAACATCTGCTGTGCATTGTATTGTTGGGAAAGTCAACAAGAAGGGCAAGCATAATCATTTGAGGTCTCTGAGCTGGATTAGAGCATGCACACAGAGATCAAGCATTTAGTCCAGATATGAGGAGGTTTTTAAGCTGAGTAAATCCAAGCTTTATTGCATACAAACCCACATTTTAAGTTGGTCATATTGGAATTTTTTTTTCCTTTTTTTGGAAACTTGTAAACATATTTTAAAGAGCATTTTTAATATTCCCACATTCGACCAAAAATGTCTTAAATTCCCTCCTCTTGTATGTCTCTGAGTCCTCTCAGGATCCACTAATGACTGCACCAATTCCATGCAGGAAGACCAGCTCCTCTACAGTAGCTGAGATTTCTCAACATTTCTTTGATTTGAGCAAAAGACGTTTGGTTTGGGTTAAGTCGGCTTTAAAACCACCTCTGGGAGGTGGCCAACTCTTCCCCCGTTTTCCCGTGCTGTGCTGTTCCTATAGTGACACGAGCCACGTGTTCAGTCGCTGCAGAGGTCTGCCTTCGTTTGCAGACAGCAAGGCAGAGCATGTCCTCACCCACATCGTTTCTGCGTGTGTATATGTTAATGCATGTGTGGGTGCCCTCGTCTCTGTCTGAGTGGGAGCCCGAGGTTGGATGTAATCGAGACAGTAGGAGTGATGCTTCAGTGCTAGAGAGATGTTTGCTTCTGGTTTTTGTCAAAGTTGACGTCTTCGCTGGACATTAATAAGACAATTTGCATTGCTTATGGAGGCCATCAAGCCATTTAAAGACCATCTTTGTTGATTAAAAGTTCAGATTGTGCCAAAAAAAAAAAGTTTTCATCTTCTTAAAGTCCCACTCTGCTTATCTTTTGAGCGACTTTAAAAGCAGTCCCAGTGGTTGCCTTTAGCCCAAACCGGAAACTGTTTCTGCAGAGCGGCAATGGTTTATTAGAAATTGCCCTCTGAGTTGTGGGTGGGAGTGTTGGCGCAAAGCAATCCCCCCCACCCCCACCCCCACCCCCACCTCCCGTCACTCATATTGAGAGCTCTCAGTTTACATGCTTTCCTGCTAGCTTACAGTAGCTCACACCACCAACCTAACATTACCGGTGCAACAAAAATGGTGAGCAATATTGAAGCCAAGCGCCAGCTCGGACAAGTTAATGCATCAGAATGGAGCGGAGCAGGGAGCTTGTGGCCCGCCCTGCGTATTTGCTACGTCGAACTGAATTTTTTCGTCTGCTTCTGTTTCACAACAGTTTGAATCAAGAAATACTCAGAAATGTAATTATAAGCTTAATTCTCTTGATATGTGTCCTCTAACATTGGAAAAAATACCACAAGAACATGTTAAAAACAAAGAAAACGCCATTTTCATCAGAGTTGGTCTCTAAGGCTGCAACTTTGAACCACAATGCTAACTTCCTTTAATTTCTTGTTGGCTTTATAAAGGCTATTCCAACATTATGTGGAACATCAAATACTTAAAACATATTTTCTGTTAGTGTCTTTTACTTTGCCTGCAGCCTTTTTTTTTTGCATCATCTCCCTTACCCAGTTTCCACATGCACACATGCATGCACACATCCATGCACATCATATGCATATTCATATTCACACCCTCACATGCAGAGCTTCTTACAAATACCTATTTAACGGCCACGTGCATCTGTACTCGCAGACTTGATATATTTATTCTCAAGCTCATTAGACGAGTGGATTTGCCTGCTGCCATCCATCACACTGCCACCCATCCTAGGCCTGGCACACACTTACGACATGAAGCAGACAAGTCCATGTGATTTAGCCTCCTGGAAGCGGTGAGTTGAGGGGATTTTCTCCAATAGAGGAGAGGTTTTCTTGCCATTTCAAAGAGGTGAGACCAGAAATGCAATAAACATTCTTTGGATTTGATTTGGCAGTTACAGATTTAAAATATTTACTGGTAAAGTTGGGCAGTTTGCATTACATTTTATAGCATGTTAGCATATATCTTTAGCATGTTAATGCTGACAGCCTTCAGTGAAAAACTGGGGAAAGCTTGGAAGGTGAAGGTGACAGTGGTGCCCGGAGCAATTGGAGAACTCGGGGCTGGAACCCCCAAACTGGAGTAGTGACTACAGCAGATCCCTGGAAAGACCTCAGAGATCTCAGTCGAGAAAAGCGCAGTACTAGGAACAGCTAAGATACTGCGCAGGACCCTCAAGCTCCAAGGCCTCTGCTGGAGGACCTGAGTTTGGGGTGAGGTACCAGCCGTGGAGGGTGAGAGGGGCTTTTTCTTTTTTATATGTATTTGTATATTACAGTATATTTTTTAAATCTTGGATTTTTTTTTTTTTGTAGCTGACGTGCCTTTCTGAAAGAGGGGAGACATATATATATATCATATACAGTGCAATATATGGAGGTCCAGAAGAGACAATATTAAATGAATTTTCAATGGTTTCAGACACATTTATTTATTTCATGATTTACATTACACATTTCATGTTCCGGTTTGCAGCATTTCATTATGTTATCTGTCAACTTCCCCGTCAAACTCAGAGGGCGTGGCTAACTCAGATCATCTTTACTCCATTGCTCTTGTGTGGTTTGAATAAAAAAAATACACGAAAAATTTTGTAACATTTGAGTTTATGGCAGCCATCTTTAAAAATGGTCACCATTTTATTTATTTATTTTCTCTCGTAGCAAACACGCTTTTCTGAAAGATAGGATCCTAAGGTATGTCCATGGCAAATTTGGTGCTTGTACCACAAAATGCAGAATTTGACTGAAAAATCTGCCTAACCGGCTCCACTAATTGAAGCATTTGTCTGTTGAGTTGCAGTTAGCCCTCATGAGTATGATTAACCATCAATATGTTAAAAATGCATAAGCCTACACTGCAAAAACTAAAGCTTTTGATTTAAAAGACTTATGTTCTGTCTTGCAAGAAAAAAAATCTTTATAAGACTATTTTTCTGAGCACATTGGCAGATCATTTTGGATATTTAGAGAAAATCTGCCAGTGGGGTAACATTTGTTGACTTATTTCTAAAGGGGCCCTTTTTTGCAGTGAAAATGTTTGTGCAGCAACTCAGCTTTCCAAGGTCTACATTTTACAGAATTGTAAAATTATAATAACAAGGATGAGAGATCTCTTCATTCTCATTTAGTCACAGCACAGCTGACAGTTTATGGACTCCCTCTGTATTTATTGAAATCTATGTTGTTTAATATTTGTGTTGATTCTATCAAAATAATAAGTCTAAAAGCAGTCTTCTGGAATTATTTTGTTATTGAAGATGGTTCACCTCTTCCTCAAGAGGGTTCAGGCCTGTGTTGTTGAATCAAAATGAAAGGATGTTTCCTCGGTGAAAGGCAGTTGTGGCTCACTCTGGATCCTCGTTTTGGCTGTCAGATATCGTTTATCCGTGAGGCATCTGTGCTGGCTCACTTCCTAGATTTGGTCAATTAGCAGACTCCACTAAAGTCCACACGAGAACATTGTTTAGACACAAAGACTCCACGCCCATGAATGTAAAACAAGTATTTTTCTCAAATAGGGACTTGATTTTGTCAGTGCGACAAGGGAGAGTTTGTAGTGGAGAATATTTTTGCATGATATTTTTTAACCTTTTAAGTTTTTTTTTTTACTGGAAAAAGGAAAACAATTCATTTATTTTTGTTAAAAAGAAGCTGCTTTACTAGTTTTTTGTATACTTAGTACATTTCATTTGTCTCAGGAGGATGGCTAACACAGAAACCAATTTGTCTATCTTATCCTCCCTCATCATGATTGATCATTTATCCAAATATTTATAAAATATTAATTTCTTCAGATTGTTCGATACAGACAAGTAAAACGAATACAGTATTTTTTCGCACTACAGGGTACACCGCATTATTAAAAAACACGTCAATAACCTTTTTTTTTTAAAATAAATATCATATGAAGGCCCATTAAGATAGACAAAAGAGTCAAAGATATCATCAGGAAGTCCGCCTTTACTAACTGCATTCACAGTAACTAGAACGTTTTTGTAACATACTACGAATAACTCAAGTTAGCTGCATTGGCATGTTCACAAAGCTTGTAATTTGCAGCTTTATTTGCAACATGTAAAACCAAACTTACTGTGACTACCTAACTCCAAAATTGTATTTGTCAATTAGTTTGTTTACTCAAGTGGAATCTGTCAAACATTTTGAGATTTTTTTTTTTGTTTTGTTTTGTTCAAAGAGTCAGTAAGGAGTCTGTTTGAAACTGAAAGCAGATTTTTATCTGAAGTCTTCTCACTAACTATCAGATATAACTCATCGCCTTTTTATTTCATACAGTGGCTTCCAAAAGTATTCACACCCCTTGAACTTCTCCACATTTTCTCACATTATGACCACAAACATAAATATATTTTATTGGAATTTGATGTGAAAGACCAACACAAAGCCGCACACTTGTGAAGTGGAAAGAAAATTATACAAGAGATCAGTTTTTTTTTTTACAAATATAAAAGTGAAAAGTGCAGTGTGCAAAAGTATTCAACCCCCTTTTCTCTGAGTGCATCTAATTGCCTTCAGAAGTTGCTTGATGATTGGTGACTGATCAAATGTTGACTTAATACTTTAATAGAGTCCACCTGTGTGTCATCACATGCCATCAGACATGTGAGTGACCAGCAAACATGAGGGAGAAGATGCTCTGGTCAGATGAGACCAAAATGGAACTTTTTGGCCTGAATGCAAAGAACGCTATGTGTGGCGAAAATCTAACACTGCACATCACTCTAAACCCACCATACCCACTGTCAAACATGGTGGTGGCAGCATCATGCTCTGGGACTGCTTCTCTCAGCAGGGACAGGGAATCTGGTTAGAGTTGATGGGAAGATGGATGAAACCAAATCCAGAGCAATATTGGAGGAAAACCTGTTGAAGTCTATGCATAACCTATTTCGTTAGGATTATTAATGATCATAAACAAACATAAAAATAATTCAAGTGTATGTCACAAAAGATGGAAGAAAGTTAGGAAATTCTTTTAAACATATTTTGTGTGCAGTTTTTATGAAAGCCTCTTAATGCAGTTACATCAGCACAACAGGTATTTGAAATGATGGATGTACATAGTAATAGAAGGAAGAGAAATAAAAGCTTTATTCTTCTTTTGTTTTTTAACAATGTCTAATATGTTCAGAATTTTAATCAGCTTATCTTACTGACATTATTTTATTTAAATTGTCATTACTACTCTGGTTAAAAAAATTATGTATTTAAGATATTAGATGGTAAAACACAATATATTACTGAAACGAGAAATAATAGAAAATAATTTTTGTTTTAAACCTTGAGACAAACAGCTGACAGGAGCAGTGAAGGCGATAGAATACTCTATAGAAACTATGTTCACTCGTGATGGCTGAAATTCTGCTTTAATACATGGTCGGAAAAAACCACTCTGAATGTGGTGTATCTGGTCTATGGCAGAAGCCACATTAGCATTAATTCAAGGGTCTTCACAGCTCAACCGTCACTAAAATCTCCCCAAAATACCAAATGAAGTAAAAGAAGAGCAAGACAAAGAGCAAGCAAAATGGGATATTAGTGAGAGAAAATATAAATGTAGTTTAAATGTATATTTAAATGTGTAGTTTAAATGTAGAATATTGGAGTGCAGGTAATTCCACATACTCCTTTGGAGCATGTAGTGACAAAAACTGCGACGTGATCCCTAAGCAGGGGTAGAAGGAATCTATTTCTGTTGTGAGGTTATTGTTGCTTGAACATATGTTTCATGGTTTTCTGCTTGCTCGCTCAGATTCCTTTGGACATGTGCACTCACCCAGATTGGTGAACAGTCGCAACCTATAGAACATGATTTTGTTTCTTTTTTTTTTTTCATTTCAGCAGATTAAGAAGCCACTGCATTTCCCAAATGATGCTCAAAAATGATCCACAGTTTCTGTTGATTTAAGAATTTCTTTAAATGGGATTTTTAAGAAGATTTTTTTTCTTTCGATTAAGAGACGACGAGTATTGAGTGAATATTATAAAAAAAAACATTTAGATGTAGTCGAGAACTTTTCTGCTCTTTTGCTTCCTTTACCACATTTATCGCCTTGTTCTTTGGTATTGATTGAAAGAGGTGGCAGAAGTGCAGAAAGCTGCAGAAAACATAGAAAGTGATTCAACAAAGTCCTTTTCCAAATTGATCGACCACTCTTGAAGGAGCACTCTGTGATCAAAAGGTTCAGTTTTCTGTGGTCTTTTTTCTATAGTTCGTAAATGAAAACAAGAGCTGCTGATAGCAGCGTGGCTGCATTCTTTGGTCCATAATCCTGGTTTACCCTTCATAGCGATCGGCCATCAATCGTATCTGGTCCCTATCGCAATCGTGTGGTCTAGTTCTTACTGGCTTACACACGCAACGCAATTCGCACGGTGGAGGCGGCCAGTTTCAATGTAAAGTCAATGGTTCAGCGCAAATTGAGGTTCTGCGGTGCAAATTGAGCAGGTAACGTAGCGCGAAAGTCAGGCGGGTGTGTTGCCACGTCTGTGTCAACCAATCAGGGACTCAACTTTAGGCACGTAACGGTTTCAGTGACAGCGGGTAGAATACACATCCAACATGGTGGATCGGCTCTCCTGAACTTCCATTCATTTTCTTAACCTGATGTATCCCTTTTGGAACAGCAGAGTTTCCTGAACCCTTCCCACTACTGTTGGGCGACAGTCTATTTCAAATACGGTCAGAGAGAGACGGGAACACCGCGGAAGCGGCCGTCATCCAGACACAGCGGGACTGAAGCTCACTATACGAGAGAACCTCTACATCAGGGGTGCTCAAACTTTTTTGCCGTGTGAGCTCTATAAAACTCATAAAATAAGTAAGAAGTTTTCATTTTTAAGTGCTCAAACACACAACCAACATACATTGAAAACGATGAAAAATCCACGGATGCACAAATCCTTTTGTGAGAACCCGAGTGAGCCCTTCACTCAGCATTTTGTGGATAGCTGTCATTATAGAGACAAACTTTATAATGACAAACCCGCCTGTTGGTCAGATCCTCTCATGGCGAGTGTGGTTAGTCCACATGTGTAGTATGTTTTGTAGTTGAAAGAACCACTGGTTCGAATCCCGCTTTTGTAGTTATTGAATCTTTTTTGATTTTTTTCCGCTAAATTACTTAACACACATCACTATAAATATTAATCAAAAACATAAATTTTCTTGTTGGTTTTGAAAAGATGTTGAAATAAATTTATTTAAAATACTGATGTATTCTTTATGCTTAATAAAATGCAAATATATATTTAAAAAGCAAAACGCAACAATACTGAGATTCAAACCAGGTTACATCTGGAGTGGTAGTTTTACGAGCGCAGGACAAACCGCGGTCTCCACAAGCTAGGATTCGTTTAAAGGAGTGTTTGCTATTTGATGACTGAATTTTACTTTTTTTTGTGGGTAGAAGGTTTATATTTTTGTTAATTTATTTTTAATGGTCCACAATCTACATGGAGACGTGATCACTGATGTTTTTGTAGAGCTCTTTGAAAAAGAAACAAACTGATCTCTAAACATCCGTGTCTTCCATGCATTGTAAACGAGATACAGACAAAGCTTCATGTAGTGATCAACAACATTAACTGATAACTCCTCCCACATGCAAACGAGGCGGCGAGCTTAGGGAAGACATTTTTGGCCACACGGCGAATTCGAGGGGCGAGCGACGCAAATTGGCCGCACGAATCGCGTTGGGTGTGAATGCACCTTAAGGAAGGATGGCTTTGCTTGCGACAAACGTCTGAGTGTTGTTTGTGGTTTTTCAAGCTTAATGACACAATTGTCTCTAGTGTTTCAGTGGTATTTTATTTATAGTAATGTATTGGGATCTTTGAGATTCATTTGAAATGATTTGTCACTTGTTCCATATCCTAATCAAATTTAACTGAGGTAAAAGTTGCATTAAAGACCCACTCCAATAAAAATGATGTTTTGTCGCATTTTTCTCACAATAGAGGACAAATATAAAGAAAATTAGGCTTAAAACTCCAATTCTGAGTGTTTCTTTATTTAAGTCACTGTAAATCAGGGGCAGATTAAAAAAATGCCGTTGGAAAAATGCTTGTAGGTGTTAGGTAGAAGCCACAATGGCAGGCCACAAGGTCCCTTCTCTGCTCGATTGCAATGTATCCGCTTGTAAATAGTTAGATCCATCTACGTCTTTGTTTTCCTCGCCTGAGCTGGCGTGTGACTCAAAACTGTTTGGTTGGAAAGCTCAATTTCTGTTGCACCGGTATTGATAAGTTGGGAAAATTCACATCACAACTCAGTGGCAAATTTCTAATAACCTCTGGTTGCTCTGCAGAAATTATGTCCTAGAAAACGACACAGGTATGTAGATTGTGGCGAAAAATTGCATAATCGTAGTTAAAAGATCACTGGGAAGGATTTTACAATATATCAACTTCTGATTCGAGTTGAACGTTACAAAGTAAATATTCAGGGAAAATGTGGTGTTTTTTATGTTTTTGGAATTGAGTCGGAATGAAATAATGTCTAACCCCTCTGGGAGTGAGAATTCAATAAAAACGGTCTTGTCTTCCAAATCCTGGGACATGAAAACGGCAATTATTTGGATTACGTTTGCTCAGCCACCGCATCTTCTCATTGCTCTAAATAAATATCGGTTAAATGGCGCAATATGCACACGATTGTGATATGGCCGTAAAATTCCAATCGCAGGTGATGTCATCAGCTTGTGTCACATTTCGCAGCGATCGGGGCAGTTCCCTTCCAATGGCCTTACAACCAACACAACCCAAGCGGTGACAGGACAAACTAAGAATAATGGTCTGTCTAGCAGCTCTGTAGTTTCTGTCGTCATATTTTATCCGATGAATCTCTTATAGAACAGACTCGGATGCAGAAACCACACCAAATAGATTGCATGATGTAAAATCAGCCAACTTTTTCAGCATTTTTTCTACAGTTGAACCTCTTTGTGTGTTAAAAATGGCATTGCAGTAATTTTGTCACACATCAACCAATGTTCGACAAATGTTTTGCCCTTGTTCGCCACCTGCTTGTCCATGCCACTTGTTTACTCATGCTTTAGCTTAATCTGACTTGAGGCAAAAGCAAGTTGCATCAGAAAGCCTGCAGGATGTTTGCATTTTTACTTGTGTGCTGCTCCAAATTCATATGGTCTCTGCCTTCCTCCCTTTCTGTCCTTCTTCTCCTCCCTGTCTCTCTGTCACACCTCGTCCCCTTCCATCTCTCTGATCCATGTGTTGGTTGTGCGTTTATGTGTGTTTGTGTGTGTGTGTTGTCCTCCTCTCTATACGTGTGTGTGCTTTCTGCTCCCAGCCCCTCTGCGGAAAGCAAAGTTTGTGGAGAGCCCTCGCATTCCACAATCAGAGCTTGGCTCCCCTACAAACACCTCCACCACTGCCAGGAATCCAGACCTGGACACATATTTCCCTGGTAAGTTTTTGGCCAGCTTGCCCGTCATTTTCTGTTATTGATTTTTGAATGTTGCGCCTTGTGTGTCTACAGAAGCACAAGAGAAATTGGTGAAACTTATCAGTTTTGTGTTGTTTTGTTTTTTTTCCTCACCGGCTGCTGTGAGATAAAACTCCGAGGTCATTAATCAAATCGTGCCAACAGTGCCCACCCTCATTGCCTCCTCCCTCTTTGTCTCTTTAATCCTCCTTTGCTGCTTTCTCAGAGCTTGTTTAGTTGCCACCACTGTTTTATGTTCGCTTCACTGTCGGCTTTTGCTGTGTAATCCCGCCGATGGTTCAGACCCCCACCCCTTGCCTTCTACCCCAGCAATTCTCTATCAAACGCACCCGCCTTCCCGCCACACTTGCTTGGACATTAAAGCGGTTCAGTTGAGGACAGAGCTCCGCTGGGACTTGGTTCCGGGTATATCTTTTTTTCTCATCTAGCAGTGCAAGCTTACGTACTCTGTTTGGTTGGCTCACCCCCTTTGCGGTTTCGTGGACCTCTTAGGTCGATGCTGGAGGAAAACATGGCAGTGAAACTTTAGAAAAATGGTCTTTCCGTCTTTGAACGTCATCTTCTTGGAAGCAGCGGGTATTCAGCCTCTTCTGCTGAATTTCTGCCCTATGGGAACTCCCAAGTGGGTGATTCGTTCTGAAAGGTAGTTTTTGATTGTAGAAATGGGACATTTCTCTGAACCAGTTAGACAAGCCCTTTAGTTTTGGCGCTGACTTTAAACATGTTAATAAGCTGTGGTATTTTAAGGCCTAAAGAATATTTTGTGATACATTTGAGGACGTAAAATGGTTCATTACTCACAAAAAGTCCCTGTTTGTGCAACGGCGACATGGAGCTGAGGACCGGGATGGGTTTTCAAGGGTGAATAGTCTCACCTCCTGGGTGGACAGATGGACATATGAGCTCTTAACAAGCCCTCCGTGGCACGAGTAGCAGCAGGGAAGTGACTTAAGCGTCTGACTGCATGCCTGTCCACCTGCTGCTTCTGCTGACCCACACTGTCAACTGGAGCAGTCCAGTTCTCAGTCACTGTTTATGGCCAACAAAGATATGTGCTTTCTTCGAGAGATTTGCGGGATTTCTTGTAAAACTTCCCACCAATCATCCTCTAAGTGAAACATTCCTATATTTTCTGGAGTTCTGCCATTTTAATGGCAATTCCAATAGATATTAATGCGTTTTTGAATCATCGTATATTGACTTAAAGTGGCTTTGCTTCGACTGGAGCTTCCCTAAAGGTAACTGTATTTTTAATATTTTGGTTTGGTTTGAAGATAGGTTTGTTTTTAAGTAAAGTTACTGTTCTCATCATTGACTGTATATGAGAACTGGACTGAGAGACCTCTTTCCCCCTGGCGTCCCACACAGGAAGTACCTGCTGCCTTCAAGAAGTCAAAATCTTATTGACTTCTATTGAAAATTAAACTGCTTTTACTCTGTTCTTTTATTTGTCACAATAACTATTCTTGTTCTGCAACCTTTTTTTTTTTTTTTTTACATGTTCTTGCTAATTCTTAATTTTTTCACGATATTTTTTTGTAGTGCAAGTTTTTCCAGTAATAAACTACCCAGTCAGACACCTCAATAACATTATCAACATTTGAAGCGTTTGATTGACAGATGTTCCCAAACCCGTCTTCAAGTGGTAGGGGTGTGGACTTCCAACAGGTTCACTCCTGATTGGTGAGAGTGGTTGCCATAGAAACGATGATTGAGACCGACCTCGGACTTATCACAGCTTACCGTCAACTGTTTCCAACATGGTGTTCGTATCTTAAAAAAATTTAAACAAAATTGATTTAATTTGTTTCGAGGCATTTTCCATGGGTGACGTCACATTTCCTCTGTCCAGTTCTCATATAAAGTCACTAGTTCTTATTTTCACATTTGCCATTTGTCCTCTAACAACATTAGACCCATTTGTTCTACGCTATAGACTAAAGGGTGTACAATAGGTGGTACATCATTTTTAGAATAATAGGACAAGTACAGAAATCATGAAATCGTTTTCCTACCAAACAGGAAGCAGCACTGCTTGAAAACAACATTGCTTTCAATAAAATTAGAGTTAAAATTGTGAGCACGCAATGTCCTAGAAGAATTCCAGAAGTGACACAACTTCTGTTCTGAGGTGACTGACTTTTTTGGAGTGAACTTTTTTTGGCCTTAGTCAAAACTGTCCTTACGGGTGGATACGGGCTGTCTGCAGGCGAAAAATGGGAAAACTTCTAAGGGGGAAAAAAGGTGGCCTTCAAGAAATGTCAACATCGTAGCCCTTTCGGTGAGCCTGTATGGTCTCTATGGTCATGCTGCGGCAACAGGTTGTAGCAACACATGAGGGTAAGTAAGGGTGCAGCAGGTGAGATGCAGGCTTGTCGGACAGATTTTTCATTTTATTCAACCCCCAAATCTTACACATTGCACAAGGGGCCTACAAGTGTCGTTCAGGTGACAAGTGCGTTCCCGATACACACTTCTTGTGTGTGTAACCTGGCTGTTAGAAATATGGAAATTAAACAATCAGAATGCAGTTTGTGTGAGCGTCCTATATTTGTCCTATGGGCACGCACGCAAGCCCCATGCACGCAGCATTTATGCATGGTCAGGAAGGAGCCAGGAATTCCACCTTACTAACGACTAGAATGTGCCATAAGGGCACCATACAGCAGCGTCACTCGTACGCCGTCAGTTTGTATAAGAGTACATTATCCTTATAAATACTTCATGATACACTTACCACATGCTCGACGATGGAACATTCCATTTTTATGACGTCCTCTGAGGTGTCCATACAAACCTCAAGAACTGCAAGACACACCTACCTATGCCACACCTGTCCATGACCTGTACGGGTCAACCCCCCTTACGGGTGCATGTGACAAAGGTCTTAGCTGAGCTGCTTCCCTTTACACAGGATTGAAATGACCATGCCAAAGCCATGAGAAGTTTTCCTTAATTTTTTATTTCTGTTTTGTGTTCATTTTTGTGTACTTTGTCTCTTAATATCTAAAGAATAGGTCAGACAGCACTGAACGAGGCTTCCCTTCAGGTGATATTAATGGAACAACTTAGGACAGTTCTGCTTTAACCTGTCTTTCTTTCTCTCTGCATTTGCTACAACTCAGGCTTGAGAAGTAGAATTTATTGAAAGTTTAAAGGAAACTCAGGCTAATTACTTTACTCATAACATATTTATTTTTTGTATATCTTTTCCCATCTGAGTGAAAAGAAAAATAGCTATTTTAGCGTCAAAGAATTCAGGTATTATCTTCGGTAAATTTGTCTCTGTCTGGGACTATTATCGAAACGTCAAACTGATTTTTTTTTCCAAATTTGGCAAAGAAAATTAATGAGTCAAGAGAAAATGTTGAATTGTTTAAACTGCAAATGAAACGTCACACTTTTACCATCACTTTAGCTGATGAGAATTGTGTGTATATATCTTCGGTAGATTGTGGTGCACTCCTGGCAGTTGTTGACTTTGTTTGTGTGAACCATTCAAATGCTTCTGCACAGATAAAATCACATCTCTGCACATCAGGAAGACAAAATCTAGACATCTGATCTGTTATGTCAGCATTCCCCTCGCAGGTTTTCAGATGCCTGTATAGATAAATTCCGCATTTTCGGCATTCCTGTATGTTCCTCTTTTTTTTTTTTTTTTTTTGGAGTCTCACCTCGCTCGTTAAAGCTTTGCAGTTGATCAGGAAATCCTGGTTGGGTTCGTCTAAATGGGATTTTGTGTTTTCAAGGACGGATGAAGTAGAAAGAAAGGGTGCTATTTATACCATCGCTGCTTCGATTGGGTCCAGTCACCTGCCTGCCGCACACATGGCTCCTCGCGGTGCGAGAGGGCAGCTCCGAGGATGGCCAGGCAGAAACAGATGCGCTTGCACAGAAACACATTCCTAGCTGCGTGCAAAGATAGTTGCTATGGCAACCATCTGTCTCCTTTGCAGCTCAGGAATTCAATGGAGAACAGTGAGCCTATAAATGTTGGGGTGGACTGGATCAAGAAGGGTTCTTTTTGGTCTAAAATTAACATTTTTTATAATGATTGTCTTACCTTGGACGTAAATAAAAAATAATAAAATGATGGCAGCCTCTTTAGGAGTTTTGGAGTGATGTTCAGTGTGTGTGTGTAGTAATGTAGGTCTCTGTAGCTTCGGTATTAGCACCATTACCTGTATTCAAAGCACAAAAGGTGGAACTGGAAATAGAATGAGATCAACAAACACCCCCAGCGTTATGACTCAATCTACTTTTGACTTGTTTGCATCAGTTGAGACACTTTTTATTTTTGTTTGACCAACCGAAGCTCTGTGATCCTAATTCCACAAGCCAGAAGCTGGGACTGAACCTACTGTATGTATGACGCTGGTGTTCAAAGGGAATGCTCAATGGAGGGGTTTTGCTCCCAAACCTTAAAGTTTACCAGACCTTAAAGTGCAAATTACACCAATATATCACGATCAAGATCACAACGACAATTAATGATAACAATTATATTTAGAGATAAAGACACAGTTTTAAAAAAATGAAATGAGATAAAAATAAAAAGTTTAGGAAATCAAAATGAAGGTAAAAAACATAAAAGTTAAGAAGAAACTGGAAGGTTAGCTAATATGGATATCACTGACCGGATGATTTGTTCATCATTTCAGCTGAAAGTTATTTGGAATGAAGCCATACTGGATATGCTCCGTACTGATCAGAAAGCTTTTATTAGAATGCGGGCATGAAAGACGTACTAGAAAGACTTCAAACGTTAAAAATCAAGATCATCATCCAATCAGCGATGTCCCATAGTGCCGACCTTCCCCGCTTTCTTATTGCGTCTTTTAACATTTCATTTCGACTTCTGGAAATAAATGTTGTTTTCCGAATCTTTTCATTTGTGTTTCATTCCAAATTTTGTAATAATGTTTTGATTTCTAAAATGTGCGTTTTTTTTTTTTAATTTGTGTTTTTGATTGTTGTTGTGAACTTGAATCTGTTTTTACGTTGAGTGACTTGTTGGTGTGATTTGGACTGACATACACAACAGAAGAACACAAACAAACTGTTCATACAACACAGAGGCAACAAAAGGAAGAAAATAAAAAAGGAAATTACAAAAAGTGGAAATGAAAGCAAACACTGCATGACCATGTCTGCTATTTGTTGAGGACTACTGAGGTAACACTTTATAATATGTTATAGCTGGTTAAGAAATATTCCTATATTTTTTTGTTTACAAGCTATAAATGAGTTGTTCATAACAATTAACGGTTTAGTCACTAGGATTTATAAATGTGCCTTACGGATAGCCTCTAAATAACTAAGCTGACTAAGTTTAGGGGGTCCAGGTTGTGCTAAGTTGTGCTTTATCAAAAAAGCTGTTTCTGTTCTGCATAACAAGTGCCCAAACATTATTGGTTTCTGTGTTCTTGAAAACTGCTGTTGTGTCACCCGATGGCTCCATTTGTGTGTTGATATACAGTCAACACAATGTTCAAAATGTGGTGTTTCTCTGGTAAAACCCAGTACACCCAAAACAAAAGCCTATGAGAGAAACTGGGTTGAGGTACAAAAATGGGATATTTAAAATATCACACCAAATGTCTGCACCTTGAACTGGTTCCACCCATCCGCTGTTCAACAAACCTTCACTGGTATTAGTAGATGGTTAAGAAACTATAAACAACTGACCTGTAAAGTGTGACTTGATATATTAGTTAAATATTTGTTCATGTGTGTGGATTTTTTTGGATGTTATCTTAGAGTTGGAAATGTTCCTCATCTACTAACAGTTAATAAATGAGGAATAGTTAACCATGAACCTATGGAAACTAATAACTCAGTCAAGTAGCAAATTTAAACCCTGTCATGGACTATTAATATTTAATAGGGTACACTTAATAATCATGAATTTATTTCTAAGTAACAGCTTGTTGGTGATCTATTAATAATTGATAAGATAGTTGTAAATCATTAACATATAGTTAATAAGTGATAAATAACTTGCTAACTAACAGCATTTATAAATGCATTGATAATGCATTAACTAACAGTTTATTAATGATTTGCTAACTAGCTATAAGTGATAGTTCTTACAAAGTGTTACCAACTACAGAGGCTGAGTGAGACGCGTGAGATTACCTCATTATTGCTGGCGGTGTGCGTGTTTTTATTGAAGCTCTGCAGCGTGTCATTTTGATTTGATTCAAAGGTTTCATTTTTCTGTCTCCTGTCTCGGAGAGTGCCTATCTTACTTACTCTCAGACAGACTCGGGAGTCAATCTAATGAGGATCCTGCCAGTGATCTGCCTCTTCTGCCATCCCCCAGCGAACAGAGAGGGGAGCCCAGGCTTTAGATTGCCTGTCTATCTCCACATGGCGCTCTGACGAGTGAGGGACCACAGGCTTTAGACAAGCTGTCTTCAGAGGAGTGGGGTGGTGGCTGAGACTGTCAAATGGCTGTCAGTTAGGGCTTCATGTGGCTACCTGCTTGTCTGGTTCAACCTGCTTCAGTGTGAGAAAACTGGTCCTGCCACTTAGCGGTCCCGCTGTTGTTTGTTTGGACTCCAGCCATCTGGATCCTTTGGCCTCATTCTTATTAATGTCCAAACCAATTCGGAGACGTGGACGTCCAATCAAATTTGGCCACTGGTTAGTCTTTTTACAACCAGGAGAGTAATTACCAAAACTTTAAACTGGGGGAATAGGGAACAGAGAGTGAATTAGAGCTGATGTAGCGCGGCGCCTCCAAGTGTGTTTGGAAAACCTGACACCGATGGGTTTGTTTATGGGTGGAGGATAACCAAGTAACCGAGGGGCAGGATGAGGTCATGTAGGGGTTTGACTCCTGTTTTACGCCTGAGAGCTGAAACCCCCAGCGTGTTTGCCGACTGCCTCTCATGCTGGCCGTGTCTGTGAATAGGATAAAGACGTGGGTACACGCCCGCTTTGTCCTTAAAAGTTGTTCTCCCTGTGACTCACTCACACATGCAGGTGATGGGCGTTCCTCGTTGCGTCACTCAGGTTGCAGCGGTGCGGAAGGAGCTGCTGTCAGGGGTTTTTTTTTTTTTTGCCTTCCTGCCATTCACTGTGAAACAGTTTGCTAAACAGACTATTCTTTCGCTGGTTGAGGAGATTTTATGTCAGAGGATTCGTTAAAGAAACGTCCTGTTTTCTATGGAACGCATTCACAATGCACAGCTCCAAGCAACAAGAAAACTCAGGTAGTGTTTCCTTTGTGTATTTGGGGCAGATCCCGTGTATCCCACGTGCAGATTTGATCTTTTTAAATATGAACGCGAAGCAGATTTTTTAAATTTTATTGTTCAGACGAAGCTGGCATTTTTTCCCCCGCACAGATATGAAACTGAAACCCTCTTTTAGTGTCATATTAAGCTGCTGGTCTGTTTTCCGCCCACCACTGACACTCGTTCGCTTGCTTCTTTCTCTTCTGTTCCTCTCCCACATCTTCCTCCTCCTCCTCCTCCTGTCTATCTGCCTCTGCAGGGGAGTCAAGCCAAGAGCTGGGCCCCCCTCCATCGGTGGATGAGGCTGCCAACACATTGATGACGCGGTTGGGTTTCCTTCTGGGAGATAAAGTGAGTGAGGGGCCAGTTGGTACCCATTACAGCATGGAGGAGCCCGAGGCCAGACAGGTAACGCTGAAAACAACACCTGCGCTTATAGAAAAGAATAGATTTTTGTACAATAAAAAAGAAAATCTGAACTTCATTTAAAGTATCTATTTATGCAGAGCTTGTTTTTTGATAAACAAAAGCTTTTTTTTTTTGTTTTGATTCCATGATGTGTCATAATATGACTGCACCCTCTATTAGAAATGACTAAAGCATCAGCTTTAACCTTCTAAGTGGCTCCTGATTAGCAATAAATCCACAAATAATCTTTATTATTCCTCTACAATAACTTTGCCCCAGACTTTTTGATCTCCATTTTTAGCCTTGAGCTCACACAGTACAATATGTCTAACCTCAAGCTGCTATTTTTTTTTTTATTATTTTAAAGGAGCTGCCCCAGGCCTGTGAAATTAATTCAATATGCAATCCAATGTGAAACAGATATAAATCATTTTGTCAAGTCGTGGGAGAATTTTGTAACACGACAAGTTGGAGGTTTTTGTCCCATTTCAGATCAACTATGGACAAATATTAACCTTATTTAAATATTGTGCAAATGTATATATTCAAAATTTTTAAAACAAAAATAAAGCTGAAATATGTTTATATTTGATATTTTGACAAAACTTTGACTCTGAAAACCGAAACAAAAATAACTTTCCAACTTCATAATATTTTGAAATTTTTTAGACTTTACAATTAAAATATTACTCCAAAAAATGAACAGAAATCCAAAATCCCAAAACTGAAACATAGTTTCTGCAGAGCAGCAAGAGTTCATTAGAAATTCACCTCAGAGTTGTGGGCGGGACTGTTTGTGCAGAGAAAGCCTGCCCCCGTTTCCTATTATCCCTCTGTTTACACGATCTCCTGTAAGTGTAATAATAATAGTGCACGATGTCTGAATTAACATGGAAAAACATTTTTATTGAACAGAAGAAGAAGATCCAGATACGTTTTTCTTCAATGGTCTCTTTGGGGAGATTTGTGTCCAAAATCTCACCATAAAAAGGCCCGATCTCAAATCCAGATCGCCCTCTCCCCATTGCATAAATTCATCCCCAAATCATGATGTTTTCACCCCCATGCTTCACAGTATATATAGTATTTTCTGTTGACTGCATTACAAGAACTGGACTGGGCAAGTGTGATGTCACCCATAAAAAATGCCTTACTTAAGGCCTCCGCAAAATGAAGCCAATTCAGTCGCCATTTTTCCGCAACACAGACGCTACCATTTGGAGCCAGACGAGTCAATGTTTCTAGAGCAACTGCTGTCACCAGTCAAGAGTAATCTTGTTGGAAGTCTACACCTCTTCTACTGAAAGTGGGCTCAGGAGAATGACACGCTCATACAGGCATCTGATTGGTCAGTTTATCATTGAAATAAGTCGCAACAAAGAAAAAATATCATGAAAAAAAATTTGGACGCCATAATAAGCCAGCGGGTATTTCCTGTTTGGAACAAGAAGAGGAGGGGTCACTCAGTCCAGCTCTCTTAAACAGACTATGGAGCTCTAGGCATTCTTACCCCTCTAAACACGACGAGTAGCATTTATACCATTTTGGTCTCATCTGATCACATGACCCTCTCCCAATCCTCCTCTGGATCATCCAGATCGTCTCTGGAGAACTTTAGACGGGCCAAGGAGGAGAACCTTCAGAGCTCTGCAGGATTTACATTTGTTACGATGTTATGTGCTACCAATAGTAACCTTTGTTACTGAGGTCCCAGCCCTCTTCGAGTTTCTGTTTCCTCACCGTTCTCAAAATCCTTTGGACCCCACTTGGTGCGATCTCAGATCGAGTTCCAGGGGGATAGAGGTTGGATGCAGAATCTATCAATGGCTCTCTTTCAAATGTCAGATAACACATCTTACCATCTAATTACACTTCATTATGTAACGAATTCTTCAGAAATCATCTTCTTCTTTCACACTACTTTAGATGTTGCTAAATGAAAACAAGCGTCTTGGTTCACATCAAACGTACCACAGCACCAAAACCTTTCTTTTTTATGAGTTGTGCAACAAACAGCTCCTGGCACAGTGGGCGGGCTGCAAATGCGCAGGTTTCTCTACCTGATCTTAATTTGACACAAGCGTTCAAATCGTGGGAGGAAACTGTTGTAGCTTCAGAGAATATGAAGAAGGATGGAGGTGGGGAAAGGGGTCTAACCTGTCTGCATTGGTGTGCACTACAACAGTGTGGAGAAGCGATTAGACTGATAGACAGCCCGCTCTTGATGGGAGCACAGCTGGAGAAATGGGGATGTGGAAAATGAAATTATGTTATTTAAACAGTTCTTTTTTTGAGATGTGACTCATGCCAGGATACACCATGTTCACTGCATAAAACGTCCGGTATTGCAGTTATTTTTAATTAATTGCCACCAAATATGACAGGTTGCCTTGAGTCTGCATGTTTTTGCTGATTATTGAGTGAAGCTTTTGTCACGTTTTTGCTTGAGGTTTCTTTAAGTTGATGCCAGCAGACAAGAAAGGCATATGAAACACAATCTGCTGAAAAGCAATTCCTGGTTCCTCTTTGCAGCTCAGCAGCGACCTGATACAAGATAACCTTTGCAGTGCTCTGCAAATTCCAGTTAACGTTATAAATAGATTCTATTATGATACATTATCAGATTTAAAGGAAAAAAATGCTGAAATACGTGAAAAATGTTGATCTTTCTTTAAGGAAAATTCCCCGGCTCCTCCTAAAACAGCGTATACTTTGAACATTTTTTAGTCACTTTTAATACACATTTTTAAAAAGTTTAGAGTGCAAAATGTTATTTTGTTTAATTCTGATGTTGACTGATTCTCCATCTTGACTGACACTGAATGATTATATCTAATCATGGCAGTAAATAGGGTTATAAATCCTGTTTTCTGCTGCTGTCTTCTTGGTTTTCTCTGAAATTAAGAACAGAGGGATGCAACTATCAGGCTACTACTATTCTGAAATAGGAGGATGGGTGACAGCAAGATCTATAACTTTGATAGACACTTTTTCCCTTTTGTTTTATGTAGAAAAGAACAGTCACCCGTGCAATGTAATGTGTAAAATATCTGGCACAACTCATTTATAATCCAGGTTTTTTTTTTCCTTCAATAAGCCTTTTTTTTAAAATCTGTACATTTTTCAGCATTTTTCACTTGTTTTTCAGTCCACTTTTTTGCACCTTACCAATAAATTATATAATCTCTGAAAATAACACTGCTAAAGGCTAAAAACCGGAATCACCTTAAAGAAATACCACTTTAAAACCATATTCTTTGCATAAAAATATAGAATTATTTTATTATTTTGGATTAATCACAGTTATTTGAAAATGAAATGTTTCACTTATATTTACTGTTAGTCATAAATAGACCTATGAGCTCTTATGCATACAGAACCTGACACATTCACACTGAAACCATTAAATAATACGATTGTCAGAAGTAGCCTTAAAAATTGTTTGAAAGGGAGTGAGGAAACAGGCTTGTGTTTATAATGGGAAGAAATATGAAGAAAATTTAAATTAAAATTTGCTAATAAGCAAGTAAAACGAAGGAAAACCTTTCAGTTAGCTTATACAAAGCCTGGTGTTATGTAATAAAACAATAAAAGTGAATCCTTCTTCAATTTTGCACAATACGTATAAATAAACTTTTGAACAGAAAGATACTGGTATGCAGAGGGACTTTCTCCGCGATTCAGTTCAAAGGTTTTACATAGGGTTCGGTTTTGAGCCAATAACTGTTGCATTCCTGATGTCCACATATATACAGTATTTGCAGCCAGACAGACCTGTAATTGCTTTAAACCAGTGTTGGTAAAAACTGTGCTAAGTGACCCCAGCACCCGGCAGAACAAAGTGACCTTAAGCTGCAGAAGGAGCAGTTAATTGCCCTTCACCGCTTGAATAACTGCAGTGCTACGAGTTCAGTTCTGTCCCCGTGCAGCAGCATTTAAGGTCAAATCCTCACGAGACCAGGATCATTAGCCCAGATGATTCTGCAGCCTCGCCAAATGGCCTCATGGCACATCGGTATTTGAATTTCTTTTGTGGATTATTACCAACCATTGATCAATGTGTTTGGATTGGAGGAAGATTGTTACTAATATATTTACACAGCCAAACAGTTTTCAAAAGTCATTTTTAAGTTAGTATAATCTCTACCACTCGTGTAGATTGTTTGAATGCAATAAGTTTGTCAAAAGTGTCCAATTCTAATTTCAGCACGCAGGTGTTACTTTTAAATTTCATCCATGTTGATTTTGTTGGGTTTTTCCAACTTCCTCCCAGAGTCTCAAACATGCATATTAGATTTATTTGTGATGCTGAATTATCTCCACTGAAAGTAAAAGAAGAAGTTAAGAAGTGCAAAAAACATTTGTTTTTTTTTTTTTACTGATTTCAGCTTTTTTTAGTACATTAATTGCTGCAGTTGCGCCACATCCTGTCATCCCAACCATGCACTGCAAAGACCGAGCAGCAGTTGCATGCAGAAAATAAAACAGTTTGTCACCCACCAAAGCTCAGTATGAACTGCACTTAAGGATTGGTTTGTCTCCCAAGGAGACCCTGACGCGCCGAGAAATGGATCTAAGGATCCTCCCACCAACCTCTAGGTTAATTGACAACCTTTCCTCCATCACCAGAGCCCAAACCTCCGGAGACTGCAACAGATAAATGACAGATGGAGCTGTGTGAATGGGGGGACCCTCAGTCTAAACGACTCTTGGCTAATGTATTTAGTAGCTTTGTCCCTTCTGTCTTTTTACAGGCAATTAATCTAGACTAAGTTTACCCTTGAGCGCCACTTCATTCCTCTTGTTCTGGCTGCGACAGAAAGAGATTCAGGTTTGAATTCGGTCTTTTAGTTGGCTTTTTACCAAAACAAGCGGGACGTTTGGCAGACAGTGGGATTGTGTTCCTCAAAAATCATTTTAGCACACAATGTGACACATTTACTTTGCTTCTACTTCTTTTCTGCACTGACTTCCTACTATTTTGAGGTTAATCCCAGTGTGGGAGCTTCTGAGCATGCTCAGATCATCCAGGCCAAGTTATATCCTGGTACTTTCTCGAATCACCAGGGTGCTCACTCACAAATGCTTCAGTTTCAATAATGTTAACATTTGAATGTTCAATTTTAGCAGGACTTAGTTTATTCTGACATAATGCAGTCGTACTGTCTGGCACAAACAGTCTGCATCACTCTGTCCTCAAATCTTGTAGTCATAGTGCTTTCATCTTTCAGGCATGTGCGCCTGGATATGTGTTTTGTAATACCCAATACGTGGGCGCTTGCTGCAGCTGATTGGACGCAGCAGAGTGTTTTTATTTTGTCCCCTGTGGTTGCCTGTCTTCTAATAAGAGCTGACATGAAATGGGATCCCTGCAGGGTGCCAAATGAAGGCCAGGACTTTAAAAGACACTTGGATGTATTTATTTTTATTTATTTATGTAGATTAAGTGGAATTTCAAGTTTATGTCTTGAATTTCATGCTCTGATTTCAACACAAAAGCCCAAAAGCCATGTGGTTTGTCAAGAAATAACTCTACATAGTTAATCAATCTAAAACAGCTGAAATTCCTCAAAATATTATTTTTATCATAATATGGTAAAACAAAAGACAAAATCTGTCTCAAAAAGCTCAATTTAGACCATCCTCACCACTGACCCCTTTCTTTTGATAACTATTCTTCATGTGTTTTTTAATTTTTTTTTTTTTTTTTTTTTTTACCAGAATACAAATTTTTACAAGTTTACTTGGAAAATTCGGGCAAATCCTCAAAAAAGTTTTTTTTTTCTTTAGAAGTGAAATATTACTCAAATTTAGAATGTTTTAGTTTTGTTTTGTCTAGAAAAGAAAGAATAAAAATCTGTTTCCCTTTAAACTAATTTACCATAAGGTCTGATGTCATGGAGAAGAATCTCTTTTTCTTTTGTCTTCTACATTATTTTGTTACATTCCAATCCTCTTTCACCCCTCTTTCCACGCCTTAATGACAATATTCCTGGTGCTTCCCACTTGGTCGGAGACACTTTATTCCTGTAACTTGCTTTTTTAGACTTGGAATCAGTTACAATAGCTGGACGATTGTGGACCAAATTGTTTTTAAAGGCCCACAATAGAGAGGGGAATTGGGGGCGGGGTTGCTATGCACTAACAGTCCTGCCCACAACTGAATTTCTAATGAACTCCGGGCGCTCTGCATAAACCTTGTCCTAGAAAACAACACAGGTTTATTTTATTATTTATTGTTTTGCCTAAAAATGGCATAGCTATGATTAAAAGACCTCTTTGAAAATAGATCAAAAGATGATCAACTTGGGACTTTTAATAACTTTTTGCCCCTACCTGAAATTTTGCACAAAATACGTTTTAACTTTTGTCTTAGAAACCTTTGCTGAGTTTCTGTCTTGGATGAATGAATAAGGAATAAATAAATCATCCTTTTTATTAAATTTACTAAAACTACAATTCCCATAGCCCTTCCCTTCACATTTGGTGTAGTTAAAAAACCCCAATTGTCGTCTGTAGATGCCGAAAGGAGTTCATTCAGTAGTCTGCATATCTTGGGAGATATTCAGGTTCAGGAATTTGTATTGCTGGTAGTCAGGAGAAAGTGTTTAAAATTAAAATATTTTTAAGATTTGTTTACTGTCTCCTTTAGGTTGTAATTGTAGATTTAAGTAACCTTGATAACTCAAGGAATTCCAAGAAATAATCCATGTCAGATTCACAGGTTAAAAATGGAAGTTTGCTCTTTTGCAAACGCACCTGCACTCGTGAGGTCAAACAAAATCTTGAGGTTTGTTTTTTTGTGTGTGTATTCCAGAGCCATAACCAGAGGATTAGCCCCTGCTCAACCCTGACCAGCAGCACTGCCTCCCCGCCAGCAGGAAGCCCCTGCTCCACCCTCCCCTCCGCCATGCCTGGCCAGGCCGAGAACAAGGACTGCGCCTATGGATCTGTCACCAGTCCCACCTCCACACTGGAGAGCAGAGACAGCGGGATAATCGGTGAGATCTGCCTCCTCACTTAAAACAGAACTCTGAATCATCGGGTTGTTCGCACAAAATGAAGCGGTAGAGTGTCCAGTTTGCAGTCAAGCTGATAACTGTTTTCTTGCTCAGTTACAACTAAGACCTTCACAGAGGAACAGGATTATGGGCTTAACAAGGAAATTTCAAGTGTGGCTTTTTTTTGGTCACAAAGGTGGTTTACATCTTGAAGCTCGGTACCACTATGGCAACTCCTGTTGGACTCTTTACCTGGTTTATGCTGCCATAGGAAATCAGCCAAAAAAAAGGAAGTTCATCAAAAAGATTTTTCACATATTTCCGTTTTTAGTCATTTAATTTATTAGGGCTACCATAGAAATAAAAAATAAACAAATATAGAAGAATAAAGTTATAAAATTAAAACATGTTGTACAATATGCGTAAAAAGTCTAAATGTTATTAATGTGATATTATGATAGAAATTTCAACTATGAGAAAAAATTCAATCATTTACAGAAATAATGTTGTAAATGTATCATTTAAAAACGTACAAGGAAAAATATTATAATTTCTTGAAAATAAAATGTTACATTTAGCGTTTTAAAACGGTTTAACAAAGACTATCGAACAAAAGGTCAACCTGTTTATGTGCAGAGAATTCAGAAAAAAAGATAAGCACGTCACACAAGAATCTCACTGAATCTACTTCACTGTTTTTCTAAACGAACCGTTTTATTTTCATAAAATTATGAACAAATTCTTGTAAAATATTTACTTTTTTCATAATTTTACAACGTTATTCTCACCAAACGTGGGCTCTTCTTAGTTTTATATTTTTTTTCTCATAAAGGGTCAACCTTTTTTTAAAATAATTTTACGACCTTATCCTTATAAGATTTGGAATGTTTTTCTCATAGTTTTATACCTTTACTCTGGTAAGATGCTTAGTTCTTTCTCATAGTTTTACGATGTTATTCTCATTAAAATTTTGACTTGATTCTCACAATTTTACGACTTTATTTTTGTAAGATGTTGAGTTTTCACTCACACTTTAGGACTTTAATCTTGTACAGTACAGATTATTTCCTTTCTTCCTGTATAAATTTGACTTTTTTCTCATACTTTTACAACTTTATTCTTTTAAATGTGGATTTTTCTTTCAAAAAATGTTACAACTTAATTTTTGTAAAATGTGGATTTTTTTTCTTCATATTTTTACATTATATGCATAAAAAAATTATTTTGTACTTTACTATTCTCGTAAAAAGTTTGGTTTTTTTCCCCCAAATTTGACTTTTTTTGGGGGGAAAATGTTTATTTCTTTCATATTTTTACAACGTCATTCTCATTTAATGTTTTTTTTTACTTTTTGTTAATTTACTGTTTTCTTAAATTTAATGACTTTGCTTGCAAAACTTTATTTTCTTTCTTTCTTCCTTTTTTTGTTCCCATTTCTAGTGGCCCTTGTACTACTTTGTCATAGAAATCCATTGAGACTAAAATGTAAAGGAATATTCAACCAGCTAAAGGTTTTGTGTAAAATGTAACCTTTTCTGTCAAAAGAATTGAAATGTCCATGTGGATAATCCATGTGGAATGCTGAAGTCTTTGAAGTGTCACAACTGTTTTACATTTTTCAACATTAAGTTTTTTAGCCCATTTAGCGAACAAAACAGATGATTGTTAGATAGGTTGTTGTTTTGTTGAAACTAAACTCCAGCTTTGTTAATGTCATCTGGCGCCTGCAGCAGCTCTGTTCCTCTCGTGCACAGATATCCGGTGTCAGTTAGAGCCTCACTGTCGTAACTATTTGATAACGAGCTCTGTCTTTAGTGTCAGGGTGAGCTATAGTACATAACTGAAAAGTATCTTAGAAACGCTTAGTATTACTGAACTAGAAAGCGTGTAAATGTGAAGTTTTTTGGGGTTTTTTTGTTTAAACAACTATCATCATTTTTTTCCTGGCAACCATGCTGAACACCTTCAGCTCGAGAAGAACAACACAAAGCCAAAAAATTATTGATTCTGAGCATCAGTAAATAGACATTAGCATGTATGGGTTTGGAAAAGGAGGCTAAGGTGAACCGGTGTAGGATCCTTGTGTGAAAAGTAGACTAAAAGTGTTTGTTTTTTTTTTGTTTTGTTTTGTTTGTGTTTGCAGCCACGCTTACCAGCTATTCAGAGAACATGGAGCGAGGCGGGAAATATGGCGAGGGCTTGCGGGGAAATCTCAAACTATGGCAGTCCCAGAAATCAGGCATGGACTCGTTTCTGTACAGAGTGGATGAAAACATGACCGCATCTACCTACAGCCTCAACAAAATCCCTGAGCGCAGCCTGGAAAGCATGTCCTCCCACTCTGCCCACTCCATCCCTCTGTACCTCATGCCCCGTCCCAATTCAGTGGCTGGTGAGTCCCCTCCTCTTCCCCTACTGGTATCGGTGCGATGAGTCAAATTGGTGAATATCCAGTAAACCCATTTTGCCAAAGCAGAATACATTTTTCTGGCAAAATGGGAAACAGCTGATTTTCAGTCAAGTTTTCCCCTTTTCTGCCTCCTTGCACACTCTTTGTTCTCTCCTTTCAACCCCTATTACCTTGCTTGTTTTCTTCTGAGATGAACCACTGCTCCTTGATGTGACTCCTTTCATCAGAATATAACAATGTGGCGCTAAAATTTTCATTCTGATGAATGAATATTTTATAAGCTTGCGCTGGTTGACCTGCATTACAAACAGCCTGTGAGGGCTCTGGATTAACATGTCCAGCATCACTAAAAAGATGCTTCTGACCATCATTCCTTCTGGCCTTTGGGTTTCTATTGCTACTCTGACAGATCACCTACTGACATATGATGTTTAAAATTTCCTTGCAAGAATGTAGTCGGCTAACATAGAGTCACAAAATGAGAAATGTCTGCTTATTTTATATGCTTTATTCAGCAGCAGTGCTGAAAAACATGGCCTTTTGAGTTCCAACTGAAGGTTGGGAATTGCAGTTCATCAGGTGTTTCCACCGTTTGTAACTGAGCTGCATGTGTTTTTGCAGCTCAGTAATCGTCAAACAATAATCGTCCATGTTAAGAGGTAGAAGCTAACATAGTTAGGTGGGTAAAGAAATAAAGCTGCAGACAATTTGAAGGCTTTTCGCTTAGGCAGCAAAAGTGAAATCTGCAGCAAAACTTCTCTGTTACATAACTGAACTTTTTTTTAAAAAAATGAGAAGAGAATTCTGAAAAAATCTGAAACATGATTATTAATATACAACCAGATCTAGGTCACTTTGGGTTTATATTAATACTTGTCTCTTTTTATCTTCCTGTTTCGCACATCAGTATGTTTGATGTCATGTTTGTTGTTGAGCTGAGTGTGTGATGCAAGCTTCCTTCTGTTCAGACCGGAGCACAAACCTTATTTAAAGTTGTGAGATGCATTTTTAGATGCATTTCAATGTAACGCCAGGCACGAACGGCCACTAAGCCAAGCCCCACATGGCTGCCGCATGTGTAAATATATAGAAAAAAGAAGGTTGGATTGCGTAAGACTCCTTGTAATATGTAGTGTATGAGAGTGCTTGGTGAGTGAGAAATGCACCAAAAAGTGTTTGTAGAACTAAGAAAAGGTTAGAAAGTTCCATTATATTGTGAGGGTTGTCTACATTTAGCATTTCCGTCGTAGATTTTTTGTAATAAGGAAACGTATATAAGGCCTAACGCTGGATGAGCAGCAGCAAGCACAAAAACAAACTGCACAAAATGTAAAATAGTCATCTAAATCAGAAATTTAAAGCAAGAAAAGTGACAAAAGCTCTCTTAGAAGCACCTAAAACTATGATTTGGAACAGTAAGCTCTTTGAGTTTGTAGTCATTCCACATATCACCGATTCAGAATGGACAAGTGTGCCTTTGCCTACCGTATTTTCCACACTCTAAGGCGCGCCAAATTATAAGGCGTACTGTCAGTTAATAGTCCATCTTCGACTTTTTTCACAAAAATAAGGAGAGACAAAAGACTCAGCATTAAGTCCATCAGTGAGACTTAATTGTGTTCACAGTAATGATGGAACTTGTAACTCCACTGCATGTTGGTCACGTTTGGAGCGTTAGCCACGTTAACATATTCACAATACCTGTAACTCCCAACCTTGTTCGCAGCATGTAAAAAATGGACTGACACAACTAAAACAATTATTACCGTGACTATGCTAACTCCTAACCCTGTTAGTAACACGTAAAAAAACAGACTGAAAACAAACGTTATTGAGACTACACTAACATCCAACTTTGTTAGCAACACACACAAAAAAAAAATACTCAGTCCGACACTGCTACATGTTAGCCGTGTTAGCATATTTTTAATAACACTCATACTTTGTTTGCAAGCTGACAGACATTTTGACAGAGTGCCGTGTACCTCTCAAAATCACTTCCATATGAGTAAGCACAACCAGATTTACTCCATATATAAGGCGATCCGGATTATAAATCGCTATTTTAGGTTTTTTTTTTTTTTTAATCAAAGCTTTTAAGTGTGCCTTACAGAGTGAAACATACACATACATAGTTCTTCTATGTGCAAAGGTAGTACAAGAGTTGCTGTTTATAGAAATATTGAAGGTATTTCTGATGGCTAGAATTCTGCAGTAACAGTTTGTATTTCCTCTGCTTAGAATAGAATGTTAGCAGGACTATTAGGGATTATGTTTTGATAATCTACTGTTGGCCAAACAGCTTTAGATATCTCAAAAACCTTTTGTCCAAACATTTGTATGTTTTAGTTTATCATTTTAAAGACATTAACACATTTCTCAAATTGTAATTAGTTTTTTTTTTGCCTTTATTGATTATTACTTTATTACTTTATTGATTATTTGGAGTGAACCTTTTGAACATTTTAGGTTGAACATCTGAGTGACAGTGTGTAATGTTAAGCATAGAGTCTGGAAAATGGCTAGAGGAGGAAAACACACAGCCGTAGGACAGTTAAATATAAAAATCAGCCATTGGTATCTTAAATGATAGGGTAATCTTGTGGGTTTTTATTGCAGGCTGTAAATTAGGGCTGTCAATGTTAACGCGTTCTTGCACACAGTTAATTTTTTAAAAAAATGAATGCGTCATCATTTAGTAACGCAGATTAATTACACGTCAGAAGCAGCCGCCTTCCACTTTGTGTTGGACGGTTCAGGCTTCCACGGTGTTCGTTTCTGAAAATACACACTTCGTCGGGCACTATCTCGTTTATAACAGGGTCACTTACAAAGGAAATAAATATTTAATCGATTTTTAGTACTTTATTCTTGTTATTTTATCAGTTTAAATCGCTTTCTCGCTAAAGGTGGACAATTTAACACGTAATGCGGCCCAGTGACACAACAAAACATAGCTGCAGCAGGAAAGGAAAGCGACATATTTGCTGATTGTCACCACAGGTTCAATAAAGCATCAGATCAGAGAGAAAGTTAATCTCTTACTGCTTGTTTTTGTACAGAAGATGAAGCAAAAAGTTTTTTTTAAAGAAGCCTCAGCAGTGAGTTAGAACATTTAGGCTATGTGATCGGAACTTCTTTTTGTGTGTGTGAGAATACACAACAGCCAATCAGATTTCAGTGTTTAATTGGTCCATTTAAAGTGCAGAAACACAATGTTAGATTCTTAAGCTGTATATCAGCACCTTTGTTTCTTAAATTAATACTGCAGACATTAAAATCTTAACAGTTCTTTAAAGTTCTGCTTATCTTAAAGTTGATTTATTTTGTGCACACACATTACATTTCTAGGATATCTGAGTTAGCACTTTACAAATTAAGACATTTCAGACAATAAAAATAAAGGAAAAATGTTCTCTCTTGCCTTTTTTTTGTTCAAAAGCTGCATATTGTCATATAAAATGTACACAGTAAAACATTGTAATTTATCGTGATTAATCGAATTATTTTTTTTAAATCAAATGACAGCACTATGTAACCAAAATGTCCCAAAAGTAAAAGTAAATATTTCAAGAAAAATTGCATTTTTGAAGCATCTCTGAAGCAATCCTCAGGGGTCTGATTTTATTCTTCTTCATATCTTTAGAAAGGCTGCTACAGACAATGAGCTAATTTATGCACTTTTCCCACTCCCACTGGAAAATGACGGCTTTGTATGTGCTCGTACACTCTTATGTATTTTCACTAAACGCAATAATGTGTTGAACAAGGCCTGTCGCTGCTCCTCTGACCCGTTCTTTATGCCGGTCATGTTCTGTGGTTTGACGCCTCTGTCTGGCAGTACTGCCACTCCGAGGGATTCATCCTCGATCTCATATCTTCCTCTCGGTGCCCAGATCTTCAAAGCGAGCCAAAGACAGATTCAAATGTCACTCCAAGCGGCAAATGATGCAAATAAAATAGAGAATTGAGTTAGAAAGTGGCCGTTAGGCCGTCACAAAGATGTAAGTCAGATGCTTCTTTTTTAGGAGGCAGAAGCTCAACACCGAAGAGATGGATACTTGTGGAAGTGATAGGGGTGTAATGATTAATCAACTTCATCTATAAATCAATTTCTATCCCTACAATCCAACAAAATCAATCTGTCTGAGGCAAGTTGGTAATCGAATCAGCCTATACCTTGAGAAAATTAAATGAATGAATGATATCAATATTGGAAAATACCATTTGGATTGAGGCGCGGTTGGTTTATTTTACTAAAAACGACCAAGTTCCATCACAGCGAACAACACGTGATGGCATCAAAAAAAGATCAAGCCGTTATCACAGTTCAATGTGTGGAAACACTTTGACTTTTACAAAGACGTGTGACCATGGAGTCCTGTGCAGGTGTCCTGGATTGATTTTCTACCAGATCAAATCGGATCGTTCAAAATGATCCAGTATTGACGATGAATCGTATCGTCAACCATAAATTATGATTTGAATCAAATCGTTGTTCAAATCAATTGTTACACCCCTAAGAAGTGGAGTGAAATAGTTTTGTAATCTTTCTTTCTCTGCTCGGCTCTCTTCCACAAAGAGAATTAGATGATGTAGGAATGGGAGGCAAACACAGGCTGAGGATTGGCCAGGCTCAACCAGCAGCGGAACATCAAAGCCCCCGGCATTAACCGTTTCTATTCCCCGGAGTGATGGAGAGACTGGCTTTGATGTGTGGGGAGGGAGTAGGGGGAGAAACGGAGCATGAGCAGAAGGCGACAGGGGAGGAAAACAAGGAGTGAGGGGGCTACTCTATTACCTAATGAAGGCACTACGTTGGCAGAGCCCAAGATTGAACTGTAGCGAGGAGAAACTAGGACCATGCATTTGCATTTCTTCCTCCCTCCACGGTGCTGCCAGTGAACAGACGAGAGCGGTGTGGACCAGAATTTAAAGCAAGCAGTGGAAGAATTGAGGAAAATGCGGAAAAAAAATGAAAGCAACAGCTTTTCTGCAGCTGTGCAGTTTCTAAATCATAAAGAGATTTTCCAAAAGAATCAAAAACATCAAATTTAAATATCACTATAACTGGTTTGATATTTAAATTCACCAACATTTCTCTGCTTTGCTTATGAAGCTACTATCACTGGCTGTTCTTAATTGTCAGAACCAACAACACATCCTATTCAATTCTTAGATTTGAAGCAAACTTACCAAAAAAAAAAGTATAATTACTGCAGTTTCTCACATGACCACTAGAGGCTGGTTTCAGAAGGCAGCAAGTCTCTAATGACTCCCATGTTTGCAAAGTCCAACTTTTATGGGGTCAAATCATCATCAGCTTTAAGTTAATGAGAAACCACATTGTAAATATGAAAAAAATAAATAAAACGTAAATTTGAAGAGTGAAAAAAAAACAAAAAAGCTTAAAACCTAAAACTGTTGCCAAATGAAAAATAATGTTTATCTGGAATGTCTGCATTTTTGTATTTTCAACTTTTTGAACCGAATTTTACGTAGGGGTAGGGCTTTGAACAGAACATTATTGAGTGATAGTGATGTCATTTCCTCTCCAAAACAGCGTCTGCTAATGGCACCATCTGTGTCATCCCTCCTCTGATGTGTA
This sequence comes from Adrianichthys oophorus, assembly GCA_036245035.1. NCBI lineage: Eukaryota > Metazoa > Chordata > Actinopteri > Beloniformes > Adrianichthyidae > Adrianichthys > Adrianichthys oophorus. Next base: position 8,453,444 of record BSAI01000012.1, read on the forward strand.
CAGTGGTTATAATGCTCTCCCGGTTTGGTACATCAAAGGAGGTTTGTGACGTAAACAAGAGATGTTCTAAGGTGGAAATTACATCATCTGATGTTAATTTTGTCTCAGTAATCAATAGCGCCAACCTCCCACCCTCACGTAAAATTAGACTCAACTCGGAAAACAAAATTTGAACTGTAAATTGAGAACTGAAAACGAAGAAGAATAGAAAAACAAAAAAACTCAAGTTATAAATACAAAACAGCTGCTGTTACTAATACACATTTTCCACTTGGTAAGAGTACTAGGTTTATAGATTGTTTTTCTTTTTTTTCTCAAATATTCCAAATTTCTTTCAGGTAAAAATCTTGAGTTTTAATATTCTGTTTTATTTTTCTCATTTTCAATATTTCCTTTAATGTTGACAAGGTGTATTCTCGGATTTAAAACAGTTTTCAACTTCCTTCTTTTCAAATGTACAATCTGGATTTTCATTCATTTTAAGCTGATCCTGATTTGACCCTATAGACATTATAGCAAAAATATACTTGTGTGCAGCCTGATTTTTTTCTTATTTAAATGAGCTGTTTTGATGTGGATAATACAAGACTGTTTATTATTGAGTTAAGTCCTTTTTTTTTGTTCTTTTTACGTGAACAGAGTATAGTAAATGTGTCTATCCTACACAGACTCTCAACAGCTTCTTTTTTGCTTTTCCGAATCCTTCAGATAATATCTGTCATCTTCATATTTCTAAAAACCTCCTGAGTTTGATTTGACCAGTCTCTGGTGCAGTTTTGCATCATTTCACCTCACCCTAAAACTCAAACGGACTCTTCTAAAAACATGTTGATTATTGTTGGAATAGCGTTCCACACACCCACACAAGCGTATTGTTGACAGCGGATTTAAGCAGCACTGAGTGATGCACGTGTGCTTCTAAATGTGATGGGTTAAACCAGGACAGCAGGGCTTGTTCTAACTGAGGCAGCTTATGACAAATAAACACATTCCTTGTATTCATTCTCTTGCTGTAATATTATATGGTGTTGATTTTTGCACTTGTTTTTGCAAAATTTTGAGCGCAAAAACTTTATTTGAAAAAAAATAAACAGTAAAAATGACAGTACTATCCAATATAAACTGCATTCTATAGAAACGTGTACATTATTAGTTCAAGTAGTTGCATTTTTTGGCTAAAAATATCACTTCAGATACTAAATATTGTTTTTGCTTATTTTTATGCATGTTTGTGAAGGATTGTCCTACATTTAAAGGAGATTTATGTAAGTCTCATGAGGCTTTATCAAAGTTAATACTAGCACATTAAAACAAGTAGAGCATGGCATGGCAGGACTAGACTAAAAATCTTTTTTAAATCCTTAATGTACCAATGAGCTTAGATTGAAAAGTTTAATCTTTATATAAAATACTTCATTTTATTTTTTTCTTGAAAATTTCTTAATCATATCTACTTCAGGACTCATTTTTTTCACTTTCCAATTAAAACAAGATAGAGAGCCTTCTTTCTTTAGTTTTATCTGCAATGTAGATTTTAAATACAATTCTCAGTCAGATGAGACTTTTTTGAGCTTCCTCATTGGTTTTAAGAGGAGTCAGCATGCAGGCTGACACTGTAGCCGGCTATGGACAGCAGCTCAGCTGTTGTTTTTTTTTTTAGGGTGTCTGCATGTGTCCGTTTAGACAGTCACTGTCTCCCAAACAGGAAGTGTGCCATGTGTGGGTTTTAAAGCTCTGTGTTGCACAATTAGACTTTTTTTTTTATGGACAAGATCCCATTCACTTTCTGCTCCGTGCTGCTTTCTTCTGGCACAGTGTTTGTGGATCCTCATCAGGCTGCTGCATTGCAGATAGGAATGATGAGCACACAGATCCGTGCTCTCACAGGCAAAAGAGAAACAGAAGGGAAGATCATTTTATATTAAAAAAAAGCTTTACAGAGCTGTAGCCCTGAGTCACTCTTTGGTTCAGTTGCAAATTAACTGCTTGGGCGAACACCCACCACCCCACGCACAGTTCCCACCACAACATTCTCAGCTGCCATTTTCCCTCCATTTTGGGAAAGCCATGTGGCTCCTTTTTTTTGGGGGTGGGGGTGGGGGTGGGGGGTGGGGGTGGGGGGGGGTCCGTGGTTGGTGTGACTCAGCAGCGCTCATGCCTCCGTCCTTGACTAAGCTTAACTGGAAACGCAGTAAAGCTGCTCCATCTAAACTAGAACGGGATGAGGGGATTCGTTTTGAGTTTTCTAATAGGAGGATGTTCAGGAGCTTCAGTCCACGAGGGATTACTTGCATTAGCAGAAGATGCCACTGAAAAGCAGCATGGATTTTAGGTCTCATCCTTCTAGAAATGGACTGAATCTTAGAACTTCACTGTTCCAGGTATTGTTTGAAAACAAACAAAAAAAAAAACTCCAGACTTTACCTGATACTAGAAGCAAATATTTTCATTTTGATTGAAATGTGTTGCTGCAAATGTTAACTATTTAATGCCTATTGATGCAAATATGCATCAAACCACTTCAGCTCTAAAATTATTTTAATTTAGTGTCTGTGTGAAGGTTAAAACATAAGTGAATAAAAAATAAACTATAACTGGAAATAAACTCCGGCATTAAGGGGTTAACATATAAATGTGCATTTTGCAAGTTCATTACAACAATTGATATATCCAATTTTATGCAAAAGCACAAAACATCACCAAGTATTTTTGTCTAGTTTTTAGTTTAAATATATTTCCCCCGTGATATAATTAAAGATTAACCTCCCAGTAATTTTTCGGTGAAATGTAACAACTTTTAAATATCTTGTTGATTCATTTAGATCTTGATAACATCTTATTTAAAGCAATATTTTTAATGAAACATTTTTTTTATTTAGAATTTACATACAATTAGCATAAAAATAGTCTTATTTTAATTGGCCTGTAGGTATAAGGATATTGGAGTGTTGTGGTGCTTAAAATTGTATATTTGGGGGGGGAGTGAGCATGATTGTATTTTCACCAATTGGTTTGAAAAAAAGTACGGAGTGTTTTTGAGCAAAGCTGCTGGCAAAAATTTACTATAAATTCAAAATTAAAGTTGTTTGACTATTTAATTATTTAAAATGTATTAAATGATGGGGTGCATGTTGGATTTTTTACCTCCAAGACAAGAAACTTGGGAAATCTTAGTGAAAATTTCCAGTTAACTCACAAACTGATAATAGTGGAAGTGAATCTGCTCCTTTTTTATAAATCGAACTTGCTAATTTACTGAAAGGAACTCTACATGTTCTCTGTCAGAACTGTGGAGTTCAGGTGTGGTAGTTTACCCAACCTGCTGCTCACTCATACCAGCAATGTCCAATCTCATCCAACATTCAACGGCTCTGAGTGTCAGCCCTGAAGACACACTGGTGTGAACAATCAGCAGCCAGTGTCAGACGGCGCTCTCTCCATGAATAAGACATTTGTCTGTTGAGCTAATTAATCCTGAGAGGGACCGGATGGCATCTGCTTCCATGCCACGTGACAGACACAGAGAGGATGGGATCTGAGGACTGAAGTATGCTGGGCTGGTTCCTTCTCTGATGAAGGAGCTGGCAAATGTAAGAGAACCGACAACCGCCCCTGAAAGCTGATATGAATCTTAGCCCCTTCTGTGTGTACCCATGCTATAAGTTTGTTTATGGTTCACTTTGAAGCGTTGTCTCACCATCCTCCCTTTCTGTTGAATGCTGCTCTGTTCCTCTAACAGCCACCAGTTCAGCCCACCTGGAGGACCTGACATACCTGGATGAGCAGAGGCACACACCGCTACGCACCTCGCTGCGCATGCCGAGACAGAGCACCACCTGCGGGCCGGGGCGCTCTGGGCAGGACCTGAGAGGTGAACACAACACTCCCACTTTTTTCAACACAAGAGGCCTTGAGCTTTCTGTTTGCTGAACAGGATAAGTTAGGAAAAAGGAGAATATATAGATATATATATATGTATGTAAATTCAGAAGTGTACGAGAGATTTTTGTTTTAACTTGTTCTTGTGGCATTTTTTTTGTGATGGTGGAAATATATTTTAAAAAATTACAGTATATACCACACTATAGTCCACACCAGAGTATAAGACGCACCGTCAATAAATGGTCTATTGTCAAACTTATAATGCACACCGAATTTATAGACCGCAATAGCCGAGACAAAACAGTCTTTAAGCCCATCACATAAGTGCATTGACCGTAATTCTAGAACTTGTCTGTGACCCGCTACATGTTAGCCACATTAGAAACGTTAGACACATTAGTGTACGAACAATACCTGTACCTCCCAACCTTGTTTGCAACATGTAAAAACAAACATAGCTAAAATAAACATTATTGTGACTGCGCTAACTCCCAAACTTGTTAGGTACATATAAAAAACCCCAGAAAAACAGACACAGCTAACGTTAGCCATGCTAGCGTATTTACGATAACACCAACCTTGTTTGTGACACATAAAAAAACAGACTAACATTTTCATAGAGCTCCTTGTACCTCTCAAAATCGCTTCAACATTAGTAAACACAGCCAGAATTAATCCATATAGCACTCCAGATTACAAGACACAATGTAATGTTTTTTTTTTAAAAAAAAACATTAAAGCTTTTTGGTGCAGCTTAAATTTGCATGTTTGTCTTTATTTAAATCATTGTGAATCAGGGACCGAAGGAAAAAATGTCATCTTATTTGTGACGTAGAAGATACGCTGTGTGAGCCACAAGCTCCGTTACTATCTGATGCATCCACTTGTGGACAACTACATCCATGTACGTCTTAGTTTTCCTCGTCTGAGGCGGCATCTGGCTTCAAACCGTGGGAGATTTTTATTTTATCAAAAGAAACAAAAGAAAATAGTGTTTTAGATTCTGATGCGCTTCACATCATACACTTTGTGCAGAAGTAACCATTGTGCTTAATTTTTTTACCCGCTAACACATCTCACAGCATGCCAGAATGGTGAGGCGAAGTGCACTCAAGTAAATAAATAAATCAAATGGAGGTTAATTTGTAGTGTCTTTTAAACTCAAGACGCTTGCATGTGTCAAGAGCCCTGATGTGGCGAGGGCAGTTGTCAGTGGACGCTAGATGTTTTCAGCTGTCGTGGGAAACACAGTGGGGGGAGGCAAAAAAGACAAAGAAGTACACAAAAAGACTTATCCACCCTGAGAATCTACCATGCTTAAATTAGTCTCTGTGTTTAAAAGTCAACATGTCCTTAACTGCAGTTTGTTCCTCCTCTACTTTCTCACCAAATGACCTCATGCCACATTATTTGTCATGAAGCGAGTAATACGTACCATCATGGAAGCCTTGTCAGGCAGACACAAATGGGAGTCTGTGTGTGTTTTTAACACCTGTTAAGACCACACTCACTGAGTCCATTCCCCGGCGAGCCGTGTTGTGATTTTCCCGCTTCAGGACAGCTGGCTGCACACAAACGCGGACTGAAGCATTGTCAGAGGAAAAAAACAAAAAAAAAACAAAGATGGAGTTAGACACGGCGATGGACAGAGACACAGAGAAAAAAAAAGAAAAAAAACACACACACATGTAAAGAGGTAGTTTCCCCTTTAAAGTCTTGCTGGTACTGCCAAAGCCTTTTGTTTCAAACGTCCCTCTCTAAGGGCAGTGGAGTGTTTACGAGCCAAAGGACAGCGTCCTGGCCTGCTTTCTGCCTCTCCAGCTCAGTGTCAGAGCCTGCATGAGTGTGTGGATCCTGTGGTTTTAGTGTAGGAGGCAGAAAAGGAGATGGAAACAGACAGGACAAAGCAGGATCCTTAGGGGGATATTTAAAGTCTTTCACCTGATTTTATTGTGAAAATCTAAAATGTCTTGTCAAGAAATTTAAAAAAACATGATTTTTGGATTAAATCTTAAGTTCCACTCCAGTCATGTTTTTAACTATTATAAAAGCGTTACAAGTGGTCTTTTTATTATGTTTATGCCGTTTTTTGCCAAAAATCTAAAATCTGTGTCGTTTTCTAGGACAGTTTCTGCAAAGCAGAAGCTTATTAGAGTTGTGGGCGAGGGCATTAGCAAAGAGTAAGCCTACCCCTATTTCCCGTTATCCGTATGTTTACACTCACTCCCACTACAGCCTTACAGCCTCGTGCCTTTTCTTTTTTATTCTGTTTCTGTTAATCTATAGCAAAAACAGTCAGATTTTATTAGCTTTGCCCTAAAAAAAAAATAAGTAAGTCGCAACACCAAAAAAAAGGCAAAAACAAGAAGAAAAAAAAAAAAGAGGGGGGGGGGGGCAAGGGGGACAGCTGCCCCCACAACAAAAAGCTTTGTCCCTGCCGCTTGCCCTCCAATTTTTGAGTCAATATTTGTATAATTGTTGACAATAATTAATCAATCATCAATACAAGCCTCCCTAAGCATTACAAAAATAAAAGTGAGAATAAAAACATTAAATGAACTTTAAGTTAATATAACATGTTCTCATTTGCCACCCTGCCAAAGTCATCTGCCCCCTCCCGCACCCCATATGAAATGTTCCAGCTCTGCCACTGCCTAAAAATAAAACTAAAGTGATTGACAATGTCGATAAGTCTTTTTTATGAATCCATAAACTCACTTAAAGTTTAAATCTTCCAGAAAAATAAAGCATCTCTTGATATTTTTTCAGTTTTTTGCTACAATATGCTTGTCGATGGATGAATTGTTGGTTGTGTAGATGACTCAATATTTAAGTTTGTTTTTTTTTTTTATTACATTAACTTTCCCTTCACTCAAAGAAAAATAAAAGCATTGACCAACATTTATTTTTAACCCAAAGCATTTTTCTAAATCTAGTTCCCAGCCATTTTTTTTATGATGTTTACTAAAATAAACAACATATTTTGACTTTCTTTGCAGCTGTATCTGCAGTCTACATCATAAAGGGGCTCCTTTGAATTAAGAAACTTGTAATATATACATCTGTCAATCAAATTTATGGTTGTTTTCTTTCTGTTCCCTTGAGAAATACTCTTGAAGTCGAGATCACTTGAGATACGCCTCCATCTAGTTTAGAATTGCTATTTATGGAAAGTATTTGTTTACAGCAGTCAAAACAGAGTCCAGCAAGAATCTGTGTCAGATAACAGTAAAAAATGTTAAACAAAATGACAACTACAAATGTGGCTGCAATGTCTGCTATCTGTTTGACAAAAGTGTGTCATTTATTTTGAAAGACATATAAGATTTATAAGATAAATGCTTAGTTTGACATGTAATAATGCAGGTTTGCACTGAGCCATGATATATTGATATGGCAGCTCTTTGATGTGAATTAAATAAGCAGTTCACAATCAGAAACCATCTTTCGTGATGATTTATAACATATTTTCTGTAATTACTCAAAACCATGACACATTAGATAGGACTGTATTTTTTTAATGAAGATTACATAGAATTTAGTTGCTGCATTAGTATTAAAATGTAGTTTTGTGCCTCCAAAAGCAGTTAAATTGTATTTTATAAAACTTTTTATCTGTTCTAAGAGGGCTTTTGTACGGTGGCCCTGAAGTGCAACAAATCAATCATATTAAAGATCACGACTAATAAAGAAACAAAATAAATAATAAAATAACATTTTAAAAATGAAACAAAAACGAAATAAAAATGAAACGTCTTGTATAATAAAAGTAATTTCCAGAAATCAAAATGAAATGTTGAAACACAAATAAGAAAAGGTAGATATTATGGGAGATCGCTGATTGATTGATGTTTGTCTATCCTTTTAACCAAAAGTTATTTGGCATGACGCAATACCAGATAATCTTGGTACTGGTCATTTAACTTTTTTACAGTGCGGACAAAAAAGACCCATTTGGAAAAACTCAAATGTCATCATCCAATCAGGGGTTTCTTGTGTTTCATTTTTTAACACTTCATTTTGATTTCTGAAAATTACTGTTTTATTCTGAAACTTTACATTTTTATGTTGTTTCATGTTTTCTTTTTTTTTTTTTTTTTTTTTTTTTTTAGAATTGTGTTTTGGTTTCTGGAATTTTGTTTTAATTTCTAAAATGTAATGTTTTATCATTGGTTGTGCTTATTTGATTGTCATTGTGATCTTTGGTATGTTTTGGCATGGAGAGATTTGTTGAAGTGATTAGCTTTTTTTTTGACCCAACCTGGCAACCCATCACCCCTCTCAACAAACCCCTCATGATGACCTGACTGATCATCTGATCAACTTCTCTTTTCATCTCCCCGTTCCGCCTCCACCCTCCTGTCCATGACTCCTCTTTGCTCCTCATCCTCTGCTTCTCTTTTCCTCTCAAGGCTGCTCAGCCACCGTGAGTCATCCCAACCCGGTGAATAATTTAAAAAGTCTCAGACTCCCTCCGTCTGGGCCGATGTTAGGTGAGGAAGAGGACGTGAAGAAATTCCGTGCTCAGCGTCGCCCGAGGGGAAATGTTATGGGGCAGGATTATGAGCAACTGCCATCCATCCATCCATCCCTCACATGGAAAATTTGCTTTCAGCTTCCTCGAAACAACTCCCTCGGCCCTCGTTCACAAAATTGGAAATGGAAGGGCAGCAGTGGCTGCACAACTTCGCTCTTGGAGTAGTGAATCGTTTTGGAGGATGCTGCCTGATGGCACATCGTTGAGTTTAGTAGATCCACGAGGACAGAAGCAGCTTTGCAGGCACATTTGGCATTCAGTCATACCCCCCCACCCTCAGGATAACTGGATTAGCCCCACTTTAATCAGAGTAGCTTAGCTCCTTATTCCAGTGATCGATGGCGTTGGCAGCACTGGTCACTCTTTTACATTTTCTGTCGCCAGTATTGCATCAGGTGTACCACAGGAAGAATATCACAGCAGGACTTTTTGTCACCTTTTGCCTGATTGCTATTTTGTGTGTTTGTGGAGTTAGCACAAAAATAATCTGACCTGGGATTTGTGATGAAACGTGTCTCATTACAGTGGGCTGCAGCTGGCCGTGCAGTGTATCTCACCAGCCTGCCGACAACTTCCAGATTTATCTGTTTGTGCTTTTTGCTGATTGTGTCGCGATATTTGCCTTCCGTTTTCCAGTCATAATTAACCGCCTTGGAAAGGAATACGGTCGAGGAGCACTGCACAACCACATTAGAAGCAATTTCAGCTGGTTATATCATTTACACCATGCAGTCTTGCAGGCTGAGGTGCAGAGCTGGGCACTTGCAAAGCAGTGGGCTGCTGGTTCAAAACCAGGAAGGGAACTTCTGCGCTTTGCATAAACAAGTATGCAAACACCTGAACTGCGGCTGTTTTTACTGATGCTCGCTTCACTGTGTGAAATGAAGCACAGCACAGGCTTTTGTTTGACCAGTTGACACACATTTGGAATTTGGATTGATGTCTCCCTTTCTTGGGATAAAATGCTACCAGAACCGGATTTAGTTACTATGAAAGGGATTGATTGATCTCGCCTTTGCGCTAAGGAACCAATTAGATACTCCCAAAAGGCCGAACCTTTCCTACCCTCCCTTGCAGACTTGCTGCAATGCAGTTCAAAGGATTTTAATTAACAATTGACCTTGGTTTTACTTGGGTTTCCAATATATCTGACATCATTATGCTATTGCTGCTTCCTCTTTATTTTTTTCTTCAACCTGCGCTGCACTTTGACCTGCCCTCTTACACGCTGCCTGTTTCTGTTCCTGTCTTCACTGCCTTTGCTTTCTCTCTTTCATGGCTCTGTCTCCTTCTTTCTGCTTGCTTCTTGCCTCAGCTTCTGCAAATAACACCCATGCCTGGCAATCCCAGTCACGTAAGTTATTCCACCTTTCATTTGTAGCTTTTTTTGTGCTTTATGAGTCGGGGCCAGCACTTCTAACCCTTTAATCAAGAAGTTGCTGATCGAACTTTCAAAGTTATGACACAGTCAATAAAAGGGAATGTGTTTTTCCTTTAAGAGCTTGTATCCTTTTTAAATAAGAAACCCCAGGAGATGACATGCCAGAGCACCACATCATCTGTCTATCTTTTTTTTTTTTTTTTTTTATCGTCACACTGCTTCAGAAGTTCATACCAGCTTCGTTTCACACTCATTAGTCTTAAATGGTCCATATGTTCTGCAGAGAAGATGCCCGACCTCTGGAGGACTTTGGTTTAACGACTCCCCCTAGTGAGGAAGAAAACAAGCAGCGTCGCCTTTAAAGACCCACTCTGATGAAAATCACATTTTATGTGTTTTTACATGGACTTTTAGCATTTTTCTATTGAAGGAAGACATGTATATAAAAAAGGAAGCTTCAAATTGCATTTCTGAGTATTTCTTTTTTCAAAGCGTTGTGAATCAGGATCAGATAAAAAAATACAGTTGAAAAAGTCATGTGGCGTGCTGCAAGCTCCCTGCTCTGCTCCATTCGATGCATTTGCTCGTAGATGACTAGATCCACAGGCGTCTGCATTTTCTTCGTCTTAAGCTGGTATCCTTCCACAAAACTGTACGGCTAGATAGCTCCAATATTGCTTGCCAGTTTTGTTTCTCTCGTGATGTTAGGTTGGGAGTTGTGAGAGGCTGTAAGATAGCTGGAGAAAGATTAAAGAAAGGGATAATGGGTAGTGAGGGCAGGTTTACAACAGGCCAACAGTCCCGCCACAATTCAGTGGCAAATTTCCAATGAAATGCTGCTGCTCTGCAGAAACTATACTCTGGAAAACGACAATTTTTTAAAATTTACAACCATAAAAGACCACTGGGAATGCTTTTACAACAGATCAAAAAATAATCGGAGTGGGACTTTAAGAAAACAGACCATACGATGACTTTTGAAATAACTTATACAATCTTTCCTAGCATTTATTTATTGTTGAGACTTTAAAAATACAGATTCTGCTGTTAGTTTGTACTCAAACATGCTCTCGTACGGTGACGTCCTCTCTGTTTCTCTGACCCAGCAGTGCGCTTTGCACCCTATCGACCTCAAGACATCGCTCTCAAACCGCTGCTGTTCGAAGTGCCCAGCATCACCATGGACTCTGTCTTCACTGGACGCGAGTGGCTCTTCCAGGAGATTGATGTCCACCTCAACAGATCACACACCAGTACAAGCCAAGGCGTTGTGATCGTGGGAAACATCGGCTTCGGCAAGACGGCGATCATCTCTCGCCTGGTGGCGCTCAGTTGCCACGGCACCCGCATGAGGCAGATCGCTTCTGACAGCCCTCAGGCCTCACCCAAACGTAGGCATCCATTCTTGCTAGACATATTTTTAATGCACAAATGAACTGTCATTTTTTTTAGATTTAAAGTAATCAAAACTGCTCATTCGCACTTTTGTGTATAAAAAATGACATGCTTGAGTCTTCTTTGAGCGAGACTTCATTCTTTTGCGTACAGATGGAGAGGGGCTTCCTCTAACTCAGCCACAGCCCACGCACGGCACCCTGGGAGGAGGCAGCTGTCCTGGAACCCCCGAGATGAGGCGGCGTCAGGAAGAGGCCATGAGGAGGCTAGCATCTCAGGTGCACACGCCATTACACAACTACTCAACCACACCACTGTTTGCTTTTTAAGATGAAATTTACTCCTTTTAGCAGTTCTTTAAAAACATTTCAATTTTAAGCTTCTAATTCAAGTTATCTTCTAAAAGGATGAAAAATTCCAGCTTGCCTTTATTAAATTATAAGTAAAAATTTATTATGTATAAACTTCTAAATGTATGAAAAAAAAGTTGTAATTTTACGACAGTAAACTTATACATTTATCAGAAAAAGGAGTAATTTTACCAGAATAAACTTGTACATTTATGAAAAAAAGTTGCATTTTTACGAGAGTAAACTTGTAAATTTATCAGAAAAAAGTTGTAATTTTACTAAAATAAACTTGTACATTAATGAAAAAAAAAAACCTAATTTTACAAGAAAAAACTTGTACATTTATGAGAAAAAAGTTGTAACTTTACAAGGGAAACACCATGCTTGGAGGCTTGCCATGCCAATTGTATTTTCAATGTCACAAATGCGATTCTTATCAAACTTTTTTTCATCTGTTCTTGATTCACAATAATTAAAATAAAGAAATACTTAGAAATTGTATTTTAAGTTAAATTTTTTGTTTATATATGTCCTACATCATCAACGCCACAAAACATGTTACAAACACCAATGATCCCATTTTTAAAATATCAATATTTTCTATGAAATTTTCTTCTATGAAAAGTGATTGACACTTGGGCATTACACAAGTTACAACAGGTGCGGATCAGTTGTGTAAGTTGAGTCATTGTGTGCATCTTTTTGCCGTCCTTAAATTATTTTAGACATGCCCTCCTTTAACCCCGTCTATTTAAACCTATACAACGAGGAAAACCTGCTCTCGTTTTTTGCTCTTCAGCCTGCTGTTACACCTCAGTCCCCCTTTTCCTGCTGCTTAGCCATCTGCATCCCCAGCCTGATGTATTATGCAGATGTGTTTAAAAAAGAAAAAACAACTTTGCCAAAGAGCCTTATGAAATATTTATACCTGCAGAAAGCCATTTCCCAGTCAAGCTATTAGATCTTGTTAACTCTTTGTATTAATAATTGAGCTCACTCCTTCTTTCACCCCTTTTGTTTTAGAGCTCTTTTTTCAATTGTGACCAAAAATTTGCATATTTTTTATGACCCCCCCCCCCCATATATTATATATTTCTAGTTGGAGCCAACCCCACAAAAATGATAAACCCAACCGTCCAAAAAATAAGAACCTGCATCTGATTTTCCACCAGTTTCTCTCTTTGTTCCCTCAGTCGTCTGTTTAATCATTCATCTGATCGTGTTTCAGCTGTGAAATGTGACAGTGTAACACTTGACTCCTTCATGCCACAGTCATCTCACACATGCGGGAGCAAATTCTGAATCCGTCTCCCCTGGCAGCCGGAAGCCATGAATTATTAATAGCTAAAGCCATACAGCAAAACGAGAGGTATTATGTTTCATTATGCTGCAATCATTCACCATGAAGTTGACTCAGTCCCAAATGAGTTAGGGCTGAAGCAGAGACTAGAAAAAGTGACTTTTCAATAACAGATCCTGAAAAATGTCTTCATTCAGATGACATTCATCAATTCTCACTACCTTTTTATGTGGTTGGTGGAGCAGGAATGCCGTAGTTTACCACAAATCGCCTCATTCTTCTTGTCTTTGCTTCTCTAGGTGGTGGCGTACCACTACTGCCAGGCGGATAATGCCTACACATGCCTGGTGCCGGAGTTTGTGCACAATGTTGCAGCGCTGCTGTGCCGTTCGCCGCACCTTTCAGCCTACAGGGAGCAGATGCTGAAGGAGCCACACCTGCAGAGCACCCTGAGCCTGCGCTCCTGTGTCCAGGACCCCCTGTCCTCCTTTAGGAGGGGAGTCCTGGAGCCTTTGGATGCACTTTACAAAGGTGATAACAGTACGGCTTAAATGTTAAAGTCCCGCTCCAATCATCTTTTTTACTATTTTAAAAAAGGTCCCAGTGGTCTGTTAATTATAAGTATGCAGTTTTTAACCCAAAACAAAAAAACCGGTGTCGTTTTTGAGAATAAAGCAAAGCAGCAGTCATTTAGAGTAGTTTAGTTAACTAGTAGTATAGTATAGTTTTGTAGTTAGTAGTTTAGTCATTTGTAGTGTAGTTTAGTAGTAGTTTAAAGTAGTTTTGTAGCGTAGTTTAAATTAGAAGTTTAGTAGAATATCTTAGTAGTCTAAATTAGTAGTTTAGTTAGAATACTTTAGTAGTTTAGATAAGTAGTTTAACATTTTAGTTTAGTTTAGAGTAGTAAAATAGTTTTGTAGTAGTTTAGTAGTTTAAAATTGCAGATTCATATTTTAGGTTAGAGTAGAACTTTAGACTTGTTGTTTAGTAGTTGTAGTTTAGTAAAGTGATAGTTTAACATTTTAGTTTAGGTTAGAGTAATAGTTTAGTTTATCTGCATTTCACAAAGATCTGAATAAATAAATACACAGAGTTGCCATTTTTAGCTTAATTTTAAGCTAAAAATGTAATTTTCTTAAAGCTTAATTTTCTTCATATATGTTCTCCATCATCAGAAAAATCTGAATAACACCAAAAACAGGATTTTCATTGAAGTGGGTCATCTAATCACTTGAAATCTCCTTTTATGCTCATAGCATACTTCTTGCATTCACCTACTGACCTCCTCGTCTCTGTGCTGAATGTTTTTTAGAGAGGAAGATCAGCTCTGAGGAGGACCTCATCATCCTCATCGACGGCCTTAACGAGGCTGAGTTCCACAAGCCGGATTACGGAGACACCATCGTGTCCTTCCTCACCAAAACAATAAACAAGTTCCCTACCTGGCTCAAGCTGGTGGTCACCGTAAGGACCACATTGCAGGTGCTTCTTAGAACTGCTATTTTTTCTGGTTCTGAGCTTTAAAATCAAAATGAGAATCTTTGTTTTTCAATCATTTTTGTCAAGTTTTGACTTTATTTCTTTACATTTATTTTCCATTACTATAATATTCCTTTTATCTTGACCTGAACATGTTGTTTCCATTTCTTCGGTTAGATTAGACTATAATTAACCTCGTAAATGTGATTCTGCAGGAGATTACCAACGCCCTGCCATTTCACCGCATCTCCCTGGACAGCCTGGAGGAGAATGACGCCATCGACCAGGACCTGCAGGGCTACATCCTGCACCGCATCCACAGCAGCCCAGAGATCCAGAACAACATCTCGCTGAACGGCAAGATGGACAACACCACCTTTGGCAAACTCAGCGGACACCTCAAAGCTCTGAGCCAAGGATCCTATCTGTACCTCAAACTCACCTTTGATCTTATTGAGAAGGGCTACCTTGTACTGAAAAGCTCCAGCTATAAGGTGGGCACTCATGTGTCTTTTAAATTTAAGTGTGCTTTGGTACATGATTTTCATGCTTTTTTAAATAATTGAAAAAGCATCTGTAATCAACCTTTTTATCCAAAGTCATGCATTCTTCTAAATAAACTTACGTCACATGATCTATTTCTAACTAACCATTTAAAAAATGTCAGATTTTCTTATGCGTGTACATTTTGTAGTGAAATATTTCGTCTCACACTTCCAACCTTCATTTAATGTCATGTCCTTCGCCGCGCTTTGACTAGTGATGAGTTCTTTTTTTCTCAGAGGAAAGCCCAGCGGTCAAAGACACGCTATGCAAACACAATCCATGATTCTTTCTAAAGAGAAGTGATCTGCAGAAAAACAGCGTGTTTGCTCAGAATTGTTGTCCTGCTTTCCTCAGGTGGTTCCGGTGAATCTGGCAGAGGTGTACCTGCTGCAGTGCAACATGCGCTTCCCGACGCAGTCGTCGTTTGAGCGAGCTCT
Organism: Adrianichthys oophorus; assembly: GCA_036245035.1. Taxonomy (NCBI): domain Eukaryota; kingdom Metazoa; phylum Chordata; class Actinopteri; order Beloniformes; family Adrianichthyidae; genus Adrianichthys; species Adrianichthys oophorus. The sequence goes on from BSAI01000012.1 coordinate 8,468,751, forward strand.
TCCGCTTCTTAACGTGGCCTTGGCGTCGCTTCATCCTCTGACGGACGAGCAGATTTATCTGTCAATCAACGCTGGTTCCCTGCAGGTAGTTACCGTGAAATGTTCTTTATGAATAAATGTGGAGTTGATGTTACTTTTTTAAGCATTTGATTGGATGACATAGCTCATTAAGGTTTTGTAAATGTTTACAAAAATATATTTAAATGTCTTTTTTGTGTTTTATTAGGCTTATTGTTGCATTAATTTTACATAAAAGCAAATGTTTTGTTCCACATTTTTCATCTTCATAAAATTTTAGATTTTATGAGTTCCTTTTGGCGCCAAAAGTTTTTCCATCAAGCAGATAAACAACTGGGTTATGAGCAATGACGTTCAGCCAGAGTGATTGATGCAATTTTTTTAAACATGCAAGCACAAATTATAGAGGACCAAAGATTAGATTTATATCAAAAGACATAGTTTCTGCAGAGAAGTTTATTAGAAATTCATCTCTGAGTTGTGGGGGGAACTACTAGTGCAGAGTAATCCCGCCCCCATTTGCCATCATCCATCTGTTTATACGCTCTCCTGCTAGTTTACAGCCCCTCAACAACCCCAACCTAATATTACCGGTGCAACAAAAATGCTGAGCAATATTGGAGCGATCCAGCTGTACAGTTTTGAGCCAGATGCCAGCCCGGACGAGGAAAATCGAAGACAAACGTGGATCTAGTCGTCGACAAGTGGATGCTTTTAAAATAGTTTAAAAGATGATCAGAGGGTGATTTTAAAAAGGTTCCAATTTAGAATTCCTTTTTGTAAACATTCAATAACTTTCAGGGTTTTCTTTGCGCACCTCTTAAAGAAAATGAGTTTTTTCCCCTTACTTTCAAAGTAAAACCAATAGTTTGAACATTTATTATCTTTTAACTAATTGTCGCTATAAGCATGTGTATGTCTTTTGCAAACACTTACTTACTTTTGTCGTGGCAGGGAACACTGGACTGGGAGGACTTCCAACAGCGTGTAGATAATCTATCAGTCTTCCTGGTGAAAAGGAGGGACGGTACCAGGATGTTTGTCCACCCCTCCTTTAGGGAATGGCTGATCTGGAGAGAAGAGGGAGAAAAAACAAAGTTCCTGTGTGATCCGCGGTAAGGACAAGAGTGACAGCAGAATTCAAAAAGGAGGGTTCTGTGTGAGCTTAGAAACAAATTGACTTAAACACTAATAATAAAAAAAGATTTGTAACTATCCTCTTGTGTTTGGGTTAGCACCGACCGACCCATTTTTAATTTTAGAAACACAACAAACCCCAAAACGGAAGGTGTTACCTTAAGGCTTTTTTGTTAGTAACGTTTTACTCCACGAAAGGAATTGATTGTTGTTTGTTAAATTGCCAATCTATATTTAATGTTCAGACTTTTTTATGCTTTTTATTTGTATTTAAAAAATATAAATTTTCCTTATCTTGAAGCTAATGTATACAGGTCAAAATGACCCTAACATCAGTAATGTTACTAAGTAAATAAACAAATAAATATTTTTTGAGAAGTAACTAGAGAGTAATGTAGCACAGCAATCTTTAATTTATAATGTGTTTTTTTAGATACATAAGCCAAAAAGCTCAGACCAAAAACCTTTCCACCAATAATTTCATGGATAAGGAGACCTAACAAAACAATAAATGAAAAAATGGAAATGCTAAATTATGGTTTGAGTGTGTTTTATAGCTGATACGGGTCAAAACTGACCTGTCACCAAAGACATGGTAACCGAAAACTAACACAAGAGGAAGGTTGACAATCTTTCTCTTGTTATTTTCCTCCGATGTGCCATTGAAAATGCACATATGAAGAGCTTAAAGGCTTTCCCTTTTGCATTTCAGTTTTTAAAACCAAAAGCCAATGACATCAGCATCAATTGTTGTGATGTAAACAGTCATCTCCGTTTATTACTTGGTTGTCATGTTTATTCAGCAACAAAAAAGAGTTTTTCTGAATCTATTTGACCAATCAATTCTGTAATGTAACTTGCTGATTACTATTGCTTCTGCACTGAAACTGTGCTTATTGTCTCTGCAGGAACGGACACACACTGCTGGCTTTCTGGTTTTCTCGACAGCAGAACAAGCTGAACAGACAGCAGACTATTGAGCTTGGCCATCACATCCTCAAAGCACATATCTTCAAGGTAGCCCAGTATATGTGCTTTGCGTTACCCATACACGCACAAACACACGCCCCCACACAGCTGTGCCTGAGCCTCTCGGTAATGAATATTTACTCTGTCTTCAAGGGTCTCAGCAAGAAAGTTGGCGTTTCCTCATCTATCTTGCAAGGCCTGTGGGTGTCCTACAGCACAGAGGGGCTTTCGGCTGCACTTTCCTCACTCAGAAATCTCTACACCCCCAACATCAAGGTACAGGTTGATTTTAGATGTCACAGCCTGTACTTTTCCAAATGAGTGCCAATGTTTGGGGATGTTTATCGGCCACACTGTGTTTAGGTGAGCCGGCTTCTGATGCTTGGTGGTGCCAATGTCAACTATCGTACGGAGGTGCTGAACAACGCCCCGGTCCTGTGTGTCCACTCCCACTTGGGATACATGGACATGGTGGCTCTTTTGCTGGAGTTTGGTGCCACTGTTGATGCTCAGTCTGAAAGCGGCCTAACGCCGCTGAGCTATGCCGCCGCAGGGGGACACATGGCCATTGTGACTGCGCTCTGTCGCAGAAGAGCAAAGGTCTGTTACAGTGTTTAAAGAAAAGAATGCAACACGACTGAAAGTCTTTCAATTTGCAACTTTTTAAAAATGTCATTGCATATTTTCCTCTTTGTCAAAGGTGAACCACCTGGATAAGAACGGCCAGTGCGCTCTTGTTCATGCGGCCCTGCGAGGCCACATGGAAGTGGTGAAGTTTCTCATCCAGTGTGACTGGAGTGTGGGGTCACAACAGCAGCAGTCCCCACAGATCCAACAGCAGTCAGCCTTCACTAAGAGTCAAGCAGTGCAGCAGGCTCTCATCGCAGCAGCCAGCATGGGGTTCACAGAGGTACACAGAGGAATTGCTGCTTTTCATACTCATGAGTCTATTAGCACTAAAGCTTAAGCAAAGAACTGCTACCCAAGTGTTGATTCTGTGCACACATATATATCCTCTTTTATCACCATTACCTGTTTTATTATTTCCTAAAAGCTTCTTTTTCCCCTATTTTCACAATCAGTTCTAAAATTCCATGATATTAAATTTGTTTACCAAGCCTAATACTTTTCCCAAAGGGACATCATCTATATCTACAAAGTTTATAAAAAAAAATCAAAGAGGAGTCTGACATTTTATTTCCCCCTAGCAAAAAAAAAAGTAGCCTCCACTTGAAGTTTATTTTATTAAATATACTCGAGTATAAGTATAGCAAGTATACCATAGACCGTGTAGATAGTATACTAACTGAACACTTTTGTAGACTAAATTGGAACATTTGAAGTAAACATACAATATATAGATGGTAAATAAAAAGTCAATGTCAAGTACACCGCCTCACTTCTAGTAAAGACTAAATATATGTGTAGAACACTTAAATAGACTACTATTTTGATCAAGTTCAGGATAGTAAAGAGCGTGTCTGAATTCATTTCTATCCTTTATTTATAATGGATAAGATAGGTACGATAGATATAATAGATAAGATAGATATGATTGATAGGATAAATACAGTACGATTGATAAGACGTATACTATGGATAGATGGATAAATACAGTACGATTGATAAGATAGATACAATTGATAGATAAGATAGAAACAATAGATAGGAAAGATGCGGATGAAGTGGCCGGGGGTAGGGAAATCTGATCAGCTTTGTTTAGACTGCTGCCCCCGGTCCTGAATGAGCGGAAAAAGATGGATGAATGATTGATAAGATAGATACGATAGATTGGTAAGATAAATACGATTTGTAAATGGTGTATACTTGTAAAGTGCTTTTCTATCTTCCTTGAAGGCCCAAAGCGCTTTACAGTCATAGTCCCATTCACACACACATTCACACACTGATGGCGACTCTGCTGCCAAACACTGGCGCCAACCTCCCACCAAAGGCAATGTGTGGGGTTGAGAGTCTTGCCCAAGGACACTTTGACACGTGGGCGAGAATCAAACCTGTAATTTTCCGATCAGAGGTTAACCGCCCTACCGCTGCACCAAGGCCACCCCAATATAAAGAAAAGACAGATTTGATAGATAGATTAGATAGAAAAAATGGATAAGATTAAAATGATGGATAGCTAAGATAGATATAATTGATGAAATAGAGACGATAGGTAAAATTGAAACAATGGATAAGATAAATATGATAGATGGATAAATAGAGATAGATACGATTTATAAAATATATACGATAGATTGGTAAGATAGATACAACTGCTAAGACAGATAGGATAGATATGCCTTTATTGTCATTGTCCAAGTGTACCGTGGGCATTAACACTGGTTCCCATTTCTTCATCAGATTGTGTCCTACTTGCTGGACCTGCCTGAGAAAGATGAAGAGGAAGTGGAGCGGGCTCAGATCAATAACTTTGACACTCTGTGGGGAGAGACAGGTGAGAATACTTACAGTATCGTGGTATTACTTGTACAACACCACTTCAATCAAAAGTGAGACATCCTCTGAATGCCTAAACTCCTCTTGTGTGTCCTTGTGTTGCACACACACACACACCAGGGGTTTGTCCTGAGATTTACACTGTAGAAAATACATTTTTCAAAGGATCTGGAGCCTTATCATACCATGTGATCTCTGGGTGGAACTGCAGATGTGAACAGTTGTTTATATGAGTCAGCATCTTGCTGCATCAGAGACTGATGACAGCACTCCGTGTCATTGAAGTGCAGTTGGGATTTGGCTTCAGCAGGAGGAGGCAACAGATAAAAGGGGGGTAGAGGGCTCCTGGGACAAAGACGGGGCGAGTATGGTTTACGTCTTTGCAGGTTGTGAAGAAAGTCGTGAGTTGTTGTTAACCTAAGGCTATTAAAGCTCATTCTAATCTTTATTCCCTAGCTGCAGTGTTGGTAACCCTTCTCCTTACTGTCATGTAGGAAAGAAAGGACATGTTCTCTCCTGCCACGATTTTCCTATTTATGACTGAACAGAGGATAATAGCTGTTTTAGAAGAGGAGTAATGACTTTATACTGGAGTTTTAATATGATTTAATGGGCTCTTCAAAATTAGTGTCAATGTTAAAGGTGGTATCACTTCGAATAAAGATATTTTTGGATTTCTGATTTACAAAAAACTCAAAATTTACACCTAAAATAAATATAAGTACGTGATGCTTTCTTTGCCTTTTTGATGTCTAGTGCTTATGTTTCCACTTTGATGATCTTTGATCTATTGTAAAAGCGTTTCCCAGTGGTCTTTTAATTATGATGGTGCTGTTTATAGCCAAAAACCTGTGTCGTTTTCTAGAAAATAGTGTCTGCAGAGTGGCAGAAGTTTGTTAGAAATTCGCCTCTGAGTTGACGTGGAGCAACCCCGCCCCCTTCCCCTCCACTTGGAACAGGGAGCTAGAGCTAGTGACTTTTTTTTATGTCTGCTCCTGATTCGCAATGATTATGCAAATTTAAGCTTAATTTTCTTTATATATGTTATTCATCATAAGAAAAATGCCACGTTAAAAACACCAAAAACACAATTTTCATTGGAATGGGTCTTTAATTCATGACAACTCTGAGAAAGAGGGATCTGTTTTTCAATAAGCAGCACTTTAGAGGTGTGGTTTTGTGATTGGTGGGTTAGTTGTCATGAAGATGAACACAATAGAGCATCAAGCCCCCCGCCTTTCACCCACTTTTTTCCAATATTAAATGGTAGAGGACAACAGAGGAAACTCAATGTTTAGGCTTCAGTCTCACTGGGCAGATTCCAGGAGGTAACGGCAGATTTTATCCATCCAGTGTGTTTATGCCTATAGCCAATAGAATGTATTTTTGGAGATTTTATGATATACATGATCAAACTAATTTAAAAGGTTTTGAAAATCCAGAAGATGTCTAAATTCTTTGGGCTTTTTTGGATCGGTTTTGCTTTTGATTAACTATTAGTTCTTAGCTTTCAAATCATCCAAACAGTGTGAATTGTTTAAACTGTCAGCTTTAACATTCTCAGATATGGTAGAAATGCACATTTCCTTTGTCCTGCTGTAATCATTTGTGTGTCCAGCTCTGACGGCAGCCTCAGGACGAGGGAAACTGGAGGTCTGTCGCCTGCTGCTGGAACAGGGAGCGGCCGTGGCTCAACCCAACAGACGAGGCATCGTCCCGCTCTTCAGCGCCGTCCGACAGGGACACTGGCAGGTCAATAACAACCTCATTCATTGTTTTCAGCTGGAAAAACTGGAATGTATCCCAGCTGTCATTAGATGAAAGGTGGAATGGATCTTTGCCAAGGTTTGAGCAGCCACATAGGTTTATTACTTTGCTATTTTAGGGGAATTCTTGGAAATCTGAAGATTCCAGTCTCTCAGTGGTGATTGTTGCTTTTACTTTCACAAATATGTGTTGTGAAGTTCTAAACTTCCTTTGGCTTTAAGCACATTTTCTCTTATTGTAGCCGATTTGCTGGTTATGGAATGACAAAAAAGCTGCAGATTTACGCTTATTTTTTATTGTTTTGCTCTTGCAGATTGTGGACCTGCTGCTTACACACGGAGCAGATGTCAACCTGGCGGATAAGCAGGGTCGCACGCCTTTGATGATGGCTGCCTCAGAAGGTCATTTGGGAACCGTTGAGTTTTTGCTTGCTCAGGGTGAGTACTTCCTGCGAGTGACATACATAGAAGCTGTTTTTATTAGTTATTGTACTATATTTTTGTAAGTTCAAAGTAATTTCTTTTGCTAAATCATAATGTCATTGTTTTTAGGTAAAATAGGATAATACTAAAAAAAAAATCCGGTAGTAAATGTCAGAAATCTTCAAGACAGTCAAACTTGTCACATGACTTTATAATATTCTTTATTCTAATGCAGATTTTACAACGCATTAAAGCACACTGATTTAGGATGAAGTGTGACGCAGCCATTTGATCAATTTGAACAAAAAGTGTTTCTTTTTCCAGGAGCTTCTCTGTCTCGGATGGATAAGGAGGGCCTGACCGCTCTAAGTTGGGCGTGTCTAAAGGGACACTTAGATGTCGTTCGCTGCCTGGTGGAAAGCGGCGCTGCCACTGACCATGCTGACAAGAATGGGCGCACACCTCTAGACCTAGCAGCATTCTACGGTGACTCAGATGTGGTAAGTTTGAACAGTTCTTTAAAAAAATTGAAGCTAAAATCAAACTTTTAGTGCTTTTGTATTTTATTTTTATAATCTTTAAATGTGTAATTTGTCAGTTGATCGCTTAAGTTTTCCTGTTATCAAAAGCCTGATTTCATCAGATCATAAAAACGTGTCCAAATCTATGAATATAATTTATATTTTGCCACTTCTAAAATTTTTAATCAAAGTCAGTGCAGAGATGTGATTGGGTTCATTCTGCGTCCCCCTCAGTGTCACTTAAGTCACATTTGCATTCACCCACAACAGATTGAGGTCACCTGCAGCTCGGCTCTGACTGTCTGATCCAGGATCAATGCAGTGCATGCACGGCTGCACAATCGTTTAATTAAAAAGTGTTTTCCTCCTGGATTTTTCTAGGTTCAGTTTTTGGTTGACCATGGGGCCATGATAGAGCACGTAGACTACAGTGGGATGCGTCCTCTGGACAGGGCAGTGGGTTGCAGAAACACATCGGTGGTGGTTGCTCTGCTCAAGAAAGGAGCCAAGATAGGTAAGAAGGAGGTCGAGAAAGGAAAAAGGAGTGAATGCAAATGAATGCAGCCTGTTTGTCCTGAAAGAAGATACAATATCAGTCTGTATCTTATTGCATTTTGATCAAATAAAGTTTAAGAATGAGCTGCATGAAGACTGAAACTATATGATCGTTTATTTCTTCTTAGCTGTGTGGAAGAGTATTGTATTCAAAAGCAAAAACATGTTTTTCTAATTTTGTGTGTTTTTTTCTGATCATTTTTTGAAGAACCACAGAAGGAAAGAACTATAAACAGGCTGAGCGCTGACCTCAATGTCTCATGAAAACTATAAGAAGACTTGCAATTAAAAGTTGCAAAGCCTCAATGTGTCATAGACATGATCTGTGTCCGATTTGTTTATGTGCTCGTCACAATATCGCCCGTCTATTTTGTTATTAAATATTGACCAGTATAAACTGTTTGTTTTTGTTTGTGAGTTAATCCCGACGACACCGTTAGGCACAAAGATGTGAAGTTGATCTGTGACCAGGACACTCACGTTGTGGGTGTAGTCGACTTTGTGGCAGACGATCTGTTTTTCTGGATGTTTTTTTATTAGCTTTTGGGGTAATTTATTTCTAACTTTTTGATATCATTTTTTTCATGTTTTTTGTGATTTGTGTTGGTTTTTGAGATAAATATTTTAAATTATATGTTCACGATTTTTTTTTGTCTTTCGAGATATTTTTAGAATAGTTTTGTTTTTATTGTTTTTAAATTTTGTTTTTTTAACCTATGATAATTTTTTAAAGTTTTGCACATATGTGTAATGGAAACGCAGCTTATGACATGGACACATTGTGGCTTTTCAACTTTTAATAGCAGCTCTTCTTGTAGTTTTCATAAGTCAGTGAGGTCAGTGCCCAGCCTGAACAAAAAACTTTTTTCATTGAATACTTTTTATATAAATAAAAATGTCTATGTGCAATATGCTTCCATACTGCTTGATGCTAAAAAGGTAATTTCGATATTTTTAAATAAACTTCAGAGAAAGATTTGTGTTGCCGTTTAAAATAGTCTTCTTCCTGTTACTGTATGTCGCCCGCACTGTCTGCTTTTTCTCAGCTTTTTCTGGTTCTGATGTGTTATTTTATTGTACAACTCTCCCGCTGTGTTGTTTTGCCTCTTCTTCTTCCTGTCATGTTATCTCGGTGCTTCTGTCTTTCTCTTCTGCTGGTTTCTCACAGTCGCATCCTCAATTCCACTGCGGTTGCTCAGAGACGCATTGCCATTAGGGCTTCCAGTGTTTCCTCTCTTCTCTTTTTTTTTTTCGCTAAAAGGCCTTTATCTTTGGCTTCTCACTGCTGCTTGTGTTCCTTCCCTCACTATTCTCCTTCACCATCACCACCTCTTCTTTCTTCTCACTCCCACACCTCTATTTCCATTTGGCAATTCTACCCCCCTCCTCGCCCTCCTTTCTCCCACCTCACTCTAAACCCTCACTCTCGCCCCAATGCCCCGCCTCTTTCTCCGGCACCAGGATGTCAGACGCTGCCCAGTCGACCCAGAGGTAAAGCCAAGGCTGTCGACTTCTCACCCTACCAGGCATTTTGACAGCTCTATCTCCTCTCTCTGTGTTGTCTGTGTCGTCCTAAGTGTCGGCAGGCCAGCTTAGCTACCTTCTCAAACTGACAAATAATAATACACAAAGGTATTAACACTGACAGAGATGCAGTCCGGATTGCCTAGAGGTAGAAGTCCAAATGGTTAATGGCAGCATGCCCGGCTTCCAGCCTGAGGTTTTGACCATCCATCCTTCAGATGCATGACAGAAGCTCTAAGTAACTCTTGCGTTGTAGTTATTCAGTTCCAAATGCATGCATTTATAATTCATCTCTCTGTACCCCCCGCCACCACAGACCGCAGCGATTAAACCCCTCTGCTCTGCATCGTCCATCCTCCAGACGTTTCCTCCATGTCAGCTATAGTCCAGTCAGCAGCATTCCTCCCTTCACCGCCCCCTCAGAGGATGGCTAACGCCTGCAAAGACTGCTCTGTCCCTCCTGCTTGCTTCTTTTGTTTCTTGTGTTTTTTATGTGCAATATCCCTTGTTTTTCTCGCCTGTGATGTGTCTGTGTATTGGTGTTGCCGTGCAGATGCATACATCGGGGACTTTTACCCCCAAAAAGGTGTACAGGCACGATTTGCAAAAAGCGTATTGTTTGGACTACAAGTCGCTCTGGAGTATAAGTCGCAGCAGCAAAAAAAAGCATCATAAAAAAGAGAAGCGCTTTTTGGAGAATCTCTTTCAACAAAATACAGGAAAAAGAACAGACATTTCCTCTTGAAAAGCAAATCATGATAATGGAATAGTCAACAGTAATTGACTGAATATAAACGCGCTCTACTACAGTAAGGAAGTTCATTAGCGCAACATACGACCATAACATAAAGATCATGCTAACAGGTCAACTAAACTCTTTATATCACTTCAAATCACTCAATTCTTTTATTTCTTTATGGTCTGTGTGGCTTTGGAGTAATTCTGTTGAGACTGAGCATCGCCTCTTCTTCTTCTGTGTTGTTGTCAGTAGCAAATACTAATACACAACACCTACAGTGCCCTCTAGTGGTTGTTGCCATTTAGTTTTTGAACCTTCCTGTTATGTTCGTTATGTTCAAGAATATATCTATTTTTGCCCATCCCTGCTCAGTGGTTACTTAAGGACTGCCTCCGTCTGGAGACATCGTCCAGTCAGAGCTGCTGCCGGCCAGCTGTCGCCCGATTTCCTAATGTCCGCTTGTCACTTTACTGCCACCACACAACCTCGAAATGTGCCTGGGTGGCCACTGACCGATGTCAGCTTTTAGAGAAAAATTGTCCGATCACTGTAAAACTTTGAACCTTTTCTTAAAACCTCTGCATTTAGGTCGCTGCGGGGTGACGTTTTGGGGTACGTGACTGGAGTTTCATAGGACTCTTTGTAGCTTCTATTTTAACTGTTGGGTCAAATAAAATCACATATAAGTCACACCTAAGTATAAGTCGCACCCCTGGTAAAACAATGCACCAACAGTAAAAGAAAAACTGCGACTTGTACTCTAAAAAAATGCAATAATCAGAAATTTAACTCAAAAATGACTATTTTGTGCATTTGTGTGAGTTTTTGTGGGCCAAAATGAGCTCTTTTTAATCACAATATACATCATCTCTGTCATCTGGAGTAACTGTATCTGCAGGGTTTAAAAAGTATTTGAACGCAGCTAAAGCCTAAAGTAAGGTCACAATGAGGCGTCAGAACAGATTTTTTTATCTTGTTTTTCGAGGTGATCTGCTTGTCCTCTCTCTTCCATTCCTCATGTTGGTTGGTGTCTTTATTTGCTTCTCATACTGCTGTGTATAGTATGTCTCCCTGCGTTCTCTCCATTTGCGTTCCTGTGGGGGTTCTCACGGTTTTTTATCTGCTCCTTCCTGTCTGACACAGGTCCAGCAACGTGGGCCATGGCCACCTCCAAACCCGACATCATGATTATCCTGCTCAGCAAGCTCATCGAGGAGGGGGACAACTTCTACAAGGTCACAAAACCAGCTGCAGCATTTAACTGCTACACAACGCTGAACTTTTCTTGATACATTTGAAATGTTTTAGGTTTTCTTTTTCCCAGCAATGCTTTAAAAATCTCTGTTTAAACATCCTAAAATGTGTTCTATGAGATTTTCGCAAAACAAAGGAAAATTTAAATTTGGGAAATCATTAGAAATTGCAATACTTGACAATTTCTCAAACATTCCAGTTTCATCCTCATTTCCACATTTAAATACAATGAGTTTGCCAAAACTTTAATTACAGAATCACAAGAATTTTAGAGTGAACTTTCTAACAATGAGATGGTGTCAGTGGGGTGGCAGCACCGCAGCAGGGGGGTGGCTGGAGGTTGGCAGTCTGAGATCGGTCGATCATCTGACAATTTTTGGGGACCTTGGAGACCCTCCCATTAGTCCATTATCATGCTGCTGCCTTCCTCTCACTGGACTGCCACCCCGCAACCTCAAAATGTGCCTGGGCGACCACTGACCCATGTAAAAAATCATCCGGTCGTCGTAACATTTGGTGCTCAAAGCGCAGGTTTTTAGAGGAATGCTCAGAGATTTGTGAAGGGAGCTAAATACCACTTTTGGGGTTGTTTTTGTGAGGAATTCTCAAAAAAGTGAATTTTGCATTATATGGGCCTTTTAATTTACCCTTAAGGAAAATAGAAATATAAAGAGAAACTAGTGTTTTCTCAAAAAGTGAAATAGTAATTAACTTTTCACAGAAGCTTGTTTTACTTTCCAAAAATTGCATTTTCTCTTGATATACCTAATAGGTTTACTTTGGTTTTTCATGCTTACTACTGCTGTAAACTTGAACATAAAGATTCATTCATTGGTTAATGATCAAGTGGAAAAAATATTTAAAGAATATGCAAATATATATTTTTAGCAACTTCCCTCTGGAGTCCATTGTTGCGCAGCATAAGATAACATGTGCTTTAAACTCATGAAATCAATGAAGTAATCAGAAAAGGTCTGACTTTTTAACAACGTTTTGCTTAGTATTTAAAATTCTGGAGGGAGCACTGACTAAGTTCTAATTGGGGAACTGTTACCTTTGAAAAAATACTATGATTGTATTTATTTTCAGTCAAAGAGCCACTATGGAGGGGTAAAAGAGCCACGTGTGGCCCCAGAGCCTGAGGTTGTAGCCGCAGTCCAAACCTGCCATTTTATTTGGAAATGTCCTTGAAAAAGTTGTTTAACGTTTGCTATGATGACTTATAATCCAGTTTTAGGTCCATCACAGCACTGAGATGACACTCATCAAATCACAGACCAAATCTATGTCTTATTTTGTTGAATCTGAGTGGTACTTATGGTACTGCAGTTCATTCCAGCTGAACTCTCTTATTTTGAAGTCAAGATGTACTTTATGGAAATGGGTAACTGTGTCTCAGACCAAAGGACCTTGACCTGTAAGGTCCCCCAGGGCTACATCTTGGGACTTCTTTTGTACTTGCTTTCTTTTGGTCAGCTGTTAAGTGGCAATTTTACCACAGTTTTGCAGGTGACGTTTCTCACCCCTAGCAAGTAAATATGGATCAGTGGACTCTGTCTGTCACTGCATCCAGCAGATCACTGACTGGATTCTACAGATTGTATTGCAGTTTAACACAGACAATCATATTTGGCCTAAGAAAGGGTGTTAACACCTTTAGTCTCTTTCGAAGTCTGGTTCTGAGTCAAGTTAAAAATATAAGGTTAACCACAGATTGTGAACAGTCGCATTAAATCCATAACATCATTAGCCCAGGAACTTCAAGAGCATCAGTTCTGTCCTCAGATCGTTGCACTGCCTCCCTGTCACTCAAAGAAAAGGCTTTTAAAAAGCTCTGCTTGTCTTCAGGTTTCTCACTGGCTTAGCACCAAACTCTGTCTCTGACATGCTGGTTCCTTAAAGACTTTAGACTCTGAGAAGCTCAAGAACATCAGACTCTGCTTGTGTCCAGTCAGGACCAAACTCAGTGAAGCAGCATTTTATTTTGAAGGATTTAAAACTTCAACAAGCTTTAACTTTAGTCAAATCCAATTCCTTCTCAGCTCAGCTTATGATGGCTGAAAGTTTTTTATTGCACTCTTTTCTTTTAGTCGCATTTTAATGATTTAAATTGTGATTAATTTGACTGTTTCACTGTCATACTTCATGTCATTTATGAGTTATCTTGAGTATAATTTGTTCTGTACAACTAAATTTGCCCAGCCTATTTGAATGAAGTAAAAAGAAAAGAATTTCAGCTAAAATGGAGCCTTTTTCTTTTGCAGAAGGGGAAGGTTAAGGAGGCAGCTCAACGTTATCAATACGCTTTGAAAAAGTTTCCTCGTGAAGGCTTCAGTGAAGATCTCAAGACGTTCAGAGAACTCAAAGTGTCTCTCTTCCTCAACCTGTCCCGATGTCGCAGGAAAATGAATGTAAGCACACATGGATGTTTACTGGAGGTCATTTCTATTTCTTCATCTTTTAAAAGAAAAATGTCATTATGTTACTTTCTCACGCATTTTAAAGCGACATTATGCAAAAATATTACCAACAGTTAAATGGCTGCAAAAATGTCATGTGGACTACATTTTTAAGATTTTTAATTTGTCATATACATTTGGTTGTTGGATATTAAATTTTAAATTAAGAAATTAAAACATTAAGTTAAATTAAATTTTTTTTTAAAAGTTAAAATAGTAACAAAAATATCTACTGTGAGATCATTGTTTCCTCATTTCATTTCTTAAGTTAATTAAAATATTCAAACTGTTGATAAAAAATTACTGTATTTATTACAGGGATACAAAACCTACACAATTAAAGTCAAGGACATTGAAATTAAATGTTGACACAAAACCTTCATTACTTTTTCCGTCTAAATGTGAAGGATATCTCGTGATGTCATTAACGACTCACTCCAATTATTATGATCTATTGTTAATGAGTTCCAAGTGGGCCTTTAATTATGATTAGGCTATTTTTAGCCAAAATCAAAAACCTGTGTCATTTTCTAGGACAAAGTTTCTGCAGAGCGGCAGAAGTCCATTAGAAATTTTACTGGAGCAACCCCCGCCCCCTTTCCCCTCTTTGTTTCTGAGAGCTCTGTGTTTAGAGCAGGGAGCTTTATGGCCCATTTTCTACCTCACAGAGGTGTTCTTTTTTAAACTACGTTTTTTTGTCTGCAACAATTTGAATAAAGAATTACTCTTAAGCTTAATTGTTTTATAAATGTCCTCCATTGTCAGACAACTGCCACAAGAACATGTTAAAAACACCATTTGGATTGGAATGAGTCTTTAAAGAAGTTTCCAGTGCTTGGTAGAAAGTCATGTCAAATTTGTGTATGTTTTTAAATAGTTTATCATCTACTGCTTTGACAGTAAAACAACTCATTTGGATGGAAAATTTGTTTTCTTTTGAATAAATCCAGATTTGTTCTTTGAAAATGTTTATGTTTTCACTGCTAACACGTGCTCTAAACACCAAAAAGTGCTGCTGTCTTTATTTCATTTGCATTTATTGTTGATGCTTCTTGTTTTGTGTTTTTCATTTTCCTTATTGCTTATGTTTTCAGGACTTTGGGATGGCTGAGGAATTTGCTACCAAGGCACTTGAACTGAAACCAAAATCCTATGAGGCATATTATGCCAGGGCCCGTGCCAAACGAAGCAGCAGGTGTGCTCTTTGTTCCTTGTGATTTTTACCTTTCAGTCTTTTCATTTCAATATTTTCATATTTTCCACAACGAAGTATTTTGATTTGAAAAAAAAAAGAATACATGTATAATAAATAAAGTCACAGTATTATGAAAAAAAATTAATTTTAAGAGAAAAAAATTCTAAAACAATCAGGGAAAAGAGCCAATATTATATAGTATAAAATGAGAATTTACAAGATCCATCCATCCATCCAAAAGGCTGTTTACTATGAAAAATATAATTAACAAAAAAGAACCAATAATGTGTTTCAGAATGAGAGACATAGACCCCATTGTAAGTGATTGCTTCAACATTGGTTTCACAAATAAGGAAATATGAAATCGTTTATTGAGTCAACATTGAAAAGAGTGTGCAGGATTCTGGGCCTCTTCAGAAGAAGATTCTCGACCCACAAGGAGTGTCAGAGATCTGATGCATGTGGTACATGGGTTCCTATATGGTACTGATATGATATGGTGATAATGGCATCACCACAGGTTGCTGTATTGATGAATTTAGTCGACAAGCAGTTTAGACGGAGGCTTACGCAACCTTTATTTTCAAAAAAGCAAAGCTTTTTCAATGTTAAATTACAACTTTTTTTTAATAAATGTACAACTATATTCTCTTAAAATTATGACTATTTTTTCTTAAAGTATTACTTAATTCTCATAAGATTACAACTTTTTTCTTGTAAACTTGCATCTTTATTCTTTTGAATTTACGTTCATTTTCTCCTTAATTTACGACTTTACTCTCGTAAATTTGCGACTCTCTTCTCATATACATAACATAATATTACAACTTTATTCTTGTAACGATGCAACTTTTTTCTCATAAATTGATAACCGTCTTCTCGTAAAGTTACCATTTTTTTCTTATAAATTTATAAATTTAAACTCATAAAATTAAGAGTTTCTGATAAATTTATGACTATTTTCTTATAAATTCACAACTGTACACTTTCGTAAAATTACAACTTTTTTCCATAATATTACGACTTTATTCTTGTAAAATTAAAACTTTTTCTCATTAACTTTATTCTGGTAAATGTGTTCATTTTTTTTCATCTTCATTGTGGCTCTAATACTGTTGTAGTTTTCAAAATAAAATGACCAAATTAAAAAGCAGAGTGGTTTTATTTTTCAGACAATTTGCTGAAGCCTTAGAGGACCTGAATGAAGCCATAAAACAGTGCCCCAACAACCGAGAAATCCAGCGGCTGCTCCAGAGGGTGGACGAGGAATGTCACCAGCTCAATCAGGAGGACCACCAGCAGCAGGAGCTGGAGCTGGAGCCCCCACCCTCCCCGCCTCCTACGCCTCCCCCAGAAGAGGAGGATGTCCTGTCAATGCCTCTTCCACCTCCCCCAGAGCCCCGTCTGGAGGACATGGAGCCTGTCCAGGACCTCTTTGAGGATGAGGACTACCTGGAACAGGAGTTGGAGGCCATGTCAATTAATCTGCCCCCACCTGACTCTCTCAGCAACCCGTCCAGTCTTCCTGTCATTCAGAGCCCACCGCTGTCCCCCACGCATACAGATCAACTTTATATGGTTGGAGGCTCGCCAATGGGCCAGCCCTATGAGTACCACCCCACCTCCTCCTCCATGTCCTCCCCAACTCGTGGAACATACCAAACAACATCCCCCTCTCTGTCCCCTACGCATCAGAACTCCCACTACCGACATAGTCCTCCTCACACATCCCCTGTACACCAGTCATCCTACCGCTTCAGCCCACCCCCTATGGGCAGTGGGGGTCAGGGGATGGACCATCAGAGCCCACCTCCCTCCCCTTTACGTCGAGCTGCTCAATACAGAGCCAGTCCGCCACTAGAAAGCGTTTGCATGTACAGGTCCCAGTCTGGGTCACCTGTACGCTACCAGTCAGAGCAGCTACCTGGGCGACCCAAATCTCCTCTTTCAAAGATGAGCAGCCAGCGTTCATTCCAGCTGAGCTCACAGCCTTCTCTATCTTCCCACCACCACCAAGCTCAAGGTCTTCGCCTCCAGCCCTCAATCGCCCAAATAGTCCGCACAAACCAGCCTAGCAACGTGATGGGTAGCAGCAGCTTTGGCGGTCAGTTAGGCCACTCCATGGGTGGCCGATACCAAGGAGGTTCTGTTGACGTGGAGAGCCGCCTGGTGTACCAGCCTTCCCTAGATGGACGGTCTATGCCCCAAGTCCAGGCCAGTCTCAGCTCTGGGGCCCTCTGTCAGCACGGTGGCCGAGGAGGGGTTATGGAGTCAAACCTGTTAAAAGATGAGCTACCCCAGCGCCCCTCCTCTGCCTACCGCGCCAGCAGTGGAGGCCCGGGGGGCATCAGATACAACCAGACGCCTCAGATAAGCCGCAGTCAGTCGGCTGCCTACTACCCCGTCTCCGAGCATGTGCTGGAGCGGGCCAATGCCATGCCTCCCTGTCAGCTGGGCTCTCCTGAGATCCCCCATATGATGAGACGCCCCGTCAGCGCCAATACTACAGAGATGAAGCAGCATGTGCCCACCCCCAGGCCTCTCATCCATTCTCAGAGTGTTGGCCTGCGATTTTCCCCCTCAAGCAACAACATCTCAACTGGATCTACATCCAATTTAGGACCGGGCTTCAGACCTTCCTCTTCCATTCAGCAGATGGAAATTCCTTTGCAGGCCACATACGAACGCAGCTGTGACGACATCTCCCCCATTTCCCCCTCACAGGGCGGTGGGGGGCTGTACCAAGGCGAGAGCACCCGCTCTAGAAACACTCCATTTATGGGCATCATAGACAAGACCGCACGGACTCAGCAGTACCTTCATCAGCCCTCTCGGTCCAGGGCTATGACATCCATGGATTCCGCTATTAGTCCAACCTCGCCTGGTCAGCTGGTCCAGCAAGGCTCCACCTACAGTCCCCCACCCTCGTTGGGCAATATAGCCTACTACAACAAGACCAACAACGCCCAAAATGGTCACCTGTTGGAGGAGGACTACTACTCCCAAACCCCTTCTCTGGGCAAGCTGACCAACGGCTCCCGTGGTAGTGGCGATATTCTGGAGCGGGTCAGCCAGGTGCCCACCTACCCAGACGTGAAAGTGGCGAGAACTCTGCCTGTTGCACAAGCCTACCAGGACAACATGTACCGCCAGCTTTCACGCGACTCCCGAACCCAAGGCCCCACCTCCCCCATCAAACCAAAGAGACCGTTTGTGGAGTCGAATGTGTGACGGGCTGCTTGTGATCGGACAGTTGGACTTAGTGAAGGAGAGCGTGGAAGAATATTTATCTCAACAGCTAATCCGTTTATGTGTCACGGACAAACTCATTCCATGGAACTCACGAGGGAAATTCCAGAGGAACATGCAGCTGGCTCCATTTAGCAAACTAGAGGTCATCCTGGAAAAACGCCATGGAAGGGATTATTTCATCATCATATTCTGCACACGAGTTCAATGACAGGAGGGTTCTGGGATCTCATTCTCAATCACAGACCGTTGCACTTCCAAAACGCGGCATGGCACAAAGTTCCCACAAGTGACTTCAATGAATGGAACTGAAAGAGTACCCGTAGGACTCTATTGTGGACTTGTTTCCATCTTCTTTTCTTTCAAAGTGTGCTCTTAATCAAGTTTGCTATTAGGCGCTATTCTATAAAATACAGTCCTATCTCTTCAATACAGTACATTGCTCAGAAAAATACCAATGGCTCATGAGTCAATACCTATAGAAAAAAATAACAATATTTATAAAGAAGCTATATATTGTACATAGAAATAAAGCAAAACATAGTTTGCATTTTAAATTGCCTCTGCCTCTGCTAGACATGTGGAAGTGGAAAACCGGCCACTGTAAGGAAGGAATGAGGAATTCAGACCAACTTTGACGCATAATTACCTCTTTTGTGTCTTTTTATCGCACGACATGGCAATACCCTGCAGATTTTGTTTTTAACGAAAGGGCGGACATTTTTTTTTAATGTCCACTCATCCTTCAAGCCTGTTAAATCTTTCAAAAGCCTGATGTTTTCTTCTTTTTCAGCAGTTTTCTCAAATGTTTGATTGTCTGAAGTCGCTCCTAAATCAAAAACGTGCCACTTTGTTTGATTGGATCTGCAGGAATTGTGACATTTTGTGAGCCATTTCCGTTTGTTGGAACCAGGGACGGAGATAGAACATTTTATATGGGGGGAGGGGGGCAGAAATCTTCGGTAGGGTGGCAAATGGGAACAGCAGATTGGACAATCGTTAAAATAAAAGGATCAAACCTACGTATTTCTAAAAGTCTTATTATTGTTATTCTTATTCATACTAAAACAGCAGATTACTGCTTAAAAAAGCCTGTATTGATTATTTCTTTAATCTTTGACTATAATGATTCTAATATTGACTCAAAAATTTGAAGAGCAAAGCATTTTGCTGGGGGGGCAGCTGCCACAGCATGCCCACCCATCCCCCTAGCTCCGCCCCTGGTTGTAACCACTATTCAAAGAAAAGAAAATATGTGTTGACGTTCTGCCCATATAAAGCAAAGTTCCTAAACCTCCAAAAAGCTAAAGCATTGAAATAGATTTAGGAGACAAATTATAATTTGGTTTTTAATCTGTGGATTTACATTTCTTCAGCATCGAGAGCCTTTTGGAGTATTTTGTGGTTGCCTAAGCTGTCGAACCGCTCGAAACAAAAAGGCACAGTGTGCTAAAAGAAAAGAGTGGAGAGCTGGTTCGCCATTTTTAGGTTTATTTTTGCGCTATCATTTCAATGTGGGAAACTGGTATTTAGCGCATCGTTGAAGAAGCACACGCACACTAAGCTGCAAAACGTATATCTAAATGTCTGCCTAATTACAACTGGCAAAACCTACCAAATACATCATTTTAGCTAATAGTAGATCTAAGTTTTTGATGTATTTTCTTTTCAAAATGATTACTTTTAAACCGACTTTTTATGTTGTGTTCTTGGTGAAATATAAAGTATCAACGCCTTTATATTTTTGTCTAATAAAACTATCTGTTACAATATTTGCTAAATATAACAATACAGTATAAGCAGGATGATATTAATGAGTCCAGGTTTGCACAAATAGCTGTGCTACTCAGAAAAGGAAGGTGCAATAACTGTTTTTGGGCCTTAGGATTGTTAACCCCCATTCATTCAATTAACTCTGTGAACAGAAAGCTCTCATTAGAGGTTTTAGTTTGTTTTTTCATCTGTGTCAGAGTTGCCTTTCTTCCTCCTTTGTGGTAGTGATGGGTAAGAGCTCAGCAGCTACAAGCAAGCAAATTCATAACCCTTTAAGTTTTTGATTTTTTTGTCTTCATCTATCCTCACAATACTTTTTTTCCCAGTCATTTCTGCTCAAAGAATGCTTCGCTTTTAACTAAGGGTGCACTTTATATATGAAACTTAACGCTCTGATGGCTAAATTGGAAGAAAACGGGTGGAGTCATGTGTCCGATTGGTGATGCATGATTTTCATAACGCAGCGATGGATTACCGTATGACCCAAAACAAATAATAATCTGCAGACTCACTCTAGCACAAGTTACTGAAACTGGCTCTGGTATGTTTTTCCGTCCAACTCGGGTTTGTTCTATCTCTCGAGTGGCCAATCATTTGTCATGTCATTAAAAGCTCTGAATCAACCAGTGGGATGTGCCAGTTTTGAGCACATTTGGGAAATAGTCAAAGCTACTGCAAAAAAATAAGACGTTTTAGGAGTTTTTTAAAAAAATCCATATTTGGAGTTTGCTTCAAACAGGTGTGGAATAAGAGTCATATTCAGATTGTTTGTATATGTTGGCAACATTATGGAGTGTGTGTGAAACATTTTATTGGGATATATGATGAAGAAAATCTATAAAAGAGACCGTTTCTCCTGATTGTCTCCCGTTTGTCCTCACCTGCAACCGGAGATGCCCTATTTATCTTTACCGGAATGAAGGTTTAGACTGTAAAATATTTCATTTAAACAAGACTTTCTAAGCAGATGCTATCTGAGAGTGTGTGCGCTTCGGAGCAGTTGTATATTAGGTTGCTGTAAATAGTCCAGTGCATGCTCTTTTCTTTCCATGAGCTCAAGCAGAAACATGTACAGAGGTGTGTCTCTGGTGTGCGCGATGCAACGTAGGGGGTCAGGATAAGGAGGCTTTACTGCCGTTTCCTGAACCGCTCCTTATCATTTTCCCCTCAGTCTCGCCAGAGGAAAAGGGTTTCCTTTCGTTTTATTTTAATGTATTTGCTTGCTGAGCAGAGTTCTCTTGTCTGTAAATGTGAGCTTTCAGATCGCTGTGATAAAGTTTCATTAAAACAATAAAAAAAAAACAAAGAAAAATGTGTTTTTATCTCACAACTGATTGTAATATGTACAGTCTATCCTATGTATTGGTAAAAAATGAAGTTATTTATAAATGTTATCAACTAAAGCATGTCATTTCTTTATTTTTACCCATTTCTGCATTACATTCAGTTTATGTATTGTGCAAAACAAAAAGATTCATCACTTTTTTCTTTTCTGATTGGCTAAAAAATATACATATTTTTAAAGGTGACTCAGTGAAATGCTTAAAATGACCCTTTTTAAGGGTTTTGTCCATTTTTGGGGAGAACAAAAAATGTAAATGATGGAAACTAAAACAAATTTTCAATTATTCTAAAAAATAAATAAATAAACCTGCCCATTCCAACTCATTCTGTTAAATATTTACACTTCAGGCTTAAGTAGCCTTCTCTTTAAATATAAAGAAAAGTTACTTTGCCCGATAACTCACAAAGCAGAAAAAATGTAAACTAACTTAAAAAAAAGTTTTCCCCAAGTTTTGGAGAAAAAGAAAGAGTTTTTGGTCTTTGGTGATGTGTGACATTCTATGAAGCGCTTCTAGTCTTTCTTCTTTTTGTGTGTCAGAAGGTGCACCAGCCCGGGTACAAACACCATGACAATCTGAGGGACAAGAACAAATTTGACAAAGAACAGACAATAGAACAGGCCCTGTGGTTTAACAGGGAGTGGCAGGCGGTTGACGTGGTAGAGTCCCATCGACGAAACGGCCAAAGATAATGCTCTGGGCGCCCACGGCAGAGACCATCCGCCTGGCTTCCAGTACTGGGCCAGCCCCAAACCTACAAGCGCCCCACAGTCACGGGTCAGAGAGGAGAATGGGGCAGTGTCCAAACGGACCCACTCCACACGGCGGCACCACTTCTTCGCCAAAGAAATTGACCTGAACGAATCAGAACCCAAAGCAACTGATTGGTTAATTATGACTGTAAAGAAGCGCTCTAATACAAGAGACTCTGGGTAATTCTCACCAAAAGATGTCAACTCCCAGCTGCTGCAATGCAACGTTGAGTACCAGGGCGGTGAGCATCAGACCAATGCTGACGCTCCAGAAGAACAGCAGGGGGCGACATTCTGGAACCGTGCTCCTCAGAGTGACCCCCAAAAGGAGCCCTGAGAAGAATCAGATGGTCAGATGGAGATTATAAAAGACTTTTAGTTACACATATATTCAAATGTCTGTCTTTATATGGGTTGAAATGAAAAATTATGTCATTAAGGCAGACCTGTGAGGCAGCCAGCAATGACTTGATGAGGGAAATGGGCGAGGATGAAAATCCTGGAGATTCCAACTGCAACCAGAACCGCGACATAAAGCATGCTGGGAAACGCTGATATCACCAAGCTGAAAGCACATTTAAAAAAAGACTTGGTTAAAAAAAAAAAGTTTCTACAAGATAATGTTTATTCTATGGACAGACCCACCTGTGAGTACGGGAGTAGACGAATGACCCCAGTGACGAGACAACAACCCACCACACTGCTGCTGTCACCATCGCATGTCCAGACGGACTGCCTGAGAGACGGACACAAGCTTTAGACTTCCCGCTGCTGTCTATCAAACGGGCGGCATATTTCTTTCTGAGTTTCTCACCTGGTCCGGTTTCACAAGTGGAAGGAAACTGATGAACGTGGGGTTGGTTGGTTTTATTGTACAGACCCGATTCGCCAATCCACCAATATGGCCTTTCACCAAACAGCATCCTGAGGGTGAAACGCAGAAAAAAAAAGATGATTACTTCATATAACTGTAATATTGAGGGAGTTTGTACGTTGTTTTTTTTTTTTTTTTAAACTTTCCTCACAATTGCTTAGATATTGAACGCATTTAACATCATTTTTATTCATAAATTGATTTTTTTCTGCTCTCAAAAACGGCGTGTAATATTTGTACCCTCGTTAAGCACATTTGAATCAACGAACGTTCTAATCCACATTTATTTTCATCAGGTGTGCTAGACAAAGAAAAGGGGTAGAACGTGCACGGCGGGGGTATTTGAGGACCCGCGTGGAGGAAAAACTCCTCTAAACAAATACAACTTTTACCAATTCCCCAGAGATTGGGTTCCGCCGATATGTTCCACCCGGACTATTTAAAGGGGCGGACTGCAACGCTGTCCGGAAGCTAACGTGTTTACCAAAAGAAAATAACTACGGATTTTAAATTTATTCGTGCAAATACGAATAACAAATGTATATATAGACCAAAAAGCAGCGCTACAAATTTGTTAACTGTCATGTTATTTAACGGTAGTACATTGGATACAAGTTAACGTCCTAAAATTAAATGAAACAGCTCAACTGTCGATCTTACCATTTAAACACTAGGTTTAACCACTCCGATATAGCCGCCACCCAAACAATCGCAACTCCAGTTCGTTTGCTGATGAAATAAGCAAAAGGAAAGACGAGCAGAAAGGCAGCTTTGGGATCTCCAAGAAGAGTGACAGTAAGCCAAAACTTTTCTAGATGACTCGTCTGCTCCTGGAGGGTTTCGGCCACCCAAATACCGTGGGTATACACGGTCTCCATTCACAAACTCTGTTTATTTTAAAATGTATAGACCGAAGATGCAGCCGTCGTATATTGCATATCAAAAACCCGAGTTGTAGCGCTTGTGTATTCTGTCGCTAGGGGGCGCTGAGACGAGACCATTTGTGGGGGAAACAACAGTTAATGTTGACAAAGGCACACATTTCTACTAGAATATATATTTTTAAATTACCATCGAGTCAAAAACATTTTCTCTTTGGATTGTTTTTTAAATCTAAAATAGTTGTTTTAATTTGTTCCTTTGACATGAAGGACCGGCACATGTCGTACAAGCCACGCCCAGATTTCTTCCCTACGACATCACGCTGCCTTACGTACAGCAGGCGCTCCGGTTTCCTGGCGGAGAAGATGGCGGCTCCTGGACCGGGGGAGTATTTTAGCGTCGGGAGCCATGTCTCTTGCCTCACCTGCCTAGGCCAACGTCTGCAAGGAGAAGTTGTCGCATTCGATTACCAGTCCAAGATGTTAACTTTGAGTATCCTTACATATTTTTCGTGTCGCTAGCAGCCTTGCTGGCCTGCTTGGCTGCAAGGGGCCTCTAGGGTAACCGAAAATATGTCAAATAGTGCTCCGCGCAGGCGTAATTGGTGGGAGCTCAGATACACATCGTTGTTAGTTTTAATTTATGTATAATTGTCAAGATGGTTCTTTAGCTATTTCGTATCAATGGAAGACCAATATGATAAACGCCCGTGTGCTGAAACGCGTCCAGCGAACCTGGCGGGTCGTGTGAGTGTTTTGAATCCTCTAATAGTATTGCCAGGCTTGGACATGGATCACTATCTGGCAGCGAAACCTCGTAAGGCATCATGGCTGTGTGCTTTCAACGGCCGGAGCGGCTTGCTAGTTAGCGGGCTAACGTGACATTCGCTGCATCCCGCACCGGTTTGCGTATGCCCACGCGCATTTCGCTGCGTGTAACGCCGTTACTTTAAGACACCAATCGTTGTTTTGTCAAGTTTTTTTCTAAATGAGTGGTAGCTACCCTTGTTAGCCACTGTTAATTTCGCTGTTAGCTTGGCTAGCATGCTAAGTTCCGTCGAAACCACCACTGCCGCCGCTGTTAAACATCTCAATTTACGTTTTATATGTTCAATATCTTCGTGTCAGGTTAGTCGCCCTTCAATTTTGTAACTTTAATGATTTTTTTCGAGTAATGCCACATGTCGGTGACAATGTCATTTGGGGTTGAGGTGGGCAGCATCATGGGCTAATGATTACAGACAGCCTGTGCTGGCCGCTGAACTTGCCTACACCCATTCATTCTGTGTCACACAGAGTGATTCATAAAATCTGTCTCTAAACGAAACCCATGACTGCGTTTTTAAATGCCGTTCAGACTTAAAACATTTGATATTTAATTTTTGTTGGTGTAACAGAAAATTTAGATCCGAGGCTTTTATTGTGTAGGTATTCATTTTTCTTTCTTCCTGGAGAAAAACATCTTGTACAATTCCTCCCAAATGCTGTAAATTAAGTGAAGGGGTGTAAATTGTTACTAATATGTAAGACTCAAACGTTAAAGATACTGATACAACATTGTTCAATTTTTATTGTAAAAATTTGGCTTTTACGCAAACAAACTGGTTTTGTTAAAGACCCACTCTGATGAAAATTGTGATTTAACATGTTCTTGGGGCGTGTTTTTTTGATAATGGTGGACACATAAAGAAAGTTAAGCTTAAAATGGCATTTTTGAGTATTTCTTTATTCAAATAGTCATGAATCAGGAGCAGACGAATGTGACGTAGAAGCTACAATAGGCGAGCTACAGGCTCCCTGCCTCGCTTCATTTCGATGCACAAAATTGTAGACAACTAAACGTCTTCGTTTTCCTGGCATCTGATTCAACTAGCTCCAATATTGCTCGGCAATTTTGTTGGACTGTTAACGTTAGCCTGGGGGTTGTAAATGGCTTTAAGTTAGCGGGAAAGCATGTAAACAGATGGATGATGGGAAACAAGGACAGGCTTACTCACCACCAGCCCCATCCCCAATTCGAAGATGAATTTTTAATGAACTACTGCCACTTTTTTATGTTTGGCTAAAAAAACAAACAAAAATACTGGTATAATCACAATTAAGACCACTGGGAACGCTTTCAAAATTGATTTAAAAAATGGTCGAGATGGGAATTTAAGAATTCTAGGTCGATGTCTTCAAGTAAAACAATTTCCTAATAGTTTAAGCCTATTTATTGTTTCCCATCTTTACTTTTGCCATTTTGTATATTTATGCAGCCAACTTCATACAAAGCGGTTAGTGTTTAAAAAGCCAATTGAGAATAGCTTTTTCTATTGGACAAGTCCAACAGACTACCCTGTGTTGACTGAAAGTGAAAGAGGGTTTTTGTGCGCTGATGCTGGGGACTGTCAGTGTTCCTAAAGTTACATTTTTTGTTGTTTCTTTTTGTGTAACCATCTGTAATTGGACATGACCTTAAACCATTTATATGCTGAACTTTGTGAAAAATCATCTTATTGCAAAGCATTTCAAATGCCTTTTTTTACACATACGATATAAGTATTTGAATTATCTTTAAGTGAAAAGTTCTGTGGAACTTACAAAAGTAGCCCCTCCATTATGTTTCAATGGCAAATCACCATTTATTCATGTTTGTAATGTTTTCAATGAAAATATTAATATTTTTTGTTTAATTTTTGAGATATTATTGCAACGTTGTGTATCTTAACTTACAACTTCAAAGAATGTGCTTCCTCCAGTGGCAAGCCAAACCTGCACGACGTCATCCTGATCAACTTAGCCTATGTTTCTGAAGTGGACATAATTAATGACCGCACTGAGACTCCTCCTCCACTAGCATCACTGAATGTTAGCAAGGTAAGCCAGCCCATGTTTATTTTGTTGCACCACTGTTGTGACTATTAAGAATGTTTTTATTCATGTCAATAATATTTTTGAGCTGAGTTAAAGCTCTGTGAAGCTGGGCTGAGACACTGTTGTTTTCCGGTTTGGGGATGGATGGCATCAAATTGTCTTTTTTTTAAATTTTATTTTTAAAGCAAACTTCATCTAAAACATTTGGTGAACGTTTCTATCAGTAAGTGAAGGAGCTGCAAATGTCTTTTCTGTCAGTGATTAAGGTCCCCTTATAATAGGGATGGAAAGATTCACTGATTTGAAGCAGTGCTTCATCGTGACGTTGAGGATGCAACTGCACTGCTAGCTTCAGTGTGCATCTGATACAATTTGTGGCTAAATGCACAATGGATATTTCCTAGTGTCTCGTTGGTATTAAAGTGATTACATTGATTACTACACAGTTTGTCTCTTGTGCTCTCGTGTTTCCAACATACACTGAATGCACCCTTTATATTTGGTTCATAAAACAAACAAGCTGCAGTTAGAAAACCTTTGAATGCACAGGTGAAATGGAGATCTGAATACTTTTTTTCAAACAACGTGGTCCTGCTTTAAAATAAGTTGGCAGCACTATTAAACACATGAGTAGTAGCATGCCACAGATATCTCAGACTGCGGTCTTCAGACCTTTGGATGCGTCAGAAGAATTTCAGCTCAAACAAGAACAGTCTGTTCAGCAGCAGAATGGGCACTGCACTGTGTTGAAGTTATTTGAACAATGTACGTTTATGCTACAAAAATAAAAAATGATTGAATGATATGTTTTAACCAAATTTTTAAGCTATAGACAGGGAGGTCTATTAATTAGAGGACCTGAGGCCAATTGTGTGGAGAAAAACTTACCTGTTTTGCTGTTTAAGAAGCTTCTGTTTTTGAAAATAGCCTTTCATTAGGGAGAAACTAACAACATATTGTCCTCAAATCAATAATTGATCATCAGGAATGAATCTGATTCAAATGTATCAGAGGATTTCAATGTATTTTTAATGCTGCTAGCATATTTTACAGCATCAATCTTAATGGTGGGAATTCACATCCTTAGTTCACACAGCCTGGTTTTTGGATCACTTTTGCTCAATGACCTTGTGATAGACCCGTCCACCTTGAGACTGAAAGGTTGAGTTCAATTCCATGGTAGTCATACTGTTGACTAAAAATGGGACTCAATGCGTCCCTGCTTGACACTCGGCAATAGGTGTTGCATTGGGGGTTAAACTACATAATGGTTCCTTAGTGCAGGTGTGTCTGCAGCTCACCACTCTCTGAGGAGATGGGTCAAATACAGAGAAGGAATTTCACACACCTGGGTGCAGGACAGCTAATGGGCCTTTAACTTTAGCATGAACTTTTTGTTTCCTCATCTTTCGCAAGCGCACAAAAAGTCATTATTCATTTCAGCCCATGTTGCAAGTCTGTAACCATCCTGCAGGGTAGAAAAAAGGATTTATTAAATCACCAAAAAAACGTGTCAATCATCACAAGACTCATTTAGTAACTGATTCTGCAATTAATGATTATTGCATCTAATGACTCAGCAATTTATTGTTGTAACCAGACTGAGACTCCTATAGAAACAGTGCTGCTTTAACAAACGCCAGTTTTATTGTTTTAAGTTCATTCTTGCTTAAATTCCATATTTAAAAGAGCTTGAACTGAGTTTACTTTGTGTTTCGGTGACAATGAGATGGCTTAGGATCCAGCTCAGCCATAGCTTTCCACAACAGGAGTTTGAGTCATAAACCAGTAAACTGAAAGGTTAAAAACCTGCTTAACAATGCTGTCAGGCTCACTACTTGACGCTAAGACTGCTTTTGTGCTCTTCATTTCTTCACAGCTTGCCAATCGAGCGCGGACAGAAAAGGAGGACAAGCTGTCCCAAGCCTATGCAATCAGTGCTGGGGTTTCTGTGGAGGGCCAACAGCTATTCCAGACTATTCATAAAACGTAAGATCATCTTTCCTGTCATCTTACAACAGCCAGGCTAGATATACAACCTCATCTTTTATCAAAAAACTATATTCATTTAAGTTCTCAACTACTGGTAACTGGTGTCTTTAATTTTTTGCAACATTATTTGGCCTAAATGAGTTATTCTCTGGCGGTTGTAATTAAATTAACATTTTTTCCCCTGTTTTTTTCAGCATCAAAGACTGTAAATGGCAGGAGAAGAACATTATTGTGATGGACGATGTCATAATCTCACCGCCTTACCAGGCGGAGAACTGCAAAGGCAAAGAGGGAAGCGCTTTAAGTCATGTACGCAAAATAGTAAGTATGATTCTGTTCTTCTGCACATTGTTTTTATAAATATTCCTTTTTGTGGCCCATCGCACTCAGGCTGTAGAGTAGGTAAAGGGCAGAGTTGACTGACATACTTCTCTTTCAATGCACACTGTCATACCTTTATTTTGGAGACACAAATGCACAAGCTCAGCCCTATTGCTTCTGTCACTAAATCACCTATCACTAAAATTATACAGCCTTTTAAAAATCTTATATACAGTCGTGCAAAACATAATAGAGGTTCTGCAGTCAGCGTTGTTAAAACCAGCAACATCACAGATTGCAGGAAAACGTGTTTGTTGATCAAAGTGAATCACGACCCTGATGGAAGTGAAGGTACCTAGAAGAGCAGTGATGATTGGGTAGATATGACAACTTTTTGGTGACTGTATTTGGACTTGGGTTATTAAATCCCTGCATATTTTCTCAGATATGATGATTGTAAAGTTTTCGTAGAAGTCCAGCTGCTGGAACATTGACTTTTTCACTCAGGAAGGAGATAAAAGAATTCCAGACAAATTTCAAAGTAAAAGTCACACAGGGACTGAACATTTTACCTTTGTGCAAAGATATTCACATATATTTTTTACATTTTGAATGTATTAGTATCTTTAAGTGTTAGAACAAAGCAAAATCTGACATTTTTCAGATTTTAATTTTTGTGTACACACAAATGAAAAAATACCTCAAAAGGATTTTTATACATTACAAAAAAATAAAATTCTTTTTATTTTTTTCCTACTCGACATTATTTTTTTCCTCTGAATATGAACAGTAGTGAGTCCTGGATGTTTTTAGTTGATTTTAGGAATTTTTTGAACATATGGTGTACCATACAGACAGATGTTACCCTCATCCGCTTGCTGCGAACTGCATGATTGTTTTTTTCCTTAAATATTTTCCCAGTTAATCTGTTTACCGCGCACCCTCATCTCCTCACAGCACTATTTAAAAAAAAAAACATTCGGCATAGACTAGAAAAAAAACTCCACGTTTGCCATGAGGAGATTAAAGTTTATCCCAACATCTGCCAGCGTTTTATTAGCCGAGACAGTCCTGACTGCACTTTGTTTCAGTGGATTGCTTTCCCTCGTCACTGCAGCCAAATCATTTCAGAGAAGTAATCATCATCATGGAATTCCTGAGAACGTGGCATTTGAACAATAAAATGCTACTGAGATGGGAAGCACTATCTTAAGATATGTGAAAGTCCCACTCCAATGGTCGTTCCCAGTGGTCTTTTATTATTATGCCAATATAATAAAAGCTTGTGGACGGCTATTTTCTCTAAAACAAGACTTTTGAGTTTTCTTCATGGAAAACTCTTGCATTCACATGTCTATGCGCAAGTTTCTACGATCGTATTCAGACTCTACGTACAAAACGTGCAGCCATTGAAGGCTTTTTAAAAGTTAAACTAATCAGGAACTGGGATTTGGTAGTGACATATGGGTGGTGTCCCTTTAACTCACAGAAGTGCCAACTGTTTTGACACTTGGTCATGGAAGAGAAATGAATAGCTGGAATTCTATGACCCCAAGTCTTTCATATGTCGGAATAGAGCTGTAAAAAGGGCAAGATTCACCAGATTTGCACCGCTTCGACATTTCACACTAAGCCTTTTCCAACTGTAGGTGACAGACGTGCACCAGTATTGGGTCCAACTTAAACACTGTATGCTAAATGCGTGTTTCTGTGCATATTGAAAAAGAGAAATCCCCACTAATGTCCTTTCTGCTTTGCTCCAACAGGTTGAGAAACATTTTAGAGACCTGGAAAGTCAGAAGTCCATGCAACGTTCACAAGCACAGCAAACACAGAAGGACTCCACTTTATCTTCTTGAGTTGGCAGCGTGGGTCGGCCAGAGACGGCGACGCAGGCGGTTCTGTTCCCACTGCCAGACAAAGTCGGCATTCCTTGTCCTCAGTCTGAGACCACAAGGAGGAGCGCTGAGGGCCCTGGATCCTGAAGATCAAAATACCATGAGAAAAAAAAGAAAAGACAAAAAAGAGAAGATTAAATCTTAAATTAGACTTTATAAAAAATAATTTAAAACATGAACCATAAAGCAACCATAGTTTCCAACTAACTTTTCCCATTCTGTCCCCGCCTCAATTTCCTTTTAACTCCTCCCCCTCTGTTCCTCAAGAATTTTCTGCCCTCCTTCCTTTGCCTTCAGTTCAATTAAAGAGAGAGAAAACTAGAGCAGTCAGAAAGGCTTGTTAGCTTTATTTTCTGTCTTTGGTTTTTTTTTTTTTTTTCTGTATCCATGTTCTACTGTCTGTATTTTCTGTATTTTAAACAAAAAATGTGACTTGAAACGCCACACTTTAAAGGACATTTTCTAAAATAAAAGTAACAAAAATTCTGACTGTAATTTGGAACCACTTTGTGAAAAACTTGGTCCTGGAGAGGACTTTGGGGTCACCTTGAGTGCAAACCAGTGGATTGTTTGCTGCTACACTGTCAACTCCATTCCCTTCATTCTGCCTAGAGTTGGTTTGATCTGCTCTTTATCCACATGAGAAGTTATTTCTACGGTTTGATGCAGAAGCGAGCGATCATTTCTCTTCTGTCCTAATCCTCTTGTTTCTGTTCTTCTGACATTTGCTTTATCCTCTGAACTGGAAAAGACTTAAAAATAATTGTAATCTTTCAAATTTTGATTTGTCAGAACGACTAGAAGGAAGTTCAGTTTTCCTAAATCCCTCTTACATAAAACATCCGTCTGCAGAAGATGCTCCCATTTACTGATGGTGCAAGTTCATACCCCCAGCAAGAAAAGTAGAGCTAATCCATCCGATGTTATGTAAAGAATGCAGTAGGATGGAGTGACTGGTATCATGCAAACCTGCTTAACATATCCGTGTACTGAAGCGAAAGAAAATCCCCGTTTTTGGAGAACATCCAAAACGGACATGGTTTGCTTCCCATATATGGTTATGTGATCATCGCTTTAAACCCATAAGCTCTCTCTAATCAGGAATATTCCACGTGTGCTCGCTGGGGGGTTTGCTGAGACATGTTTTCATGCAACATTTTCAGATGCGCAGCTCTGTGAGTCTAGCATTTGCAGGAGAGCTGAGAGGACGATGTCTACCAGCTGCTGCAGGATGCTCTCCTTCATGTCTCTGCTGCCTCTCCTGAACGCCACGGCGAGCTTCAGGCCGTGCCCCGGCTCCTGTCTGTGCTACAGGTCTTCTGATTTGGTGGACTGCAGATCTTCTGGCATGGACCAAGTCCCTTCAGATGTTCCCAGAGGAACCTGGCTGCTGGATCTGAGCGGGAACAAGGTTGAAGATGTGCGAACCCGATCGTTCATGGGGCTGTGGGCCCTCCGGATTCTTTTACTGTCCAACAACAGCATCCACACTCTGCATTCACAGGTACGGATTCATCGGTTTAAGGCCTTTCTGGAGCATTATACTGATGAGATCTATCAAGAAGGTTCAGGCTTTGGTATTATGTATGGAGAAAAATCGACTCTCACCGGCCACTTTATTAGGTACACCTTGTTAGTACCGAGTTGAGTACCACCTCTTGCCTTCAGTGGCGTAGATCCAACAAGGTTCTGGAAACATTCCTCAGAGAGTTTGGTCCAGTTGACATGACGGCATCACACAGTTGCTGCAGATTTGTCTGTGGCTGAACATCCATGATGCCGATCTCCTGTTCTACCACATCCCAAAGGTGATCTATTGAGTTGAGATCTGGTGACTGTGCCGGTGTGGTCTTCTGCTGCTGTAGCCCATCTGCCTCAAGGACTCTGGACGTGTTGTGTGTTCAGAGATGCCCTTCTGCAGACCTCTGTTGTAACCAGAGGTTCTTTGAGTTACCGTTGCCTTTCTATCAGCTGGAACCAGTCTGGCCATTCTCTTCTGACCTCTGACATCAACAAGGCATTTCTGGCCACAGAACTGCTGCTCACTGGATATTTTCTCTCTTTCGAACCATTCTCTGTAAACTCTAGAGATGGTTGTGGGTGAAAATCCCAGTAGATCAGCAGTTTCTGAAACACTAGGCACGTCCGGCACCAACAACCACGTTCAAGGTCACTTCAATTACCTTTCTTCTCTGTTCTGATGCTCGGTTTGAACTGCAGCAGATCGTCTTGTCTAAAAGCATAAATGCAATGAGTTGTTGCAG
The DNA here is from genome assembly GCA_036245035.1 of Adrianichthys oophorus. Lineage (NCBI taxonomy): Eukaryota > Metazoa > Chordata > Actinopteri > Beloniformes > Adrianichthyidae > Adrianichthys > Adrianichthys oophorus. The sequence goes on from BSAI01000012.1 coordinate 8,501,974, forward strand.
TGTGATTGGCTGATTAGAAATGTATGTTAATGAGCAGTTGGACAGGTGTGTCAAATAGTGGCCAGTGAGTGTAGATTAAAATAGTCCGGTTTCCTGGGACTAATGTGTCGTTTGGGGCTTTTTTTAGGCTCTCCTATCCCTCCAGTTTTTGGAAAGGTTGGATTTGAGTTTCAACCGGCTGCGCTCCCTCCCTCCAGACTTCACCCAGAGTCTGTCCTCCCTCCAGGAGCTCCGGCTGGACCACAACCTCCTGCAGCGCCTGGACTCTGCTTCACTGGAGAACTCTGATAATCTGAGGAAACTAGACCTCAGTCACAACCGCATCCACATCATGGATGTTAGAGCGTTCAACAGTCTGAGTCGCCTGCGCCTCCTTAACCTGCAGGGGAACCGCCTGAACGTGCTCGTGAACGGTCTCCTGAGCAGGCAGCAGGCCCTGGAGGTCCTCCTGCTGGGCCACAACAACATCTCCACCATCGAGGCCGAAGCCCTGGCTCCTCTGCGCAGCCTCACGCTGCTGGGTCTCCATGGAAACCAGCTGGTGCACATCAAGTTCAAGACCTTCCTCAAGCTGCAGACCACCAGCACCCACATCCAGATGTCCCGCAACCCGTGGATCTGCGACTGCGACCTGCAGCGCGTCTTCGGCAAGATCCAGCACGTGCGCCACCTGCACGTGGAGGATTACAAGGACATCGTTTGCCACGCCCCTCCGCAGCAGGCCGGCAGCCTCCTGGCCTCCATGGACAGCCAGCTGTGCATGGCTGAGACGGCCTCGGTGCTGGTGATCACCATCACCGTGATGATCGCAGTGATTGGCGCGCTCATCAAAGCGGAGCGGAACCGGAAGAACAAGCAAGCCGCGAGCGATGCTGAGTCTGCAGAAAAATGAAGTTCAGTCAGGAAGTTGCACATTTGAAGAGTCACGAATTTATTCATTTAGAAACTAGACAGTAGTGAATATTAGAGACTATGTAAACCATCAGAGTATAGTTATCCTTTTTCAGGCCTAAAATAACAGACTTTATTTTTCTGCCAAAGGCAGAAATAAGCAAAATCAAGACGCTATTTTACACATAGCTACACACCAAATAGTGCTGACATTTAACTAACCTACAAATAGAACAAAACTTGTTTTTTTCTATTTTGTCCCCCATTTTCTGTTTTTGGCCCATGTTAATTGCTGCCCCCCATGTTTTTTCAAAATAACTTTTACTCCTGAAGTACCCATGGGGCAAAATTGGCTGCTTTTTGAGTGTTAGACATCCTTTTTTTTGAATATTGGCTAGTGTTAGTTGCTTCTCCCGAAATGAACATTATTTTCGATGAATAAACTTTAAACCTCAAAGAAAGCATGAGGTCAAATATAGCCACTTTTTAAATGATTTTTTTTATTGGCCGATGTTAATTACTGCAAACCAAACTGAAACAAAAAATGAATTCAACTTTAAACCCCGAAGAATCAATCGGCCAAATGTAGTCGCTTTTTTATTTTTCAAATGTTAGGTTTTTTTTTTCAAATGTATTCTTTTAATTATTTTTTACTCTGTTCCTTGCTATTACTTAAAAAAAAAAGTAAACTTCTAAAAACCCAGAAAAAAAAATCTTTTGGGTTAGATCGCTTGGGTCAAATCAAATTTAAAGAAAACAGTTATGCAAATTACATTTCTAGTAAAAGAAGCAATAAATACAAATATGACATATGAGATAGCACAGCCAACTTGACTTAAACCAGATCTTTATTGATGATTTTCATTTACTCTCACAGCATCTCTTATAAAGATGACAGCAGATTTACATGTAACAGTGCCCAGGAGTGTCAGAAAAATTTTTTTCTTACCATTGTTATGACTTCCACATTTCTAGTGTCTATTAATACATTGTGTTATTATAAAAAATATTTATAGTTGTCATGTAAAATGGACATTTTAAGTACTAAGACAATTCAAAATATTTATTTCATTTTTGCCACAAATGTTACTTTTTTAAATTTAAGAAATCAAAAGAATAAACCTCTATTTTAATTGTAACTATGCAGTGTTTACTTCCAGCAGTACATTAACAATTAAAAAGGAGAAAACGCACATCAGTTGCATAAATTCACCAGAGCAAATCAAAAACCACATTTGTAGATGTAGTAATGCAAAAATACCTCGTGGAATTCAACACAAAAAAACAAAACCCGTGGAATACATATGAGCATTAGTCTATATAGGCAGTCAAAAAAAGAAATAGCCTAAGAGTTTTTTCCCCACTTTCTTCTTAAAATTAAGCTTTTTAAAATTACCCCCACCCCCCCACCCCACCCCCCAAAAAACAGCATCAGTTTGGTAATTTATTTTATCCAACCGATTTTGAGAAATAAGAATTCACTGATATGAACAGCATGTGGCTTTGGTGTAAACATTTTCTATTTTCAGAGTAATTTCCCATCAAATAAATGAATTTTATGAATATTTTATGTTTATTTTTTAAATAAACACTCTTTTCTCACAATGATGTGTAACTTATATTTAACATTTCACATAAAACAATTAAACCCTCTGAGATAATTAATGTAAACCTACACAGAATCACAAACCTAATAGAAACTTATCAAATAACAAAAAGCAACGCAACAAAGTTTCCCTTTATTTGTAAAAAAAATTTAAAACCACACTGCCAAAAAAGCATTCAAGACTTTTTTTGGAGGGAGATTTCCTGCATTCTTCTTCTGCAAATTGTCAGTGTCATAAAAAAAAGAAATGTGAATCCAAAGAAATGGCTACTATAACAAAAAAAAACATGAGTGTTTCCTTCCAAAGCAATATCACCAGATAAAAACAATCCCAGAAGGTCATGTCCGACTGTTTCCACTCACAGAATCCTGAGGTGTCACTGCTGCTTCGAGTGCAGGTTCAGCATGTGACAAAAAAGGCCACAAAAATCTCACCTTGAGCAAACATCAAAATCTCTAAGTCTGTGAAGGCCTGAAGCTTTAACCATCAACAGCCAGGATCAACAAAGCACCCAGAATGCCGACGTTGTGACCGATCAGCTTCATCTGGTTCCAAAACTCCACTTTGCTATTGTGGTGCCAGTAGCCAATGTTCCCGTCGATGAAAAGGATCACTAAAGGAAGGACGGTGGCGAGGATCTGAGCAGCCAGGCAAATGTACCAGCCTGAGAGGAACGCCAAGGCGAGAACACCGAACAGCACCCCCAGCAGCATCAGAGTGATCTCCCCTCCAATGATGTGGCTCAGATAGGCTTGCCTGTCTTCTTTGCTATGCTGCAGGGAGTACACCTAGTGGAGAAAAAGTGGTAGTGCAGGGTTTTGAGTTGACGCTAATGCAGTTTTTTGGTCAAATCTCTAGTTGTTTATTTAAACCACTTTAAAGTCCAAATCCAACAATCCTTTGATTTTATAATAAAAGCATTTTCAATGGTCTTTTAATCATGATTATACTGTTTTTCGGCCAAAATAAAATATAATTTAAAAAAACTGTTGTTTTCAATGACAGTTTCTGCAGAGCGGCACTAGTTCGTTAGAAGTTTGCCTCCAAGTTGTGGGTGGGACTGTTGGTGCAGAGCAATGTGTATGTATCTTACCATGCAGATGAGATAGATTCCAAGGAAAACCTGTCCAGTGGACTGCAGAGATCTGCTGCGTGGTTTCTGTCTGTATATCTCCCCTGCCCCGCTGCCCAGAATCAAAAAGCCTCCAATGATGGCCAGAGCTCTGGAGTACATGCGTACCTGCAGGACCACAGAGATCAAACTAAGAATCAAAGCTACTTTCTTTTTCTTCTCACAGCATCTCCACCTAAACATTCTTATGTCAGGTTTTCCATGAAGTTATAACTCACAACTGAGTTTTAGAATTTAAAAATATTTTTAAAACGTTTCATGTTTTGTATTGGCATTAAAACAACTTTAAAAGTTTCTACATGAGGCAAAAACAATCTTACAGGGTGTTAACTCATTTAAAGAGTTCAGTTTAGGACTTTTATTACAGCTTTATATCAAAATTAAGACTATGCAATTGTCTCTAGTTCAGTAAATCTACATTAATTTATACCTAAACATAGTTTTTAGAATTTTTAATTGATATTGCTAAATAAACATAAAAAAACCACAAAGTTGATCATCATTTAAGAAATGTGTAGAAAATTATTGTCAGTTTTATAAAATGATGGTTTGGTCTGTCTTTAGAGAATTAACTATAACAAAGAACTAAACGATGTACTAAAGAACACAAATACATGAATGTATGGACTTTGGATAGGAGACCACCAGGGACTCGCAGGTGCTGTAAGTTAGTGCAACCACATGGGGGCACCTATCCAAATAAATGCACATGGTTTGATGGAGAGGGACACTCACTATAAAACTGAGGGCAAATCGTATGTACGAATCGTGGGATAATTCACTGTGGCGATCCCTGAAGGGAGCCGCCGGTGAATGGAAAAACATATGTCTTTTGTTAGGGTTAAGAAAATATTTAAGGACGATTGTTCAGAATTGTCTATCAAATAGTGTCCCCTCACAATGTCACAGTTCATTGTACACAAATTAGCAATTTTTTTCAGTGCAGTTTTAAATGTTTTTTTTTAAAAACACGTATTCTGCGTCCTGATTGGCTGTAAGACTTTGTCAATCAATGTGATCCATGCTGCTACGCTTCCATGCTTTCGGCTTGACAAATTTACATAAATCTTTGATCGTGATCAGATCTTTGCTTTCACTCAATGATACAGAAATATTTTTCAATGACGGTTGGAACTTTGAGAATTTAAAGAAAAGAGAAAAGCGTGAAAATGTTCATGTCTGTCTGAGAAAAGTGTGTATTGAAGAGTTTTATAAAACAGCTAGAATAATTGGTTAACATAAATTTGACTGCCTTATGGATTTCACCTATTGTGGTTTATTTTTAGAACCTAACTCCTGAAAGAAACGAGAGACAACTGTACAAACATGTTTCCCTTCGTTGTTTTTGATCAGACTTAAACAATAAGATTTTCCTCCTGTTGTCGCTTTTAACTGAATCCACCTTGGATTATGTATCAACACAACTCATGTGTGGTCAAAAACTCAGCTAAATGATCGTCTGTAGGGCTGCAAAAGATCGTTTCTTGCCTTAAGCCACTCTCCATAATAAACCTGTTCTCCAGCATAGGAGGCGTAGGTGCTCATAGTCAGCTGTAAGGCAGAAGCTAAAGCAAACCACCTCCTCTTGACTCCAAATGACATGAAGCTAGCACAGAGAACAGCCACCCCCATGTCCACATACAGGTACGGTACGTGGATGTCTGGCTTTCTGGAAATCAATAGAAAGAGTCAGAGTCATTCAATGTCACAGTTTAATGTTTGGTAGTAACCGGTTTTATAAAAATTTTACCTCATCTCTCAATGATCATAAAATTTACTTTGACAAACCCAACTATAGTGGCATATTCTTTAAAAGAAAACAAAGTGGATATTGTTTTAGTAATTTAGTTCTTATTGGACAAAAGCCACATTTTAGAGACACATCTATGCAGAACACTTCTGTAGTTAAATCTATAAAGGAAAGGAAAAAAAGGAAGGTTCTATAAATAAGCTGTATATACTGTAATTACAGGATAAGAGGCGCGTGCGAGTTGAACCCGCCCACCACAACTGAATGAAGTTAGGACTACACCTTCAATTTTCTTTTCTAATTATCTTTATATTTTTAAACTGACACAAAAACGAAGCTGCCTTTATTCTACTGGGGTTGTTGTTGACTTATTTGAGATGTTATCAGTAAAACTAGGAGATGATAATAGTTTTTCCGGTGGTATTCCTCAAAGTTATACCGAACATCTGTGAACTTCCTGGTTCGTAACGTTAGCTAAATGCTTTCGCGCCAGCAACACTTTTCTTTGTTTGTTTTTACCTTTTAGAGTCCGCTCTTTCAGCGAACAGCATCAGCATACTAAAGCAGTTCCAAAACCCGAACCGGGTCAGAATAAACGCCCCTAACTGGCAAATAAATCGTAACATCTGCTTCCGACCAGGGCCAGCCATGGTAGCAGCTCTCGTAGACACCGCCAAAGGACGCTGGATGTCTTCCATTTCCGGATCCGGGAAACAAAACATTTTTTTTCTTAAGTTTCAAAATAAGAGTATACAATGGCTTTTTTAAATTTAAACTTTCCCCACGTCTCTTATTTTGAAGAAAACTAACATTTCCGATATGAAAGCGTTCTTCTATTGGCTGAGATTAGCAAATGGACCAGATTTTAACAGGTATCCAAAATTTCATTAAGCACATAAAGAAATGATGTGTTGCTTTTTTTCTTTAACATTTGTCCAATATATACACTTTAAAAACTATAAATTCGGTATTTTTAGAAAGTAGTTAGTGCGGAATCCATGCACAATTTTAACTATTCTTTCAAAGTTCTCTTTTTTTATATACAAATGTTAGTGGGGTTTTTTTTTTGCAGTAATTTATCATCTTTTCATTGTTAGGGGTTATTTTTCCAAGGATCTGCTCAGATTTAACATTTTACTATAAAAGGTTCAAGCTTCTATGTGTCATTGTGCTGTCCTGGTGTAAATTATAACAAACTCAAAGAGGTTTTCACTGACACACAAGCTCGCACAGCCAAGCCTGTTAATCCAGTGACGTGTCTGAGGCTAATCATGAGTGCTGACCCAGATCCTGAAAATGGCTTAGTGTGAGTCCTGCTAAAGGTTCAGGATTACCCGTTTGTCATGTCCAACATCAAATGTCAAATGGAGGTGATGAGTACAAGAACACAATTTCTGATTAGGATGCGCTTTAGTTTAAGCGACATATCAGTCTTAAACATCTCGATGTTTCTAGTTTGTGTGGAAAAATAAAAGTTCAATTACTAATGAGGACTGAAAATGTCAACTGAGTTGGTCTGCAAAAAGAATAGAAAGAAGGATTTTAAGATCACTGAAAACAATTTAATTCAAAGTAGAAATAAACCATTTGCATGTGTCCGTAACCACGTAAAAAGAAGCATGATTTGACCCTTGAGCCACAAATCTCAAGCGTTTATTTTGAAGGCTGCTGTCTGCTTCTATCCTTTCAACGGGATGCTAAATTAAATTAAAGGGTAATTTCCAAATTAGCGACATGCAGCGTGAAGGGGGTAATGTTTGCTGCACAACCTTTGTGCAAGCATTGATGCACTCTGATAATACGATCTGTCCACACGAAACGCAAATTTTAATTCAGAAAATACACTGTTAGGAGAAGAAATGATGTTGCACATCAATTCAAAAACATTAAAGTAGGAGTTAGAAACTTATTAGCAGCTTACAGTATAGAAATGCATCGTACTGTTGATGAAAAAGGGAAAATGAAGGATGAAACAAAACAAGAGTGACCTAAATCAATTGAAAATTCACAAAGCAACAGAAATTCAGATTCTATGGAAGATGCCCTTAAACCTACATTTTTTGAAGAGTGTTTTTGTAAATGATTGAGTCAGAATCACAGCTGATGAATGCAAAAAAAAAAAAAAAAAAAACCATCAGCAGCAATGGTCTAATGTTTTAAGATATACAGAAAAAATATGCATTCAAATACTTGTTTTGTTTTCTGCATTCAGTAAATCAGATCCCACAATCTTCCTGCTGGTACAGAAAGCATTTAAATGCGTAAAAACCTATTATCGTCTTCCTGTCTTTGTCCTATTTGCTGAGAAGAAATCACACGAATCTTCCCCTTTCCTGATCAGACTTTAAAGCTGCTGATTGCTTAATCTCATCATGGCAGATTGGTGACATCAGGCCCAATCCCGTGGCGACCTCGCCCAAAAGCCACAAGTGGGGATCAGCTTGGATCAGGAGCAGTGTTACAGCGCAGATCAGTCAGTGCTCAGGAGTGACCAGACCAGAAGGAAGCACACAGCTGATGCTGAGCTCCTAGGAGCATTTCTCTGATTGTTGGGGATCCCGCCATTCAACAGGTAAATCCCAGCAGCCGACGGGTTTGCCTTTGATGGATGTAACATTTTTTTTGCATTTTAAAAGTTGTGCGTGTATATTTTTAATATTTTAATAAAATAAATCAACTTCCTGTTGCAGCAAGGATGGCTCGGGATATGTCAGATAAGGAAATCCTGAAAATGGAGCTGGACCAGTTGAAGAAGGAAGTTAGCACACCAAGATCAGCAGTAAGTAAATTGACTTTTAGACATTTATTTATCTGTTTTAGCCTGTGGCGCCAGAATAAAAGCCAAAGCTATCATAAGAAATACATTTTTCTTCTCTCTGAACAGGTAAGTAAAAACTGTGAGGACACAATTGCTTTCGTGGAAGGATTGACGCCAAATGACCCGCTGATCAAAGGAGTTCCAGATGACAAGAACCCCTACAAGGGAGACAAAGGAGGCTGCACTATAACATAGCACACTGCTTTCTAAGAAAAAGTCAAAAATATATATTTTTTTCTTTTTTAAGAAGAGTCGGTTGCATTGGTTTGGCAGAACCCTTGAATTCGTGTAGATAAAATGTACAGTAGAAAAACGTGTGTGATCATTCTTCCAGAAAAGAGAACATTTCCATCAACGAGTATGTGTTTCAACTAACTAAGAACCCGTTTGACTGTAATTAAAAGTAAATAGAAGTTCAAATCTTTAACCTGCTTGAGTTGTTTTTGCTTTTTTGCTGTTTTTTTGAATTGCTTTTTAAAGCACAACTGCACAGGTACAGAGTGCTTCCGGAAACATTTCTGACCTATTTTTTTATTTTATTGGAAAAAGAAGCAATGTCACAGTGGTACTGCACCTCCTGCTTAGTCTGAATCATAATAGGATTTCTGTTCTGCAGCGCGGTCAGCCTCTTGAGCTTGAGCCTCTTCCTGTATCAAAGTCTTTAAGCTCATTTCACTCTTCATCTCTGTTTCTGCTTTCAGCTTTCCATCCCATCAGCGTCATTCCGAATCCTTTCGTTTGTTCAGCAGATTGCAAATGGACAATTGAGAGAAAGGGATTCTTGGTTTGATACTGAAGGTGAAAATGTGAAAGACTAAAAGGGAAAAAGGTTACTGTGGCTCTGGAAACACAGGAAGTGACAGCAGAATTTCAAAATAAAGCTGAAATTGCAGATAAAAAATGTTTCCATTTGTAAATGCAGTAAATTATTTTGAAATAAATGAACAAAATAACTGAAAAAAATTCTCTTGACTATTAGAAGCAGGAAGATGGGCCAACCTGTACTAAGATCTTATCTTCATATTTTCAAATGAGTCATTTCTATTTATTTCACTAGTTTTTGTCACTGTAATCAAATGAACTACGATTAGGTACGCACTGACTCAAAAAACCTTTGCATAGAACCAGCTAAAAAATCCTTCTCGTTGGGCTGTAAAGCATTCAATTTGAAGGAATTCTAACAGTTAACTTTTTTATCCTATTTTTCCTTTTGAATTCTTATGTAGAACTCCTTGTTTCTAGATTTCCAATTTTTATCACAAGATTTCTTGTTAAGTAAAAATGAGTAGCTGTATGAACAGATCATTTTAGTGATTTTCAGTTTATTTCCTATTTTAAGGCAATCCGGACATGTTTTGGTTGTGGCATGTCTGATGTTATCCAATTAGAGTCCAAATGAGATTTGAATGTTAAGAAGAACCTAAGAAGCTCTGGAGTCCGATCGCAGTCATTGGAGCTCGCTGCCTCCCAGCAGCTTAGAGAACAGAACCAGAACTAAAGCAATGTGATAAGAACATTAAAGAGAAGATGAACAACAAAAAAAAGTCCAGTTGAAACCTTTCCAGCCAGAAGCAGTGTGTAAGTTCAGCTCGCTGTGACACGGTTTTTAGGCTGACGTGTTTTGTGTTATCTGTGCGCTCTGCAAAGTCAGCTGAAAAGAGGAAATACTGCAACTTTGAAGCAAAGTCCAAGAGCAGAGTCCATGAAACAATAAGAAACATAGAATAAATATATTGAAAAAAACCATCATTTCAATTTTACAATCAATTTATAGTGAAAAAAAAGACATACTGCACTTTTCTCCAGTTTGAAAGAATTTGTGATCCTCAGGATATTCAAGATTCTGAAGTGAGTAATCCTGCAAACTGGAATTCAGTTTCGGCCGTCATCTCAAATGTGACTCATTTTACAAGGTCAGTTTCTAAAGTAATTTAAGCTAAATGTCAGCATTATACGTCTCAGGTAATTCACACCCTTCCATATGAGTGAGTTCATTAAAGTCCCACTCTGTCTTTTAAGCTGTCGTAAAAGCGTTCCCAGTGGTTTTTAATGACGATCATGCCGTTTTTGGCCAAAATTTCATAAATTGTGTATACTCTTCTAGGACATAGTTTCTGCAGAGTGGCAGTAGTTCATTAATAATTCACCTCCAAGTTGTTGGCAGGACTGTGGGTGCGGACAGGGCATGGCCGCCTAGGTCGCCATCTGCTGGACGTGGCGCCAATTAAATAAAAAAAGTTTATGATATTTTTTTTACAAGTTTAAAACAGTTGGACATGCCACTCATTTAGTTTAGTGAAAAAATTAAAACACAAATAAAACAAATTAAAAGTTTAAAGTAAACAATAACTTTTCCTGGTGCAACGCCCCTCCTTACCTGAACCTGCTGCTGTCTGCCGCTGGGAGGGGGGGTTGCTTTTAGTGCTTCTTTAAAACTTTAAAGATGAAAAAGCAGCAAATCAAGCACTCAGGGACAGCTTTAAGGTCAAAAAAGAGAAGGAAGAGGAGAAAAGCAGGCTCAAAGTAAAGGTTTGTCTGTTTTATTTACATTCAGTTGATTGGATATTCACTCCCCTCCCCTGCATTTTGGTCGAAATATACTCTCATTTTTGGCTGAAAAAGACAAATTAACTGGCAATCCCTTATCAACTGAGATCCTTAAACCTTTCAAACTGGAGATACATCTAATAAAATTTATCATCAAACTGTGATTCAGCGGTTAGCGCCCCTCCCAATACTAAAGGTCGCTGGATTGAGTTCCGCTCAAAAATCAGCTGTTTTAAACAATAGTCATAAGTGGTTATTATTATTTTTTTTTGGGCTGCATGGTGGAGCAGTGGTTAGCGCTCTTGCCTCACAGTAAGAAGGTTCCCGGTTCAAGTCCTGGCTGGGGGACCTTTCTGTGTGGAGTTTGCATGTTCTCCCCGTGCATGCGTGGGTTTTCTCCAGGGACTCCGGCTTCCTCCCACCGTTCAAAAACATGCTTCATAGGTTAATTGGTTACTCTACATTGTCCCTAGGTGTGAATGTGTGTGTGTGTGATTGTGGCCCCTGCGACAGACTGGCGACCAGTCCAGGGGTATCCCCTGCCTTCGCCCATGAGTAGCCGGGTAAGACTCCGTGATCCCAGTGACCCCGAAAGGGATAAAGCGGATTGGAAGATGAATGAATGAATGAGATAAAATAAAGAAATTCTTATTGCCACATAATCCATGTTTGTGTGTGTGTCTGTGTGCGTGTGTGCGCGGTGCAGGGAGGTGGGCAAAAATTCTTTTTTGCCTGGGGCACCATGTAGCCCAAGGCCAGGCCTGTGTGTGTAGTAAGTCTGCCCCCTTCCCCATCATCCCAGAGCTTGTGCCCTTTATTTGTGTCACAAATACAATCTTTTTTAACCGCATTTTTTTTCATCTGCTCCTAATTCACAAATTTCAATCAAGAAATACTCAGAAATGCAATTTTAAGCTTTTTTTTTTTTTTAGATGTGTCCTCCATCATGAGAAAAATACCACAAGAGCATAACACCAAAAACATGATTTTCATCAGAATGGGTCTTTAAAAGGGCTGCACGGTAGCGCAGTGGTTAGCGCTCCTGCCTCACAGCAAGAAGGTTCCCGGTTCAAGTCCTGGCTGGTGGACCTTTCTGTGTGGAGTTTGCATGTTCTCCCCGTGCATGCGTGGGTTTTCTCCGGGTACTCCGGCTTCCTCCCACCGTCCAAAAACATGCTTCATAGGTTAATTGGTCACTGTAAATTGTCCGGAGGTGTGAATGTGAGTGTGTATGGGTGTGTGATTGTGGCCCCTGCGACAGACTGGCGACCAGTCCAGGGGTGTACCCTGCCTTCGCCCATGAGTAGCCGGGTTAGGCTCCGGCAACCCCGTGACCCCGAAAGGGATAAAGCGGATTGGAAAATGAATGAATGAATGAATGAATGGGTCTTTAAAAGTTCAAAACTGGGCACAAAAGGGAGGCAGAAAGCAGAGTTAGGGTGGGCTGCTTCCTTCATGTTTTGGATTTTTGTCTCCAGAGAAACACCATTATCTTGTTTATAGCAAAACCAGTACTTTCAATGTCATGAGGATAAGCATGGTGTTGTTGATTCATATTTTGCTGATGCAGCTGTTTGGCTGAGAGACACACACTACCAAACAAGACTGCTGCATCTTAGGACAGCCTCAAAAAGGTTTAACTGTATATGAAAGAGATTTCAGACTGCTGTGCTGAGAGACGGTTGATGTTTGCAGTGAGACTGTTCTTCATGTCAGTCGCTGTTACCAACGCCTGGCCCCTATCTCAACCGTTTTTTTGGACTGCTGTAAAAACATAAAGTGGAAACTAAACATTTGACGTCCATGTAGACTTTTTTTTTATTGGAACTTTATCTAAATTGCCCTATTAGATAAAATAAATTATAGATACCATTTATCAAATGTAGGCACATTTTTATCATACAGTTTTCAGGCTTGCACAATGTATGCAAGTATGTTGATTCTTTTAGATAAAGGTCAACTTATTCAACAATCTTTTTGTGTTTTTTTTTTCATAATTGGATTAAACTAATTATATCAACTTGTTTTTTATGCTTTTGACATTTCTAATGTTTTTTTTTCTTCTAAATTTTGCAATGCTTTTATCAGTTTGTACTCGCTCATCACATGAAAAATGGGTCTCTCCCCATGTTATCTTTACTGCTGTTTGTCTCAAACTCCACACTCTCCACACCTTTGGTCCTCACATTAAAAGGAGCAGCAGCTCGGTGCTCCGCTGCACAGAGAGAGCCGGGCTTTCCTCCATTCAAACATGTGGCTCTTGATTGCCTTAGCGTGGCTGGTTGTGTGGGTAGGTGGCACATACTGGTACCTGTTTGGGAAGCCGAGCGCCTTCTCCTTAGAGTCAGTGAGACCGCCCGGACCTCGAGAGTTTGACCAGAGAAAGCGAGACAAGATCATTAAGCAAGGTATGAAAACTACAAACTGGAAAAACTGAATACATTACTTTAATAACTAATGTTTTAAGAAAAATCTAAATACTCAGTCAGTAATTAAAATTGTTTTGATGGAGATAAATAAATTTTAATAAATCAGACTGTTAGCGACAAAGTTGCCCACACCCACATGAGCGCCCAGCAGGTCACCCACAGACTTTACTGCTTTCTGCCCAATATTGTCTTCAGGATTGATGAACAAAAAAATAAAAAGTTCATATTGATCAATATATAACACTTCCCCAATGATTTGCTGTGTAATGTTTTTAGATAGTCGAGGTATGTGTTAATAAAAAAGTTCTAAGATCAGAAGTGTCTTTTATTAAAATAACATTACATTTCTGTAATGTTATCAAACCTGAAATAAGACTAAACTTTCAATCATAATTAGTTTTTGCTTTTGCGAGAGAATAAAAAAAAAGGACTGACTTATTTTGAAATACACAAATTATTTTTCCTGAGAAATGTTTGGCTAGTAAAGATTTGGCTGGTGTATTTTGGATATTACCGGCAACCCCAGCTAGTTACCAAAAGAGTTCATTTAAAGCCAAATCTCTCTCTCTTTATATATATATATATATATATATATATATATATATATTCATTTTAGATGTCCAAAAGTGTTTGCGGCTCCCAGTGATTTATTTTCTGTGGAAACCCGGTCAAAATTGATCTTTGAGTGTTCAAGGCTGCCGACCCCTGGGTTAGAACCTCTTTGGCCAGGTCCACTGACCTTCAGCTGATATCACAGCAAGTAAGTTGAGCTCGAGTTGTCTGCAGAACAGGATCAAAAGTTGACCTAAGACAACGGTAGCTCCTAGGCGCCATATTTTCTTGAAGTGACATTTGACTCTTATTTTGCATCGATTAAAGGCTCAGACCTCCGTGATCACACACTTCTCATGGTTTCATGCTGGTGATGACCATTGACTTGGACAGGTTCGGTGGACCAATTGGTTTAACGTAAATACTGGAGTTCAGCACCCATGTGCACAGTATCTGCTTTTTCCACATTAAGAGCCTGGCGTGCTTTGCCAGTTCAGCATTTTATTTGGAGAAATGGTCATTAAAGATAAGCAGCAGTTCTTTTCAAGAGTTTTATTTGCTTCATCAGAGCTATTTTGTGTTTTTTGTTCACAAACCTGATAAGGATCGCTGGTTATCTGTCTCCTTTCTCCTAGGAAGCGGGTGGCAGATCTCGATGGTATTTAGATCAAGAGAAATCCCTTTAGAAGTGTTGGGGTTTTGGCAGAAGTAGAACATGGAGGGGCAGGAGGGGGCAGAAGACTTTGGAATGATGGCAACTGAGAACGACAGTGGCAGCCCACATGAAGCAAAGGATTTGAGGGGCTCGAGATTTCATTTAGTAATCTTTCTCGTTATTTTTGCCATGTTTATAGAAGCTTTTATTAATGATTTCTTAAGCTCTACCTTTTCTGTGTCATAAACCAGACTGCAGGTCAGATCCTAAAGAAGCAGAAGTGCAGTAACACTTTTATTCTGACTTTTTATCTGAACTAGATTCAGATAAGACACTCACAACATTGCAGAAATCGAGTTCAGAGGTTATGACCGAAAAAAGAACACAATTCAACCTTCAGACTGAGTTATATAACATATGTTGATTATGATAACTGTGAGAACTTCAACATATAACGTTTGTTTGTTAGGAATTGCTATTAGCTTCCAACAGGGTTTTTACTGGTTCAAAAACCTATGGAGAGAAAATGGACTCAGTGGATTTGTGTGTATGTAATTCTTGCTTTGTAACTCATACAATGCATTTTGTGCATAACTGCGTGTACTTACAATTGTGGATTTACATGTACAAAAATGATAAACCAAACATACAAAATACAATTTAGACACGCACAACTTACAATAACAGCAGCTTGAAACTAACAACACATAAATATTTAAAAGTACACACCAGTCGCCTGATACACACACAAAGCCTCATGACACACAGATCCGATGTGAGACTCTTTTCAAGTCTTCAGATTTGTGTGTAAGTGATGCGTTTAAATGCTGCTAGAATGCTGGGTCATCAGAGTTTTCTTATCAGCTACTTTGAACTTCTATTATTTGATGAAACCTTGAAATTTTCCCATTTCAAGCATTCACAAATTCAACGCAAAACTCAGAATTTTAAAGTGAATACTAAACATACAAATGATCATATAGTGTCTATTTGATGCAGAATAAATCTGGTTGCTTCTTAAAGGCATTAAATTGATTGTCGCAGCGTGAAACCTTCAGGGTCTCAAATGAAGTACTGGTGTTTATGTCTAAAAAGGACAACTTTTGGTCTTTTTTTAAAAATCTACCATCAGGGAAGTACCTTGCGCCTTTTCTGGGTATGTGTCCACTTTTGAGCCACCCATGCCACTTTGTTTGAATACATTGTAATAATTATTTAATGAATTATTGGATCAAACAACTGAACAACAGTCCAAATGAAACAGGAATAGATTCTGAATGATTGTGAAATGATCTTCATTGGTAAATATTTGAACATCTGATTAATGCAAGACTGGGAGCCGTTTTAGAGACAGCACTGTTGGCTTGTTTGATCATTCCTGGACAGTTTACTGTTAATAATACCATCTATCGGTAAGCAAATTCTATCATTACAACAGAAATTAAAATGGGGTTTGCCTCTTAGAGAGTGGCTGGTGCCAATGACAAAACATGTTTCCCACATTTATTCAGTCCTTCCATTTTCTCAACCCGCTGAATCCCTTTCGACATCACATGGTTGCTGGGGCCTATCCCAGCTGTTACAAAGGAAGGGTTCACCCTGCTAGTCGCTAGTCCATTGCAGGGCCACACAATCGCAATCCCAGGGGCAATTTAGAGTCATCAATTAACCTATGAAGCATTTTTTTTGGATTATAGGAGGAACCCTGAGTGTACGGAGAAAACCACGCATGCATGAGGAGAGCACGCAAACACCACACCACCTTGCAGCCCAACATTTAATAAAGTTCCTAAAATTTCTTGTTCAAGGTTTTTTTTTTTTTTTTACTTTCTTGATTGACTTCACAGCCAGGTCTCATGTTGTATCATCAGGAAACATTAGGATACAGCATTTCTTCACACTCATTTGTATATTCTGTGTATAAAAGTGAAACTGAGGAACTGCCCTGTGGCACACCATGTTAATAACTGCATAATTAACATTACAATACACTGTTCTCTGTCCCATAAATACTACAAGGTGATTACATCAACAGTGATCTTTTTGCGCTCCAGGTTTTAGTGCTAACAAAGTACCAAAGAATCTGGATGTGATCGTCATCGGCAGTGGAATCGGTGGGCTGACAGCAGCAGCCACGCTGGCCAAAGCTGGGAAGAAGGTTCTGGTTCTGGAACAGCATGATCAGGCAGGAGGCTGCTGCCACACCTACATAGAGAAAGGCTTTGAGTTTGACGTTGGTGAGTTTACTTTTGAGTCACGACGGAGCCATTCATTTTCTTCCTTTCAAAAGACTTGATTTTTTAAAAAAAAACTAAAAATCCAATCAATCGTAACGACTGTTTTGGTATTAAGTGATCTCAAATTGAGGAGAACTGAAAACTAATGAAAAATTGTTGATTTTATAAGTGATGAGAAAACATTTTCTCTGAACAAATTTAAAAAAACAATAAAAAAGAAAAAAATATTATGAGTACTAATTATAAAAAAATTCAAGAGGAGACGATAAAACAACTGAACTATTTTATGAAGTCCCAGGTATTGACACACAAACAAGCACATTTTCGCTTTGCCTTTAATCCCAATGAAAATGTAGATAACGTCGTTTCAAAAAAAGCTTGAAAACAATCCTTATCTGTTTGCTTGCTTTTCATCTGTTATTAGCACAATCTGAAAACAGAAAGTTAAACAAAAGGTGATTAAAAGATTTTTTTGGGGGGAAACGAATGTTTAATGACATGCTTTGGGTTTCATCCCATGTTTTATTATAAAGTGCACAAACATTTATCTGAATATAAAATTATATAAAAAAGATGGCTGTTATTCAACAGAAATCCTTAAGGAAGTTGTGATTTACTTTATGACACATAAAGTTCAACAATGACCGTTTCTTCACACAATTAAACAACTAAAAGGGAACCATAATGCTGTGCATACATAAAAACTTTTTTTTTGGTTTCAAATAAAAAGAAAAAAAACAGAAACTTAGTTGTATTTTCTATTCAAATAATAATAAAAAAATAATAAAAAAAAGAGCCTTTACTACAGAGTACAAAAAAAACCAAAAACAAATGGAGAAGTTAAGCAAACACTGATTATTAAATATAAAACAGATTTACTTTTAAATATTCACTGACAAATGGGAAATGATGGAAAATATGACATTCACATTAAGAAATATATTTCAATATAACAGCAACACACTCATGTATTTTTAAATATACTGCTCTATTTTATGGAACAACCAATATTTTTTTTATTGATTCATATATATTTAAAATCCATTGGTGTGCAAAAAAACGTTATTTCATATTGGTTGTACGTTTGTTGAAATTATATTTTTTGTTCGTTAGGCAGGAATTCTAAATCCGATTTTGCAATATGTGGATGGACCACATATGGATACTTAATAACTTACATAACTTAAATGCCATCGACTGTAATGTTAAATGATTATTTACATCACCAGAAAAAGTTAAACATGTGTTTAAGTCACAGCTATGGCTATGGATTTGTAACATAAATAAGATCATATGAGTCTGGCTACATTTAGTTTTAATTTTAGCTGTATTATATGATAGTTTTATGAATATAGCTTATTTATAATGGCTCTTTCAATATATGACTTCTGTTATATGATATTATGGGATATAGAATATGACATAGTGTATCAGTCAAAATTTTGTAGGACATTTCTGTATAAATCACAATGTACTGAATAGTATATTACTATATATGAATACTTGCAGTATTCTAATATACTGAAAAATGTAATACTTCCATACATGGAAAATATTGTCAATACATTGTCGCTCAATATATATATTATTGTTTGCAAGAGCTGCATACATTTGCCTTAGAAGCCTCAAACACACGTGTTGTGTTAAATTGAACATATTGTTTTATTAGATTACATCAGGTTCAGTCAAAGTCAATTTAAAGGTTTTTTTTGTTACTTCCTTATTAACAAATTTTAAAAAGGACTTTTTCAGAATTTTTAGGTTTTTGTTTTGAATACACGGAACAAAACCGCAATCAGACCCAAAAATGGACTAGAATCAAACAAACCAAACCATAGAGAGAGTGAATCGTTGCATCCCTACTAAACAACCCTGAGTGTACCTTCCTATGAAATGCGTCAGAGCTCAAATTGTGGAATCTTTTATTTGAGTTTATTCTCTGCCACCACCCTGAGCGTTTTTTTCCACTGTTCTCGTCTGTCCAGGCCTTCACTACATAGGCCAGGTCCATGAGAACAGTCTTCTTCGGATCGCCTTTGACCAGATCTCTGAAGGACAGCTGGAGTTTCAGGAGCTTAATCCGCATTTTGACACCATCGTGATCGGCCAGGGCGATGATAAACGAGAGTACACCGTAGTTTCTGGTAAAACGGAGATGAAAACCCACCTGATGAAACAGTTCCCGGATGACATCAAAGCCATAGAGACTTTCTTCAAAATCATGAAGGTAGGAAAATGTCTCCTAGATATCTTTTCCCCCCAAAATGCCTCTTGTGAAACTTTCCTTAAGCGTCCTCCATATTTTAACAGGTCTCAGCTAAGAAAACCCACTATTTGGCCACCCTGAAGCTGATTCCTCAGTGGCTGTCTCTGTTCCTGGTGAAATCTGGGATTGCAAACCTGGTTTCTCCTGTTTTCCGTCTCTCAGGCACATGCGCAGCGGATTTTGTGAATAATTTAACCAAAAACAGGGATCTACAAGTAATCTTTTCCTACTTTTTTTATGGTAGGCCCTCAAAAGTTGCCATGTGCAGATTTAAAGGGTTTTCAACACTTGTTTGGCAATAAATGAATTATTTTTAGTGAACTGAAAGAACTGAAGCTTTTCTGAATACATGCAGGTGTTCCTCCGAAGGACTCCAGCCTTCTGATCAACGCCCTCCTGTTCCACCACTACAAACGTGGCGCCTACTACCCCAGGGGCGGTGCCAGCGAGATTGCGTTCCACATTATCTGCACTATTCAAAAGCACGAAGGGGACTGTTTAGTCCGAGCTCCTGTCTCTCAGATCCTGGTCGATGACAAGGGGGCAGCTTACGGTGGGAAACAGATCAACTTCATAGAAATTTAGAGATGTTCTGGAGTTCAAAGGATCTGTTGGTGCTGTGCGGCAGGAGTGAAGGTGAGGAGAGGGCAGGAAGAGGTGGAGGTTCATGCTCCTGTGGTGGTTTCAAACTGCGGCGTCTTCACCACCTTTGAGAAACTACTCCCACCAGAGATTCAAATCAAACAGGGTGAACAGCCTGACGGATTTTCAAGCTGGTTCGTCAAAAACTGTTCCAACAAACATTTCTAATCTTCTTTTAGAGATCCAGGACAGACTGAACATGATGAAACACGGTAGAGGTTCACTTTTGGTGTTCTCTGGCTTTGATGGAACTGAGGAAGAGCTGGGCCTGGTGTCCACTAACTTCTGGCTGTACAAGAGCAACGACATGGACAAGTCGTGAGTATTCTGAGAAAAATGTAGCAGGAGTGGAGGAGAGCAGCCTCAAGGGGGTGCTGTTGCACAACAAAAATTGCAAACTTGCTGCAGGGAACTTCACATCAAACATTTACATGAAGAAAGGCAGAAAAGGTTTAATTTGAATCATGGACCATATTGTTTTTGCAATTCTTCTTTCCTAATGCGAGTTCGATCAAAAACTTTGCCAGAAAACTCCTCAAATTTGACACACTACCAGTATTGGGTGAAGATGAATTTTTGACATAGTGAACAACCCCCCTAAAATAATAATGACATCACAGTGGGAGAAACCATAAAAAAATGAATGGGGCCAAAATCTCTTAAGGGGCTCAAAAAATATTTCAAAATCCACCATCAAAACTAAAACACGCTAGTCAGGGATATCCAAAGGAAGTTTTAAAGTTCTTATGGGATGGCCACAGGACCTACGGCACGGCCCCCATTTTGTAGCAAAGTGTGAAATTTGGCGATTTTCATATTTTTCCATAATATGGGAAAAGAAAAGTTGTGTTTGAGCATTATTCACAAAATTTCACACACATACGCCAAGAGGTTAAGTCTACATCCACAACTGAAGCTTTATCGACCTTTGACCTAGTGAAGAAGTCGCCATCTTGAATCACCGTTAGTACCTTCTACAAATGTAAACTCCTTCTGGAGATTTTGATCTATTGCCTTCTAACTCCTTGAGTATCATTGTGGAGCGATTTGGGGAAATAATTTTGGTTTCAGCTGATTTTGTTTGTGTTGCAAGCTTTAAAAAGTGGCATTCCTTTAAGGCTCGCACATTTTTTAACTTGATAATCTTGAAAATTCATTATATGAATCCCTAACTCAAGCTGAACAAAACGATGTGACAAACAATATGAAAATATTAAGAATGTGGACGTGGCCAGCAAAAAACCCTTCGTTGCCATGGAAATAAAAAAATATATTTTTACTGATTCTTCTAAAAATTACATAGACCTGTTCTTTACCTGTAGGCAACCAAAAAATAAAATGGTTGCTATGGAGAAAAAAAACAACAGAAAAGCCACCATTTTGAAAAACGCCACTCACAGCTTTCATTTTCCTCGCTTTTTCTAATAGGATGGACGAATTCTTTGCTTTAAGCAAAGATGAGGCCCCCGACAACATCCCCATGATGTTTGTTACAGTGCCATCAGCCAAAGATCCTGAGGCCAAATTACGGCATCCAGGTACACGACTTCTTTTCCAGAGCAAACGTAGAAGCTGGGATGAAAGCACCGTAAACACCAAAAACGTAGTTTGAAGTTTCAGAATGTGATCATTTCTGTCCTCTTTTAGGAAAATCCTGCATGACAATACTCACCATGGTTAAGTACGAATGGTTCGAAGAGTGGAAGGACACGACTGTGCGCAAAAGGGGGGATGAATACTATAACTACAAAATGAGATTTGCTAAGAACCTCTTTGACTGGGCCTGCACTTTGTTCCCTAAAATCAAAGATAAGGTGGGATCGGTCATTTTCCTTCAGACCTGCACACATTTAACCAAAATCCCACTCGTTAGTAGTTGTGGTTTGACCGAGTTTTTTTTTTTTTTCACATAATTTTTCCAGCTGGTGTTCCAGGACGTGGCCACCCCTCTCACCAACACGCATTACTTGGGATCTCAGCGGGGAGCCATGTATTCTGCTGAGCACAATCTGGAGCGTTTTTATGCAGAGGCGGTGGTCAAGAACAGGTGCAACACCCCTGTCAAAAACCTCTACATCTCAGGTGTGAAAAAGGATTGAAATCTTCTTATACACGTTGCTGAAAGTTTGAAACACAAATTTAGGAAACAAGCAAAGCAAAAATTAAAGCTTTTTGAGGGGTAACGTTGCACATCTCTTTCAGGCCAAGATGTGTTTAGCTGTGGGATAGCTGGTGCTCTGCATGGAGGACTCCTCTGCGCCTCCACAGTGTTGGACCACATCGTCTATATTGATTTGCTTCTCCTGAAAAAGAAGCTGAAGAGGAAAAAGGCCAAAGAGCTGACCCAGCTGGCCAATAAGAAGCTGCAGTGAGAGCTGCGTTGCTTCCCTGTGAGAAACCGAACAAGGACTTTCCAAAACTGAATTTTAGAGAAATATTGCTCGCACTCATGTCAATGAGGATGTTTATTTTGTATGTTTAGGCTGCCAAACAAATAATGCAGTAAATCTAGAGCAGTCAAAATTTTAACATCAATTATTTACTGTACTTTGGAGTGTCTGTCACGCTGAGCTCACATCAACACACCTTTACAGAATGTGTGGTTTTCATTAAAGACCAACTCCAATGAAAATTGTGTTTTCAACTTATTTCTGTGGCATTTTTTTGATGATGGAAGACATATATTAATATATATATTAAAAAAAAGATTAAATATAATTTAAAAAATAGGCTTAAAAGCACATTTTATGAGTATTTTTTTTAATTCAAATTGTTGTAAATCAGGAACAGCCAAAAAAACTGCAGTTTGAAAACAATTGTATTTGTTACGTAAAAAATATATCCATTTTTTTTGTTCTCCAAAAGTGTCATTTATTGTTTTAATTTTCAGGAATGCTGATTGTTTTTTCCGTCATGGCTTGCAGATCAACGTAAACATCATTTAATGCACGGAGATGCACATCAGCACACTGCTGGGTGCAATCAAACCTAACAGAAACATCGCATTAATTAACCCTTTAAATGCCAAGTACACCATATTCTAGAACACATTTAGAAAGCATATTATTACATTTTTTTTGCATATTACTCCCCTAAGGTAATAAGCAGTAGACAGTTTTTTTTAGTTGAGTTGTATTGGTCTGGCTGTTAAAGGGTTAAAAATGATATTAAATAAATAATAAATGAGTTTATAATTGGCCTCATGTACTGTGGTTCCTTTGCTGTCTAAAAATAAACCTAGTAACTTAGAAAATTGTTTGCTTAAGGTTCTTATGTAGATGTTTATTAAACCCAATCAAATAATTAAGTATTTGATCGTTTTTGTGCTTTTAATTTGAAGGGAACGCCAGAACCTAAGAAAGAGACTGGTTTTAGTGTGGTTTTTTTTTCAGGGAAATGTTTTTTTTTTTTTTCAAATGCTGAAAGCAAGAATTAAAGATAAATTTGAACAAATCAAATATAAGGTGAAAAAATAGTAGGATTAAAAGGTTTTTCCTGATAGCGTGAACATCTCTCACAGGTGAGCCAAGGACTCGACAGTCCTCTTGGTTTAGTTCCCACCTATGTTGTTCTGACCTGACTTGTAACCCTGCTGTTGTTTGCCTTTCTGCTGGAATCAAACGTTCAGGCTGAAACCTCAGATTTCCTGCACTAAGTGAACATTTCCTCTGTAAACTTTGGGCAGATTGGCCGCCAAACTGTGGCCTACAGGGGATGAGTGAGGGGATCTAAGGAGAAGAATGAACCCTCTGTAAGGAAACCAGTGGGAAGCCAGGGCATTTTTTTTCCTCTGTTAGCCTCCATCCTTCTGCTTTTACAGACCAGAAAAACTCATATGGAAACCAATTCAAGTTTCTTTTACTAGTTTAGACATTTCTTTCAGTTATAAAAAACTATTTAAATTTCAAAGCATAAAATTTTTTTAAAATGGAAGTAGAGGTTAAATATTGTCTCCTGTGGGTTAACCTTTTAAACCCTCTATTGATACAAATATGCATCAAACCACTTTGACTCCAACAAATTACTTTAATTTAGCATCCATGTTTTTTCATAGCTGGAAATCAACTCAGGTGTGAGGGCTTTTATGCTTTTTTAATTTTTTTTATTTCCACAGCTTGATAAACATGACTGTAACTCTTACGAATGCCTTACTTGGATTGACTCAGAGATCAATTGAAACTTGGTTTAGCTCGTTCAAAAGTGAGATTGTCTTTGCACTTTTTCCAGGCGCTGTGTTCCACGAGTCAGTCTGTCTGCTGCTTGGCTGGTGAAGCCACTCATTTAGTTGAGCTGAAATCATTTTGGATGAGTCCTGCTAGGTAGTTTTTATAGAATGATGTTTACTGGTTTAAAAAATTCTGTGGGTTTCTGGTGTTTTTGTACTAAGAAAGTCTCATTTTCTATTTTTTATTGAATATTTTACATATTCCACAAATTAAGGTGTAAAGTTTATCAATCAACTAAACTGAAATACCATCAATTATAGTCATAATTAGGGTTTTGTCAATGTTAGCATCACATGAACCCCAACTGCATTATGGGATAATCTGAGATTATGAGATTTCTTTTTTTTTTTTTACTAACCATACTCAAATCCTCCTCCTGTATTTCCCCTAAACAGCATATGACAGAAGAGGGAGCTCTACTAATTCATTATCAGCATCCATCTGAAGCTGAAAGCCAGCTGTTGAACAAACACAAAAACCTTAGTGAATCCCGCCCTCCCTTCTCACTGATCATGCAAAAGTTGGAATCGATTTTTGAGGAATTTCTTCATCCAATGTATTCACAACTAATATGAAGTTCTGACTCTAAAGTAGAGTCCTCCTATTATCCCTGTATGATCCACAGGCATTCCTGGCTCTACCCATAATGCACTGTAACAGCTGTAAAGTATTTATTTTTTGCAATATGACACTTTTCATTTTTCACATACAACAGAAACACAGTTCAATAAACCAAAATTACTGTACATTTTTGATTAGAAAAGCAGAAATGAAATCAAGAAAAAGTCTGTTTAGAAGAACATTTTGCCAACATTTAATCTGCATTGAATGTTTCATATTTTTTACTGCCAAATGTTCACTGTAAACTTCTAAAAATAAACCTTATTAGTTTTGATGAGAGAAACAAATAAAACAGTTCTTTTGGTTTGGCCATTAAGGTCAAGCAGCCACAGGTTGTTGTCATAGGTTAACAACGGCTTATAACGTAATTTAGCCAATCACAACCAAGAAATCTGTGTTTCTAGAAAGTGCTGGGGGCCACATGTTATTGACTTAATGACAGGGGCCGGACTTTGGACGGGTCTGGACCAATACATAGTATTGTATCAAAGTAAATGGTGTCTGTGTTAGGTTATTAAAGTTGTAAGTTCACCAATTTTCCAAACTGTTTAGGTCTATATGAGAACTAATAAAGATTCAAAAGGTAAAAAAATAAACAGTAGATGGTGCTGTACAGGGCCACACAGTGGTTAGCGCCTCACAGTGCGAAGGCTCTTGTTCGAACTCCGGCTGGAATGGAATTTACATGTTCTCCCCGTGCATGCAAGGGTTTTATCCGGCTTCCTCCCACAGTCCAAAAACACGTTTAATAGGTTAACTGGTTACTCTTAAGTGTCTCTAGGTATGAGTGTGTTTGGGGGACTGATTGTGTGGCCATGCGACAGACTGGAGAACCTGTCCAGAGTGTAACCCCACCATTGTCCAACAGGAGATGGCAACCCTGTGACCCCAAAAGGAACATAGCGGGTTAGGAAAATGGATGGATGATACTGTACAGAGATTTTAGGGAGGCTGCTTAACTGTACTGAAGAAAACCAAAAAGGGGGAAATTCTGCTATGAAGACAGCTGATGATTGACAGAATGAGTATTTTAATCCCAAATGTCCCCAGTTTGAGAGAGTTGTTTGTCCAAAAATACTTTAAAATCTGCTTTTGGCTTGATTAACTTGTATCTAAACATAATCTGTTTACAACCCATTCCTTATTTTTACTTAATGTGGTGCTGGAACATGTCAATACTTTTCGATTTGTCGAAGAAACCATTTCTCTTTGATGAAACTTTTTTTTTTGCCAAGTTAAAAGGATTTTAATTATAGAGGATAAGCTCTAAAGCGAAATAAAAACATGTTGATAAAATGGTATCAAGGCAAACCAAAGCCGGATGCTAAAATAAGAAGATTTAATGGAGAATTTGGGGGTTTTTTGACCAGCAGGAGCAGAACTTGGACCTCCCTCATCAGAATTTTCTCCTGTAGGCGGCTCCCACATGTTTAAACACGATCTCACATGGAGAGGCCCACAGGGTTTTACTTCTTTCACTGCTTTCAATACACGACCAGGAAGAAAGATCTACAGAAACTATAATGTTCTGCTTATCTTACACTTTTCACGTGTGTTTTTTGTCAAATAAAGTGAAAATGTGGCAGCAGGATTGGCTCAGTGTGCTTTCACGTTGTCTCTGCGTTCAGCCAGATTTCTTTCTTTTCCAGATGTTGAAGCTCCTCCCCTTTGGCCTGCCGCTGCCTCCCTCAGTTCGGGCTGAGCCAAACGCTTCAAAAAAATGAAGAGCATTTTTTTTTCATTTGCTTTTTGGTGGCCCAGAAGACAGGAAGACAGCATGGCCTGAAGACATGAGCAGGTGATCCCAGATCCCTGATCCCAGTCAGGAAATTTACTTAATTGTCTTTTGCTAAAGCTAAAAAAGAGATTACAGATCAATTCTGTGGAAGAAAAGGCTAATTTTCCACAGTTTTTTCCCCTCTGCCAGAAAAAAAAATCCCTCATGGACAGACACTGAGCAAGTCCGTACAGTAAACTCTGGATCAATAGAAACAGTTTCAAAAGATTGCTCCTTCACAAGTAAAGCCCTCAAACGTCCTGCTCCCTGTTATCTTCAGAAATCCTGTCTGAAACGATCCAAACGCTTTGCTTTCAGACTACAGGCATATCTGTGGTTCCAAGATCACATCTTCCAGCTGTCCTGTGTTATTTAATAGCAACCTTGATCATAGAATGCTGACAGCCCTTTTGATTTCAGAACCATTCATGTCCTTTTTGATCGGTTTTATCTCTATCTTTCCTCTTCTATCTCTAGATTTAGTAGCTAAATCTACAACGGGACCTCCAGAATAAGAGCTTTCCCCTTTAAAACCTCATGGTGACGTGTGCCCCAACACAGTTCTATCCTTCCAGCTGTATTTTCCTGCAAGGCTGCTGCTCACTTATAAATTATGATTCATGTTGGAATTTGGATCAGAGCTTTAGACAACGGCAGTTTCCAGTGGCCTCTTATCCTTTCAGAATTGAATGGCACGGTTCAAACCAATGCAGATTGGATTTTTAACACACAGTTTTATTTAAAAGTGACATCTATTTTTTTTTATTTGTCAAACGGCGCCAGTTCATTGTCTTAAGCTTGTTACAGCAGCACTCAAGGAAGGCAAGAAAGCTGTAAACTTTTCACAGTAAAGATTTAAGCTCAAATGTACAATGTAAGCATCTGATTTTTTTGAGAAAGTGTCTGAACTTGAAAAACCCCAAAAATTAACCCATAAAGCTTTGCTCTGCTATTGTGCGATCATGTTTGCAGAGTAAAACCATCCATAGAGGCATTTGTGTCAATATGATGAAGTAAAAACTGGGTCCTGGATCAGAAAATGTGTGAAAATAAGCTAATTATGAGATCATTTTAGGCGATGTCTCTAAAAACAAACCTGCGTTATGCTGCATTTGTTTTTTCCTTTGCAGTTTCCTTGTCTGCAGTTGCTCCTGTCTGAAACAGTAGAGGGGGATCTCTGGAGCTTTTCTCTTCCAGAATTCAAGATTTGTCAGCAGTGATGTAATAAACTGTTGTCTTCATGTAGATCGGCTTGATGGGACATTCTGAGATCTGTTGGTTCAAAGCAAAAGTCTGGTTTTAGAAGGGATCTTTCCTGATTAGCTCTGAATCCTACTCTTCATCACATCTTTTCCATGTTTTTCTTTCTGCTCCACAGTTTGCTGAGACATGCTCAGTTCTTGATCTTGACACACACCAGATGTTTGCTGTTCCACTTGCCATAGATGTGGGAAACACTTGACCAGAAGGTGGCATCCTCCAGGTTCTGACTTGCTGATGCTATATTTACCTCAAAGAGTTGGAGTTTATTTAATTTAAAATTGTCTTCCTATAAAACAACCAATAAAAGGAATAGAAAAAAGTAGTATTTGAAGGAACTGGACAGCGCTGGAAAGTGCTGTCTAAACCTGAGCTATTGGACTCCTATTTTAAAGGGAGCATCCTGAACCCAGCCCTATCTGTTGCTGATTACCTGGATCGGGTAGGTTTTACCGAAAATAAAAATAAAAAAGCCACAACAGGTTATTGTAAAATTGTTCTCATTGGTCTTTTAGTTAGGATTTAGCAGTTTTTAGCCAAAATCAAACAGCAACAGCAGCCTATGAGTTGAGGGCAGACTTGTTGGTGCAGAAGTTAGCCTCAGTTAATTTCCCATTAGCTCCTTTTTCTTACGCTCTCCTGTGCTTTCTTATAGAACCTCACAACCCCAAGCTAACATTAGCGTAGCAAAACAGCAAGCAATTGTAAGGCTTTGCAGCCTTACAGCTTATTGCTAGATGGTAGCTCAGATGAGGAAAATAACGATGTTCCTGGATCTTTTTGTCCGCAAGTGGTTGCTTCAGAATTGTAGCGGAGAAAGGAG
This sequence comes from Adrianichthys oophorus, assembly GCA_036245035.1. NCBI lineage: Eukaryota > Metazoa > Chordata > Actinopteri > Beloniformes > Adrianichthyidae > Adrianichthys > Adrianichthys oophorus. The sequence goes on from BSAI01000012.1 coordinate 8,530,207, forward strand.
ACTTGAAGTTACTGCATCACAAACCAGAGCTTTTCCAAACCGCAGGTTTTCATCTGATCCAACATGATTTTTAATAAAGAAATACTCAGAAAGACAGTTTTAATCTTAAATTATTTTATAAATGTCCACCATCATAAGAAAAATGCTACAAGAACATGTTAAAAACAGGATTTTGCTTGAAGTGGATCTTTAAGATTCTCTGGTTGCTCAGCACTAATTACCCTCACTTCCTGTCAAGTCAAATTCAACTTTGCAGTTTGATGGGTGGTTTTCTTTGACCTCTACATCCCTGCACGTGATTTAGAGGAGTGACGGTCATCATTTTCATTTGAAGCATTTTGGTTTTATTAGCAGTGTGGTCATTTTCAGGTCTGTTTTGTATTTCTATCAAAGTGCGCATAAAAAAAGAGAAAACTGGCAACTTTATTAACCTAATCTTCTTTACAAACTCAACAAAACCTTCAGAAACTTTCATCTTAACTTGTTACGTGGCCCACAATGGTGAAAAGGTACACGCATTTCTGAAAACAAACAAACAAGAAAGCAACACGTGTTCAAAAGTGATGTTTGTGCTCCTAAAAGTAAGACCCTTTTCTGTAAAAAAAAATATTTTGCAAGTCTTGTTATGGGAAACACGATAAATAAAAGTTGCTTTATAAATGACAACCTGAGCAGTCATGGTGAGCATTGAATTTCTTTTTACAGTTACAAAACTTTTTTTTTACAGCCGTACAATACTTTTGTAACTAATCTGACTTTGCATTGGTGGCTTTAAAATTATGCTGACAGTCATTTGCATTGAGTATTTAGAAAAATGACAGAAAAATGTAATTTGCACAATAATTTTGGAACGTGCTGTATATGTTTGTCAAAGTCACTGTGCTAATTGTGATTTCTGAATTAGTCTTCCATGGATCCGCCCACTTCTCTGTAATTGGGGTCATAGGAGTGGTAAGCAAAGCAAAGAAGGACATAATCTGTCCAGTGATCTGTGCTCTGCCACGAGGGCTCCTCCTGGTTGAACATGCCCTGTTTCCATGCTTCCCCCTTAAAGTTTTGTTTCTGCGGCTGAATCACACAGCGGAGCCGAGGAAAACACAGCCGCTGTAAGTGATTCCAGATGCTGCAGGAACTGAATTTGTGCTGGGACTGAACAAAAAGGTGTTCTTTGTCAGTGTCTGCCGGTGTCACCATCGTTTTATTTCTGCATTCATCCAACTGGAAGTCAACAGAAGCTGTTTTCTGTACCATTAAGTGTAAAAAAAAGGCTTTCTTTAAAACTACAATATCAAATTTCATGACAAAAGGTCCAGGGAAAGAAAAAAAATCAGTTTTTGTCAGAAGTGGGAGGAGATTTTCAAAACAGTACCACAAAAAAAGCTATACATGATACAAAATCATACATCCTCCGTGCATGTAGTTCATGTGTGCGTAATTTCATGGCACAAAGTTTGTCTTTGTGTGAACAATAAAGTCAGGGAGAGCTACTTTAATTGGGGGTGGGGGTAGAAGAAGGCGGAGACTAATGAAGTTAGGACACTCCTACTTTGTAAACTCCTATGATCTTAAAGGCAGGCTCCTCTTTTCTTCTGGTCCTCCTCCTGCCACTGTGAAATGATGTTTAAAGTAGCAGGAGGAGCTTCTTCAGCAATCTGTAAGGCAGGTAGAGACAGAAAAACGAGAAAAACAACTATAAACATGCAAAAACTGTTTTATCAAAGAAAAAACTTTCAGTATTTTTGTAAATGATTTCTTTTCTAAAGTGTGCACAGGAGCTTAGTGAGCTTAAGGAACATGGGGCAAAGTTGGTCAACTTCTAGTTAAATCCCAAGAGTTTTTTTCTGGTTTCACAGAAGCTTGCAAGGCAGGACACACAAATGTGTTTCAAAAGGGTCAGGGGCCAAAAAAGCCACTATAGCCACTATTTTTGAATGTATCTTATTTTGAAACAGTGTCTTTAGTCTTTAAAATAATTGGGAACTCCATTGGAACATGCCTTCAGACTTCTATTTTCCTGATTAAACCCCATGTTTCAGCTAAATTAATCAGTTTCAAATGAAATTAAATTTTTTTTTCATAGGAAAATGTGTGACTTTGTCCAGAGCATGCCAGCAAATGTATAAAATTATCACTTTTTTCTGACTCAATGAGAAATCCTGCTTTAAAAACTGTGGCTTTAATAACATGTCTTTGGTGTCAGGCTGTGAAATAAGATTCAGATAGATCCACCATCTCCATCCACAGACAGCTCCTCCTCCTCCTCCTCCTCCTCCTCCTCGCTCTCAGATTTTCTGGCTTGACACAGTTTTTTTTTCGTTCCTCCTCTTTGCACCTTGTCCAAGTAACCTCCCTTTGTTGATGTGGCAGGCAGGCCTGGGAAATGACGAGTTCATGTAGAGGAAAAGAAAAGGCACCTCCTCTCCGTTTTCTTCTGTCTGTTTGCTTGCAAACGTGGACAAGGAAGAAAAAAAAAAAGACAATGTCAGGTTTTACCAACGGTTTGCGGCTCTCTGTACACATCAATCGTTTATTTTTTTAATATGTTTATTATAGCCGTCAATGTTAAACCTGGAATCCACAAAATCTGTAAAGTAGGGGCTCTCTGTATTTGCTTTTTTCCTGACTTTTTGGAGAAAACAATTTAAAAAAGAGCTCTGTTGTATAAATCTGTTCATGGGGAGATAGGAGAGGCCATGGGTTAGTTCTGGACTTTCCGTGATGTGATGTGGAGACTGTGGAGGGATCTCTTCTCTTTCATTCTGAAGCTGAACAGCTGAACACAGACCACAGAGAGACACAATTCTTGTCTAAATATGGACAATCAGGTGGAGTCAGTCAGAGCCAGTGCAGTGATTATCTCCACCCACTCCCAGCTCACTAAGCCATGCGCCAGTGCTTATTGGGTTTAGTGACGTGGAAACCTCAAAATCTTTTCATTTTCTTCAGATTTCAAATCTGTTTGTCTTAAAGCTCCTGTTCTTGTCTTTTGCTCTTAAAGTCAAGTCATTTAAAATCCAAAACTGTTTTTTCTCCAACTTTTCCTCTACAGATGTTCTCGTGCTCAAAAATGATGAACAATAATCTCAAATTCTTGACATATATATCTGGAATATATCTGGGTTTGAAAAGCTGCACTGTGTGTTCAGGAAAGCAGGCGTCAAATCTGGCTGCAAGGGTGCAGTCGTGTCAGCAGCTCTTCTGCAGCCCAGCCCCGGAGAGCTCTCCTTCATAGGCAGGGGGTCAGGGCTCATCCCTGTGGGGCTGCAGAAAAGCAGTTCACCCTTTTGCCGTATGCTTCCCATTAGCAGAGGGCGAGCAGGCGGGTTAATGGGGTTTGGATGATGGGGAAACATGCCGCGAGACTTGTTTGTTTCCTCAAAAAAACAACAGAAACAGTAGCAACAAACTACGAGCCATAACTCAATCACCTCATCAGTTTGATTACACTGGAGCCACTTTCCAAGTTAGTCTGGATCACCTGAATCAGAATCCTCTTTATTGGCCAAGTATGAGTGCACATTCAATTTGACTGAGGTGACTTAGGGTGAATTCAGACTGGAAAAGTCTGCTGTTCTGGATCGAGTCCTGAACCTTCCATTTTATCTGTATTCAGGCTGCTATCAACTGGAAATTTCTGTTTCAAACCAAAGTTTGTAAACAAAACCACGTGACTAAAGATCTCTTCACTTAATGGCCAAGAACTACGAGAAAGAAGAATGGAAGTCCTGCACTTATTCCTGGTCGGGATAGTACACTTATTAAAACTTTATATTTCACTGAGCAGTTTTGAACGTCTGTATCAAGGTCAGGCATAACACTTTTTACGTACGGTGGAGGCATGCTTTAAGGCGGTTACTGAAGAAATGTTGGTTATAAGAAGGTACGCCAATAAGTGTTCATGACATTGTCAGGAAAACAGTGTGAGAAGCAATGTGTATCCCGTTAAAAGTTCTTTTAATGAGCCTGCATTCTTGTGACCACATTTCAATGAGTTGCTGTGTCTCATCGTTGCTTTGCTACAGTGTTTACATCCCATAATGACCGGCTGTTTTGGTCCAGTTGGAGCACGGAGCCTATTCACAGAGGAAACTCAGACTGAACTGAAGTTTTGTCCGATTGGAAACGAACCTCGAAAGATGGGTCAGAGAGCAGTTCCTGGTCCCAGACCAGGGTCCGATTGGGTTGGATTGGATGATTCCGCTCAGGCTGAAACTGTTTTCAGATTATTGAAGGAAACAAACTCTGGGTCCAATGAGTCCAGTCTGACTACACCCTTAAACTTTCATGTAGAAGAACAAAGAAAATAAAAATAAAGCATAAATAGGTGTAAAAATAGGAAAAAAGAAAAAGATATTTAAAAGTTTCTGTACCAGAGAATTAAAGGAAGGCTTTTTGTTCCACAAGCTGTTGAAGAGCAGCAGCCAATTGTGGACTAGCATTGATAAGTAGATTGATAACATTTTTCTAAATAGCACAGAAAAATAAAAAAAATGTAAAAATATAAAAGAGCAGGACAATTTCTGCTGTTTTTAATGACATTTAAATATCCTAATTATGACTAAATGTTTAATGGAGCACAAATACCTTTAACAAGATAAAATTGATTTAAAAAATATAATTTCCTACTATAAAAAAACAAAAAAGTAAACAGAATAAATGCATTATTACAAATACATGTGCAGTCCCACAATAAGATGTGACTAAGACCATAAGAGCTCCTTCACTCTTATGGTCTTAGTCACATCTTAATCACTTAGTCACATCTTAACTGATACTGTAAACAAGTGAAGCAAAAGAAGTGTCAGATTGTTGTCACCGTATTAGGGTTTGTTACAGCAAATGGGTAGAAAACATTAAGATTTAAGTTTGTACACTATAAGCTCTGAGCAGCAGTATTTAAATGACTGTAATTTATGAGACCAAGACTCCCTCTATAGTAAATGTGGCAAGGTTTCCAAACGGGTTCCTCGCTTCCAATTAAACAAACAAAAAAACACCTCAAGGCACAGTAAAAGACACAGGGGAGCTAAAACACTTTGAGAAAAAAAAAGTCCCTTCATCTTTTTAGGTTCTGAGTAACGAGGACAGCAAAAGATCCTGCCTTTAACACCATCTTGTTGATACTGTGAGGACACAGCAATCCAGCAGCCTTTCTATAAACACTTCTGTCAAAGCAAAAGCTATTCTTTGAGTTGATTTCATTCTAGCAGCAATTCAAAAATGACTAAAGAGGCTTTCATTCAGGCAGGTCAGTTGAAAAAAAAAGTTTTATTGATTTCTTAAATAGAAAAAGGAAGTTATTTCCTTTATTGAATGTAATGCTTGTAAAAACAGTTTAAAATAACTTGTAAATTCTTACTTCTTGTTCACCTTTCAGCATTTCCCCTCAGGGGTTGCCTCAGCGAATCGGCTTTCACTGATCCGCACATTTGGCTTGTCAGAGCGTTTTATGCCTTCCTAACACAACCTGCATTTTCTCCAGACTGGGGACCAGCACAGGGAGACCCAGACTCGGTTCCCTACATGGTTAGACAGTAAGTAGCTTGAAGGGTCTTGCTTAGGGCCCCACACTGGAGTAAGCTCATCGCTGTTGTAGACTGAAGGGACTATATGTTATTGGCCTCAGGTGTTAATTTTCATAACCAGAAATAAATTGAAATAATGCTTGAAATAATCATTTAAAAGGCTTTTATCACATAAAACTATATTGTTAAATGTCTTAATGGAAAATGTGACGCCACAACGCAAAGTATTTTTGTTAGAACTGACCAAATCAGCTTGCTAACAGTTTGTGTCATTTGCGCGTCTCTACCTTCTATCCTGAAATAGACGCAAACCCGGAAGTACCAAATGTTCATGTGCATCAGAGGAAGTACAAAAAGGAGTACATTTACTCATATTTAAGTCCAATAAATAATTATGCAGCCTAGTTTCAAAAAGATATTTGATATTTTTTAAATGTATCTTTTATTTAAGACAACTGCATGATAGTGTTATTTTGAAATCATCTTTTGCATTTATTTGTCAAAGCTCACATTTTTCATATTTTATTGTTTTTTTTTTGTTGGCAGGCAAATGAACCCAAGAAAGTTTGGAGGTGGACAGAGGAAACCTCATCATGAATGAACATTTTCCGCTGTGGTTCTGGTTCCTTAAACCAAACCGCTGTGCTTTGAGCTATGATTGAAACACAACACAAAAGAGGATTTTGCTTTAAATAACCTTTAGTTTTGTGTGAACTTTCTTGATAAGATTAATTCTCTTGAAAGACAAAAAATAAGACGATTTTTCTTGAAAGAAAGCTCTTTTAACTTTTTTAAAATGGCCCTGGTTGCCCATTTTCTGAACGGGTTACAACATGATATCAAACCAAGATTGCTCTGAAGCAGACACATTGACTTGAAATGAGCTAATACAATCCAGGATGTGAGGTCACACAACTTCTGTACATGTGTGTACTAAATAGAGTCACTGATGTGCCGATGACTGGAAAAGCTAAAAAGTACCCGCTGGATTTAAGATTAGCTTTTTATTTAGAGGTGTAACCAATTCTCTTCTGTCAGAACAGAAGAGGAGATTTGTAGACATACATACTGGTTTGCAGTTGAAGTTGAAACTATTCCAGCTTTGTGAGCTCTGCACATATATTTTCATAACAAAACGGAAGGAGCCTTTTAATTAGTTTTAACGTTTTTCTTTCGATTGTTTTAAAATTGTCTGTAGATAGTTAGCCAGTTAGTCGTCTGCCAAATTTTCACAAATATACAGATTTAGTAAAGTACTGGATCTCAAGTTCTATTTGAAGAACTTAACCCTAAAAATGCATTCATATCATATTTGATACATTCCTTTCTGAGACCTCTATCTCATTAGCATGATCCAAACTTCCCTTAAAAACCAATTGTGTTGAATTTGGTCCATGCTTTTCTACCTCTCATCATACCACTAGAGGCAGTAGAATGACTTTTCCTGATCATTTTAAAAATGGCTGCCTCCATGAAATCCCAAAAACACGTTTGGTGGGAAAGGTTTTGCTAACTTTCAAACCTTTATTGTTATTTATATTTTAAATAACTACTTTCTGGATTGAAAGAATGTAAAGTTTGTTGATATTTAATTCTTTATAATACAGTTACTCGAATATGTGGATCAAATGTGAGACAGTGGGTAAATAAGAGGAATTTTCTCCACATTGTTGTGAGAAAAAATTCGCCCAACAAATTGATACTATTGATATCATATAATTGCAATTTTTTTGTGGATTTTATCAAAGGGTTTGAATACATCTACTTTTGATAGAAAATAGATCTGGTTTTGCATATTGTTAAAATTGCTTAAATGCAAATCTTTCAGGAGCAAATACAGTGGGATTGGACCAAAACACTTGTATTCTGACAAGGTTAATCATCACGTCAAAACTTTATTTGAACACACAGCAAAAACCACGACTTTATGGTTTAATTGTGCTTCCGTTTTTTCTCTGCATTAGCCTTAACTTTCATCTGCCTTTTTGCACATCAGTTTTCCATTTATTCTCCTGTCCTTCTTTTCTTACTTTCTTTGTCTTTCTTGACTCTTTAAGGCAGAAGACCAAGAAAAACAAGAGACAAGGAAGAAAAGTCTGTAACAGCCGAGTGCGTGGAGCCAAGAACCCAGCCCAGTGGCCATTTCTCTTCCATTTTCTTACCTTCTAATTTATTTTATTTTTAGATGAAAGTTTACAGAGTCCGAGTCTAGAGAAAAAGTTGGAAAAAAGGAGAAGGAATAGCACAAGACAAATCCTGGGACTCTCCAATGCTCATTCAGTGTCCTCTCTACTTGTATGCCTTTTGCTTTTTTAAATGTTTGTATGCTTAAGTTCTATGTAGTGAAGAATAAATGACTCTAAAGAAAAAAGTAGGTTTGGAAAATGTTTGGACTTTGTGCCATCTGGAAACATTTTAGGCCCAGCTGCATAACAGATAACAAAAACCTCTCCTGCATTTGAGTGTGTATCACATAATTTCAGTAACTTTACAGCTAGATCCTGTTAGGAAACTGGGTTTTTATTAAGAGTCACTGTTTGTTCTTTAGTTGACATTTTTACAGATGCTTTTAAATTCAGAATTACAGGTTTCAGTGCAGCTTCTGTTAAAATGAATGGGTAAAAAGATAAAAATCTGTTCTGAGATCACCTGGTTTTCAAACCCATCCAGGTTTCCATGTGACCCAAGTGTACATGCAAGAATTCAGAAGGCAGGATAAATGATAGTTTTCTATTTCAATGACGGCATGCTGTTTCAATTAGTTCTGTCTGAATCCCCACTGTCACAAGAAGTGTGTTAGTGATTTTATCTTTACTGTTAGTGGAGGTTTGTGCGAAATTTTTATTTAAAAAATGTTGACAGTGCTCTTCACTGCTCATACCTCAAACCTTAGATGGAATTACCGGTATGTCTGAAAAATGTCTTTGTTTTGAAGTACAAAAGTTGCAAATATTTTAGGCATTTATAGTGCTTGGGGTTCAAAATACATGGCAGGTGCTTTTCTTCTGAAATTTTCATTAA
>BSAI01000012.1:8543752-8652313 GCA_036245035.1 Adrianichthys oophorus
TCCATCCATTCATCCAACTATCAATCCATCCATGAATGCATCAGTCCATCTGTCCTTCCATCTATCCACCCATCCTTCCATTTATCCATGCATCAATCGAATCAAATCAAACTTTATAAAAAAGCGCTTCTCATATTAGCATAGCTCAAAGCACTTTACAATTAAAAACCAAAACAACAGAGAAATAAAAACCCAACCCACCTATCACCTTCTCCCCTCCCCTCCGTTAGCACATTCATCTCATGACCTTATACTTACAAAGGCTAATTTCTAAAAGAAACTTAAGGCTAGGCTCTTAAGTTTCTGGATACATTACTCAGTCCACTAGCTCACTGTCAAACACCCCTCTGCTGAGACATTAATCATACATGCAGGCACCACAACCTGAAACTACAGCAATCTAAGACTCTGAAAATGGACTTCATCAACCTGATTCACAACATCCAATAGTTAAACAATAACTGCATCAGATCCGAACCACTTCATGCACCCCATTATGGAGACATCATGTTCCCACGCATTCACCAGCTTCCCATGTGGTTGAAAACATACTGTCATTCCATGTGCATTCCATAACCATACCTCTTCAAAACAAACGGTTTACACCCAAACAATGATGGTTCCCGTCTACTCAGCATTAATACTGATCTCACCCTCTGTTCTTTCAAAACAATTTCAAGCTGACGGTCAAACCAGGACAGCCACACCCCTGACTTATCATTCTCTGCCACACAGCATCCTATACCAGGCTGCATTACCTATAGATACTTAAATCATTTCGATTCACATTCTCACGTCAGATGTCTCCATCCAATTCAAACAACACCAGTCACTAAACCCATGTCATGCTTACATCAGATTTTACCCACAATAAAGATAGCTCTTTTAAATGTCGGATCACTTTTAAATAGGTCTTTTATCATCAATGACCTGATTTTAGAACATTATTTAACTTGTCAGTTTCTATCCATTCATCCACCCCCTTACTGCACGTGTACACATCTACAGCAAATAACTGTGCTGTCTCAAAGCTTTCCCTGCATACAGTCAGCAGCCCAAAGCAGAGTACAGGAATGATTTAACGTGGCACATTCACACCCGTCCTCTCTATGAAAAGAGGAGGTGACATGAAGGAGGAAGGACAGTTGGGCGGGGTTAGAGGTCAATAGTGGCCACTTAGGTGGCTCAGGTCATATACACCGCCTTTGCTAAACAGTGGTTTAAGTTAAATAATTTTCACCCATGATAGACATTTTGGAGAGAGGGAACAGACGAGAGACCACACTGCATTCTTTTGTACTGAGGTCACGTTTTTTTCCCTCTCAACTTCTCTGAAGTACTCAGCAAAGTTTGGGCTGGACTTTATAAGAGAGGAGAGTCTGACTGCACATACTCAGATGTAAATGTCTGCTGGTGTTTTCTTTTTGGGTTAGGGAAATTGATAGGAAAAGATGCTATGTTAGGAACAACACAATCCAACATCCAAATCTCCTTCTAAAGCAGAACATTTAAAGAGGCAATACCATGATTTTCTTAAGCCTTTTCGAGTAAACTACTAGAATATGATCATATATTACCTTTGGAACGCTAAAAAACTAATTTTTTAATGAAATATTAGTTATTTTTTGTCTAGGGGGCGGTACTGGCAGCGCAGACTCTTCCTGAAAGGGGTTGTCCTCAATCTATGATGTCAGCTTGTAAGAACCTTCTCGTTTTCATGGGTAGGGGAGGGACTACAGCACAGGTTTTTAGAGGATTACTCAGAAATGCGTGGACGGATCAAAATACCCCTTTGAGGGTATTTATAGTGAGGAATGAACAGCATAATACACTTAAAACTCAAAAAGTTGTTTTTTCATGGTATGGCCCCTTTAAGCAAAGCGATTCATAAACGGTGAATTAAGTCACCTGACCACAACAAAACATTAAAAGACACGGCAGGAAAGACAAGAAAAAAAGGAACATTTTGAACTGCAGTTTGCTGATGTGGACCAAAAGGAGGAGTACCACCACAGTATTATGAGTCGGTTAAACCAGTTGAACTCTGACCAATCAGGGACTTGGATCTGGCAGTGACGTATAGATGGCGTCCCTTTTAATTTACGGAACTGCCAACTGTTTGAAAATTAATCATGGAGAAGAAATTAATAATTGCGGTCACAAATACATCTGTCACCGCGCGATGGGGAGGCATCGGCAGAATCCTCAAGGTTTCATGCCCCCTCTCGATTTTTTTGAAAATAGTTGGCTTGGTCATAAATGTAAATGGTTGTGGTTAGGTGGCCTTAAATACCCCTGGTTTACCGGGCAGCCGGTGGCATTTGCTTTGGACGGCTGTGGTCTGGAGACTTTTACACATCCTCCACTCAAAGCTGCTGCCAGCTTGCGATCCGGCTGCCACCGACCTGTGTTTGCCCCCATTGGCTCTGCTGCCCAGGGACCGGCAGCGACCATGCTAGCTATCGACCCCTGGACGGAGACACTTGCTTGCTCTGCCGGACTGGTACTGAGTGCCCATTTAAGCCAAAATGGAAACTCCCGACAAACCCAACTGGGGCCCACATATTCGGGCCACTTCTAAACCATAAGGGGCCTGCTTGGCCTTGCTGGCTGGGCTAGAGTAAACAGTAGAAAAAGAAGATGCTCCTCTCTGCTTGACCAGTGTGAACGCCACGGCCCAACAAAGAATGTGCATTCACGCGTTCTTCAATGCGCATCACATGCCTGGTGTGATTGTAGCATCACATGTTGACAGTTCTTCATCTTGAAGCTCAGCTTTTAAAATTAAGAAATAAAAAATAGAACAAAAAGGTATGACATTTGTAATGAGTTTACCTGCCTTTCAGTTCATCCTAATCCCACATTTCATGATAAAATAGCATTACAAATGTGCACCAACATCTTCAGATGATAAAAAGGGTGTATTTGTGGAAGTATTTCCAGAATGTAATTACTTCAGTGAAGTGAAAGTCAGTTTTTTCTATCTTTTTTTTTTAATTAGAAGTGTTGCGAGGGGAGAGAATGAGTCATCCAGCAGATGGGATTTTTCCCCCTATGCACTGAAGAGTTTCCTTATTCTCCAATGTCTCCAAGTTTGAGGTTACCTGTTGTCTGTTCTGCTTTGTTACTAAACACCGGAGAAATGTTTAGTTTAATTTAAAAAATGATCACTTTTTTCCCCTTCACCTCTGTCTTTTTGTTTATTATCCATGTTTTCTTATTCAACATGGAGGTGTCTTCCCTTGTCTTAGTTGTTGCTCCTTCCCTTACTATCTATTTTAATTTTGAAGCTTACTTTCATTTTTCTCATGTAAAAACATCCCTTTGTGTGAGTGCCTGCAGAGGGCCAGCACACGGCTGAACGAAGGACTTTTACATCTGGAATATCTGAGCTCCCAAATGGTCAGCAGAGGAAAGAGGGAACAGTCAGGGTTCAAAGTTACTATCTGAAAAGAGGAGAAACCAAAGAAAAGGAGAATGCCCTCTGAGAAAGCATGCATGGAAAAAAGGCAAAAAGAAGAAAACAAAGGAAAAAAGCGGATTTTTGGCCTCACTATACAAAAGCTGGAATACGAAAACGGCAAAAATGACTCTTAAGAAGTGCCAAAAAGAAGGACAGGTCCATGATGAGTAATCTCAAGGAGACAGAAAGTTACATTTGGTAAAAAACCAACAAAATCTATGAAAACTGAAAAAAGCATCAAATACTTCAGTATTTTACTCAAACTGTATCCTTTTTAAAAGATATTAAAAGACAAATATTGCTCTTCATCATGCTTATTTACATTTTTAAATTACTTTACAGTTGATCTGAAAAAAGGCTTCTTGCTTTGCATAATATAAAATAAATGACCTACAGTAAGTTCTAATGGACAGTTTGTAGAAGTTTTTTTCTCTCATTGGAGACAAAAAGACATCTTTGCTAGTAGAAAATAAGAGTTTAAAAAAGGGTTTTGAAAAAGTGAACTTAAAAATGAATAAGTGCTTTTAACGGCGGCGTTCTCCCCTGCAGGATTGCCCATTATCTTAAGTCAGGGAAGGATCCAGTCATCTTTTCCATTCACTCTGTCTGTCTGAGTGGATGTCTGAGCTGGTGGGGGAGTGGAAGGATGGGAGAAGAGAAGGGCGGCAGGGTAGGGAAGAGGGAGGGATGGAAAGCTGGAGTTTGGATGGGGGCTGGGAAACAGCAGTCAGCCAGATGCAGGAACGAGAGGAAAACCAGACGGAGAAAAAGGCTGCCCGCTGAAAGCTGTGCTCCATAACGGAAGCAGTCGAAGATGGCAAATCCTTTGACTTCAAAACGGTGCAGAACGAGGGCTGTCAGTGCAGAAAGACACCATTAGAAAACTGGCTTTTCAGTAAAGTCTAGAAATGTAGAATGAAATAAACAAACGCTGTCTCTTTTTGTTCTAACAGCTTCAGAGAGGAATTCATACATCATGAGGGGTGGTTCTCCTAAGAGGCTGGACCTTTTAGGCAGCAGTTGGTTTAAAAAAAAAAGAAAAAGTTGGGCATCTCTTGAATAAATGTTTTACCCTTCACTAACTGTTATAACTGATTGATTGTAACATGTATGTTTGTAATATTAGGGGACTTTTTTTTTTTAAAGATGGCTCAACCTATTTACTACAAGATTAGGAAAACACATTGCTTGGATTTTATTTTGAAATCCTGTGACTGATTCCAAATGTGATCAACATCAGAAAATATAGCAAAAAATAAAGTCAATTTGAGTTGTTTTATTAATGGAATAAAAATAGAAATACGCTTGATATTGCAATGCTGTTTGATTGCTTAAATATCAAATTAATCTCCTTCACTTACAACTAAAACTGTGAAACTTTCCTCACACTTTTGCCATATTAAAAAATAATTTTTGGAACAATTGATTCTATTCATGTTGTTTACTTTGGCCAGAGTGCAGAGGTAACATCCCTCTGATTGGAAGATCACAGGTTCGGTTCCCGTCCGGCTTGCCCATGTGTCAGTGTCCTCAGGCAAGACTGAACCGCCCATTGCTCCCGGTGGTTATAGGTTGGTGTCAGTGTTTTACCGTCATCAGTGTGTGACTGTGTATGAATAGGACTGTGACTTTGTTACTGTTTTCATAGAACTCTCCGTTTGTCTGTGAAATCTGTCGACTTTCTTTCCTATTTTTGAGAAAAAATAATTGCAAATTCAAACTTAATGTGATACTTTTTTGGTTTTAGCTATATTCTAAATATGTTTATTTGCAATTTAGATAAAGTGCAAAATGGTACAGAGAATGAAACAGATAAATTAACGAATTTTGAAACCAAGTTTAACTTGATTATTTAAGCAATCAAACAACCCCCCTCTTTCCCTTCAACTTAAGATCAGGCTAAATTGTTTAAATTCAAATGAATTTTTTCTACCCTTTCTTTTTGAGAACTCAGATTGGACAATTTCCTTTCCTGAAAGTTGTTCCACAATGACTGGCTTTTGTCACGATTATTACTATTTTTTTTTTCTTGAACACATGCAATTTTTGGAAATATTTAAAGATAAACAGTGCTACAGTCAGATAACAGCTATTTAGAATTTAAAGAAATACTGTTTAGTGACTGATGTGATTGTGAGACTGTACAATTTTCCCCATGTACCCTGTAATCTGTCTGAGGCAGGTGGGCCTTCTCTTTAAACAATGGATGAAAACGTCTGCGCAAAATCACTCCATTTGCAGTAATTATCGTAGTGAACTATGGGAGTTCATAAATCAATTGCAAAGTTAGAAAGTAAGTCAAGAGAGAAATATAAGTGAAGTCAATTTGCAGACATTGGGCTTTTAAAAAGAGAAAACTTCCAGGATTTATTGCAACAGAAAGATTCAGAATCCTACAAGTCCACACATGTGGATGAAGCAGGCAGAAGCTTCATGTTTCTGGATTTAGCTTAGAGGCTTTGTGAGGAATGCATAAATCCATCTTCTTTAGTTTGAAACTTTTTATTTACAAATTGCAAATGATTAAAATAAAATGCGCAAGTGGAGTTGGAGTTGCAGCGTGGAATCAGTAAAGAACATTTTCACTCCTCCAAACCAATACCGGAGCCCCTCTGTCGCCAAAAAGCCAGCTTCCATTCATAAATGCTTATCCATGGGGGAGCTAATTATTTTTCATTGTGGAAAATGTTCTTTTTTCTCATAAACATCCACTAAGGCCACAAAAATAATGAAGCTGAGGCTTTCGTCTTTCCACATGCTGACAGTGACAGATGCTCCTCACACAGCCCTGTGCTCCAAACTTGACGTGATGCTCTCAAGAAAACAATGGCGAGGAACTGCGTTGCTTCAAGCTACAAAGAGTAATTGCATCAAATCGTTCTAGCTGCTTCCACCCAAACTAGTCTGAGCTCTACATATTACAGACTGCAGCAACTTGAGTCCAAGACAAACGCCAGAAAATTACCAGTTCTATTTAAATGCTGTGCTGTGAACTTCAGCTTTGTTTCACCCACAGGATAAAACCATAAAATGCAGAGCTTTAAAGTTCGACTTCTATGAACAAATAGAGTTGTTTAAATTAAATCTAAAATTGGATAAAGGAAAAATTCATATTTTAATCACAATAAAGTAAAACAGATTTCTTGGTTTTGCTACAGCATGAAAAATTACCTAAATGCATGAAAAATTTAAAAAAGAAAAAAATGTTCTCCCAATCTTACTGGTTAAAATCTTTTATATGAGTTTTATGTGATAAAAGTTGCAGAAAAAAAAAATGTGTGCAAACACAACACAAAAAACAAGGAGAGTTTGATAGACATCTTTTCTCACCAGCAAGTGTTTGATAAAACACAAAGAGAACATGCTTAAAAATACTAGACAAGTTTAAAGAAAATCAATGATAACAGTTTTATTTTAAAGAGACTGGGTATTTTGTCCTTTAAGTTGAAGTCATTCAATTAAAAATACATAATCTTTGCTGGTTTTTCTATGAAAGGTGCGAAGACATCAGTGCCTTTCCATTTCATCCTTTTATTGCTGGAGGTTTGTTGCAGATGGTGGTGGGTGGAGCTATTTGTACGCAGACCAATAACTACCTAGATGATTGGAGAAATGCAGTCAGGAAAGAGAAGAGGAGAGAAAACCCATGAAAGAACCCAAACAAGTACACTCACAATGCAAAATCAAAAAACTTTTGACAAATGAAAATTTCAGCTACAACTTTATTGCAGTGTTGACTGTTTTTAATTGTTAACCAAAAAAAAAAACGAAAACTGTCGCCTCACTGCTTCCACAGGATTCAGGAAACGTCATTTTAGCTCAGTTGCTGCTAACATTAGAGTCTTGATTAATCAGATTACCGTATACAAACAAAGGTTTTTCTTGGGGATGCTGGTCCAGACCATCCTGGTGTGAATCCTGGCTGGGTTCTTTCTGTGTGGAGCTTGCATGTTCTCCATATGTTTTCTCTCCTCCTACAGTCCAAAAACATGCCTCATAGATTCATTGGTGACTCTAAATCGCCCCTTGGTGTGCATGCAATTGTGCAGACTGGTGACCTGTCCAGCATGTACCCCGCCTTAGCCCAACAGGAGCTGGGTGGGCTCCAGCAGCCCCGTGACCCTAAAAGAGATTCAGCAGGTTCTGAAAATGGATGGATGGAAGTTTGCTGTCCGGAGGTTTTCAGAAGATCAGTGACTTTTCTAACTGTTTGGAAAGAGTAACAATCCAAGCAAAAGACAGTTCAGCATTTTACAATAGTTTTCATAAAAAATGATATTGGGAAACATCTGAGAAACAGCTTTTTCTAAACTGTAACTGAATGGGCAACGACACCAAAAACTGAGTGGTGCACCAGGGCTCAGGGTCGGGGCCCCTTTTGATTGCTAGTTACAAAGCCTGTGATGTGCAGATGATTGACTTCTCCCTTCAGTAATAAGTTGCTTTTTTTATTAGTTGATGTTACACACATGAAAATAGTATCTGCCCAACTTTATGCACAGATGATAGAACATCATCCTACAGCTTTCCTTTACTTTTTTTTTCTCCAGTCAACCAGGGAATCTAGCATGTTTTAAAAAACACCATTACTGCTTTCACTATCACTCTTTCCATGATGGCAAATAATGCAATATGCTCTACAATGGCCTCAGTGTGTCAGGTTTGAGGTTTTTACAGATGGTCTTGAATGCTTCGGGTTTTCAAACAACACAAGACCCTCAGATTGCGTCATTGCTTGTTACCCTACAACCAGTTATTCGATTAGAAATTCTTTGCATTTCCTGCTGAAGCAGGTCCTTCAGGCGTACATCTTGAGATGCATTTTGTGTTTCTTACATGTGTGCCTCCTGGCTGTTCTTTGAGCTGATGAAACAATGAGCTGAAAGTTGACAGAAGGGACACGTCTTGTTTGGTTCCACCTAACTATGCACATTTTCTAATGCTACGGTCACGAGTAGAACTGCCACCGCGCGATGGGGAGGCATCGGCAGAATCTTCTGGATTTCGTGCCTTCGCTTGATTTTTTTTACAACTGTTGTCGTGGTCATGAGTGTAGATGGCGGCAGTCAGGCGGCCGTCAGGGAAGACGCCATTACAAAATTGGGCGACTGATAGGCGGCCACAGGGCAGTGGCAGCCGGATCACTGACCGGCAACAGCTCTGATTCGACAACGTTTAAAAGAAAACACAATGTTCTGTCTTCTTCATAATCTTGTCAGCATCGACCACATTTTATTAGCGTGCAGGTCTCAGAGTGGCTGTGGTGTTATCAACGCTGTGATGAGTTTTGTGCAGCATCAATGCTGTCTCCCCATTTGGACCAATGGGGATTGGGATCGCCACCGGTCATTGCCAGGCCTCCGGCCCACATCAACAATTTCTAACAATTGGACGATGGCAGTCTGAAACTGGCTAACCACTGGACAATTCTGGAGACTTTGGAGATCCTCCTATCTCTCAGTTAATGCGCTGCTGCCTTCCTGCCACCCAACTGTCACTGGACTGCCACTGCGCGACCTCCAAATGTGCCTGAGCACCTACTGACCAACGTAAGAAAAAATCGTCCGGTCCTGTTGTAACTTTTTCTTAAAACTTTACCGGCCAACTGAGAGGTGTGTCAAACTGCAACAGCCACCTCCTGATTACAAATGCCGTCATGCGGCCATCTGCCGGTGTTGCTGAAAAACTTACATTTGGGTGGCTGTGGCATTCTGGGATATGTGACCATAGTCTAACTCAGCCATGTATCTCTAGTGACATACTTCCATTTTTGTTTGTACAATTTAAACATTTGCTTGTCTTTAATACAACTTTAAATAAATAAAACAGGCAGCTATAAATGTAAACAGTGCCGAGTTGTCTGACATTGTTGAGCAGTCAGCAGTGATGAGGAGGGCTTATATTGCAGCTTTGAGTCACTGTTGAGGCAATCTGAGCTCTGTTTTATAGCAGGGGCCTTCTATCTGTTCAAAAACAAGATTTTAGTTGAAAAGATTGAATGAATCATGCAACAAGACAATAATTTATAGCATAACAATAAATCTAAAACAGGAAATATCTAGAAATCAAGATTTTTAATGCCCAAAAACATTACTGAACTGAAGTTTGTTCTTTTTTTGTTTAAGAAAAAAACCTTTATTGTTCAATCACGTTCATGACATGGTAGATATGCGTGGGTTTTCACCGGCCACTACGCTTACCTCCACAGTCCAAAAACATGCTTCATAGTTTAATTTCTTTAAATTTCCCACACTGTAGGTGTGCATGTGGAGTGTGTGGCCCTGCCACAGACTGGTGACCTGTTCAGGGTGTACCATGCCTCCTCCCAACAGTAGCCAGGTTAGGCTCCGGCAGCCTCGTGACCTTAGAAGGGATTCAGAGGTTCTGAAGATGGACGATTTGTCCCATTTAAGCCATGAAATGCTTGCCATGAGAAGAACCATATGACTCGCTAAAGTTGTTAAGAAGAACTCATAACATCCAATTGTAGTACCTTGCAAAAACACACACAGAAAAGTACAAAAATAATCAAAAGTAATAAAACACACAGGGCAGTATAATAGTATGCATTTGAAAATAGGAGAGAATGCTGTTTCTGTTCCTTTTTTATATTGATAACGATAATTGTGATCAGATTGTAGCTTGTTGTGATGAAAGCAGAAAGACACAGCAGTAGATGGTAAACGAGGCCCGACTGGAGCCCTTTGTAAGAAGCTGCAACGTGTCCAGAGGGAAACTGCACTCTTTCTAGATGAGCCAGTTTTTTCTCCTTCCCCCCTTACATCTCTTGAATCATGAAATGTTGTCTGTTGAAAAAATGTTGGCTTTTTTACTCTAAGGGACCAACTTTATTGCAGGATAGGCATAAAATAAGGACAATAGATCTCAATAGGTTGCTGAAGCATGAAAAGTATCATTTATTTTAAAAAACTTTTGGTGCAGGTTTATGTTCAGAATCTAAGAGGTAAAAAAGATTTTTTCTAATGTTTACAGGAAAATGTTATTGATGTTTAGATGCTTGGGAGATATGAGGGTTGAGAAGCACAAAAAAGACAACTCCTGAGTTCCTACAAAGTTTGAAGGAGGCAACACCACAAGAAAACGTGTTCTTAAGGATAAATCTGACGCAAAAAAACAACCTCATTTTTTTCCCTTCGTGCGTAAATTACGCACAATCCGATTCAAATCCGAGATCTTTTTGGACACCTTCTGACAGTTTTACATGACAGTTATAAAGTCCACCTCTGTTCTAACAAGACTCCACACAGACGCATCCTTAATAAACATGAAACAAGAGCCAGCTGAAGTATCTGTAGCGCGAGGATGTGCCTTGAATCAAAGGCGCAACGAAATCCATCCAGAGAGCAGATCGATGTGAGCAGAAGCCGGTGCGTAAATGACGACTATCTAGACTTCAGTCCACATCCACATTTAAGTTGAGGCGTGAACTTGTTTGACATGCTTTAAGACTGCCCCTCTGTCTGATGAAGGAGGGCCTCTGCGTCTCTGACATGTTAAAGTAATACCGTGCGTCCAGACCTCCCCAAAAACTTCGGGCATATAAAAGCCCAGCTTACTCATTTGTTTAGGCAGTAGGGAGTTTCTGCTAGGGTCTGGGTTGGAGTTACACGCACAGACCGGACCCTAGTGTGCATGAGTGGTGTCTGAGGAGAAAAGAGGATTCCCTTTTCCGCAAAGAATCTACATGCCTAAAATTTAGACATGTTCAGCTTTGTGGATATCCGGTTAGCGCTCTTGCTCAGCGCAACAGCGCTGTTGGTGAGAAGTCAAGGCGAAGATGATAGTAAGTACCACTTTCAGACATTGCTTTGAGATGTTTTTTCCTTTTCTTTTTTGGGGGCTATGGCTCTTTCTGGAAGAGGAAAGGATGCTGCACAATTTGCTGGAGCGGCCCTGCTCTTGGAGACTCCACTAGGAGAGATGGGGGAATTTCTTTGCAGTTTGGGGCTCTTTTTGGTGCGCTTCTCCGGAGATCTAGAAGCGCAGGAATGTACAGCTTGGATTTTTCGACGTGGTTTGCCCCTGACACTGACGTGCAGATACATGCTCAGAGTGCGTCCTCCTGCTGCTGGGGCGCAAACCTGGAGGGAGCAGCTGCATTGTCTCTGATGCGCAGGGACAGGCCTTTGACAGTTCAGGCACAGTTGAACAGCAGGGACCAAAAAACAGTGACTGGAGGCAACTTTTGTGCCTCATTTGATCAGTTTGTTTGTGACTAAACATCCTAAACAACAACAACAAAAATACAAATAGAACAGGACTCTGAGGCATGTTTAAGGTCAGTTTCAAATGATTAGAGGAATAATTTATGACTTTGCTGAGCTAAAGCTGGAAAAAATGAGTGGAAAAATTGCTGAGGTATGACGTCGACAGAGAAAAAGTTCGTCTAGACACCCGTTAAATCACAAAGCCAGGGATCTCTGCTCCAGGCGGACAACAGCGCCACTCAGTGGCTAAAAGAAGAAACAAACTCCCATTGACCAAACCTCAAACACACGGTAACATCTAGATTAGTCCTCCTGTAAACATGTTTTAGAACGTATTTAGAGACTATAACCCTAACAAAAATACATTTTAGCACACGTTTTCTTACCTTTCCTGGTGTGAGGGTTGCATAAATGACCAAAAGTTGCTGACAACAGGCTTTTTGGAGACATCTATTTAGATTATACTTTATTTTAGCTGATGCTTAAAGAGTCTGACTGTACAGGTTGTTGATAGACGTTTGTTGTGGAGCTTGGAATAATAATCAAGCCTGGATGGAGAAGGTGATCCAGGAGGGCCAGGCCCACCTTTTGCTTTGGTATGTAGAAACTGTGCAGAAAAGCAAAAAAAAAAAAAAAAGTGATTATTGATTTTTTTTTATGATCAGAGCCCTGTAGTTATTTTTGGTGGAACTGTTTCTCATCAAATTGCAGCAAATTTACTGCAAATTTCATTTAAACATGAACAAAAAATGAAGTTTGAACAAAATAAAACGTTTAAGCAGAATTGTTCAGTCAAAAAAAATCTGCTTTTATGATGTTTGTGAGGACAAAGTTCTGTGATTCTTTTTTATGTTTGTCATTTCAGAGTAAAGTTTTGTCAAACTATCAACTAGTTCAATTTTTTTTATCTGGAGGAGACACCTTTACTACTTTTGGTAGTAATTATTAGCTCATTATTTTTCACAGCCTGTTACAAGTTAAAAGAACAAAAGTTTCTGGAATACGTTTTTGTGAGCAAGTTTGATGGCCTGCTCTGTCCCAACAAAGTCTGTTTTCGTCCTCAAGCATCTTCTCTTTTGTCCCTGTTTTTTTCAGAATCTCCTTTCTGACTTCATATAAACCACCACTAACTTTCAGCTTTTCCATCTTGTGCTTTTGTTCAAAACATATTTGTTATTAACTATTTTTCTGCCTTTACAGACAGATCTGCAGGATGTGAGATGAACGGAGAGTTTTACAATGATAAGGATGTATTTAAACCAGAGCCCTGCAAGATGTGTACATGCGAAAATGGACAACTTCTGTGCGATGAAATCTACTGTGAGGACATGATGGACTGCGAGGATCCCTTCATCCCAGAGGGAGAGTGCTGCCCAGTCTGCAATGGTACTTCAAGTCTGCTCATTTATTAACTTTGTGGCACCACCCAGTTCCCCCCCGCTAACTTTGACCACCTGTCTGCGTGGCCGCAAAAGGACTTCTTCTTCCTGGCTTAAGGATTTCCCTCAAAAATGAAAAATGTCAAAATAAAGTTGCTCAGTTAGCAATGTTCATTCATTTGATACAGATTATCTGCTCTTTTATGTAGGTATTTTTCCCACATATATGATTTTTTCCCACTTCCTGCTAACACTTTACCTTTATAGAACTGAACATCATGTCATGCTCACAAAAACAAAATACATTTTCCTAATTTTCATAAAGTTATTTGATGACTCTGGAGTTCTGCTTTTTCACGGCCTTGTGCAGAAACCCCACACATGCTGAGTGTCCTGCTTCAACCTTCTTAACTTGAGACAGATGCTTTGGGCTTGTTTGTTGATTCAACCCCTTTTTAATCAGAACATATTTTTTTTTATTCTTGTCACATTGACATTTTGTTCTTTTGTGATTTTTTTTCTCCTTTAGATGACCCTCATTATTACAAGGTATTTCAATTTTTTATTTCTAATGTATTTTTAAAGCTGCAACAGATTATAGTTTGTGAAATTCATTCATCATATGCACCATTTGCCAACTTTAAACATTTATTAAATTCTCAGGTTTTTTGTTGTTTGGATTTATCTGACTCAAACAAGGTTTGTTTATTTGTCTTTAGATCCCTGAAGGACCCGAAGGCCCCAGAGGAGACCCCGTAGGTTTAAATTTGATAATTAAAATCATTTGGACTATTTAAAACACAAAACTAATGAGCATTTGAATGACTTAAAAGGATTAAAATCTCATTAAAGTGGTAAGGAAACATTTTTTGTGGTGGAAAGGGATTAACAAGTTATGTTTCTCTAGAAATAATGCATATTTTTATGTTGTGGTTGATTTTTTTTAACTAATATTGTTGAAAATGGTTTACAAGCATGGAAAAAAATACAGAGCCCCTCTGGGCAAAACTGATGAGGCTGCAGGGGCGTTAAAAATCATTTCTTGGGGGTCAAAAGGTCAACGAAAGTATAAGTCTTACTAAAACAAGCCAATTCCTTGCTTATAATCTTCTCAAATCTTCTAATCTCTTATAATTTTGAGTTATGTGTGAGATATTAAGCGGAACAGTCACTCAAACATCTTTAGATGTTTATTTTTTAAATTTGAAAGCAGTTTAAGAAATAAATCGCTTGAAATATTGGTGAATAAATGAATGTTTTTTATTTGTCAGGGTCCATCTGGTCCTCCCGGCAGAGATGGAATCCCTGGACAGCCTGGCCTCCCCGGCCCACCCGGCCTTCCTGGCCCACCTGGAACCACCGGCATTGGCGGAGTACGTATATGAAGTACATAAATAAATTACAATCTGACCAAAGGAGACGTTTGTTTTGAGAGATGAAAGTACCAAAAGTGTAGGAAGTACCAAAAGTGTAGAAGAACAAGCTGATTTTCAGCACTGGGAGTGGGACAGCTCCCTTCCTCTCAGGTTTAGATGCAGAATGACTCCCCCTCACACATGACAGCTTAATTTAGAAACCCTTACGTATTTGTAAACTTATTTGCAAGGTTTCTGAATTGTAACCACACTGTAAGTCCTTGTTCTACCATGAAAAGGACGTGTTTAGGGGCAGAAAACAGACAGATTCTGCAGTGCAACTCAATATTTCAGATGCAGGTCTTTGAATGTTGAGATTGTATATCTCTAAATTTACTGTTTTCATTCCCTGTCACAGAACTTCTCTCCTCAAATGAGCTACGACTCCTCAAAGAAAAGCGGCCCACCAGTTCCTGGCCCAATGGTGTGAAGCCTCATCCTTTTTTATAGCAATCAGCTTTTGAGCAACAGATTACAAAAAATGTTCATCTTCTTCATCAACAGGGTCTCCAGGGTCCCCGTGGTACTCCTGGACCTCCTGGAACTTCAGTAAGTGTTATTTAAATGACATTTATGCATTTCTTATGCCAACAAATCAACAGTTCTGACCGCAGAGAAAATATGACATATGATTTGTTTTCCTTGCTGTTACTCAGGGTCCTCAGGGTTTCAATGGACCCCCTGGAGAGCCTGGAGAGCCTGGAGCTGCTGTGAGTCTGCACAACAATACCCACTTTAAGTTTATCCTTCTAGCTTAGAAAATATTCTTTCAGATAGGATCTTCATTGGCTAACGCTAATCCGCTTGATTTGCCTTCTTACTCTGTGCATTTGTCCTCACATTTGCTGTTTTTTAGGGTCCCATGGGTCCCCGTGGTACTGGTGGACCACCTGGAAAGAACGGAGATTATGTTAGTCATTTGTTTTAGCCTTCTGTCACGTTTTAAATACTTTATCTACCAGCAAATAACGTATGGTCATTTCTTTCCTTGGCTTAACGAAAGGGTGAGCCCGGCAAACCTGGACGCCCTGGTGAGCGTGGTGCTGCTGGCCCTCAGGTGAGCATTTCAAATTCGGGAAAAGTGACACAAGCCGATTTTTTTAGTTTTTGTTTTGCATAGAGCTTGTGGAAGAGGTTTTATTTATTGATATAAACTTTTTTTTCCCTGCAGGGTGCCCGTGGATTCCCTGGAACTCCAGGACTCCCCGGCATCAAGGGACACAGAGTAAGTTTGACTGATCATTTCTAACCTCAGTAAAATCCTTATTAGTAGGGATCTGATTCCTTTCTGCTGGCTGATCTTAGGGTTTCAGTGGTCTGGATGGAGCCAAGGGGGACGCTGGTCCAGCTGGTCCCAAGGTATGATGGAAGGGAAGGTTACAGATCTTCAAGTTAGAAATATTAACATAAATTTAAAGATTATAGACATGAATGGGCTTCTAAGTACTAATTGAGTCTTTCTGTCTGCAGGGAGAGTCTGGTTCCCCCGGTGAGAACGGTATCCCCGGTGCTATGGTACGTTCTGTCTCACATTTGTCAGTTTTTAGCAATTTTTTATCCCTCATAGGTAAACAAAAAAAAAAAATCTTTTCCCTAAGTCATAGAGCATGCTCTTTTTTTTAGGGTGCTCGAGGTCTCCCAGGCGAGAGGGGTCGCCCTGGAGCCCCTGGCCCTGCTGTAAGGACTGCTATTTCAGTTTTTAGCCCCACTCAAATAGAGGATACTACATTACAAATAAAGACTTTAAATAACCAGCTTTTTGTGTATTTGTTGTAATGTTCTCCATCTTTTGCCATAGGGTGCTCGTGGTAACGATGGTAACACTGGTCCTGCTGGTCCTCCTGTAAGTACTACAACACATTTAACATCTATGAGTTCATTTTTGTTAGCAAACACAGTAAAAAATTCATAGGACTGATAATATTTTGTCATATCCAGGGCCCTACTGGATCTGCTGGCCCCCCTGGATTCCCAGGTGGTCCTGGTGCTAAGGTAAGCCGGTTAATGCTGCTGAAATTGCTAATAAAAAGGGATTTGGTAACAAGCTGTTGCTGAATTGGGTTGTCTAACATAAAGAAAAATCTAGTTGGCCAATTTGGCAAAAAGACTTCTAACACTACAGCACATTAATTTTTACTTCATAGGCAATTTTAATAGAAAACCAGGACTGATTAAGTCTTGGTGTAGGACATGTGCAGATTATAGAATAGAAAGCAGTGCACAGGGCAATATAGGGGAAAAGAAAGAATAAAAAAACAATAAAAGACAGCACAAGGCAAAAAACACAATGATGAAATACAGTAAATAATCAAAAGAATATAAATGATATAGAATATGGATAATATCACCATGCAAACTCTGCAGAGTCTTGGGTATTTTTCGCTAAGAAAATTGATGCAACAGAAAATACAGCCCTCTTGATGTGATACAAATGTAAAAATCCAAACACCAGAAAGTCATTTTTAATCAGTAGTAGCACTTTCACACATTTACAAAAACACTTGAACTTTTTTGGGATTCAGGAAAAAGTAAAAAAATACATAATTTTTCAATGTATTTCTATTTTAATTATCAAAGGAACAAATTCATTTTGTTTTTGAACATAAGATCAATCAAATATGTTGAACCCCTTGATGCCTATTGATGCAAATATGTCTCAAACTATTTTGGTCCAAAAATTTCCTGGATTTAGCAAAAACAGAAATGATTATTTTTTTCATAACTGGCTTTAAATTCAGACATCAAGGGGTTCCATTTTACTGAACAGAGAAAAGTACTGATTTGCATATCAGATGGTGTGAAAAGCGGATGTTTTGGTAAATGTACCCGCTTGATTCCACAGGGAGAAACAGGTCCTCAAGGAGGCCGTGGAGCTGAAGGACCACAAGGTGCACGTGGTGAGCCTGGTAACCCAGGACCTGCTGGACCTGCCGGTTCTGCTGTAAGTAGATTTTAGATACACTTGTTTTCCCATTTTTGCTCATGAAAGAGATCCTTATTTTTGTGATTATTATTCCAACAGGGTAATCCCGGATCTGATGGTAACCCCGGTGCTAAAGGTTCTCCTGTAAGTGTCCCAAAGGACGAACTTCAATGTTTGGTTTTTGATAATGCGGAGCTCTTACATCCTTGTTTTCTTCCCCTCAGGGTGCTGCTGGTATTGCTGGCGCTCCTGGTGGGCCCGGTCTTCGTGGTCCCCCTGGAGGTCAGGGAGCTGTTGGTGCTCAAGGTCCTAAAGGTAACAATGTAAGTAGGCAATTTTGTTTTTTAGTTTTTTAAGAAAGTTGACCAAGTCTGTCAATTCCAAGGATCGTTCAACAGATTGAACTAAAATGGATTCTGTCAACAGGGTGACCCTGGTCCTCCTGGTCCCAAGGGAGAGGCTGGTGCCAAGGGTGAACCTGTAAGTTCTAAAACTTTTTTGGTGAAACATTTTACTCATGGGTCAGTTAGTGGGTGAAATTAAAACTAAATGGTTCCCATCATTTTTCTAGGGCCCAGCTGGACTTCAGGGACTTCCAGGCCCATCCGGTGAGGAAGGAAAGAGAGGACCTCGTGGAGAACCTGGTGGCGCTGGACCCCGTGGAGCCCCTGGAGAGCGTGTACGTTTTTTCATCTTTTGCTCAGTTTGATTTATTGATCATATAAAAGTATGTATTTTTGACAGGTAAAAAGTTAAATTATATAAATAAAGCCTCTGAAAGTTTAAGGCATTTCAAGTTATTGTGAATAAGGTGTATTTTTGTAATTAATGTGGTTGTTTTTTGTGCTTCAGGGTGCTCCTGGCGCTCGTGGTTTCCCTGGTGCTGATGGAGCTGGTGGTCCAAAGGTGAGCTAACTGATTAATCCAACAGTTCAAATCAAAACTTGATAAAGTAACAATTAGGAGTGACTTTGTCAACATTCAATTATTTGAGAAATTCCTCCTGACTCTTTTTAACTTGTGTTTCAGGGTGCCCCTGGTGAGCGTGGAGCCCCTGGACCAATGGGACCCCAAGGAGCCACTGGTGAATCTGGATCCCTTGGTGCATCTGGTGCTCCTGGTTCCAAGGTTGAATGAAAAACAAAAATAAAATAGAATATGTTTATCAGAGCATTTCTCACAATAAATCCCACATATTTGTTGTTTTAACTCTTTAGGGTGTGACTGGTAGCCCTGGAAGTCCTGGCCCTGATGGCAAAGCTGGACCTGCTGTAAGTTTGTTTGATTTCTGAGCATAGAAAAGATGAAGAATATGGCGAATCAATAGAAATGTGTTTAAATGTTAGCATGTTCTCTTTTGATTTATTTGCTAATTATATTTTAGGGTGCTCCTGGACAAGACGGTCGCCCAGGACCTCCTGGCCCTGGTGGAGCCAGAGGACAGCCTGGTGTCATGGGATTCCCCGGACCCAAAGGAAATGCTGTGAGTTAAATCAATTCATTTTCATAAAAGATGCTTGCAATACTGAAAAAAGAAAGAAAAGAATCACTAGAAAATATTTAAGGGAAAATGCAGTAAAATGTGCTACTTTCATGGAACAGTTATGCTTTAACAGTGCAGGACAATATTTGACTATAAATTGCATTCATACAGAGTATTTTATGATCCCTGTGTCCCTCTCTGCCATCCTAAATTTGTTGTTTTTTTTCAATCAGAAAGTTTAATACAGATTTGTGATCTTGACCTTTTCTGTGGATTGTCTCTCTAACAGGGTGAGAATGGTAAGCCCGGTGAAAGAGGCCCCGCTGGACCTGTTGGCGCCGTTGTAAGTAAAAGACACATTTTGTAAACTTTACAAACCAGAGTGGTTTTCTGAAAGCTGAACGAAACAAAGTAGGCAGCAATAAGAAGTTTACTGAGTCGTGTTCTTTTTAGGGTGCTCCTGGCAAAGATGGTGACGTTGGTGCTCCCGGACCTGCTGGCCCTGCTGTGAGTGTCTCAGCTTCTTTTTTTGCGATTAGCATCTGTGTTTTCTGCTCATGTTCTTTTGCGCATGTACTTTTAACATGAACTATTCCTGAATTCAACTTCGTTTTTGTCCTCATCTTTGTGCAGGGAGCTGCTGGAGAGAAGGGAGAGCAGGGACCCGCTGGTTCTAACGGTTTCCAGGTGAGTTTTCACCTCAGCTGCTAAAATTCTCAAGGTTTTTTCTGGACCTTTCTTGTTTGCATTGTCTTATTGAAATCCTTTATCTGTGGAAAGGGTCTTCCTGGACCTCAAGGTGCTACAGGTGAAACTGGCAAGCCCGGTGAGCAGGTACGATTAAAAAACATTAGAATTTTACCCCAAATTTAATCACAATTTCGACATCTTTGATACAGTCGGATTGACGACAAATCTAAGAAATACTAATGGTTTGAATTCAGAAAATCTTCCTCCTCTTGTCTCTAGGGTGTTCCTGGTGAAGCTGGACCTCCTGGCCCATCTGGACCCAGAGTAAGTTGTATCACAGCTTTTCAGAACCGTTCTAGCATTTTTGTGCAGATTCTGGTCACTAAAAGGGCTCTGAATGATGTAATCATCTAACCTTCAGGGTGAAAGAGGTTTCCCTGGAGAGCGTGGTGGTAATGGCCCCGCTGGTCCACTTGGAGCTCGTGGTGCTCCCGGCCCTGCTGGTAATGATGGACCAAAGGTATGTTTCTGAAGTTTTTGTCCACAACTGAAAATAACATTGATTTGTTATTAATATGGTTGGATATAATGGTAAATTTAATAATATATGTTCACAGACACAAAAAATAAAAGGAAACTGCCCAAAAAGCGACCAAAAAATCTGCACCAACGGAAACAAAAAGGAGCAATTTATAGCTGAGCTTGAAGAAAAAAGAAGCTTTGTGAAATAATCTTAATTTATTTTTAGGCTTTGACCATGTGTAAGTGATATGAAAGTCCCTTCTTCCTGTCAGGACTGAGGGACTCAAATCAAGACAAAACAGACATTTCAGAAAATGTCCTGACATTTGAAAAAAAATTGATTAAAATATGGCTAAAAAAAACAGGAAATATGACAGAACAATGGTGTTGGAGACAAGAAAAATCTGGCTATTTCTAATTAAAAAATTGGAAATAAACTCAACAGAAACAGCTGTGATCCTTTAGAACTTAAATGTGATGTGACAGTGATTAAAAAGAAAAAAAAACAGTCACTTTTCGCTTGCCTTTTGTGCAGATAGTCACTTTTCCTTTCCTCGCCTCTTTTAGTCTTAACATTTAGGAACGGCCAATCGGCTGACAGATTTTGATCAGTCAGTGTTTTAAAGGCATCACATACACCATCCCAATAGGATTCCTCAAACATTCTGTCTAAGCTATATCATTGACATTTGTTGGTCTAAAAAGGCTTGAAAAAGCATGTTTAGTTATGCTGAGTTGAGATAACTCAAAGTTATAGCCAGTATCTGCACCCCTGGAACCAAAATGACTTAAAAGATGGAACAGTCCAATAGGTCTCATGGCGCTGACCTCACGTTCCTTTGTAAATGTCAGCACATGTCACATTTCACAAATGTCCTGGATTGTTACTCAAGACTTCAGGATCTATGTTCTGTGAATTCATTGGAGCTCCTTTATGACACTGAACATAGCTCACGTGTAGATGGATTATTCAGTTTTACCTTCGCTTTTATTCATTGAACAAACTGTTTTGGTATCAGTAAATGGTTACCAGCTTCCACTGTGTTCAGGACCGGTAGCCTCTTTAGGGCTCTTTAGGGTTAGCAGCACCTGGAGCCCATCTGACACCATTGATATGGGATTTTCTG
Source organism: Adrianichthys oophorus (assembly GCA_036245035.1). NCBI lineage: Eukaryota > Metazoa > Chordata > Actinopteri > Beloniformes > Adrianichthyidae > Adrianichthys > Adrianichthys oophorus. Next base: position 8,564,983 of record BSAI01000012.1, read on the forward strand.
CAACTATGTTTTATTGCGGCATAAATTCTACTGCACATTTTGATTTGTATTCAGTAACACCAATCTAAATGTTTTCTACATTTTCAACCATTGAGGTGCATAGCGTACTTTCACATGTGATATTCTTCTAATATGTACACAGATTCTTCCACCACGTGCTCATTTTTCTCAAAACCACATGCACCCATGTATCCAGAGGGTCTCACTTTGCGATTCATATGTACGGATCAGCAGATGTTGATGTAAACTTTTGCTTTTGTGTGCAGGGTGAGCCCGGTGCCGCTGGCGCACCTGGAGGTGTGGGATCCCCTGGTATGCAGGGAATGCCTGGAGAACGAGGAGCTGCTGGTCTCCCTGGTGTCAAGGGAGAAAGAGTGAGTGTCACAGCACTCTTTCTTCTTGCTTGATTTCCTTTGTCCTTTACGTACCAGACATTTGATGCTGGTCAAATAAGCAGAAATGTTTGAAATGTTTTTAGGTTTTGGATTTTACGATGTGTCAAGGCCTATGCCGAAATGCTGTCTTAGCTTAAAAGATGAAATAAATTAAGTTCCATCAACAGCAAGATTTCCAGAATTCAAAACTACAAAGTAGCAAAGATGGCGAAATGTTAAAAAGTTAAAGTCCTATTAGTTGTCACGCACCTAAGTGTGTGAGAATTTGTTCTGTGTGTTTGACCCATCCTCTGGGGGAGCGGTGAGCTGCAGACACAGCCGCGCTCAAGAACCATTTGGTGGTTTAACCCCCCCAATCCAACCATTTAATACTAAGAGTCAAGCAGAGAGGCAATTTAGAGTCTTTGGTATGAGTCTTTGAGGAATTGAACTCACAAAATTTCAGTCTCAGGGTAGGACACTCTGCCTCATGACCACTGAGCCATTTATTCAAACCCTAAAATTTCTCACTTTTATTTGATCTTGAAATCAAAGTTCAACAACTTTTCTTCTCGGTCAGGGTGACGGCGGTGCTAAAGGAGCTTTTGGTGTTGCTGGCAAAGATGGTGTCCGTGGCTTGACTGGTCCCATTGGAATGCCTGGACCCCCTGGTCCTCAGGGTGAGAAGGTAAAAATCCAGAAAGCACAATTTTTACAATCTTTTTGATGCATCTCTAAAGGATGTTCATAATCGATGAATATCATCAGATTTTTTAAGATCTTTTAAGAAAAACTAAACATAATGTTGTTTCATTCTAAAGAGAACACTTATTTCCGAATAAAAATCCTCTGGAAAATCAGTGAAGTTATGAAGCAATCATATTAAATAAATCAAATGTGCATTGTAAGCATTATTGCAAAATCTCATTTCTGATAACAAGTAAATAAGCTGTCCAGAGGATGCCATCTTCTTCTTACATTTGTAGTTTTTATTTTTTGTTTTTTAATCAATGCTTTTCTTTATTTCTGAAACAAGTTTGATATATCTGTGCAATTTCTTGTTGCATTCTTTACAATGAATGCTTCAAAAAGACCCAGTTGGTCAAAGACACTCATATTAAATCAAACCAAACTAAATTGAATTCAATCAATCGAATCAAATCACGACAAGTAACAACCAACCTTCGCTGACCCGCTTTCTCCCTGGTTTCAGGGAGAGCCCGGTCCCGTTGGAGTTGCTGGACTGACAGGTCCTCGTGGTGCCCCTGTAAGTTTCCTTCATGAACAAGAATCTGCATGTAGACAATTTTGGTGACGTTCTGCCTTATTGTGCTAAAAGGGTGAGCGTGGGGAGTCTGGACCTGCTGGACCCGCCGGCTTTGCTGGACCTCCTGTAAGAACCCTTGTGTTGCTCCCATCTACAGGATAAATAGTACTGCTTCACCTTTGAACAGCAAACATGGTTGATGGTTTTCTGGTGCTCTCGCTTTAGGGTGCTGATGGTCAACCTGGTCTTAAAGGAGAGGCTGGAGACACCGGACCAAAGGGAAATGCTGGTGCTCCTGGACCCATTGGACCTGCTGGTGCCGCCGGTCCTCAGGTTGGCTCACCTTGACATCACTTAAACAATCCACCTTTCTGCATTACAAAGATATAAAAATAGCTCATGTGAAACGATAAAGAGTGTGCTAACTAGTCTTGATGTGAACTGATGGAATCTATTTGGCGTCACTGTTTTCAACAACAGGGACCTGCTGGACCTTCTGGACCCAAAGGTGCTCGTGGTGGTGCTGGTGCTCCTGTAAGTGTTCAGTTAAAGTTTATATTTAGGTAGAAATTTAAAAATCTTAAAGATTTACAGATATTTTAACAACATGTCAAGAACATCTCTCTTTTTATAGAATTAAATTTGTTGTTTTTTTTTGACTGCAACGGTGTTGAACAAAACACAAAGAAAAGGAATTTCAGTGTTTAAGTGAATTAAAGATCTCTAGTGTTTAATGTTAAATGAGCATTTACAGACGTTTTTAATTTGTTTATTTTTAGCTGCACGTGGATCAGGAGGTTTCTGTTGTTACCTTTTGAAAGGAGTTTCTAGTTTGAACTTTTTAGCTTCGCCTTCAGCCATGATAGGGGCGTCTCATAAAAGACAATTTAAAGTAAATCGGTAACTCTAGGTTATTCATAGGCGATAATTTGAGCAAATATGCATCCAAATATGGTTGTAAAATGGATTTGATGTGCTTCTGACCGAGCAACAGCCGGGCCAGTTTTCCACCAACTGTACATGAAATCAAGACAAACATGTTATTTGGATTTGTATGTATTTCGTTTTTTCCGTCTCTGTAAAAGCCCCCTGAATACAGCCAATGATTTGTATCCCAACCTTTTTAGAGTCAATGGATGTTTTTCCTTGACCAACCAAGTAAATAAAATCAATAAAATAGAAACTCTGTAGTCTGCATTAACAACATGCCTTCGTTCTTATCAAATTGTCTAAATGCAAATCGAATAAGCAGAAAGAAAAAACTTTTTTATAATCTTTCATGTTTCTCTTTTGCATTGCTAGAGCCTTGTGTAAAACCTTGAACTGTTTGGTTGAAAAGAAAGCCGATATCCTGGCAATAAATGTGTTTTAGACCAATTCTCACGGCACGACCATGTACCACCAAGCTAAACTAACCTCCTTTTGAGATCTGCATGAACAAGTTATTAAGATTTTGTTCCTGATTCTTAAAAACTTCTTTAACCATATTTAAACAAAGAGAAAATATTAGTAAAACCATTACATATTTGTCATTTTCTGTTTTATTTAAAATAATTAAATTAATTCATGATTTTTAATTTTATTTTCTAAACATTATTTAAACATTTCTTTTTTGTATTAAATCCCAAATTTTGCATATTTGCACATTGTGAGGATCAATTATTGTTTCCTGTTTCATTAATATCTCTTAATTCTCTGCGTCACCTCTTAAACTTAGTTTGGACTTTTTTTTCCTCTCTCTTTAGGGCCCTACTGGTTACCCTGGATCTCCTGGCAGAGTTGGACCTCCTGGTCCTGCTGTGAGTTCTCTCACACACACTTATTTTCCGCTGTGTTCCCCGCTTGATGCCACCCCGCAGCCTTGTTCTCCCAGGTTTCTTATCATAACCTATACATTTTTTCCAGGGAATTGCTGGGCCTCCTGGACCTGTTGGACCTGTTGGCAAAGATGGAGCAAGAGGGTCACGGGGTGAAACTGGACCTGCTGGACGCCCAGGAGAAGCTGGTGCTTCTGGACCTCCAGGACCCCCTGGAGAGAAGGGATCCCCCGGTTCCGATGGAGCTGCTGTACGTTGTGAAAAAAAAGTGAAAACACACTGCATCTTTCTTTTGAAATACTAACAGGCCACATTTTCCTGCTGTTCAGGGTTCCCCTGGTACCCCTGGACCTCAAGGTATTGCTGGTCGGCCTGGTGTTGTAGGTCTCCCTGGACAGCGTGGAGAGCGTGGTTTCTCTGGGATGCCTGGACCAGCTGTGAGTATTTAAAAAATAAAAAGTCACTCTGCATCCTACATTAGCGTTTCAGTCCACCATTTAATGCACTTTTCCCCTCCCTTCACCGTGAACTGATCATTCTGGTGTTTTTCAGGGTGAGCCTGGAAAGCAGGGACCTTCCGGACTTGTTGGTGAGCGTGGAGCCCCTGGACCTGCTGGCCCCCCTGGGTTGTCTGGTCCTCCCGGAGAGGCTGGTCGTGAGGTAAAAGATTTTGACTGAAAGAATCCACATGTCCTTCAGTTTATCAGCCACGAAACTTGCTCTTCTTCTTGTTTTTGCAGGGTTCTGTTGGTAACGATGGCTCTTCTGGTCGTGATGGAGCTCCTGGACCCAAGGTAAATTTCTTCTGATTCACTCATTTGAAAATGTGCTACTTTCGTGAGTTTCAAAGCGGTGTCTATTTAGGGAGACCGTGGTGAGAGTGGAACTCCTGGCCCCCCCGGCCCCCCTGGTGCTCCTGGACCCCCAGGTGCTAATGGCCCCTCTGGCAAGGCTGGTGACCGCGGAGAGACTGTAAGCCCATCTCCATCCAGCTCACCAATCCAGTCCTGTTGAAATATTTCACTCTGTGTGTAGCAAAAGTAAATGTCTTCCTTCCTTTAGGGTCCTGCTGGTCCTGCCGGTCCTGCTGGCCCTGCTGGTGCTCGTGGACTTAATGTACGTTCCCCTGCATTTGTTATAAAATACTACAAATTTTTTGCTGAATTTTACATTATTTCTCACTAACTTGTGATGGCATGTTTCACACCAGGGCCCTGCTGGAGCTAAGGGAGACAGAGGAGAGACTGGTGAGGCTGGAGAAAGAGGTCACAAGGGACACAGAGGATTCACCGGCATGCAGGGTCTGCCCGGACCTGCTGTGAGTAACTAAGCTTTGAAAATGAGCCTCATCAACAGGCATTATGTCACTAAAATGATTAGCTGGATTCATCACCTGATCATCAAAATGAATAGAATTTACAGTTGTGTTTAGTAGATAAATTCATGAATCAGTTTTCACTCTCTGTGAAAAAAAAAAAAAAGATTCACACATGAATCTTAGAAAATCACTAGAAAGTAGTGAGATTATCTGTCCATGAAGCAGGAAACTTTAGCTTAAAAATGTATGTCCATGTTGACTGGAGTGACAAAAAACAAGTGGAAATGATTCATTTTAGAACAAAATAAGAAAACCAGTTGGACCATCTTAAGAAATCCTCTTTACAATCTAAAACCAGCACAAATTCTTAGAACATAAATCCAAAATAATGACAATGAATGTCAGTCTAACAGATGTTTAACTTAAAACAACAGCCTTGAAATGGAACCAAAAATGACTGTTCAGCTAGAGGTTTTGTTTATGTTGTTAAGGCTAAGTAGCAAAAGGATTTGGACCCATTTTAGGAATCGCTTCCTTATTTCTAGATCCTAGCTCCTAATGAGACAAAAAATTCTCAACTGTGTTGATTCTGAGAAAAGCTTGGAAAGCTGTAGAGCAAAGAGAAGTTAAAACAACTTCAAACCTGCATGGTACAATACCTTGAATGTCTAAAAACAAAGTTTTAAATCTTTGCGAGTATTAGATGGTTTGCAGGGTACTTTTGTGTGCTTTAATCCATTTATACAGCATTTTGTTCTTGATGTAATTGTATTCACTTTCCTCTAGGGACCATCTGGAGAGAGAGGACCTGCTGGTTCCTCTGGACCCGCTGGACCTCGTGTAAGCATACCATTTCACAGTCATCCTCACAAATAAACACACTGTCAGTTTAGGAAAAGCGTTTCTAACCCTATAACCATTCGTGTCGTATTTGATGCATTTCTGAGACCCCTACCTCATTAGCACAATCCAAACTTTTCTTCAAAACCCATTGGAAATGACTTGGTCCATGTTTTCTGCCTTGTAGTGCATCCTCATTCCACTAGGGGCAGCAAAAGAGTTTTTCCTGCCCATTTTCAAAATGCTGCCTCTTTGAAATCTCAAAAACACTTTTGGAGGGGAAAAGTTTTTGCTAATTTTCAAGACTTTATGTTGAGAATAACTCATTGTGATTAATTTTTGCAAACAACTACTTTCTGTATTGAAAAAGTGTAAAATTAGTTGATAATTAATTTAGTTTATCTTACAGTTTCACCATCTTAAAATGTATGGATCAAATTCGAAATATTAGGTTAAAAAAGGGTCGTTTGTGTCCTGAACCCTCATGTCAATAATCTTTCATATTAAATTAATATTGTTGTAGCAAAAACGTCCTAAATTAGTCAATGTATCATGATATATACTGTATAACAAATTTTAAAAATGAATTGTTTCATTATTTTTGTGCATTTCATCAATGGGTTAAAAAAGCATTTTAATCCCAAAAGAAATGAATTCTCTGTCAGTTCTTTGATGTAGTGGGCTGTACAGGGTTAAAAAATTGTTTCCTTCCTTTTACACATGCAGTAGCTAAGAATTGAATTGATATAATTTGTTGGGTAATCAGTTGGTCTTGCTTCATAGGGACCTGCTGGAAACAGCGGCTCCCCAGGTAAGGATGGCGTGAACGGTATGCCCGGACCCATTGGACCCCCTGGACCTCGTGGTCGCAATGGAGATATGGGACCCGCTGTAAGTTTCCCAATCCCCAACGTTTAACTCTCTTGTAATCTCTTAGACTACACCCGCAGTTTGTAATCTCCTGCTGTTTCAAAACAGGGTCTTCCCGGACCTCCTGGACTCCCTGGACCTCCCGGACCTCCCGGAAGTGGATTCGACTTTGTCAGTCAGCCTCTTCAGGAGAAAGCCCCTGATCCCCTGCGTGGCGGCTACCGTGCCGATGATCCCAATATGTTGCGCGATCGTGACATGGAGATCGACACCACCCTCAAAACCTTGAGCCAGAGGGTAGAGAAGATTCGCAGCCCCGACGGTAGCCAGAAGAGCCCAGCACGCATGTGCCGCGACCTGAGGATGTGCCACCCTGAGTGGAAGAGCGGTGAGTGCAGATCCCTTCATCCACAGAAGAAAGCGACCGTCAACATGAGCTCATTTTAAGGTCAATTTTTCTCATTGCATCTCAGGCATGTACTGGGTTGACCCCAACCAGGGCTCCCCTCTGGATGCCATCAAAGTTCACTGCAACATGGAGACTGGAGAGACCTGTGTCTCTCCCAGCCAGTCTAGCATCCCCATGAAGAACTGGTACAGAAGCAAGAACATCAGAGAGAAGAAGCACGTCTGGTTCAGTGAGGCCATGACCGGTGGATTCCAGGTGAGAAAAGAGTCAACACAAGCATTTCTTTTTCATTCCTTTTGATTAATCAGGCCGGTGACATCATATATGCTCTACCTTCATGCAGTTCCAGTATGGCAGCAGCGAAGCTGATGCCGAGGATGTCAACATCCAGATCGCCTTCATGCGTCTAATGTCCAACCAGGCCTCTCAGAACATCACATACCACTGCAAGAACAGCATCGCCTTCATGGATTCTGCCACCGGAAACTTGAAAAAGGCCCTGCTTCTCCAGGGCTCCGGCGATATCGAGATCAGAGCCGAGGGCAACAGCCGCTTCACATACGGTGTCAGCGAGGATGGCTGCACGGTGAGTTTTTTTCCTGTCCGACAGCTCACATTTGGTTTTTAAACAGGAATGTACAGCAAAGAAATGAATATCTGAGCAACTTTCTGACTTATCTGAAAAATGCTTACCTCCACAGTCACACACTGGCACATGGGGCAAGACGGTCATCGACTACAAGACAACAAAAACATCCCGCTTGCCCATCATTGACATTGCTCCTATGGATGTTGGTGGACCTGATCAGGAATTTGGCGTTGAAGTTGGACCCGTTTGCTTCTTGTAAAAATGAAAGAAAGATGGAAATGACATTGTTGTTTTTTTTTCCTAGCAGTCATCTCTAAATCCCTTTTTCTATGCAACCAAAACTCATTCGGCTGCCATGCTTAAAACCACTCTACTGAAGACAATGTTTTTTTTCGTTTCCCTGCCACGAGATTTTTTTTTATTTTTTGGGACTGCCACTGCAACCGAACCCAACCATGAGGACACTTTTAAGAAAAATCTTTTGCTTCCACTAGCAACAAGAAAATAATGTTTACTTTTGTAAAATATTCCCTTTGAAATTTGAGAAAGAGATCCACACATGCAATGAAACGCAGGTGACTTTTGCCATTTTCTATCACTGCAGAAGGACATTGAAAACAACCAATGATATGTACCATTTTTCTGGTGTCAAATAAATTGTAAAAAGTGTGGAGTGTCTTCTTGATCTAAATTCTGAAGGGAAATAATCTAGCAAAGACTAAGAAAAGACGAAAAAGATCATTGCAGTATGGATGGCTACCTCAAACAAAGTCACCCCTAGTTTTCTTAGATGGATAAAAGTTTTTTTTTCAGCTAGTTTTTTAGGGGTGAAATAAAAACCAATTAAAGGTGCTATTAGTGAGGGGTTAGTAATTGGTATTCGATAGTGAAACCCTTATTGTCATTGCAAAGATGGTCGCTAATTCCTGCAAAACTGTGGTGCTACTAAATTGACTCATTCTATTGTTGTCTATGCAGTGCAACTGTTTTCTTCTTCTACTTTGACGGCGCTCCTTTGAATCATTTTGTAAAGGAAACTATGCAATCATGTCTTTGTAGATAAAGCGAGTGACTTTGGTTCAAAAACTGTCCCTGTGTTCGCTTCTGATCCCTCCATCTGTCGTGGAAAAAACCAGAAACCATGAAAGCAGCACACATCTACCACCTGCTGTTGATGTTGTTTGATGATGTCTTTTTCACGAAGGGTTTCTTAAAAAAAAAAAAAAGAAAAGAAAAAAAGAATTTAAAGCTGACCCACTTTCATGGTTGAAAAGAGAGATTCTGTACTTATTTTGTACATGTATAATAAATCAAGATGTTTTTAATTATTGTGGGTGCTGAAATAAAGCATTTGAAGTGGTCTACTCATATATTGTGTACACTGAATTTTCACTGTTCTGTTTGGCGACTGTTTTGAAGTTGAGCAAGAAAAACTATTTTAGAGCATTTATAGAACAAGATCATTAACCAAAATTAAGAATAATCAGTGTGTTTTATAAATCATTTGTTTAGATGCCAGCTTTTGCAATGACTACAGTTCAACTAAACAACAGTGAAAACAAGAGAAAATCCATTGTTCCAGCTTCATTAGGTTTTAGTACCACAAACAAACACAAGATCATCAACAAATCAGTTTTATATATACACTCCTTTAATCTCAACACAATTGTCAAGCATTGCACTTCCCACGGAAACAAAAGCAGTCTAACTACATTTTAAAATTCTCCGCCTCAAAAGGGAAACTTCGAATTAGAAAAAAGAGCAGCAGCAGCCTCTTGTGGTCACCAAGCAGCAACAGCTGCTTTGAAGAACAAAAGGAAACACGTCATTGAGAATACAGGGACTGCATGGTGGCGTTGTGACCAAACAGGGAGGAGGCCATGGTTCAAATCCCAGCCGGAGTTTGCATGCTCTTCTGCTTCCAAAAACATGTTTCATAGGTTAGGTAACAGGCTACTTGGAGATTCTAAATCAGGGGTCTGCAACCTTTGACCCCTCCACAGTGACTCTCTGGTCAAGAAAAAATAAAAAGGTTTTAATTTTAAAAAGTATAAAATGTGAATAAGTAGTTACATTTTTTGAGTAAACTAACTTAAACTTAATTGATTTACAAACAGTTGCAGTATCACAAGTCAAACTGAAACATTTTTAGCAAATTTTCTTTGATATTTGTGCAATATGTAGGCACAACCAGAAAAAAAAATCAAATTTTTGAACAAATTCAAGGATTTTAAGTGCAAAAATTATGCTAAGTGTCACTTAATTGACACATACAATTTTGATTAGTAAGATTTATGAATTCCTGGATAAGATTCACTACAAATAGTAAAAGAAAAGTTTTTAAAAAATCACTGCTGACATTACAAAACCTAGTACTACATTTGCTGCATTGAGAAGATCCTATGTGACACTGGGTGTCTTTTATTTTGAAAGGGAGTCACATAAAACCTCTGTCAAAAGTGATAAACTGTTAAAAATTTTAAAAAATGTTTTCTCTTTAGGTTTATGTTTTATTTATGCCAAAAAAACCAACAGCTCACTCATATTTATTATATTAGTACTAGTAAGATAAACACAAAGCAGTGTTTTATTTTTCTAAAGGTTTCTCCTTTCACATCAATATTTTTTCCAACTTATTCAAAAAAGTTTTGAGCCGTTTTGTAATTGAAACATTAAAACTGATATCTCCAATTTCAAGTTTGAATATGCAGCATTATATTCTTTAAGGAAAAAGACTGACAGCACATGCTGATTTATTACACAGCACACAACTTGTTTATTCATGACTGTATCCAAATCAAGAAATCAACGATTCCATTGAAAACATAAAGCCTGAAACATGTGAGAAAGGATCCATTTGTCTCTTCACTTCTGAAAAACATGGACGACACAAGATGGAGTGAAGTTGCTGATGCGGCTTCATCTGGGATCTGTGTCACTGTAAGGATCCCTGTGCAATCAAGAGCAAAGAACATGGGATTCACACAACATCCAGAAGAAAACATGTCAAACGTGAGGTTTTAGTGATTACACATAACCATGTATTCTGCTTTTTTCCAAGTGTTTTGTGTCTTAAATAGGAAATCTGTCTTCATTACCAGTTGGAAAAAGTTGAGTTGAGCTTTAAATACTGAACTAAAGCAACAGCAGAGGTAAAAAAAAAAGCCCAGCAGCAAAACTATGAGACTTACTGTTAATGATAAAATGCTTTTTGTCTTGTAACCCAAAAAGGACTTGAACTGCAATTTTATTTTTCCTTTCAATTTTTAAACAAAGTTTTTAAAAATGATTTTAAGGTCAAAATATTACACTTCTTATTTTAAACTTGACTTTTAGATGATTTTATTATTTGTGTTTAATTAGAATCGTATCTTATCGTACACATATCATATTTATTCTTTTTTATTGCTATTATCATTCAGTTATTTATTTATTGTCTAAATTATATTCATTCTTTCAGACTTATAACTTTTAATTCTTTTCATTTCACTCTTTAAAGCTTCCTCGGGGGATCCTTTTCTTCCAAGGTCCGGCTTACTTTGTCTGGGGTCTGATTGTGGGGTCATGCACTATGGCTTAAAAGCTGTGCTGTGGGTCCTCTGCATTCCTGGGCTGCGTAGGCGCAGTGGTGATGCCCTATGTGGGCGGCTGGCCCCTGGTATAGATGGATCCCCACAATACTGTTTCCTCACAGTGGTGCCAAGCCATGTGTTTCTTTAACACAGCTACAGTTTGGAAGGAATTTGCACAACTTTGGTAATGAGAGGTCACTCACTGCTGGGCCATGATGAGAGGGATGTCGTCAGAATGCAGCGGCGAAGCCCTCTCTCCTGTTCGGCTGTTAAACATGGGCAGCGTGGAGAGAGGAGGGGACCCACCCCGGCTCCCAGCCATGCCCCTCAGCTCATCTGTGTTGCCATGAATGGTGTAGTGGTGGTGGAGCTGGATTCTGCAGCGCACAGTTCATCAAATTTAGTGTTTTTTTTGATTCCCTGCAGCCTTTTTTCAAGTTTGTAAAGTGACCACATGATCATTTTCATACTTACTGGTCTGTCCTTGCATTCCTTTTTTCACTATTGGGGGAAAAAATAATGTGTTAAAATAGAAATAATTACACTTTTTTAAAGAAATTATCACTTTTTGACTAAATTAAATTCATCAAATCTTGTTTTATTTGTTGTAAACTCAAAATTAAAACCTCCCAAATAAAAAGTGAAGATAATTTACTGCTACTTTGAAAACATGCACAATTTTTACTGTATTTAAGTTGATTATTTATTATTTATAAGCTAAATAATTGATACTTACACTCCCTCTCGCCTCCCAAACATGATGTAGGCCAGCAACAGACAGAGGACGATGGTGAGAATCAAGGGCACAATCACCGTCACGATGTAATCTGGGAAATAGTCCCATCTTGGGGGAGAATCGGGTGGATTGAAGTCTCCTTCGGACTCTAAAATCCCGGGGCCCATCGTGGGAGCAGGTGGCTCCGGCTCCAGCTCGGTGAGGTCAAACTGCAGGGAAAGACAGCGGAGAAATGCCGCTTCTGTTTTTGGTGCACACAGACAGCTGACTGGAGCATTAGGGCATTAGATTTATTTTTTTTTTAGGTCTCACCAGTTTTGTTTTGCACCAGGTGATGCAGTTACTGGGTATGGAGCAAAAGTTGCATCCTCCCGGACCTTTAGCTCTGGGTTCTGCTGCACACTGCCTTTGGTGCTCTGGCTTCAGGACCCTCAGAAGACATTCTGAGAAGTACCTGTGAGAGCCCACCTTCACATACACACTGACACAAATGAGATTTGTTAAACACACGAGCATTTCTGAGCAGTATCTTTGCAAGTATTTACCCTTCATAGTGTCCTGCAATGGGGAGAGGAACTCTGCCGCCACGGTCAAGGGCATTAGTCATGTTCACAATTTCTAAGGTCTCTGTGTTCCAGAGCTTCTGCAAGTCCTGCTTGATTTCATTCTGAACAGAAGAGGGCAGCACTCTTTCAATCTCCCTCAGAGCAATGAAGAATTCAGCTTGATAAGGCAGCATCTTCCCTGCAAGCAGCATTAAAGGGATTTCAGAGGCATCTTTTGTCATCTCTTCACCCACACACACTTTCTGTTCTGTGCACACTTACCTTCAACGATTTTGATCACTAGAGTGTGCTTTGCAGTGTCGTAGCTGCGTCTGTTGACTGCATAGACCTGTCGGAGCAAAAATGAACAGCAAATCCATTGCAGTCATGCTTGACAAGACTGGTAAATGCTCCTTCTGTGCACTTCGCATCAAATCATTTTCAGGATGCAATGACTTCCTGCTTATGTTTCCACCTGCTCACTTGTGCAAGAAAATTAGAGTTGTCTACTCATTAAACCTGAGTTAGTCATCATCAGACAGACATCATCAGCCTGCAGGGTAAGCTGTTTTTTTGACTGCTCAAGCTACTGGGTGTTAGCTATAATATACCATTAGAAGATATCAAATTTGAAGGCTTTTGATATGAAAATGTCTCACAAAAAACGTGTTGACTATGCGTTTTTAGAACAAACAGGAACTACGCCAGACAATCACTGTGTCCTAAAGCATTAGCATAGTCTCTATAGTACTTTTTCAGCAAAACTTCAAATGAAAAAAACCCCAAAAATGTGCCAGAGAAACTCCTTACAGAAACACAAAGTCCCCTAAAATCATACTTCTGTTTAGAATACAGAATTTGGTTGACAAATGTATTGGATTGGATCGTGTCTCATGCATATTCAGATATTTCTAGCATCTAGTGTGTGTGTGTGTGTGTGTGTGTTTACTCAGTTACATTTACTTGAGTAATATTTGGTAAAATTGTACTTCTTTAGGTAGTTTCAATGCACCACTTTTTATTTGTACTCAACTTAATTTAAGATAATTAACACATCTTTTGTTTGAAACTTTTAAACCAATCGGTGGTTTCACAAACAATATCAACACTGGTAGATTAAAAGATAAACATCAGCGTGTGTAATTAATTCAGCTTTGACTGTCCAGGCATGCTAAAAATCAGTGCAACAAACTTGAATGTTATGGTGATGTTGAAATCTCACAGAAACAACATTCTTGTTTTTAAACCAGCAGTGATGTTAGGCGAGATTTTCTTCCAAAATGGAGATAAGTGCTTAATATTTCCACATTAGTAATCAGCCCACGTTTGTTTTTAGCACATCAAATACTGGCAAAAGACAAAAAAAAAAGAGGAAGTTCCATTTTATTTTGTTAATTCAAAACTTTATTTCAGCATTCGCAAAATAGTTTTAGACTGTAAACCACGTGAGTTCAAGCAGTTACTTACATAAATATGAGTATATTTGTTACCAGTGACATTTTTTCACTTCTAAAGTGAAAAGTAGTAATACTTTTTTACTTGAGTACCATCATTTTGAATACTCTTTGAGAGTAACATGCGTTTCACTTGCAGGAGACCTGCTAATTTATAGTTTGCAAATTGCATTTCTGGGCTTTGACTTTTGACACAAAATGATCACAAAACATACAGCATTTTCTATATTGTTAGAATTTTTTTTTTTTTAAATGAATCCCACCTCAATTATACTTTTTCCAGGGACGGTTGGAGTGCCGTAAAGAAAGCCATTATCATTTGGGTGCCGTTGGATGAAGCGCAACCACTCTGGAAGGTCTGGGAAATTCTGCCGTTTGCACTTAAATATCATGGGATCGTTGTACAAGTTTCCCGCTGAATGACATGAACAGCCAAGAAAAGTTCAAATAAAAACATCTCACAAATTCATGCGAAGAAAATGTAAGATTTGAGATTACCGTAGAGTTTTCCAAGTGGTTCAAAGTCACTCAGGAAAGTTTCTCTCAACACTTCATATGTGAAGAACTTCCCCACAGGAATGGTTAATTTGAACTCTGCTTTGGACCCAAGCAAGCTGGCAGCAAAAACTGTGAGAACATAGAAACAATCATCATCACACAGCAAATTACTCACCTGAAGTGCAAAAACTAAGAATGTGAGAAAGAGGACACGACAACACCCCCTTAATGCCGTGATCTGGTGACTTCTGGCAGATTTTACAAATAAAAGCTTGCACTTTTAAATAAAATAAACCAACTACCAAAATAGAAAAGCAAATCAGTTCAATCAGATGACATTAGAGAGCAGTTTTTCAGATAAACGTGCCTGTAAAAAGGAGGAGCCCATTCCCGTACCCTGCCATCTTGTTTGGACTTTTGATTGACAGAGCCAAATGGAGACACTGAAACACAGTCAGAGCTATTTTTGACCCTTTCACCTCGTGTCATTCAGACCCTATAGTCAGCCTGTCTGTAGCTGAAAACTACAACATCCCCCTTGCTGCCATGAAAACATCAACTTAGGCACTATTTTCCACATTTGACCTATGGTCCATTTTAAATGCAAGTGAATCTATGAATGAATGAATGAATGAAGCTTTATCTATATGACCCTTTACAACTCCATCAGTGAACAATAAAAAGAGAGACATTTAAAATTGAGTAGATCTGAGCATCTGGGTTTCCTCCTGCTTGTCAAACCGGGACACTCAGATATCATGTACAATTCTGCAGAAATATTATCTTGTATTTTTTTCCTCAAAGGGGCAAAAAAAAATGTGCCAAACCTAACTTCTCATCCTGAGATTGTTTCCAAAGCCAAGGTTTTTTGAATATTTTTTTTTTTATTTTAATAGCAGTTATGTGATACAAAAATAAATAAATAAATAAATAGGGACTCTATTTTTTTATTGGTTATTAGAAAAACAGACATGCAGAACCTAATAAAAACCTTCTTTTCTCATGTGTGCACCTTGAAATTCACTAAATAGCAATAAAAAAGGACATTAATTGTTTAAAAATTAGCTAAGCAAAGGAGTATCTGCAAACATGCACTCTATAATGTTTATGACATAAAAAAGAAAACTTGTGATCAACATTTGGTTTATCATATTTTGACAATAATGCAGATTATTTGATTTAGTCCACACATTGTTCTCCTTCTGAAAAGTTTTTTACATAATCTTTAAAGTTCTTTATACATATGTTTACTATTTAAAACATAATGCTCTAAACTGATGACAGTTACTAGGCTACAGTACTTGGAAACTATGCAGCCAAATAAATAAGCAGAAAACCCTTTCAAAATGCAGGCAAGAAAAAGAGTCAAACGACCTGGAGAATAACCAGCTCGTAAACATTAAAACAACAGCGCAACTAACAAAACGGTCACACATTTCAATGCGAAAAATATGATGAATTCTGCTCCAAACAACGTTCAATGTTTACTGCATCTGTCACTGCAGATGTAGACAGTAAGCAGCAATGTGGCTGCAAAGAATGGACGTGATTGGACGAGGAGGTTTGACGTTAGCGGCATTTACTAAGTCCTAGTGCTAGTCGAGTTACATTTTCTTTATTGTGACAAAATTTAAAATGCAAAACAGTTGGCATATGCGACTTGTAGTATGCATATACACCCGAACATTTTCTTTAAACAAATCATAGCATAAAACAGTTCAACAATATCTTATAACAAAAATATCAACCCTACATAATTCAGTGAATTGGAATAAATATATAAAAAGTAAAAAAGGGGTCAGTGATTTAGACATAATAAATCAAAGAAAAAAAACTTTAAATCGTTTTTGATTATTCCCAACTATATATTTTTAGTTTTGGAAGTCAAATATATTCTAAAATGAGTCACTTAACATTTTTTTTTTTTTTAGCGAGGGGGACTCTGCTAGTCGTGTTTTGATTAACTCCTCATATTCGCAAAATAATTCATGTCAATGATTACTCTTTTGTTTAATGTAATAAAAAATGTTATCCAAAAAATATACACATTTAAAAATGGCCATTTTCTGTTGCTTTTTCCGTTTTGAGGGGGTGTTGTTAAGGAATTGTGTATTTATTTATAGATATATATGGATTTACAATTGACAAAATTGACATAAATGCAAATTAATAAAAGAAATAAGGAAAGCGGAAAATGAGAGAAATTAGAGTTTTAGTGTAATGTCCCACTCTGATAATCTTTTAATCTATTGTAAAACCATTCCCAGTGGCCTTTTATTTATGATTATGCCAATTTTAGGCAAAATTTAGAAAAACCTGTATTGTTTTTTCCGGCACTCAGTTGTGGGCGGGACTGTTGGCGCAGAAGTAAGCCTCCACTGATATCCTATCATCCCTTTGTTGACACTCTCCCCCACTAGCCCTTCACAACCCCAAGCTAACAATAGCTGTGCAAACAAATGGCAAGCAATATCGAAGCTATCAAGTCAGAAAAGTTTGAGCCAGATGCCAGCTCAAGTGAGGAAAATGAAGACGTACATGTCTGCAAGTAGATGCATCAGAATGGAGCGGAGCAGGAAGACGTTGACCTGCGCATTTCGGTTTCTACATCACAACTTCAAAGGATTTTTTTTAACCTCTGCTCTGATTTATCATCATGATTTGAATAAAGAAATAGTCAGAAACGCAGTTTCAATCTTAAATTAGTTTATCCATGTCCTCTGTCGTGAGAAAAATGCTACAAGAACATGTTTTAAAACCTCAAAAAGATTATTGTGTTTTGTGTAGATCCATTAACGTCTTCATTTTCCTTGTCCAACCTACCACCTGGCTCAAAACTGTTCAGCTGGTTAGCTGCGATATTTTGTTTTGCTTTGCTAATGTTAGCTTGAGCCTGTGAAGTGCTATAAGCTGGTGGGAGAATGTGTAAACAAAGGTTGATGGGAAACTTTTTTTAAATTGAATTATATAGACATTACTAACAACCAAGGCATCTCCATCTTCAACAATGTCATTATGTCATGTTGACAGAGTAGCAGATGAGCACAGAACAATTCAACTATTAGCTCCTACATGAAACAAATAAATACAAACAATAAAATAAAAACAAAAGAAAAGATTTTTTGAGGGAATGAATCTAAAAGCTTAATCAAATCTAGTAAATGAGAAAGTTTTTGGGGGGCATTTTTATTCTTCATGGTTGCTGGGAAACAAGTGGAGGCTAACTTCCCTGCAAACAGTCTCACCCTCAACTCAGAGGCAAAATTTTAATGAGCTCCTGCAGAAAATATGTCTTAAAAACCGACACAGCATTTTAAATGTTGATTCAAACGGCATAATCATAACTAAAAGACTGCTGGAAACGATTTTATAATAGAAAAATTGAGTGGGACTTTAAAGTAAGCGGAATATATAACTCGACGGGCACAAGGACCCGGGATCCTCCGCCATGCAGAAGCAGCGATCTGCCGCTGAGAGAGGACCAGAAATCTGAAGCTCCCAGAATGAGGAGATCAAAATGATGCTGCCTATAAAAAGGGATTAAACGTAAGCAATCTGTCGTCAGTTCAGCATAAATCCGCCGCACATCGCTGGTCTGCTTTTCTGTTTTTTTTAATGACTAATGCATTTTTCTAGGACGGCCGCGCGCCCGTCGGTGCAATGACAGATGCATCGTGCTCACTTTCTCCGCTGCAGCACTAGAAAGGAATTGCAACGCGGAGGGCCTTTAATGCAAGCTGTTGTTTGGGTATCAAACCCTCTGCTGGTCCAGCCGGGGCGCCACCTTGCTGGCGGACGCTACACATTTGCCCGTGGGAGACATGCCCACGCCTGACCGACCATGATGAAGACCGAACCCACATCCAAGAGCACCGGCTCGGGCTCCACGCTCCGAAGCCCGTCCCCGCACAGGAACGCGTACGAGGCGGGGATGCAGGCCCTGAAGCCCGTCAAAGACAACGCCGCAAACGGGGACCTGCAGGAGGGTCCCCGGGGGCGGAGGTACGGCTCCAACGTGCACCGGATCAAGAACATGTTCCAGCAGATGCAGACCACGTCCCCGGCCGACGCGGAGGGGGAGGACGGCGCGCGGAACGCGGACAAATCCGTGCGCCTGTCCCTCCCCAGAGCCGGCAGCCTGAACGAGAACGTGGACCACAGCGCGCTGCTGAAGCTCGGGTCCACCGTGTCCGAGCGGGTCAGCAAGTTCGACCCCAAACCGGAGAACGGGCACCAGCGGGCCTCGTCGCCGAGCTACTCCAAGCTGCAGGAGACCCGGCGCATCTTCGAGGAGAAGCAGCAGCAGGAGAAGCTGGCCTCCACCAGGGTCCTGCTGAAGGCGGACAAGGCCTCCGGCTTCCAGGAGGGCCGGCTGGACGTGGTGTCGCGCTTCAACGGCAGCACCGAGTCCCTGGACAGCTTGGACACCAGCGAGGCTGTGTCCCCCACGGTCAGCCAGCTCAGCGCCGTGTTCGAGCGCGCGGCCGAGCTGCGGAACAACCTCCACCGCCTGTCGTCCACGCCGCCGCTGCCCTCGCGGGGGGTCAGCGCCAAGGTGGGCGTGTTGAACTCAAAGATAATCACTAAGAGGGTCCTTGCATCTGGCAACCAGGAGAAGGGAGAGATAAGCAATCAGAAGGGCCAAGAGGGGCCAGCAAGGGGCCTCATAGGGAGGGTGACGCCCCCATCTGACGGTATAAATGGGGGCCAAAGTGTTGAATTTTCAGGTATGGTGGGAGAACAAACAGTTTCAGGCAGTGAGGTCAAATGTGACTTCAATGATGAGGAGCAATCCAGCTGCACAGCATCTGAAGGTGACACTCACATGGAGAATGGAGGACCTGCTGCTGAAAGGCAGGAGGAGGAGGAAGACAGGACTGTCAGAGTGGATGACAGCACCTGCAGCGCAATGGGGGAGGACTTTGAGGGAAGCCAGAAGGAGGAGGAGGAGGAGGAAGAGGATGACCGATATGAGCCAGAGTCCAGCTGCGTGGAGATTCCTGGGCTGACTGTGGAGGAGGACCCGCCTCCTTCGAGGAAGATCTGCTTCAGCACAGAGCCCATCAAGGTGAGAACACATGAGGAACATCTGCAAGTTGATCGGTGCAATTGCATCCTGTTAAAGATCTACTCCTGGTGCTTTTTGGTGGCATTTTCTCATGATAGAAGACATATAAGGAAAACGAAGCTTAAAATTGCGTTTCTGAGTGTTTCTTTATTCAAATTGTTGTGAATCAGGAGTGGACGAAAAAATGCATTTGGATAAAGCTTGTGAGTTTGGCGTAGAAGCTATTACGGCAAACCACAAGCTCCCTGCTGCATTCCATTCCAGTGTTTTCACTTGTAGATGACTAGGTCCATGTAGATCCACTGTTTTCCTCGTCTGAGCTGGTATCTGACTCCAAACTGTACGGCTGGATAGCTCCAATATTGCTCGCCATCTTTGTTGCACCAGTGGATGATGGGAAGTGGTAGCAGGCTTGTGCTACGGTCACAAGTACAACTGCCACCGTGCTATGAGGAGGCATCTGTAGAATTTTCAAGATTTCCTGCCGCTGCTCGATTGATTTATTTATCTTTAAAATCGTTGGCGTGGTCATGAATGTAGACGGCGGCCATCAGGTGTGCAGACTTTTTACATACCCCTCCCAGCTACCTGGCGGCTGGTGGCACTTGATTTGGACGGCCGCTGTCCGGAGACTTTTACACGTCGTCCAGTCGGAGCTGCTGCCAGGCACCGACCTGTGGCCGCCTCGATTTTGTAATGTCATCATCCACACCTGTCACTGGACTGCCACCGCCTGACCTCGAAGTGTGACCGCTGCCACCTCCCGATTACAAATTCTGCCACCTGCCGAATTTGCAGAAAAACGAGCATTTAGGTGGCAGTGTGGTGGCATTTTGGGATGTCTGACGGTAGTCTTTCTCTGCCCACAACTCTGAGGCAAATTTCTAATGAATTACTGCCACTCTGCTGAAACTATGTCCTTTTTTAAAATTTTTGCCCTAAAAATAATAATTATAATTAAAAGACCACTGGGATCGCTTGGGACTTCAATGTATTGAATCAGATCAGACGTTATCTGCTCCACTACAGTTACATTTAATGCCTTTGTCAGCCTTTTTAAAGAACTCCCTCAGCTCCTTTCACTGCTGACATTTTGGTTTTGCCTCCTTCACATCCTTCCTCCACCTAGTCGAGGTGCATTCCGACTGCGTAGCTGACTCAACACACGAAGCGCAGTGATGCAAATGGAGCTGCATCCATAAACAGATGCGTGACTTGCAAAGGGGCAGATTTTAGAGACGTGGGTGTAGTGTTAAGGATACTGGAGTGGAGTGTTTAGGAATTTGTGACACAACAAGTGAGAAAAAAAGCCTGTGATCTCCTTCTTGGACCACTGAGGCGACGGAGAAGGGCCAGACGAGGAGGAGCTGATTCACGGCGTCTCTGATTCTGCTAGAGTGTAATGATCTGGCGAGGAGCACGAGGCTCACAGTCTCCATCGCTGCTGTGCTCTGCCTCGAGCTTTACAAGCACGCAGAGACGCCTGTCAGACAAAGTGGGACCTGACACTGCACATCACACGCATTTCCTCACACAGAATGCCATTTCTCTCCAGCGACTAGACACTCCTGTCCTTTATCATGCAAAGTCAAGTCAAAAGTTGCTCTTGTTATTTTTCTTCTGGTTGCTCTTCGTCTAGAAGTGCTCAGTTACAGCATTTTTAGTCAGCATTTGACAAGAGATGCAGGAAAAATTCAATATGGGATAAAAAAATAAGAGTAGCTTCTTAAAGAGCCACAATTTGGGTGTTTTTGACATGTTCCTGTGGCATTTTTCTGATGATGGAGGGCAAATAAAAAGAAAATTTATCTTAAAATTGCATTTTGGAGCATTTTTTTTTACTCAAAACAGGAACAGGCCAAAATCTTCAATAAAGGGTATATGTATGACAGAAAATGTGTTGGGTGGGCCACAAGTTTTCTGCTCAGGACTATTCTGATGCGTCCACTTGTAGACTACTAGATCCATGTACGTCTTTGTTTTCCTCCTCTGAGCTGACATCTGGCTCAACATCGTACGGCTGGATATCTCCAATATTGCTCACCACTTTTGTTGCACCGGTAATGTTAGGTTGGGGGAAGGTATATAGCTAGCAAAAGAGAGCGCTCTCAGTTATGGATGATGGGAAGAGGGACGGGGTTGCTCCATCCCAATGGTGCAATCCACAACTTAAAGGTTACTTCCTGATGAACTACTGCCGAATGTTGAAGCAGTGCAAGTCCAACAAATTTTGCAGACTTTTCTTTTACAGCTCTATTCTCATTTATGAAAGACTTGGTGTTGTGTAATTCCAGCCCGGCACAAACCGCAAATATTAATTTCTCTTTCACGATCGTTTTTCAAACGGTTGGAACTTCTGTGTTTTGAAAAGAACACTAACCATACGTCACTACCAAATCTGAGTTGGTCAAAAGTTCGTTACGTTGAGCCAAAAAAACTGTTTTAAAAACTTGTGTAGAGATACGTAAATGCGAGAGTTGTGAACCCGAAGCAACACCATTTGCTAATCATTTGAGAATGAGAGATAATTTTAAAAAAAAAGAAATAATTGACATTGGTAATCTTCCCAACACAGAATGTCATTGCAAGTTCACACCACAGTCTGGCTGTGCAGTCATCAAAGAAACTAGGAAAACCCGGGAGTCACTTGTGATCCCGATCATCCCATAATTAGCACAGTACGGGATTAAAGTTGTTGACCGCATAATTACAGACTACACAAGAATGGCTTGTAAAGAAGGCTCTTATTGCCAAAAATAGTCTTTTGCATTATGGAGGAATGCTAAGTCTAGAATCTTTAAAAAAGAATGTGTTTTTGACAGGCCACATTCTGGGGAAAACCAAAGAAAAAAGAAGCATGAAGGTTCCATTTGAAAAGGTGGTGTGGAAATGATGGCATGCTTGAAGCCTGGAGCCACAGGATCTGAATGGTTTGTGAAAGTTTAACAAAAATTGATTCAAAAGGAACAAGTTTTACATAAAATCCGTACTGGTAGTAATCATCAGATCTGACACGTGCACTTCAGAAATCAGATCCTCAAAAACCCTGGTTGATATGCTTCAGTACATCAGATTTCTGTAGAAGTTGTGGTCTTTGTAGCGATTTAGAGCTTAAACTTTCTGTTAGGTTTAGTTTTGAATGTCTGACTTAATCTTCATGAAAACAGCCATGCTTACAGTCTGAGACTCATCCTTTGGAGTCCAAACTTCAAAACTGGATGCTTTGGTCAGCTGTTCTTTATTTATCCATGATTGATTTGCATGCAACTCGTACATGAAAGAGCAAAATTATTTAAAATATTCATATATATACAAATTATGGGGGAAGAACACCAAATCAAATGATTGCTAATAAGACTGTTGGCCTGAATGAACCTGATATCGTCAGTATCTGTCAGATTTTTTGTTGTTGTTATAATTGGCTCAATTCAAAAACTGCCCTTGGCAATGCGCATTCAATCGACCACTATATAAAGGACTGTGTAAATGCGCATTTCGAGCTTCTGCTTTAAAAACTCTTGTTTTCACGTGTCGCTACACTAGTTTCTACGACTGTTTTGGAGCTTTACGTATAAAATACTCAGCCTCTGAATGCGCTTTCAAAGTTAAACCAACTTTAACCAATGACAGGACGTGTGGATGGCGTCCATTTTAATTCACGGAAGAGCCAACCGCTTGAGAATTGATCATGGAGGAGAAATAAGTAATCAGGGTTTGTCTCCGGTCGGAATTATTCTACACCAAGTCTTTCATGTATTGGAATAGAGCTGTGAAAGAAAAAGCCTGGAGGTTTGCTCCGCTCTAACATTTCACACCAAGCCTCTTCCAACTGTAGGTGGGGGTTATGGGCTAGTAAGCTATAGAGAGAAAAAACCCAAAAGAAGCCCTTTCTGTCTCATCTAGTGTGAACACCATGGGCTAAATGCAGGTTGTTGCACAACAGCTGCTCCTCTAGATTGTTAGCTTCTCCTTTTTGTTTCAAATTAGTCGCTGCGCATTTTCATAAATCTACATCACAGAACAGAGACGTCTCACGTTCTGTGTAATTTCTCACTGAAGGAATCTGAAATTTCTCTCTGGCAAATATTTGAAGAAGTTTTTCAAGACCCACTCTGATCATCTTTTGATCTGTTGTAAAAGCGTTCCCAGTGATGCCGTTTTTAGCCAAAATTAAAAAAAAAAAAAAAACTCTGTGTGGTTTTCTAGGACATAGTTTCTGCAGAGCGGTAGTACCTCATTTAGAAATTTGTCTCTTGAGTTGTGGACAGGACTGTTGGGGTGGAGCAATCCCGCACTCCTCCCCATTATTGAGAGCTCTCTGTTTACATGCTCTCCCGCTAGCTTACAGCCCCTAGCTGGCCCACATGGATCTAGTTTCTACAAGTGGATTCAACAGACTGATGGTATTTTCTGTCACAAGTACCATCTTTTTTCAAACAGCCTATTTTCTTCTGCTCCGGATTCACAACGATTTGAATAAAGAAAGTAAACGTTGTTATCATTAAAACTCCAATCAAATCTTTGTCCAATTTAGATTCATGCATCCATGTTACAAATGTCCAGTATGTCTTCAGCTATATTTTCATTGATATTTATGTCATCAGAATAAGCACTGGTCAGCGGAGAACAATTCAACCCTTTTTAAAATTTTGACTGAATAAACACTAAAACTAAATCATTTCAAACATCTTAAAACATTTGTGAGTAAAAAACATTTAAATTCTAACAGCTTGTTTCTTCTCAGCCATGCAACTTGGCTAAAGAGGAAAAGATGGTAGAAGACATCACAGGAAACAAAAAAAAGCTTTGACTATTAAGAGTGTTTGGGTCGTCTCTTGTTGCTCATTGCAATAAACGTTTAAAGACAATAAACTATGAAGGCGGCAATTAAAATCTCCACAACTGCGTATAAACTTTGTTGATTGCTAAATTATGTCTCCCTATTAAAGCCACAAAATGAGACATTTTAATCATAATTTTTACTCCTACAATATCTCCAGCAGCTTCTAATGATTTTGCTGATGTGCTCCCTGAAATCCAAAATTTCTTAAAGCACCATAAATAGCATAGTGATAATAAGAATACTTTTGAATAGGATTTTGTGTAGTAAATACAGCCACAGATATTTTTGGTACAGATAAAGCATTATGAAGATTTCAGTATGATCAAAAGCCTTTGAGGACATTCAACTAGAAATGATTTCATGGATGTATTTTGATGACAAAATGGACTCGCAGTGGGGCGTTACCTGGTTGCAATTTTGCAAGAAAAGAAAAGCCCATGAAATGCTCGAGTCACAGCTTTACGGGTGAAAAATGGGCATACCTGTATGCACGGGGAAATTTTAAGATCGTAGACTGCATGGACAGCCCATAGAGCAAAACTGTTCTCGTACATTTTTTTTCTACGAGCATGGTGCGCAACAAGTCATAGCAAACTCTTACACAACACCTAAGGGCAAGTCCGAGTAAAGTAGGTGAGATGCAGGTGCATCGTTTGCATTCTTTGTTTTCAATTTTTCTGAAACCATGCTTGTTGGGCGGTCAGTGCTTGCAGCCTGGTTGTTGGAATAGTTAGAAGATTAGACAATCAGAGCGTAGTTTGTGTGGGCATCCCATAGGCGTCCTACAGGCATACGCGATGTAAGGAGTACGTGTAACTTACATTATCCTTACAAATACTTCACAATACAGCTACCTGACGCATGACTATGGTACATTCCATTATCATTATGCGCCTTGATGTGGCCGTACGAAGCACAAGGGAACAGAAAGACACTCCTACGTTCACCTTAAGATGAAGCTGCACCTTTCTACGACTCTCCACAGGCCCGACCAACCCAAAAACCGTACGGGTGCATGTGACGGATGCAAAAGCTGCAGTTGGTTTACAAATGCTCCTTTCAAAGCATCAAACTCAGAAGCTGCTAACCTAAAGGAAACATATTGAAGAACCTGCGAAATGTGCTTTGCAGAGTGTTGGAACATCTGATGTACTGATTACTTGGTCAAAATTTACTTTTATTGAAATAAATATATTGAGGAAACGCAAAATGTTTTTTGGAAATATGATGACATTTTATTAAGAAAAAAAGTCTATTTTTTTATCAGATCAGATTTTTCCAAGAAAGAATCTGAAGAAGAGTCATAAAAAGTCCCGATTGCCTTCAATTGGCCAGATTTACTTGGGATGTAGTCAGCATTGCAGAATAACCCCACACTGAGTTCCTTTATCCTCAGAGTGGCCTCTTGTTACATGGAGATTGATGCAACAGCGGGGGTGTGAGGTCAAGTGGGTGTGGCGTTGTTATGGCACTGGAAAACTGCCAGCTTTCGAGTTGCACTGTTGCTTGGTCGTTATTTATTAATTTTTTTCCTCTTTCAAACAGGAAGTGTCCATTTTTAGTGCATATTTCCTGCTTCCGTGCAACAATGCTGCTCTTGGTAACATGTTTAGACTGCTGGTGTGAAGGCGCTTGAATGGCGGTATGTCATTCACTGTCCCCATTTTGCACAGAGCTCTGTCTGTCTGTCTCCATCATCTCAAAATGGCAAAACGGCAGCTCTGCTTTGGGGACAGTCTGCAGCAGACTCGCGTGTTTGCTCCTCCTGACTTTTTTTTGTCAGGTTCTTTCTTCTATCTCCCCTCGCTCTTTGTCACCAGGCTGCCACGGTTTGTATAAATAGCCGCTTTGTTAGTGTCACAGACTCGCCGCGCTTTTAGCAGCCGCCTCCTTTGCACAGGAAGCTGCCTCTCATGTCTTATTTATTTTTATAGCTTGTTTGTTCGTGACCACATTTGGTTTCATTGGATATTAAGAAAAGTCCAGTTTTTGGATCAAGCTTTTTGATAAAGTTTTGTTCTTCAGTTATTCATGCCATGGAAAAAGCTTTTTTTAATTTTTTTTTTCTACAAAGAGATAATAAAATAATCCTTATTGGATTTGAGCTACAGTCCATTCAAACTAGAAATAATCCGATTTTATTCCTCATCGCCAGCATCACCTTGCTCACTCATTACCTGACTTGCACTCACAATTTAAATGCCCCCTTGTGTTTGACATTACGCAACTGCAGTCCAAGAAGTACTCCAGGCCATTTAAAAAAAAACTCCAGAAGTAATAGAGGCTTTTATTTTGGTAAAATTAAAAATAGGGTTAGTAAGCAGTGTTTAAATATGATAGTTGCTAATATTAAATAATTTTTGGTGGTTTGGATTTAATGCGTAGGTCAGTGAGATGGCCCCTTCGCTTTTAAAAAGGAGAAAAAAAACCTGAGCCATATGTCACAGTATCCTCAAACTGTCTGTTACGTTCGACTCAGCAGGCCTGGAACATCTCATGCAGTGCATTACTCACAACCAGGAGGGGTGGAAGACCAGACAGATTATCAGCAAGGTCATGCTGTCCCACTTCTCAGTCCTGCAGCGGTGGGTTGTAAGCATTTGTGTGGTGCACCCGCTCGCTCAGGTTACTGCGACAAACCACATCATGGCATCTCGGTGCTTTTTGGTTTACATTAAGCTGTCATCATCCTGTCAAAAAAAAAAAAAAAGAAATTAACAGATGCCGGTAATGGTTACATCAGTCCATGAGTGGGATGGAAAAGATTCTGATTCTTCAAGTGTGACATCCAATTATTTATAAAGTTAAATTGTTTTTAATATCCAAAATGGTAGTTTGCTGTTGAGATTTAATTCATTCATTTTGGACCTAAACCTCATGAGTAAAGTTTTGACATTCTCTTCTTTTATTGTTTTATCTTTTTTTTTAATCTGATTTTTAATATTCTTGCCCCCCAGAAACAATGGACAAACATACAAGCTGAGTTTACTTTTGAGTGTTTTCTTCTTCTTAACAGTTCTAAGGTACACAAAAGTGAAACAAAAGTCACATTCTGCATGTGGTGTTTGTTCCCACCTCAATCTTTGTTGTTTAGCACCGGAGATCTAAATAACACACACGTTTTGACTGACGCACTGTAACCTTTTGACTGTACAACGTTAACCTGACATCTCAACGTGAATCGGCTGATTCTGATGCGGAAAAAAGTGGCTTTTTATTGGCTGATAAGCAACACTTTGAGTTAGTAATGCGTTGCATTATGTCGTGACAGAATCGGCTGAAATTGCGTAAACTGTTGAAGAGTTACGGTAGTCAAAAGAAAGTAAACACTGGAGCTAAAGCTTAAGGGAGCTAAAGGGTTAAAGGTTATCTCCTGTTTCTTCCTAATGGCTGTAAAAATTTTGCTTGCATTGAATCAAGTGTCCAATCTTTGACTTCCAGGCAGAAGCTCAGTTGTAAACAAATGTAACCGAAGCTTCATGCAGTTCTCTAAAGAACCACTAGGGGCTTGTAACTGAAAGACTCAAAGAACACAACACGTTAAATCTCAGCACAGCTGTCATGTACCTTCTTAACTACAATTAAGTTTTATTACCTAAATTATTTATTTGTGTACATTTACCGCAACCATACAAAAAGTAGTTTTGAATGGAATCTGCTGGAGGCACTTGTGAAACCAACAACAAAGCACTGCAATGGAGGACGAGAAACAGGTACAATAATGACAAGCGTTTAGAGCATGTGAGCATGGAAAAAATGTTGTGTGATTTGGAGTCAATTTTAGCGCTACGTTCATACTAGGTATGTGATGTGCGTCAACAACACATAAAGCTCTGGTTTTTGAACCCACATTTAGACCATGGTGTTAAAACTGAACACACAGGGAGGAGCGTTTTCTTTTTTTCTGCTATTTACTGGTGCAAGTCTGGGACTTACAGTTGGAGAAGGCTTGGTGCGAAATGGTGAAGTGGTGCGAGGCCAAATCCAAATTCTTCCCCTACCCCTCCGGTTTCTCCCCACCCCTACATTTAGCCCTCCAAATGGAGAAATATGGAAAAATAGTGTTCAGATTCAGACGGCATTTCCCCTCGATGACGTCATCAATTGCCTGTCTTCGACCTTAGCACGGAGCTGCCAGCGCTTAGAAAATACATTACATCTTTAACTTTGAAAAGTCATCCTAAAACAAAAAACATTTAGACGGAAACTTCTGTGCTTCAGAGCACACCCACAAAAATAAATGCATTTCAATTTTTTAAACTGTTGGCACTTCTGTGAATTATAAGAATATTTGGCCACCGAATGTATTTGGCTAAATATTGCACAAAAACAAAAACAACATTCGGCTTCGGTGGGAGTGAGGCCGAATAGTGGCATTTGATGCAATGACACAATCAATGCGTAACAGCGATCTAGCGCCTTCTTTAAAATGTCAGTTGTGTAGAAATATTTCAAAGTGCTTGACATAGAGGGGGGTGAGCGATCACTTGCCACGATTTGGCACACACGTGTATCGCAGACCCCCTACTCCCTACCCCTACCCCCGATCCGCATCATTTATATCTATTTTTTAATCAAACAGCACACAGTTCATATTTCACCGCCAAGTGTGGAAAGAGTTTTTCTCGAACTCAAAAGATGCGGATGATGAGAGATCATCAGAGAGAGATTATTTTGAAGGGTTCTACAAAAAAACATCAGTAGACACATTCCGACGTTCGGGTTGTTCAGGTTATTCCGGGATTTTCCTGGAATCTGGATGTCTGTCTGTCTGTCCCACGGAGAAAGATGCCGAAGCGTAGCTACTGGTGAGAGTTTTGAACGCGTAAGCATGAAACACACGTTTTCATTGAAAGTGGTCGCTTGAACGTACGTTGATAAGGCCAGTGTGAACATGGTCACATGGTGATAAGGGGCGTGCTATCTTAATCATATTCAAACTAGTCATGTCAGTCAACTATAGTTAATTTGACCTAAAATCAAACCTGATTTGAATATAAAAGCACATTGTAAATCACTGCATATGTTTCTGTAGTGACCTTCAGTTCTATGGCATTGACTATTCTATTATGCATTAAATAACGTGAGCGTGAAAAAGTTTGATGGTCAAAATTAATGCAGTTTCTCTTGTACTTAGGAGAGAATCTGATTGTGTAAGTCATGTTTAAATGCTTAAATAGTGATTATTTAATGAAAAGCAAAGTCTTTGCTTTTATTTGGACAGCATCCACATCTTTGGCTATACCCAAAGTAAGATTTAATTTGGAGGGGAAAACAGTACAG
Source organism: Adrianichthys oophorus (assembly GCA_036245035.1). Taxonomy (NCBI): domain Eukaryota; kingdom Metazoa; phylum Chordata; class Actinopteri; order Beloniformes; family Adrianichthyidae; genus Adrianichthys; species Adrianichthys oophorus. The sequence continues at coordinate 8,594,466 of BSAI01000012.1, forward strand.
TAGTTTAAAAAGCAGCTGTTCACAGTTGGAAATGTTGGTTGGAGTTCTTCTAGTTAAATCTGCAGTTTGCTATCCAGTCACAGCAAGCAGGTCATCATGTTGAAACCTCACTTTAGCAGAGTAGAGGTTTCATAAGCAGCCGTATCATTTAGCCATCTCCCTCCAACATCACCTCCATCGCAAAATGGTAGTTGTCAGGGCTTCTAATACCCTCCACAAATGTGTGTGCTCTTTGACGTCACGGCCACAATCTGTTGGCTGGTGAATGGCTCTACAGAGCTTTTGTAGGACATCCCGGGCGACTGGTGGCAAAGGGAGGGAGGGAGCAAGGGAGTTTCCTGGCCATCTGTTGGCTCCTTTTGACCTACTATCTGCCACAACTGGAACGACGCAGACCAGCCCGCCCCTCCTTCCACCCCACACTGCCTTTAATCCCAATGTTTACCATCCAAAGGCATCCACGTCACCATTCGCAGAGTTAATCCATCCATGCTTAAGTCAGGCCAGGTCAGAGGTTGCATCATGCAAGATCCCAATTACACCGTCTCCCCCGAGTGGGATCATTGTGCACAAGGAGTGGCAAAAATCCTACAACTGGAAGGGAAAGTGTTAAGTCTTTGTCAGAGATGCTTTTTCTTGGACTGCAAAGAGGACACCTGTCATGAGCTTCTCGTCTGGCCTTAAACAACATGACACACACCTGATTGTGGTTACTTGTTTCCATTGCCATGACGACTTTACCGCTACCATGTGTCTGTAAACTGAGGAGCCACAAGTGAGGCACTGCACTGATTTATGTTGGCTTGTTGCTGTTTTGTGCACTGCTACTTATGTTGGAAAACGATGCATTTTCTTTAATCCACATTCTGGGTAATCCCGCTGAGTTCTAAGGTAACCTAAATCAAAAGCCAGTCTGTTCTGCTCATGTGATCACTTACAGTAAACTGAAGCATTGGTTTGCATATTGCTGAAGACCCAGCTACAGTTAGCAATTTTCAATTCTTTTAGTTTCTTTTGTCCTATTTGAAATCCAAAAAATCAATAACTTTAAGTTCTCAAGAAAAGCCTTTCAAATGGCGCCTGCTTCATAAGCAGGGTAAACGGGTACACACTTCTTTGAAAGTAGACGTTTACCCTTAGCAAAAAGTAGTACACTTGAAGTATATTTCAGTATAAGCAAAGCAAGTGTAGAAAGTATATCAACTAAATACTTCTTCAGACTAAATTGGAACATGTTAAGTTTACAAAATACTGATAATATATAAATAATAAACTTCCAGTCTACTGCCTCACTTAAAGCACAGACTAAATGTACTTGAAGTACACTAAAGTAGACTACTTTTTGCTAGGGATTCATCGGCTGCATGGAGGTTGTGCTCATTTAAACTTATGCTTACAGTGAATCCAGAAGATGGACTCCACTTCATTCCTTAAGGGTATCATATTTTCCACATCATTCGCCGCTCCTAAAAGCCCTAATTATTTCTCAAAAAATGACAGTGCACCATATAATGGATTTATTCTGGTTGTGTTTATTGATTATTTAAACACAGTTTTTTATTCCTTATTAATTAACTATTAGTAAGTGAGGAACATTTCCAGCTAACCTGAGCCCTAATCCTAATTCTAACCCTAACTTTAACCCTACATTTAAAAATCCTTAACAAACTGTTATTTCACAAGTAATTTATAACTCAATAACTCACATTTTAATAAGGATTTGTTCGAGTAAGTTACAACAACGTTGGGCGTTATTATAAATATGCGAATGCAGTTAACGTGTAGCAGTATCGGACTCTGTTTCTTCTATGTGTAACTAGCAATGTTGGGAGTTATTGTAGTTACAGTAATGTTTGCTTTAGCCATATTAATGTCTTTTTTAAACGTAACTACCAGGGTTGGGAGTTAACGTAGTTAGAGTAACGTTTGCTTTAGCGGCATTTTATTTTTTATGTGTTAATAAGGTTGGGAGTTAGCATAGTCAGTTGCTAGAGTTACTGTTAACATGGTCAGTAAAGTTTGTCTGACTGATGAACTTTTCTCAGACTCGTATTGCTTAATGCGCCTTATAATTCAGTGCGCCTTCTAACCCGATGTGCTCTATAGTGCGGAAAATATGGTAAACACTGGGATGTAGCCAAGGGATAATTTAGCAGAGGCACGTAGCGTATCAATATTTATACAATGTTTTTGCACAAGTAACACATATTTGTCTGATTGGTTTTAAGGCAAAGGGGTTTTAGGAGAAACTTTGATAAAGTAAGATTGTCCAGGAAAAAGGTCCAGCTCTGAATTAGTGCAGCTAGTGGTGAGGGCGAGGTGCTGCATACATAATCACCTCGGAAGACTGAAAACGAGGCTCTTAAAGATTCAGCTCGCTCCGCGTGAGAGTGGGTTTGTGTGAGCAGCACCTGCAAGTCCGCCATTAGCATGCTGGAGGAGGTTATGTAAACCGTCATGCTGTTAGACCAGGGAGAATGTGGGAAGTTGAGCCCTCCGAATAGAGTCCTCTGTCTTCATGAAAGCAGCTCCCAGTGGCTGTGATTGGTTTTTTTTTTTTCTTCCCCTGAATGTTTGGCTACCGCTGTGAGGCGATATGGCCCAGAGGTCTGGAGAAAGACTGTGGCTGTGTGTTGAAACAATAAAATTGGATTTCATTACGTCTGGATGAGCAATAGTGGTCAGTCATAATCAAACCAGAAATTAAATTATGGATATCAGCTTGAATCCCAACAACTTCCAATAGACTGCAGCAGCTTTAGCAGTTTCTAAAAATATCCTCTGTGTCTTAGATGCCTTGTGCCGCCACTTTTTAAGGTTAATGTGAGAAACTTTTGAAAGTGAGAGCAGCAGCTTTATTAATAGATTAAACATGTCTGTCTGTTTTTTGCATACTGTGGCTTTTCTTGCATATTCTACCAACAGAGTGAATTAAATGATAAAATATCATCTTTTTTATGGCTCAAGTCATCACGTGATGCAGGATTTTAATCTATCAATACTTGTTCTGCACAAAAATAGCAAATTGTAAGACATATTTTAAATTTAAAGGAAGTTGGTGGATCTTTTCAGTCAAACTCTATGCAAGCAAATGCTAATAATCCCTTTATGGGCTTATCTTTTCACTTCCTTATTTTGCTCTTTTCACAGCTAAATGTGCACATTTGGGCCAAGAACTGACACTTCCTTTAGCATTTGCCATCTGTTTTGTCTTCTTGTTCAGGTCTTTGCCACCTATCCCAACGAGGACTATGATAGACGTAACGAGGATGTGGATCCCATGGCAGCATCAGCCGAATATGAACTGGAGAAGAGGGTGGAGAGGCTGGACCTGTTCCCCGTGGAGCTGGAGAAAGGTACCAAAGATGAGGTCCCTCAGCATGCAACAACAAACAAAGGGCTACCCAGGATTAAATTCGGATTTGTTTTTTTTTTGTTTGTTTGTTTTTCACTTCACACTTTCAGTGTTTTACTAAAATAGTGCAGAATTGCTTTGCTTATCAAGCAAAGAAACTCAATTAGAAGTTTGCAAAGAAAATTTATTTAAAAAAAATAAAAGCAAAGGATTGTTTCACTACTTTAAAAAAAACATCTTTAGAGAGGGTTTTTTTTATTATTCAGTTAGCAAAAATAAAAAAAAATTGGAAGGCTGTTGACATGCTGATGCTTAAAAAATAACATATATATTTCCATTGAAATCATAGGAATCCTTTTATCCTGTAGATTAAAACCTGCTAGATCATTTTAAAGGTGAAGCAATGTTTGCACAGTTATTTTAAAACTAAAATTTATGAAATTGTACAAAAATTAAAACAAAGAATGTTGGCTAGAGAAAATGCAGAATTTTATTTCTTTATTAAAAATTTTAAACAAAGAGCCAGAAAGCTGACCTTAGTTTTGACTTTTCTCTCAGCATTTGAGCTTTGGTCAGAATTTCGTTTTTACTAAAAATGTAAATTACTTTTTTTGTTTCAAAATTTTGGCTATTGAATACCGATGTAAATTTCTTTCATTTTAATTCTTTTTTTAAATTTCATTTTTTACAGATTGAGTTTTGATCCGTTTCAGTTTTTGCTAAAATTACAAATTAAACTTTTTTTTTTCTCTGAATTTTGATGTTTTTACCCCTTGAATGCTGTTGTAAAACGCTTTTGACAGTCATTTTTCTAACTTTCTTTTTCAGTTGAATTCTGACTTTTTCCTCAGAATAGAGATAAGAAAACGAGTCGGTTTGCTAATCTTTTCTTTCTTTTTTTTCATTTCTGGTGGCCTTAATCCTTAACCATAGTTATTTTCTACAAGATTAGTGTATTTGAGTGCTTGATAATGTATTGAGGAGTCAGGACTGTTGTGTGTGAAAAGGCAGAGGGCTTTTTAATCATATGTCCATTAAGCAGTCTATAATGGGAATGTATTTGATAAGATTCGAGATGTCACGGTACTTTGGTCACTATAACTACATAGAAAAAGCAATCAGTGTCCACATAACTTTTTCCCTTTAACCCTGTGTAGCAGGGATAGATAGTTCATAGTTGTTTTCTTTCAGATAGCGATGGCCTGGGAATCAGTATCATCGGCATGGGTGCGGGGGCTGATATGGGCTTGGAGAAACTGGGCATCTTTGTCAAGACAGTAACAGAAGGGGGAGCAGCTCATAGAGATGGAAGGTGAGTGAAAACTGTAGACTTCGTAGAAAAATCTCACTCTGATCATCTTTTAATCTATCTTAAAAGTGTTCCCAGAGGTCTTTTAATCAAGATTGTGCCATTTTTAAAAATTGGAGCAATCCAGCTGTACAGTTCTGAGGCAGATTCCAGCTCAGACGAGGGAAACTAAGACGTACATGGAGCTATTTGTCATCAAAATGGAGCGGAGCAGGGAGCTTGTGACCTGTCCATCGTGTTTTCTATGTCACAAACACGTGTCACAAACTGTATTTTTTTATCTGCTCCTGATTCACAGCAATTTGAATAAAGAAATATTTATAAATGCAAATTCAAGCTTAAGTTTCTTTACAGATATCCTCCATTATCAGAAAAATGCCTCAAGAACATGTTCAAAACACCAAAAACATCAGAGTGGGTCTTTAAAGAGTTGAGCTTGTTTGGGTCAGAAAACAAAAGATTACCAGATCAAGACTGACCTTTTGAACTCTGGGAATGGTCTCTGCAGGATCCAGGTGAATGATCTGATAGTGGAGGTGGACGGCACCAGTCTGGTGGGAGTCACCCAGAACTTTGCCGCCTCTGTACTCAGGAACACTTCAGGAACGGTCAAGTAAGAATCACTTTTATGTTTTTTTTTTTTGCTTTAATCCAGTTTTAAGTTGTTTTTTTTTTTAAAGATGGTTAACCTTTATTTAAAGCATTTTAAAATTACATTATATCCTAATCTTTTACTTCAGTTTGCAATATATTTTAAATTTCCTTAAAGATGTCGAGCAGCATTTCTGACACGCACGATTGACTTCAACCACATACTTCCTTTTCTGTCCACCAGACATGAGATTTTTATCTTTTGTCTCACAGGGTCATGATTGCACCCTACCACACTTAAGAAGTCCTTCTTTTTCGCTCTGAAAAGAGCCTTAAGAAAACACTCCAGCCAAAGAAAACACTGCTTCCACCCACTTCCACTGCTTCCACCCACTGCATCGTTTCTGAACGCCACATGTCTATTTTCAGCCTGTGCTTTATGGCGTTTTGAGTTACGCTAGCTTTTCCTCTTGTAACCTGAACTCATTCATAATTTAGGGTTTAGTGCTGTGAGGATAATTGTTAAGGAGTTGCGAAGATCACAGACCTTTGTAGATGATTCTGCTGCAGTGACGAAGAAGCAGCTCAAATCTGTTAATAAAAGACATCAAGTAGACAAGAAGTGTTTATGAATGTTTAAATACTCCTAAAAAAACCACAGGACCCGGAAAAAAATCAGAAGCTTTAATTTTTTTCTGTATTTTTTAATTTTAGATCACACAGACACACATTTCAAGTTCAGGTTTGGAATTGTCTGACCGATGCTTCATGCAGGTTTGTGATCGGACGGGAAAAGCCGGGAGAACAGAGCGAGGTGGCCCAGCTGATCCAGCAGACGCTGGAGCAGGAGCGCTGGCAGAGGGAGATGATGGAGCAGCGCTACAATCAGTACATGGATGAGCAGGAGGTCAGCCACTCCAAAAAGAAAAAGTTGCAGAAACAGGAAACCTTTCCAAAAAATGCTATTCCAGCAAAAAAGAAATGTTCTTAAAAAGTATTCTAGATAAATTAAGTGAAGAAAACTTTCAAAGTAAGAAGAACCTAAAAATGCAGCTTTATTAATAATAAGAATAGAATACAAAGCCTACACAAAAGCAATTCTTTTGATTTTTCAGGTTTCATGTCAGACAAAATTTTCATGGACCGGTCGGCACGGGGTCAAAGTTGGTATTTATTTTAAGCTTCCGGTTTGTGTAAAATCTATTTTTCAAAATAAAATGCAACTAGAAGACATTCAGTTTCAAAAAAGTCAAAAAATATCAATATATGTTTTAGAAAAGGATGAAGATTCAATTTTAAAACAAATTTGTTGATTTGTAGAAGTTTGTAAACAACTGATGGAACTTTAACCAATTTCTCTAGCGATTAATATAGTGTATATCTATCTATCTAGCTAACTTTATTTTTTTTTTAAGTCAAAGGCTCTTCTTCGGTTTCTACAATGACGCTTTTCTCCCAAAATAACACTTTCCAAATCATTTTTAAAAATTTGTTTTATATTAGATTTTAAGCTTTTTGACTCAGGCCAACGACATGACATGAGACAAGAGTGAGTCATAGACGGATGTGGTGAACATCCAGTAGTTTTCAAAAATAAAATTTCTTTCAGTGACAGAAAATACACAAAACGGAAATAATCTAAGTTAGTGTATGCACTTCCTTTTTTTCTGTCTCCGGCCTGGTACCAAGTGACCTGGGGGTTGGTAACCTCTTCTTTTTAGATAGTTGAAACATTTAAAATCCCACTCAGATCATCTTTTGTGATCATCTGTATTCAAAAGCTTTCCCAGAGGTCTGATTATGCCATATTTAAAAAAGCCTGTATTGTTTTCTAGAACATAGTTTCTGCAGAGCGGTAGGAGTTCTTCAGAAATTTGCCACTGAGTTGTGGGCGAGAGTGTTGGCGCATCTTTTTCCCGTCACCCATAGCTGAGAGCTCTCTGTTTACACTCTCTTCCGCTAACTTGCAGCCCCTCACACAACCAACCTAATTTTCTCGGTCTAATAAAAATAGCGAGCATTATTGGAGCAATCCAGCCGTACAGTTTTGATCCAGCTCAGACGAGGGAAGCAAAGACGTACATGGATCTATTTGTCTGCAAGTGGATACATCAGAATGGAGCGGAACAGGGAGTTTGTGACCCAACCAGCATATGTTCTACTTCACAAATAAGCTCCTTTTTAAACTGCATTTTTTTCATCTGCTCCTGATTCACAGCCTTTTGAATAAAGAAGAACTCAGTGATGGATCTTTAAATGTTAAAAACAAAAATATTTATTGAAGAGCTCATATTTTGTTCATATTACATTTCTCAATATTGCAAAAAACTGGCCCATAATCCTTAATTTACTTAACTTTCTAGGCTTTTGAAGCTGCTCTTTGTGCTGACACAAAAATACTTAAATAGAAGGAAGTTATAGAACCATTTTCAACCTTTTTTAACTTTTGGTTTTCCTTGGAGGACATTTTTCTACAAATAAGCCTCTTCTATTTTGTGTTACTATTTTGTATAAACAGCAGATATATAAGTTAGACCAAAACAGTGAGTTACAGAGCAGAGAATGACGCACACAAACTGGATCTGCTCTCACTTTTTATGCGCATTTTAAAATAAAAGCAGTTTGGAATCCTTGTTCTGCTTTTCTCCTTTTAGGGTTCTGCTTAGGAAACCCAAATTCCCCTCTAAACTCTTAATATTTTTAGGCAATATTGTAAAGGCGTGAATCATTGTTAATGAATTCTTCTTTTTACTGGAATTTAAGGGGGAAATCCTCAGAATTCCTCATATTTTAGGAACTGTCTTAGAATTTCATCACTGTGGGCAAAGAGAAACTTTCCATAATGTGGATCTGTTATACTGAGTAAAATGAAATGTACTTTTTCCAGCTGCTTTTGTGGTCCTATTGAAAGTTTTTTTTTTTTTAATCAAACCAAACTTTATTTATAGGGCATTTTCTGACACAAGTAGTTCAAAGTGCTTCATAAAAATATTTTCCAAATTAAAAAAACAAAAAGCAAGACAAAAAGAAAAATAATAAATCACATGCAGTGCCATTAGGAGACACAGCGATGTGAAGTTGTCTTCAGCGTAGCTATGAAAACAACACCATGCCATACCTTCTGACGTCCCCAAGTGGCAGCATATATAAATTAAAGACCCACTTAAATAAAAATTGTTTCTGGTGTTTTTAACGTGTTCTACAGATCCACTTACTAGCATTTTTCTCATAATGTAGGACATACGTTATTTAAATTATTTAAAATTAAAACTGCATTTCTGAGTATTTCTTTATTCAAATTGTGTTGGATCAGGAGCTGATGAAAAAGCAAAGTTTTCCTTCTCCATTTCAATTCTAAACCCTCCACTTTAAGACAAATGCCTCCATTAACGTCTTTATTTATCTCATCCGAGCTGCCATCTGGCTCAAAACTTTGTGGCTGGATTGCTCTAATATTTCTCGCAGTTATTTTTTTTTGCGATGCTAATGTTAGCTTGGGCTTGTGAGGTGCTTGACGCTAGTGGTAAGAGAGTGTAAACAGTCAAAAGTCCCGCCCACAACCCAAAAGCAAATTTCTAATGAGCTCCTGCAGCTCTGCAAAAACTGTCTTAAAAAAATAACACATGCCTTTTGATTGTGGTTAAAAGCTGCATAATCGTAGTTAAAAGATCACTGGGAATGCTTTTACAAGGGAAAAAATATAGATGGAGGGGGATTTTAAAAGGTAGTGGGCCTAAGATTGATCTTTGGGGAACCCCACAGTTTTGTGGACTCTTGAGGAAATCTTGAGCATAAAATCTTTGATCTGTGAGTTAGGAGTAAAACCAGTTAAGAACAGAACCAGAGAGGCCCAGACTTTTCTACTGGTAAGGTATATCAAAGGCTGTGCTCATAGTCCAAGAAAAAATTTAAAAGTTAGCTTGAGCAAAATATAACTTTAAAATAAGATTCCTATAGTCTTTAGTTTGTCCTAAGTTTCATTTTAGGATTATAAAATAGATTTCTAAGCTTCAAAAACAAGTTTGGGTGGTTCCAGAAAAGCCTTTGTGTTCTTATGAGATTATCTGTGCTTTTAGCACCATCTAGTGGCAATTTTGTGTCAGTGCGCAGAACCAAGAATTTAATAAAAAATAAATAAAAAATGCTTATTTTTGCCTTCAACACATATTTTATGATGATCACTGTCCATGAATACAACTTTTTTTTCCTGCAGGGAGCTGAATATGGCACAGATGAGGAAGAGGACGAGGAAGAAGAGACCAGTCCACCATATCCCAATGCCATTGAGGTTTTTGATTTGGCAGAGAACGAGGACATATCGCCTCTGGAGACCGATCCTGAGAAACTGGCCCATAAATACAAAGAGGTGTGACACGACGAGCTTTTAAGTAGAATGTGTCGTCTGTGATTAAGACTGCTGATGTAACTAATATTCTCACAGGATTTTAAAGTTATGTTCTTTGTGTCTTTTGTTGCTAAAGCTTCAAATAAAACACGCTGTGACCCAAGCTGAGATCCAGCAGCTGAAAAGGAAGGTAGGAGAACATTTAAGATGGCTTTAAACCCCCCTTTAGGTTAATGTGTGACGTCAAAAGAGGCGTGAATCAAAACTTTTGGTGTTTTTATCTCTGCAGCTGCACCATGCGGAGCAGGACAAGCAGCGCTGGCGCATGGATAAGGCCCAGCTGGAGCAGACGCTGCAGGAAAACAAGGAGCGGATGGAGAAGCTGGAAGGCTACTGGATGGAAGCGCAGAGCCTGTGTCAGGCGGTGGACGAGCACCTGAAGGAGACGCAGGCTCAGTATCAGGCGCTGGAGCGCAAATACAGCAAAGCCAAGAGAATTATCAAGGAGTATCAGCAGAAGTACGATTATTCAGCTACCCAAGACTTTAAATCTACTGGTTTTTGGTATACAAATTAACTTTTAAATTTGTGTCAAAGGGAAATTGAATATCTGAAGAAGGAGACTCAGCGTTGTGCACAAGCTGGAGCCGAGACCTCCCTTCTGAAAGAGGAGTCGGGGCAACTGGAAGAGGAGGTAGGAGGTGTACGGAAGACTAGATCTATACGAGTTATAATGTCTACAGAAAGGCTTTTATTTAGCATTACACCAGCAACTAATTGGAATCCAGGGAAACAAATAAAGAAAAAAAAACAATTTATAAATCTTCAAAATCTAATTTAGGCATCAATTCAAAGTTTCTACTCGGTTATCCAATTCTTCGAATGTCTTTTTGATTCAAAGAAACATATTTAGATTCCCTAAATTCCTAAAAACTTTATTCATGCAAACATTATTTTCTCACCAAATACAAATATTGGATATGTGATATGTGTTGTAATAAAGAAAAGATTCTTGCAGAGCTTTAAATTTTTTTTTTACTCTGTTTTCCTGTCTCAGATCAAACCATTTTTATACTTGGTGTTAATAATTGTAACTAAAGAATATTATTTACAATTTTTGTAGCATTTTTAACTTTGAAAAAGCACAATCACACAGTACTGTAAATGAAGTGTTTGTTTCATATTGTTTCATGTTTTTTTTTACCAAATTTGACATTTTAATACATTTCAAAAGATGCAATTGCATGGTATTTTTTTTATTTTTAGGTTTCTTTTTTCCTTAAGAAAAAAACCAAACAAACGTATTGAATTAATGATGGAAACAAAACTGCAGGGATTTGATGGTAAACTGATCAAAAATCTCCACATTCAAAAGTTGCCCCAATTTTCTTGACTGGGGTGGGCCACGTTTAACACCGAAAGCGCCATTTAAAGACACTTTATTTTAATTTTTCTGGCCATGAAGTCATTCGTTTATAAAATTTAAATTTTAAATATTTACAAGAATGAAATTACAGTGCTATGTTTTGCTATATGTAATCATTTTAACTTCTTTTTTTATTTTTGACAACACCACATACGAGTTCCTTTCAAAATAAAATAGATCTAGTATTGTGTAAGATCTCCTTTGTGCAGCAGATTCACTTGAATAAAATACAAGAAAACCAATTTGAACACAGCCTTTTGTAACATTATGACTTTGATGTGCCAACATCCTTTTGCTCCTTTTATTATCAAATATAGACATGACAACATGGGTGTATAATTCTAATACCATAATAATTATATAATTATTATAGATTTATAATAATTATATATGTATGAAAATATAATTCTATAATTATAATATATAATTTGTATAATATTATATAATAAAAATAATTATATAATTATTATCTACCACTGTTATGCATTTCTAAAGAAATAAATATTTGTAAAAAAAAATGTATTAATAGAAGTTTTCAAACATTTACAGTATTAAATATTTACATTTATAGTATTTAAAATGTCCTAAGGGATAATTGTTTGCACTTTATAAAAAGGTTCCAACAATCCTTTCATAATTATTAACTGGTTAAGGAATGAGTATGAGGCTTTACTTACTTTTTGCTCCCAAACTCCAAACAAACAATCATAGTGAGTGATTACTTCAAACATTATTGAGGCTTTACATATATATTAACCAATGTTTTGTTCATGCATACATACAAAAAGCAGTTGCATAAGACACCTCTTATTTATTATTGTTAATTTCAAAACAGAAGTTATTTTGGCTGAGGTACTATTAATTATGCTTAAATGAAGCTAATGTTGACTTTAAAATTGGGAGGGGCAAAGCTTTTTGCCCCCCTGTAGCTCCACCCCTGTACAGAACTGTTTGTCTTTTCAGGTTGCCGATCTGGAGTGCCGGGTGGAGGAGCTGAAATCTGAACCTCTATAAAAGCCTTTTTCCTCCCCTTCATTTGCATATTAACTCCCCCCCCCCCTCCGACGACCAGAAGTGTTATGGTATTTAGACTGAACTGCAGGGTAGGTTTTGTCTGGAGAGTGGTGGTCGCAAACTGTGTCCTCAGGCCGCGTGTTTCAGCCACTAAATCCTTTTAAATCGCGTTTTTCTGTTTAATATTTATGGAAAGTTTTACGATCTTGAATGCAGAATTGGTTAAACTTTACACGTTTCCATTCCTTTTTTTATGTTTTTTTTTTAAGTTCTGTATTTTTAGCCCTGGATTTTCATGTTTTGTGACAAACCAAGCCGTTTACTTCAGTTGCCAAAAAACAAGTCCTTTTTCTTTTTTTCGCCTAGCTCTGTGACCTTTTTTTCTTTTGGTGTGTGTACAGATGTGAAACTGTGTGGTTTATCAGTTGGGTTTGTAAAAAGTTTTATTGTGTATAACATTTCTCATAATGTAAAGTAATCAGCGGCTTGTAGATTTCATTTGATTGGACCGAGACTGCACTAGACATCAAGGAGGAGCTTCTGTGGACGGAAGAATCGAGGGTGGCTTCTTTTTTTTTTTTTTTTTTTGGTTTTTGTTTGTTTTTAAAATGTACAAACCGTAACCCAACATTCGTGGTGGGTCACCGTGACGACCACTTGCTGCCTACCTTTCTGAAGTGTTCCCTTTTTACAACCAACCCTCCAGTTTCACTCCTCGTCTTTCAGATCAAGGACCAACTTTGAAAAATAAACAACTTCTCTTTTCTCCTCCGATAGATGTTAAGGACTTGTGTAACTGATATTAGCTAGAACTACTGATTATAAGAAACATTACAAAAATTAAGAGGTTTGAGCAGGAACTTTTAGTCTAGAACCAGCAATGTTGAACACGTGGGGGGTGAAAACACTGCCAGGTTTCTACCGGTTTTTCACATATGTTAAATGTGCAACCCGTTATAACCAGTATGTTTGTATGACAAGACTTCAAAATGTTCCTTTTAAGGTGTAGTTAAGGTGGAAATGTGAGCTTTTAGGATACAAACTGACTGGAGCATCAGTTCTGTCATGTAAAAGGTAGATCTGGGTGAACAGAAATTAAAAAAAAAAAAAAACATGAAAAACAGGCATGGTTATGACTATTTTCATAATATTAAGGCTTGTACAGTGCACATGCTTTGCATTGTATGTTTTGTGGAATAAATGGTCATCAGTGAAGATCAATTTGGTGTTTATTTATTTTTTTATTTTAAAGCCGGGAAAGACGAAACCCTTTTGTTTTCCTACGGATTGCATATATTTAACCCTATATAGCCATTCAATCATATTTGAGAAATGGAGAGAGCCTCTTTAACTTTGGGCAATGTTTATGCAGAACAGAAATGCACATGCTCCTGGATCATGGAGTCCGCCATACTCTTCTTCATCCACAGTGCACATGCTGCAGGACCAGTCCTATCACTGTTGTCACTTTACCAAAACACAATCCATACGTCTTTTCATTTAACACTCCTGCTTGAATTAAACTCACACGTGTTGGTATTTGATGTCAATGTCCGTTAGCTGGATTTTTAGCCAGAGCTAGGGTTCCTTTACTGCTTTTAAATACTTCAGTTTTTGCATAGCTGTATTTATCTAAAGAGAAGCTTGAAATTGGTTTTGCTGAATTATAAACTATTGGTTGCCATGGTGACCACTTTTCATAATCTATATAGAATAGATCAGGATAGAATCTATTCTATGTTACTCTATTCTATAGCAGTTTGGATTGAATTTGTGTACAAACTATTGGTTGCCACAGTGACCGCAGTTTATTTTTATTTAAGGAATTATTTCTTCTAAAACTTCACTTTGTTCCTGGACTTTGAAGAAGATGGTGCAAAAGAAACTTGAGGAATTTTTTTCTCAAGTTATTTCAACAAGTTTACTAAGAAAGTCAATCCAGTTTGAAAGGTGAGTTTAGAGCTTTTTTAATTTTAACTAAACCTTTTTAAAGGATCTGGCTGCACAGAAGAAGGTAAAGTTTACATTCTTGGTGAATAAAAATGAGATCCATTGGCTAATTCTCTTTCACATGTCAATCTTTACAGATGAGTGGTCTTCCTTCTCATCTCGAGGACCACACCTACTGCAGGAGGAGGGGGCAGAAGGTAGACAGACATCTACTGTTGATAAGAGGGCAGAAATGATGCTAGATGAAGTCCCATCATCTACATGTTATGGACTGAGAGTGAGCGCATGTTAGATCATTAGGATTTGTCAGTGAGATAAGCTAGTTTGAATGACTGTAGGTTCAAAGAAGTCCATGACAGATCATTGCCTCATTTCACAGCACAAGTTTCTGCAAATCAAGTTGTGTTTCTCTAGTTGAACGTTCTGCAGGCAGATGACTCTGCAGCAGTTTGTGTCTCTGCAGTTTGTCTGCAGTGTAGGTCTCCCATGGTGATCAGTGAGTTTGGGGCGGTTTCTCTCTAAAATGAGAGCGAAGGGTCATGATATAAGAACGCCTGTCTGAAGTGTCCCACATTTCTGTTGTCTGTCTCAGTGTTTCTTGGTTGATGGCAGTTGTGAGTCAAAACTGTCATCAAGCTGACTCATTTTGGTTCATCAGATCCAAAAATGGGAATCATTTGTCTCAAATTCAAATGATCCATTTAGAGGAGATCCCCAAACCGTCTGACATTCCAGGTCTCTGTGGTGTTTCTCTAAGACCAGAACCGTGACTTTTTGCTTGTGTTCATTTGTGTTACAGGGACGGAGGGAACAGCAGGACAGCAGCTCCGGAGGTGCCGACGAGCCTCCAGCGAAAAGGCCGCGTCCAAGTGCTGCTGCTCCTGAGCCTGATGTGAGCATTCCAGATGTTTGTTTCTTTGATTGAAAAAGAAAAAAACGCCATTGTGTCACACGCGTCTCCACCCTGCTGCAGGTGTGGTGAAGGTAAGGATGCAGGTGAAGGATTCTCTGACTCCTCCTTCTCTGTCTGTCAAAGGTTCCGCCTCCGGTCCTCCAGGAGCCTGTGCAGAACCCTCAGCCCACCGTTCCAGAACTGCCGGGTCTGTCTGACTCTGATTTTGAAATCATCAGTCGATCTATTTTGGGATGGCTGACTGACTCCCCATACAACTCAGAAATGTAACACACACCCACTTCTACCCACATGAAAACACACCTGCACACAAACACGCATGCATACACACACAGACATATATTTTATTTAATTGTGCTGTGCTGTTTTGTGTTGTCCTGTGTTGTGTTGTGCTGTGTTGTGTTGTAATATTTTGTAAATAACAAACCGTTGTATAAAACAAATTCGGTAAGTTTCTTTTTCTTTAACTTTTATCATACTTGTACAAGAAAAACAACAAAATAATAATTCATTTTCAAACTAAAAAGAATAATCTTCATTTTTTCTTAAAACAAAATCTTTTTTGGTGACTTTACTACTTTTTCTGAACTGTTTATTTGTACTTTTTTTGTTTTTAGATAAACATGTTATTTTGATTATTTCCTTTTTAAAGGTTTTTCGTTTTTAGTTACAAATAACTAACTATTTAAAATGTTTTTTTCTGTTTATGAATCTCTATTTGGGATGAGACTAACCAAGCCACGGTAAGAATGAACTCTTTCCTTCCTTCTTTTTTCTGCAGCATTTCAGCTTTGAAATGGTTTTTGCCACTTTGTTATTGTTTTATTTATCATTAAAGTGAGTTTTTTTTTCATTCTGTGTTGATGAAGAAGAAGAAGACGCGTCTTTATAGAAAAACTGCAGAAACGACTCCATCTTTTAAAGCTTCTGTAAGAATGGAGGCTTTACTTTGAAATTCCCACAGACTTCTACTGCACAATGTTAAGTAAAGGACACAGCAAATTCCATATTTCTATTAAATGAGTTTTTTTTTTTTCAGGCAAACATCAGCTGCAGGATTGATGGAGTTCCCAAAGGCCTCATTCATCGGACCCTCGATCAGTCATGTGAGCTCCAGTCTGTAGAACCTCCATTGAATTTCTGCTTCTCGATTGTAAAACATTGAAAGAAGCTGAGATTATTTTTATTTTCTGACTTCCATTTCCACAGGTCTGTGCCGCCAGCAGAACATAGCCGAGCAGGTGAAGTCTGTTTGTGTCCAGTCCTCCCGGCAGCACCAACGCCATGGCAGCCATCAAGCTGGAAAGCGTCTCAGTAAATGGATCAAACCATTCAAATCCACGTTTGTGTTTCCTGGTAGAACACGCTGATACAGTGAAGAAGTCGTGGTACAAGATGAGGAGAGAAGATGCTGTGATGTTTGGAACCAATCCAGAGGACCAGAGAGCAAACAGAAAACCGGAGACAGATGGACCGCTTCATACCGGATCTTCTGCAGCTTCAAAGACCGAAAATGTGGAAACTTTAACAAGTAAGAACCAACATTTTTCTTTCTGATACGACACCAAGACTCTTATAGGAAATGGAAGTTTAAAAAATGATTTTCCTTCTCCAGGAAGCTAAAGATCTGACGCAGAGACTTGAATCCTTCTCTACATGTCTGCATCACCTGTTGGAGTTCCTCAAACCCACCACTGGGGGCAGCTTTTCCAGCTGCCACGGTCAGAGGTTCCTCATGAGAACACATCCTTCAGAGAACTGTAGACATCCTGTTCCTGTTCAGAGAACTGTAGACATCCTGTTCCATCTCCACGGCTTCCCCTCACACCACAACCTAGATGCTGACCGAGAACCGGCTCCATGATAACACACCGTCACCGTCTCAGAGCCGCTCCACTTCATGTCGACGCCAGGAGCAGGAGGCCCACATTGTTCTACTACCAACAGCTTAGACAAACAGCTGCTGGCTGAGAGGAACCACCACACTGATGATCAGCTGCTGTTCTGTTTGTGATGAACAGACTTTTTTGTTGTTTTAAACAAGTCTCTAAAAAGCTGTAAAAATCTGCTTCAGCAGTGAGAAAAAAAAATGTTGTTTGAACCTCTTTGACTTTTTAGATCCTTTCCAAAAGTGTTTGTGTCACTCTATTGTCTGTTTTAGTTTAGTGATGTTACAAGTGTATCTTTGTGTTTCTGCTGTCAGCTTTGAGTGCAGATTCATCCTCTGAACTGATTCTTTGTTTAAAACTTCATGATGGAACAAATGTTTGAAAAAGACAAATTTATGTTAAAGAAAATGTCAAAACTGTTTTATACTTTATGAACAAACACATGATGTTTAAGGTTATCTTGTTGTTACTGTAATGTGTTGTTCAGTTGTATTGAAATAAAGTGTGTTTTGAAAAAGAGCAGAAACTCCAGCAGGTTCCTGAAGACTCTGTTGTTAAACAATGTTTTATTTTGATATCAAGCTTTTTAGGGACGAGAGGCTTTCTGACTTTGATGAACTGGAATCACATGAAGCTACAGAGCAAATGAACACAATGTAAATGTGACTCCAACACTAGCTTAGTGGATCAGAGAGTCCCTGAAACACAAGATCCAGGATCTGAATCCCAGCAGGCATTGCTTTAACAGATCTTTCAAAGTAAGATAATTATTAATTCAAAATGTTAAATGGTAAAAATGTATTTTAAATGTAATAACTATTAGTAACAGTAATCAGTTTTCCCTTTTACTGTACTTTCAGTCACTTTGACCAGTTTTGTGACACAAAACAGTAACAAGATGCTAACACTGAAAAGCAAAGGGCATAGATTTTATTTTATGATTATGATATATATATTTTTTGTTTTTATTATAACATGAGCTTTAAGGAAGAATAAACATCTTATTTATCCACTGTCTCATATTTGATGTTCACATTGTTAACATCTCATAAAAAAAATCTTTTTTTGTGGATTTCATCAAGGCGTTTTACTCCTAACCTTGTTTTATTCATTTTCAATCAATAATTTGATGTAGAAGGGTTTATATTATATTATAAATAACAAAGTGTTGTTTAGAAACTAATTCAGTAAGTTTCTTGTTCTTAAACTTTATCCTACTTGTGCAAACAACAACAACTTGTTTTTTAAACAAAAACGGATAAACAAAAAAGGATATTCTTCATTTTTTTATAAAAGACAATCTTTTCCGGTGACTTTACTAGTTTTTCTGTAAAGTTAATTTGTACTTTAGTACCTCAGGTTGAGTACCGGCATTTTCCAGAGTATAAGTCACACTTTTGAGAGAAAAATTCAAAGCTTCTGATAAAATCTGCCAAGTCTGACTTAAACCTGCGTGCATGCATCAAACTTACATCTGCTGCCTCTTTTTTGGAGCATGTCAAATTCAATGCTTGCCCAGAACGTCTTTATAAACTACGCACGTCCAAGGTATGTGGGAGGAGCTGCTTGTCGCTACATGGAAGCACTGACTGCTTTTACAAAGTTCGGAAGACAAGGACGACGTTGAGAGATCAGCTTTATTTATTTATTTTTCTGAATGACTGCGTTTTTAGCGGTACTTCCATGATCCTGCAACCCAGTTTAAAACTTGAACCCATAATTGTCAGAGGAAGAAAAAAATAAAAACAAGAACGATAATGTCTCAATGCAAATGAAAACATCAAATTACAGAGAACGGTTATATTCTCCTGCACGTTGGTTTTGGGATGGCGCTTCTTCTTCTGCGTTGCTGTCAGTAGCAAATTCGGATACACACACCTACAGTGGTTGTTAGCTAAAGGGCAACTGGTTGTTGGTGGCAAAATAACAACTAAATGAACCAATATTTAATTTTCAATTTTGCTTTAAATCGCTCCTGAGTATAAGTTGCACTCCTGGCAACACTATTCAAAACACTGCAACTTATATTCAGAGAATTCTGTGTTTTGTTCGAAAATGAAGCCACTTAACATTAAGAGTAGAGAATGTCTGCAGATTTTTAATGCATGATAAGATGAAGTCACATGTGCATCTTCTGAAGGTGCCTCCTGAGATGATAGTTTCTGGAGAAGCTCTTCCCACAATGGCTGCATTTGAACATCCTCTGGCCTAAGTGGAGCAGCTGGTGAGCTTTCAGGCTCTGCGGGCGGCTGAAGCTTTTGCTGCACTCGGGGCAGCTGTAGGGCTTCACGCCCGTGTGCTTCCTCTCGTGTCTCTTTAGGTCTCCTGACTGTCGGAAGCTCTCGCCGCAGTGGGTGCACAGGTAGGGCTTCTCGCCCGTGTGAGTCCTGAGGTGCACGTTGAGCTGGCCCACGTACGAGAAGCTCTTGCTGCATTGGCTGCAGGAAAAGGGCTTCTCGCCTGTGTGGATGCGCTGGTGCTGCTTCAGGCTGTAGTGGTTGTTGAAGCTCTTTCCGCAGTCTGTGCACAAGTACAGAACTTTCACCTTCTTCAAGCATGGGTGCGTCTTCAGCTCTTTGGTGGTTTCAAAGTTGATTCCACAAAGCTTACAAACGTGCTCCCCTTCTTTCTCCTCTGGCTGAACTTTCGGATCGCCTTGCTCGCATAGTGACAGGAACTCCAGGGGGTGGTGCCGCTTTATGTGCTTGTTCAGGTAGCTTTTCATGGTGAAGGAAAACTGACAGTAGGAGCACGGGTAATGCTCTGACACACAGTGATATTTCAAACAAGAATTCTTTTTCTGATGCTGCTTGAGCTTCCCGGGCGTGGAGAAGTTTCTACTACAGCGCTCGCAGCTGTAGGACATTGCTTTGACGTGCGCAACCAGCTCGTGCCTTTTTAGGAAGCCAGATTTCAGAAAAGTGGCCCCACACTGACCGCATTTGAGGGGCTTCAAGGAGCACTTGTGCGATTTCAGATCGTCCGGTTTGCCGTATGTTTGTTTGCAATGATTGCAGCTGAACCATCGCTGTAACTTTGCTTTGCTGGCGCCATCGACCTCAGAGACTTTCTCAGCTGCTTTGCGTTTTGGGGCTACGAGCTTGGTAACAGCTGAAACCTTTGATCTTGCGGCAAGACGCTGTGGCCTAGGACACTGATCATTTTGGACTGGTTTGGCGGGAAGCGAGACGTCCTCTTCACCTGAATGAAGCTCGCTTATGTGCAGCTGCAGGCCGTCCACCGAGTCGAAGCCAGTCAAACACTTGGCGCAGCTGAAGGGCATCGTAGCACCTGGTTGCCTTGGACACACTTTCCCTTTGTCCCTGTTGTCCTTTTTTTTGTGGTGGCATCGAAGGTGCCGGTTCAGGTCATGGTACTGGGAGAAGCATTTCTGGCAAATGCTGCAGACGTATGGTCGCAGCTTCTTGTGGGCTCTCACTTCGTGTTTCTTGAAGTCCGCTTCCTTTGTGAAGCTGCTGCTGCAGTCGGAACAGGCAAAACGACCCGGATCTGCCTCTTCGGCTGTGTCTGAAACCTGCGCCTCTTTTTGCTGATCTTCAGCTACGACGACGCCCTTCGTTTTGTCAGAATCATCTGCGTTCGGCACGGAGCTGTCGCACGCGTCTCCGTCCCCATTCGGATCTTTCACCGCTGTCTGCGTTCTGTGAACAAGCTGATGTCTTATCAAGCCCGACGCCTGACTGAAGCTCCTCCTGCAGTGCGGGCAGCAGTACGGACGCTTGTTGGAGTGGACGCACAGCTTGTGCCTCTTTAGATGAGGGATTTGCTTAAAAACCTTCCCACAATCCTCGCAGGTGTTGGATTTGACAGAGTCCACAGTTATAATAGTAACAGATTCAGTGAAGTGTGTCGAGTCGACAGCAGAAGCAGCATTACCTTCAGTTGCTTCTATGACTTTAGACTGACTGTGAAGGTTCTCCATGTGTCGCTGGAGGAAATCCTCTGTGGTGAAAGAGAGATGACAGTCGGAGCACGGAAAGACGGTAGAAGTTGTTGATGTACTGTTCTCTGCAACTGAAACAAAGCATAAAAAGTTACACCCAAAAAAAAAACAGTCGGCACAGTTGGGGTTTTTTAACATGTTCTTGTGACATTTTTCTCATGATGAAGGACATATATAAAGAAAATTAAGATTAAGATAGCCTTTCTGAGCATTTTTGTTGCACTTGTAGTTAGTTTGGGCTTTTGAGGGGCTGTAAACTAGCGGGAGAATGTGTAAACAAATGGATGACGGGAAGTAGGGGCAGGCTTCTCTGCACCAGAGGTATTCCCACAACTCAGAGGTGAACAACAGCAGCTCTACAGAAACTATGTCCTAGTTGTTTTCTAGGACATTTTTGTCTAAAAAAAACCCCACTGGGAACGCTTTAAAAATAGATCAAAAGATGATCAGAGTGGGACTTTAATGACTTCACAGAAATGTAGCAAAAAGAAAGTACCTGCTGCATTCAACTTAGAAAGCCACCTTTGAGTCCAAGCTTTGCTGAAATGAGAGTGCAGCTTGTTGCTGGGCCACACTGTGAGCTCATCACCCGTGTGGATTGTCCGACAGCAGTGATAAAGGATGCTCCCGTTGTACTGGACCGCCAGCAAGTTCGTCTCTTCTTTAGAACGAGCGAAGGTGACGTACCTGGTTAAACACAACAAGCAACGCTTAAACCAAGAAGCAGGACGTGTTGCAGAAAAGCAAGATGAAGTGAGGAGCAATCACACCACAGTTTAAGAGATACAAAAAACTGCACACAAAGAAAATCTAAAAACAGTATGAAATGAAGGCTCGCTCACATGCCTGTTGTCTAAAAATACACACCTGGCTTCAGACTTTATTATACGAGAAGATGTTTTGATGAATCATCAAGAGCAGAAATAAGGGGAAGTACCAAAAAGAATAAACTTTTAATTTGAAATGGAAGCTTATCAGTATTCATAAGGTATCTAAGCAATCTTAATACAGTCAATAAAGCACAAGATGAAACGTTATCCGTTTATGAGTAATGTGTTTTGAAATGCTAAATTTGTTGCCATTAAAGTCAGACTACAATCATCTTCTGATCTATTTTAAAAGTGTTCCCAGTTTCATTGTGAGTAGGCAAGTTTTTGGCAATAAATCAAAAATCTGTGTCGCTTTCTCTGACATAGTTTTTGCAGAACAGATGTAGTTCATTATAAAACTCGCCTCTGAGTTGTGGTGCAAAGTAACCTTCCCCTCCTCACTATGAAGCTAGGAGCTTATGGCCGCCCAGCGTATTTTCATGTCACAAAGAAGTTCTCCTCAACTACATTTTTTTTTTAGTCTACTCCTGATTCACAACCATTTGAATAAAGAAATACTCAGCAATGGAATTTTTAAGCTTCACAACTTAATATATGTCCTCCATCATCAGAAAAATGCCAAAAAAACATGTTAAAACACAACTTTCATCAGAGTGGATTTTTCAGTAAATAAAAAAATGGAATGAGATTTATGATCTTTAAAGGTTTATTTAGGTGTCTGAATTCATTACCAACTTCATCTTCCAATTGTGACATATTTTTTTGATTTGTTATTTCAGCTCTAGACAAAGTCTGGATTGGTACAAGTGAAGTTACACAGGATTCTGTTTTGTTTCTTATTTTTGCTCTACAAATACTGCAAAAATATATTTCTGTTCTGGCTGCAGACATGTCCTAAGTTATTGTTTTTTAACACAATATAGACAGCATCTCGCTGTTCTTTCCTCTGATTAAACTGTTGTCCTACAACCAACTCAGCAAGTGTACCTTTCACTTCACAACCATTAAGTTGTGTGATAATGCTGCACAGACATGCTAGAGGACTTGTTTTTTGTTCAGCTCCAAATAATGTGATTTATTGCTTATAGATATGATTAAAATAAAGTATTTCACTACCTCATCCAGTTTGAGTAGAAGTCATTCGTGGCATCAATGTACTCGTAGTCATCTTCTTCTTTGTAAATCTAAAATTAAGGCAAATAAGAAAAATATATATAGTGAACTTCGGTTTAAACTTTGCTGATAATAGTCAGAATGAACACCGACCTCCCAGGAAAATGCACTTGTCATAGCATTCTCCTTCGTAGTCACTTCCCCTTCATACGGTCCAAAATGCATTCCTGGAGACACTGCTGATGCATGATTAATTACACCAATTCCTGCACCAGGAATACTAGATCTGCCGATCATCAGGCCGTATGGTAAAGTGAGCAGGGCCCTCTGCTGGATGCCTATGCTTGTCGGGAAGTCGAGAATGAAAGAAGGGCCATGTATGTTGTCGGGGTCACTCTGGTTCTGGAAAAGAGTTAGACACTCCTCACAACCTGGAAGGGAGAAAAAAGAAGACGCCAAAGTGGGTTCGCTTATTAGAACAAAACAAGGGAATTCTTAGATCAAACTATGGCTATCAGAAAGTAGGGATACTGTCGAAATAATATATTATAACAAACTAGTCATACACACAAAAAAAGAAAACCCTTTACTTACAAAAGCCATCATGAGCCCTGGAACTTTCATCATGTCCCACAGAATTTAATAACTCCTGGATAGATGTTTGTGCCGCTTCCAAAACCACTATAGGAACAGACTTACATTTGAATTCAAAACTTCTAATCAATCCACGTGTTTGTAACGCTCATGTACCTGAAGGAGTGCTGTTTTTCAGCGGAACACATCCATCTGCTTCAACGACTTCCTCCGTTGTTTCAACCCACTCGACGTGGCTGGCTCTTTCAGACATGAGTGCCAAAACAATAAACCAAAAAAACCTGAGGGCGACACAGAAGCATTGCAGTATAAATTCAAGTCCTAATCAAGCTACACGTACACACGCAATAAAGAAAAATGTAAAATAAACACACGCGCCGAACGTTAGCTTGCCGAACTAGCTCAAAATCTGGTTCGTTTTATGCAAGTATGCTTATAAATTAGCAAAGATTTCTGTTGAAATAAATAGAAGCTATTCTTACGTACCTGTAACTTTATGGCAATAAACACTAATACGGCTTTATAAAATGTGGCTATCAAAACAGACAATACGAGCGGCATCAAAACACAATGATATTAGTTCAACAGTCGAATAAACTCATTTTAAATATTTAATCTAAAAACACCAACAAATATTTTTACCTATTTTATCCTCACTAAAAACATTCTTTGGACTTTTTTTTAAATAATAAACAAAAATGCTAGCACTTAGCCAAAATGACAGCTTGACCCAAAGTACTTGCAAAATTACTCCGGAAGTAAATGTGATGCGTTTTCACAGTAAAGGCTTTAACTTCCCATTGAATACAGTCAATGGTATTTCCATTGACATTCCTAAAATTCCAAATATAACGGTTTCAATAAAAAGAGGACACAGCAATAATTAAAAGGTATATTTTATAAGTGCAGACGTAACAAATAACACAAGCAACACCCACATAATTGCTGAAACATCTAACCATATTTTGAATAAATAAAATACTTTCCCATATAACGCCCACAGCGCCGCTGGTGTAGTGGTATCATGCAAGATTCCCATTCTTGCGACCCGGGTTCGATTCCCGGGCGGCGCACGTCTTTTTTTTTCTAAAATCAGTTTGATGCGTTAAAACTTAACTGTAATTGAAAAAACACACACGCATATACAGTTTTCACGTGCAACTTGCTTGGCAACAATTTCAAACCAGTCGTCTTAGCAACGGAACTGTCAACACGAGGCGCAGCGGCTACGAAGCGTCAACATGACTTGCAACGCTTCAAGTTCCACTAGTGATTCGGGATGTTCTGAAACGTGCAGTCTATGTCCGTCCTGCATCTTTGCCTCAAAACACCTGAACTTCAATCAGCGTTTATAGAAAATAACAGATCATCACGTGAGAAAACTGTTGGTGGCGTTGCCCTTGCGCTGTAAAAGCATGAGAGCGCATCCAGAGCCTGCTGAGGACAGCATCATGGTTGATGCACGCGTGGTCCAGACGACCCGCTTCCCACAGCAGCATCCTTCGGAACCAGCCTCAACTCAAAGCCGCCTCGACGTCAATCAAATCTGGCGTCTCTGAACCTTTTGCGCATGCTCTGTGCTTAGAGGTGTGCACCTTATGAGACAGAAAAAAGGATGTCTCAATGGTAAAGTCACAAATAAACGTGTTCAAGTGTTATTATTAGTTTTTCTTATGCAATTTCAGCAAAAAGGTTTCATATTCTCTAATCAAAGATCCAGTCCAATAAAAATCGTTTTGATGTTTTAACATGTTTTTAAGAAAGACATTTTTTATGAAAATTAAGTTCAAAAAAGGATTTCTGAGCGTTTTTTATTCAAACCATTGTGAATCAGGAGCAGATAAAGAAAATGCTGGAAAAAGCTTGTAGCTGTGACGTAGGCGCTACAGACAGAAGCTCCTTACTCTGCTCCATTCTGATGCGTCCACTTGTAGACGACCAGATACTCATCCGAACCGGCAACTGGCTGAAAACTCTATGGCTGAATTGCACCGTTGTTGCTCGCCATTTTGGTCTTTAACCAATCTTTTATGTTTTTCTGTCAGTGAGTAACTTCACTTCTGATCAGAGTGATGAGAGACCATAGGAGCCTGCTCTTAAGGTGGTACCAGGTGCTTCCAGATCCATGACTGGAGTCAGGAAATATCAAGACTTTTGTCGATCTGTCCAAAAGGATTTAGGCAAGTCAATCAAAGCGGAAAGTCGTTTTTGATGTATAGGGATAAAGCCAAATTCAGACGATTCTTCAATTTCTGTTTGTTTCTTCCAGGGTCTGATGGAAGTGCAAAACTTGGAGCATTGCAGGAAGGTTTGTCGCTACTGGCAACGCATTGGAGGAAATGATGGAGGAGCTCAGTTTGAAAAAGTACATTTCACAGTCGAATGAGGACCCTCATGGAGGTAGATTTATTTTTTGGTGACTCTATGGTTTCTAATTTAAGTTTTTACTTTAATCTTATGAGTTAATGTTTGGTAAAGTCATAGAAAAAATAGCTTTTGTTTACGCAATCAACAGGATGTTTGCTTCGTAGGGTTGCCGTTTAATGTCAGTCCAGTCTCTCCCACTTATACTGGTGTTGTTGAAGTCAAAGTTCCTGTTGGGGATAATGACAATGTGAATATTAATTGTGCATTCTACTATGGAGAAGATCACACACATTTCACATAAAAGATAAATATTAGAAAAGATGTTGTCTTTGGAGCTCTTAATAACAGCTGTTCTAGTAATAAAATGACACATGGACACACAATGATGCCAGGGAAGTAAAGTTCCAGGAGCTGTGTGTGTTGAGAAATTGAGTAAAATTAGATTTGTCATTTTTGGAAGTAATAACAATATTTTATGACATGGTTTTGCAAAATATGATCTGTTTGGTTGTCAGCGTGGAGTCTAGAAACACAGAAGCATGACTTCAATTTCAAGCACCTGAGCTCCGTCCTGTGTGTGAAAATCAATGAAGCAACTGTGTGCAGCATCTGCAGCCGAGGTCTGGTGAAAATATGGACAATGCATCGCTGCTCAGGGTATGACTACAAATTTTGTACGTAGAGCCCTAAAACGAGTTTTCAACACAGATGCCCAAAATGCACACGCTGTAAATGGTCGCTTGAACTCGTGTTGCAGATGGCTTCGTACTCCAGAGAGCAACTTATAGTCTGAAGAATACAGACTTTTCTACCTTCTTGGAAGGCCTACAGCGCTTTGCAGTAACAGTACCATTCATCCACGCACACACATTCGCACACTGATGGCAGCTCTGCTGCCCAACACGCTCTGGCCCCATCCTGTAACCACCAGGAGCAATGTGGGGTTCAGTGTCTTGCCCCAGGACACTACGACACATGGGCGAAAGGGGGGATCTGAACCTGCAATCTTCCAATCAGACATCAACCACCCTATATCTGCACCTATTAAAGATTCATGTAAAATATGGATTACAGACTTCCCTCTTCTTTGGCTCCTTGTGTCGTATGAACATTTTGACATGTTGTTTCCCTAGTAGTACACTAGGGGTCAGTATTGCACCACATGATAGAAATATGACTCGACTTTTAACCCAAAACTAAATGATTCAGTTTATTTAAAACTTTCCCCATACCATATAAAATTCAGATAACGTTCTTTACTAAATAGATGTTTATTTTTTGCATTTTCATTTTTTTCCAAATAAACCAAAGACAGACACACTTTTTATGCTTTACATGTATAGCGTGTGCCACATGTGTGGTACTGCCACAGAACCTTCAGTGTAAGCTTGTTCATTTATAATCAGTTTTTTTGTTATTAAGAGCACAATCATCCACTAATTGCTCCTAAATTAACTGGTGGATTTTGGAAAAACACCCTAAAAATCAATCAAGCACTTAACTGATTTGAGCTTCAGATGTGCTTCTGTGCACATCACCACAGGGAGCAGAGTTAGTCCCATTCAGAGAGCTTCCACTGGCGCCTCCGGGCCCCGCTGCCCCAGGGGCATCATTAAAAGTGACGTGGCTGAAGATCAGGGAGAGGACGCTCCCGGCTTTGACGGCAGCAGCAGCCCGACACTTGTGAATAACAAAAGGGTTTTTGCGGAAAACCGAGTCCACTTTGGGAGCTCCTCCTCTGTCATAAGCATCGCTGCAGATAATGGGAGCAGAAAACTGAGGAGAATGCCTGTTTCTTTTCTTCTGTGGTGGCGTGAAGCAGCAAGACAATCCACATCCCTGCACCTCCGCCCAAGTTCACTTCACCTTCGTCCAACCGCACAGCCCCTACTATTGTTTCATCAGGTGTGGAGTCTCTTGTCCAGGCGCAGCTGAGCTGTAGGGAGGGATTAAGAGTGCAAAATCATAGCTGAGTTAGAAAGGAGAAAGTCTTCATGGAGGAATGCTCTTAGACCTTCTGCTCCCTGGAGTGGGCTTTCGAGTTAACTATGGAGGGGGAGGAAGCACAGATTTATTTATGTATGAGGAGAAGCTTGAAAGAATTGACAGTTAACCCCCTTCTGGTGAAGAAAGGTCGAAAGGGTTGGAAGCGGGGGCTTAAAAACAACAAAAGATGACCCTGGTTGCTGCAGCTGACCTTCAACCTGCTCAGATTTTCATCTCTAAAGATGCATATTTGCATCTTACTTCATATGTCAAATTAATTTGTCCCTTTTTTTCATACTCTGTCAGAACCAAGTTGAAGCAAGTAGCATCTACCAATGAGTGCCATCTTCTCAGAGCCAGGTCAGCTCAGGCCAGTCATGGGAAAAAACGCGATTAACCAAATCCCGATCTTCTTCACTTTTATATTTGCATGCGGCTCAGACTGGTGGCAGACCTGCCCCCGAGCGGCTTCGGCGCTCAGTAACCAGGTCTAACGAGCATCAGATGGAAGACCTCAAGGAAGAAGACAATAACAGGGTTCTAATGAGGATCAACTAAAATGCAGAATACGGTGACGCTCCACCAAAACTGTTGGAGAAAGGAATCCACGATTGATGAAACTGAGCAAGTCCTGGCAGAGCAGTGACGCCAAACCAGGAAAGAAACGTCAACCCTCAGGACAGCTTTGAACCGCACAACTAACAAGCTCCACATGCTTTCTCTCTCCGTGTGTAGATTTTCTTGAGTCACCCAAAAAAAGGAGGCAATTAACATAAACACGATTCAGTAATTGTATCTGATTAGAGATGAGTCCAAACATATTAACATCCAAAAACAGCACGGCAAAAAGGATAACCCTAGTGGGACAGCTCACTGACTTCATCTCTATGGACCGTTACAGCAAGGCATCTTCTGATTTTCAGGAGCTGAACTTTACCAAAATCTCAGGGTCTCGCAACCAAGAAGAGACAAGAAAAAGATAATGAAAAAGATCATGTTAAAACCCCCCACAGTTGCAGAACGTGCTAACACATGTATATAATATTTTCTGCACTATAGGGCGCACTGGATTATAAGGCGATGAATGGTCTATTTTTGAAACTACGTCATTATTAAAGCGAACTGAACTAAGACAGACAAAAGAGTGAGAGATAAGTCAGTCAGACTTTATGAACTGTGCTCAGAGTAACTCTAGAAGTTGTTTGTAACGTGTTAGCAACTGTAGAAGCGTTAGCTGCATTAGCATATTCACAACACATTTAACTCCCAACCTTGTTTGCAACTCGTAAAAACATCCATCTGGACACCTTGAGGAATTTATGTTTTAGAACTGTAAATATAGATTTTTAATTTTGAACTAAATGGTTGAAAATCAAAAGCAGTTGTGCCAAACCTTTAAGATTTTTTTCCTTTTAATATAGACAAAATAAAAAAATACAAAAAAATTCCTCATTTTTGTTTAGGTTAGGCTGTTTAGGGAAATAAAAGAGCTTCTCGGATGTGTCTACATGTCTTCATGCTCAGCTGAACTCATGACAAAATGGGGCTTTGAATCTCTGGAGGCCTTCAGTGACTGCCACAGAAATCCGTCTCGGATACTAGCAGGTGACAGCATTAAACGCAATAATTTCAGTATTTTTTCAGACATAAATACACAGACGTAAAAGCCAAAAGGTCAACCGCCTAAAACTTCCCCGGTTAGAGGTCAGCGGACCCAAATCGTCCGAGGAAGGGGGAGAGGCGCTTTGGAACAACAAGCCCATTCACAGAGGAAAAACTGGCTTCCTGCCACTAAATGAACAGAAAATTAATTGTAGCGAGGGACGACAAAGGTCGCCATGCATCACAGAGGAAGAATAAAACACTTTAGAGCTGTGAGTGGCTGCTGAGGAGAAGTACAGGTCACTGATGGTGACTGATTACAATCAGAAATGTGATGGTCAAAGGTGTGAGAGGGAATGAGCTTAGTAAAGTTCATTGACATCTCTATCAATGCTTTCCTTTGATTCGGACTCATGCAGCACAGATCAAGGCCTTGCAAACTATCTGCAGCTTGCTCATGTCAAGTCGAGATGTTTGATCTCCTCTGAGTCCTGATAAAAGCACGGCTCTCCCCTTTTCCAAAGGTCCTGGTCAGAAATGTCTTTTGTGAATTGCTGGGAAGCAAACTTTAAATCAGCTTTTAAGCAGAATTTGAAAAGATTGATGGCAAGTTTTTCAAAAGAAGACCCAGCAACTTATTTAATCTTCCTCAAAAAAAGAAAGACACTCCAGATTCCAGACGAAACAAAGACAACTTTGCAGACACAACAGTTCAACTGATATTTGGACAGTAAATACTCCATTGGCTTCTAACCTTCTCCTCGGTTGACCTTAGCAGAGGAAGAGCCTCCTTTAGGAGCTGAGAAGAACCAACGGGTGTCCTGGTTTAGATGTTTCACAGCTCGGCAGGAGCCTCAGCTTGTTTGTTGATGCAAGTGCTGGGCAATAACAGAGCCTGGCCGATTCCTGCCACTTGTGTTGTGCGGTTGTCATGTTTGGTTCTTTTTTTTTTGTTTGTTTTTGGAGGGAGACATGCCACTGACTCACATTAACACCAGATGTTTTGGGTCATGGAGTGTATTTGTGTGGAGGGGAGAAGTGATCTGAGAAGTTGAGGAAAACGACATACTAAAGAAAACTAGGATTTCTTTTCTTTTTTTGTGTGTTGTCTGGCTCAGTGTTGCTCAATTTGCTGAGCAAGCTTTTTTCATGAGGAAGCCCTGCTCCCACAGGTCCCAGTTTCAAGCTGTGTGCAAGAACTTCTCCTTTAGAGACAGTTTATTCCACCTAAAAGGTGAAAACTTACAAAAAAGTCAGCATGCATGTCGCAAAAAATATGAAAGCATCCAAAATGTTGTTCTGCTCCATGGAGAACTGAAGTTTAAACTTGGTTAATGAGAAGCTCGAATGCGCTTTGCTATGTTTTGTCAGATATCCTGATCTTAAAACGCAGTATAAAATCATTTAGAAAGGGGTGAACATGTTGTTTTCTTCCATATAGCTGTACAAAAGCCATTCCTCCTGCAATCATGCAGATTTCCTCATCCCTTGTGTGGTTTATCTCAGGCACAAAATCTAACTTTTTGCTGTGGGAGACTAAAGGAAAAGGCTTCCTTCTCAAATCAGCCTCTAGTGGTCTTTGAAGAAACTGCAACATTTGACACTTCAACTCAGAAACAAAAGGTAGGGACTTTGACGTAAACCCAGAATGCTGACCATAAAACTGCAAGTTAGGGAGTCTTTTTAAGTGATGAAATAAATAAAAACACAATCCTGTCATAAAAAGAGCTTCACGTTTTATTTCGAAGTAAATAATGCTTCAATGTACTTTATTTATTAATAAATACCGGTAATAAATCAGCCTAAAAAAACGGAACTATTCACAAACTAGAGATTGAAACGGTTGGCTCTTCTGGACCTCACATTTATTCCTAATCTATCACATCACCCACCAAATAGATTTTGTATTTCCTTATTTTTCGTGTCTGCAGTCAATGCAGTAGTGATTCAGTGATCCAAAAAGTCCAACTGGCTCTCCCTCCTTCAGCTCACAGCTGTTAAAACACTCCACATTATTCTCATAATTGTTTCAATGTGTGGTCTGTAATTTGAATGTGCCAAGCTTGAGGAGTGAAATACTGAATGGTTGTGGTTTAAAGGCAAGCGTTTACTGTCATTCTTTTGTAAATTCCAAATGTCTTATAGGCAGGTGACTCAATATTTTACAACACAACCTAATTTACCAAGAAGTCAATGAATGACTGATCTTTACAGAGGCTGACTGACCGAAATGGCTGCACATCGTATTTGATTGTAGCCTGGGAGACAATACACAAACTTTTGGTGAGACTCTGTATCTTTTATTCTTTATATCGTGCATTTTAAAAAGCCAAGAAAAACAGATTTATAACAGATGGAGATGAATTGGAAAGAACAAGGCATGCATGCTTCAAAATAGTTTCTTTATGCTCAAATGTGGTATCAATTTACAAACATTCTAGTAACTTTTTCCTAATCCCAAATGTCACACAATCCAAAATTAAAAATTTAAAAAATGGCAAAAAAAGTAAAAAAGTATTTGATCACCTTTATAATAAACTTTAAAGTACAAATTCCCATTTTTAAACTATTTCTGTGCTTGAAGGGTTTTATTTTGGAAGGAACTGCATACTCAAACATTTTGGGGGGAATCATTGAGAATATTTCAGATTTGTGCAAAAATGTCCAGCTCAGATGGACAATCTCCAGTAGGTGAGATGAGGAATGTAAGAGATCCTCTTGCAGCTGTGGCACTCAACTGTTAAAGTGTGTTAAAGGTTGTCTGCTCAGACATGCCAGACAGTGTGCTGGGAGTCTATTACTATGAAAACTGAGGCAAATATCTTTCAAACACAATCTGCACAAACTATCACTAGTTTGCAAGCAACAGAGTGACGAAGTGCTAAATTGGTTACAACTTCCCTTTGATTTGATGAAAGAAAACAACAATTTGCAAACAAAATACAAGAAAATTATTTAGAAAAATGATTAGATGTGATGAAATGATGAAAAAGTGGAAAATCCCTTAAAATACTTTCAAATTATAATGTACTTCATTCATAAACTAACAAGTTGTTCTTATAACATTGACTCATCTGTGCACTAAGCTGTAACATTAAATTCCTACACCAATTATTTTTTTATGAATTAAAAAATATTTTTATTTGAAATTTCTTGCGCATAAACATACATACATAAATGCAAAGCCGCAACAGCAAGCCATGCCCGAAAACAAACAAACAAACAACAAACAAACAAAAAAACCCCTCACCTTCCCATTCTCTGACACTACCAGCCGTCTTTGGGAAGGTACCAGCATACTGGCA
The DNA here is from genome assembly GCA_036245035.1 of Adrianichthys oophorus. Classification (NCBI taxonomy): domain Eukaryota; kingdom Metazoa; phylum Chordata; class Actinopteri; order Beloniformes; family Adrianichthyidae; genus Adrianichthys; species Adrianichthys oophorus. The sequence continues at coordinate 8,627,019 of BSAI01000012.1, forward strand.
CCACCTAAAGCGCTTAAAGCCGGTTTATGTTCGGCATGGTAAAGCACCCTGGTAACCATGCTCCCCTTGAAATGTGTAATTTGTCTACATCTTTAAATTGGATTAAACAGTGACAGGCACAGAGAGATGATGAGTTCACTTGGTTAAGCACTGGATTCCAGGTTTCTGGAGATAAGGACACGCCTAGATCCTCCTCCCATGCCGCCCTGATTTGGGCCACACTGTGAGATTTTAGGTTTGACAGCTGGTTGTAGAGGACTGAAATAAGGCTCTTCTGGGATGGTTTCTACGATTCTACGCCAATGATTTTTTAATCTTTTTTAAAAGCGTTCTGAGTGGTCCATCCACTCCAAAAACCTGTGGTTTTCTAGGACATAGTTTTCTGCAGAGCCGTACTAGTAGAAATTCACCTCCGAGTTGCAGGCGGCATTGTTGGCGTGGAGTAAGCCTGCCTTCCTTTCCTATGATCCGTTTGTTTAAACTTTTCTGCTAGCTTACAGCCCCTCACAACCCCAACCTAACATTACTGTGAAATTCTCAGAAATGCAACATAATTTTCTGTATATTTGTAAATGCAAGAACATGTTAAAAATACCAAAAACTGTTTTCATCGTAGTGGGTCTTTAACAGGCATTCTTGGTGCCTCTTAGAACCACTTTCAACGTTGTAAGGACAGTGGTTTTGTACTATTTTGTGCCTAAAAGTTTGATTTCTTAAGAAGTGGTTTTGGTCTCTAAAGAGTATAGGGCTACAATTGGGCTTTTCTGAAAATAGAGCTAAGTCACAATTAAAGGAAAAATTTCTACAAAGCTCTGCTTTTTCATCCGAGACTGGTTTTGAGTAAAAAGATCCATGAAAATCTCTGGAGTTAGAAAAAAAGGTTTTAAGTTAAAAAAATTACTGGCACTATAACCGATTCAGCACATAAATACATGACACTGAACAGTTATTTGTAGAACCTCTGTGAGTTATTGGTGGTTTGCTAAACTGTTGAACATTTTCCCTCTTATCCACCCAGCGTTGATCTGTAGGTCTGGCAATCCAGCAAGACCCTGACTCATAAAACCGCACGTGCTTTGACTGCTGCCTGCAAATAAGACGCTAGCCAATCAAAAGTTGTGTTACAGCACAGCTCCAGGAGCAGAACCTCAACCACACCCACAGCGACCAACATACCCTCCGCACATTTTGTTGTGGGAGTGGCAGGTTATGCTGCCATCAATCACACAAACAAATGAAAAAAGTCAGATCTAAAAACTTAATTTAATTAAATACAATTTTTAAGTTACAAATATAAAACATATTGAACAGCTTACACATAGTGTAATTTAAAAATTTCTATAGTTAAATTGGGATTTTTTTTTTACAATCAAAATCCAAATTTAAACTGGAAAACAAAGACATTGCCAAAATGGTGTTGTGAAAAAATGTTTGATCATTATTTCAGAACTAATAAGCAAACAATAAAATGTGCATCAGTTTTTCATCTCCACTCTGTAGACACATACAGTTGGCATGACCCCTCTTGTTCCACTAATCTGTCATGAAATGAAACCTCAACAGTCAATTGTGGGAGTTTGGGGGAGACTAATATTATGAAAAAAAGTTGAGTCGCTCTCAAACCTCTTGGAACAGTTCTCCATGGTAAATTAGAATAAACCTTTGGTTTGCTGTCAGGAGTCCAGCTGCCACAGTGCAAATAAACAGGCTTTTATTTTGAAAAAACAAAACAAAACCAAAAAATTTTGAGGACTAAAACAGTGGCACCATCCCAACCAGGAAGAAGAAAAATGCATGATGGGACATTTAGACAGCAGGTTAAAGATATTTAAGCATTCTAGCAGTTGCAAAAATATTATTATCAATAAATATGACAAACATTAATGGACATTTTCAGATAAACTCCTCACGTTTGGAAATTTCTATCCAAGTGGCACGCAGATGTTGCAGCTAATTTTGCCACTTGAATGCTCCTGTCTCACATGTACGCCGAGGTGTTAGGAACAAGGACAAAAGTCGTAAATGTACGACTTTTCTTGTCTTGTGTAAACAGTCTTTTGTGAGTTAGCAGCATATGTTAAGAGCACATGAAAACAAAAAATCTTAAATTAAATTAAAAACACCACAAAACACAACATCTCCTTCAGTTTTTGGCATGTCTTTTTTTTTTTTTTGTAAATGTTTGTTTTAAAGTCGTAAATTTATGAGATTTAAAATAATACATTTATGAATTTTAAAGCTGCAAATGTTTGACTTTATTTTTGTAATTAAACAAGTCATGACTTTGTTTCTCATAAAAGGATGACTTTTTAAATTAGTAATTTAATTTTAATTTTTTCGTTTGTAAATTGGCCCTAATACTGTATGATTTAATCAGCTTTTAAAGAACTTCTTTCAAGAAAATACCCCACAATATTTTATATTGTTTAATAGTAATTTGTAAAATTTAAACTCACTTTCCTGTTAATTTTTATCTCAGAGGAAGTCGTTTTCTTCACAGCATTTTCCTTCAGTTCAGGCTTCACCAGTGGAGGAAACAAAGTTAACAATGCAAAAAAAAGGGCATTTTGTTAACTTTAATGATGAACATTTCTGGTTTTTTGTTACATTTATTTTGATAAGAAAAAGTACTCGTTTTCTGCTCTTTCTAAAAAGGCTTTTGCAGCTGAAAGATTAGTGGTGAAAATTAGATTTGTTTAAAGAGAATTGTTTAGCTTTGTGGTGTTCCACTTATGCCATTCTCTACACGTGGCTGAAAATGTGACCTTGCATCGAGCCAAAAGGAAAAAAAAATGAATAAATAAAACAGACCTGTGTAAAAGGTCATAAGATTTAGAAAAGAAATGTGTATTGTTCCCTCTCGTTTTGAACAATTCCTATATTAATTCATCAATGTAGCTCAAATATGTGTACCAATAAAACATCCAGAACAATAATAAAGTATGGAAATGCTTATGTATTCTTGCCACTTTGACGTGTAAACAGTCTGCTGTAAGTCAGCTATGTGTTAAGAGCACACATAAACACACATTAGATGATAAAATAGGTGCTAACAGAACTCAGAGAATGCAAAAAAAGCATAGGCAATTTCTAAATTCACCTGTGCAAATTGATTTTTAAACAAAAAGAAACTGTGGCAATTTATCTTAACAAATTTATTTGACAAATGTATGCAGTCCACATGTTAAAGACCCACTGCAATGAAAATCTTGGTAAAATTAAGCTTCAATTCACTTTTTTATTCAAGTTGTTGTGAATCAGGAGCAGACGCAAAAATCCAGTTTCAAAAAGCTTGTAGATGTGACGTTGAAGCTATTACAGCAAGCCACACGCTCCCTGCTCTGCTCCATTCTTATGCATCCACTTGTGATGACTAAATCCATGAATGTCTTTGTTTTCCTTGTCTGAACTGGTATCTGGCTCCTAACTGTGCGGCAGGATATCTCCAATATTGCTCGCCATTTTGGTTGCATCAGTAATGTTAGGTCTGGGTTGTGAAGGGCTGTAAGCTAGTGGGAGGGCGTGTCAACAGATGGATGCCGGGAAGTAGGGGCAGGCTTGCTCTAAAGATTACATTCTGTGACTTTAACTTAAGTCGGACTTCATTTTTTAGAGTGAAAGGTAAAGACGGGTTTGTTTTCTCAAGGTAAACAGAAGTCTCTCCCGAGCTCCTCAGTTGAAGCTGAAGTGGTAAACTTTCTGTAGATAGTGACTGAACTCACAGCGCCTGCACACTCAGAACCAACAAGCATGCTTGCACAATGTCATGAAAAAGCAAACATTTTATCAACACACTCTTTAAAGACCATCTGCGACAAACACTGTCCTTTAGAATCCAGCTTTCATATAATCTGGTCTGTGTAAAAATGGTCATTTGGCCTTCTGTTGTGTTTAAACTCTTCCTGCAGGCTGGTGCATTTACGGATGTGACATATTTAGGCTGCCGTCACATCGGATCTTTGTAGTTGGTATCAAATGACCTTTGATGCCATTTACTGATGTTTGTTTGGGCTCAGTTCTGAACCTGTAGCGAAGCAAATGTATGACAGGTAGGCGAGTAATTCAAAGAAGTTATCACAAAAAAAGGATGCATTGATGATCACAAAACTAAATCAGTGAAATGTGCTTTTGCTAAAGCATGTCAGAGCTTGTATTATCTGTACGAGAAAACAAACAGAACAATTATGACATTCGTGAACTTGACAACAATCAGACAATTATCCATTTTGTTACCAGTTCATGCTTGGCATGTTGCTCTAGAGGCACAAAAATTGAACTTATTTTTGCCATGCTTGTATTCTGGAGGACTTGTTTTGGCTTCTGGATATACGGGAGAGGGCATTTACAGCAAAATTATGGATGATGTAGAAAATAGGCATTGCAAAAATTACTACAGAGAATCATGCTGTTAGAGGTTTAACTTTAAGGAGAAATTATCAGCCAGGTTTCAATTTTGTGTCTGGATTTGATCCTAATACAAATTGTGCAAAAAGTACATATTTTCATGTGTTTTATCATTGCTATTTGTAATCTTTTGATTGAGAAAATCAAGTCCTCAGGTCTATAATATCTAACGTTTTTTTTTACTTGTTTGTGCCCGATAAACGCATATTTGTGCAACAAAGAAGGGCCAGAGTTTGAATTAAGGGTGTATTCAGACTGGACATATTTGGTTTGCTTAAAGTGAACCAGAGTTTGTTTTCCCCGATAATCCAGAACAAATTTCCAGTCGGAATACCCCTAAGTGGACTCTAGTCTGGGAGCAGGAACCGTTCTCTGATCCATCTTTTGAGGTGGTCTTGGTTCGTTTCCAATTGGACTGAGCTTTGGTTCACTCTGAGATTCTTCAGTCTAAAAAGGCTCCATGCTCAGAGCGGAACACCTGGGTCAAAATGGCCACCGTAGCTGAGCATTATGGGATGTAAACTGAGTACTGGATCTACTATGAGACAAAGCAACTCATTGAAATTTGGTTGGATGAATTGCAGCCTCATTAAAACAACTTTAAGGCGATGCACATTGCTTCTTACTTTATTCCCCTCAATCAATTTGTCTCTTATGCTTTTCCTGATAGTAACAAAAGGTGGACAGGCTTGGAATGGCTGCATTGCCTGACTTACAATGAGGTCTGGATTCGAAATGCCTGAGGTTTTACCAAAATCTTCAATTTCTACTGGAAAATTAATCTTTCCGGCAATCTCAGAGTAATAACGATAAAAATATGAGATATGCAGAGGAATGTTTGCTATATTCATCCTCAGCTCTCCAAATCTTTGGTTTATCCATGTTAAGCTGTATTTTGAATTCACGTGGACAAAGAATCCCTACTCAGGAACAAAATGTTATCGTAGTATCAATTTACTTCTACATGTAAACGCTTTACAGTGTCTTCTGGCTGAAGATTCAGTATTTTATTTTCAATTCCATACAAATCTAGAAAAAAGTACTTTAAGATTAAAGAAAGATTTACAAATAAAACAGATAGTAGCTTAATGTTAGAACTGCTGTGTGATGATTTTTATCAATAATGGAAATGATGGATTAGTGATGAATTAACCGATACAGCCGATACAGCTTGATGTACTGCAAACCATAAAATTTAGAAATTCTGTCATCTGAAGATCCTTGTAATTAGTGAATCTAACACTTTTCAACATGCGTTGAGTGTGGTGCATTGGCGGAGCTACGGGGGGTGGGAGAGGGCAGGCGAAAAGCTTTGCCCACCAACTTACCCCCCAGTTTTTGGGTCATTATTGACAAAGATTAGGAAATGATACATACAAACTTCTTTAAGCATTGCAAAAATAGTAAAGCACTAATGTTAAAATTAGTCATAACACATCAGCTCAAAGAACTGTTATATTAATATTAACAACAATCAAAAAGTTGTTTGAAATACATTTTTTTGATCCTGTCATTTTCACTCTGCGGTTCCCATTTGCCACCTTTTAAAGTCTTCTGCTGTCTCTCCCTCTCACCATATAAAATGTACTAGCTCCACCACTGGTGTGCTGCCATGCCTGTCACTCCTTTTTGGACTATTTGCCACCACTTTCTGGGTCTGAAGCGCATCGTTGACAAAATCAGGTGTTGTTGCAGTTCTTTTGAAAACTTTTCCTCACGCTAGCTATTAGACTTTACTTTGCTTCGTAGACATTGGACACTTCATTGTGCTATTTTATTCTGTTTCAGTGTTTATATTATTGCTGGTATTTTGATTATTACATGTTATTTTTATCATTTACTATTTTTATTTTATTTTTTATAATTTTAGTGTGAATAATTACTTGTTATTATCAGTTGTTTTTATTTATTTTATTTTTTTGAGCCAAAGTCACAAAACCTGTCAACATTCATATATACAAAACACCTCATACAACTTTCCAGATTAAAAATAGCATTCCAATTCTAAGCCAACTGTGCATGTGGAGATCTGCGGATATGATTTTATGCGAGTCTTAATTGCAGAACGAACTCTTCGCTTGGACTGTGTGAACCTCTGAAGTCATGAAACTGGATGCCTAGAAGTGGTTGAGGGGACGATGTCTATCAATGGTTTATCCCCCTACTTATCATTCCTCAGCCATCAGCTGGGCCACTGTGGTGCTACACTGGAGCCCTTTGCCTAATACAGCACACACACAGTGATGACAACAACCAGCAGATGAATAGGGTAGCAGACTGTGGAGATTAATGGAGAACCCATTAGGTTTGTAACTCGTGTGTGATGTGTTTGTTTCAACAGTTTTCTTCACTGTTTGGGACTCTGGTGCATTTGAAATCTATTACATGTGTCTTCAATAGAAACAGAAACAGTCCAAAACCCAAACTCCGTGTACAAAAAGCTTTGAAGTGTTGAAAACATTCACAGAGCACAATGTCAACATGCACTACTTTCTTTGTATATATGACTGTTGCTGCCTTAACTCAATAAACGGCGCAACTCTGAGGATTCCTGCACCCTGACAAAGATAGATATGATCATAAATTGTAAAGTTTTGTCCAAAAAGTTGTGTTTTGCAAATCGTAGTAGTTGACAAAGAAAGTCAAAGAAACTGACATTGGCTTTGAAGAGGACTTCCACCTTCACTTTGTGACTCCATTGTTCTGGTTGTGACATGTGAGATGAATGGCAATGCTGGCAGACCAATCTTTTTGTGTCAAAGACAAATGAGAGCAAAACTGACCAATTAGATGAAAGACACCTCTGCTATACAAAGGAAGGTGGGTATGTGAATTCATCATTTTAAGTTTGGCAATAACATCAGGTCAAACTGTTCATGGGTACTCCAAAATAGAGGGACTGTTGTGTAAAACAAACATTAGTGAATCTTTTCTTTTTGACAACCCTTGGATGAATTTTTAGAAAACAGTAAGAAAGAAAAGATTTTAAATCTTTTTGTGCTTCACTCATTGATGTACAACAATGCTGCATTCACACCGGATGTGGCTGACGCATCACATTTACCTCTGTCGCCTCTCTTTTGACACCCATCAAATTTACTGCTCGACACCTGTCTTTACATGTCCTTGATGCCTTGATGCCCTGGCCGCAGAACAACCGCCAAAGTTTATCTGGACTTCATTCGTTGCCATATAATGGAAAACATGGATGATGTTGAGCGAGCTGATTGGGTTTTTATGTTTTGGAGAACTCTACAGAGCCGCCGGCCAGCATGTCGCCTTGTCTGGATTCACCAGATCAGAGTGTGCTTCACTCCTGCAGTGGGAGCTGTTCCTGACGGTCGTTCTAAACATTACTTCCGTCTGTCTGTGGCCCCGTTTGAGCAATAACCAGAGAGGGGAAAAATAAAGAATAGGGAATTTTTTTAAATTATTGTCATAAATAAGAACAACACCATAAGCCTATGTAGCTGGAGCGATCGCTCACGCTCAACGGCACTCGTGGCGGCTCTCTGTCTGCCAGGCAGCTGACCGCCTGCGGGCTAGCATAAGCAGCTCCAGGCAGCCTAGGCGGTGACCCTGCTATCTCTGCTGGACCTTGGGCAGTGACACTCGCTTGCTCTGTTGGACCCTCGTCTACAGAGCTCACCACATTGTCCACCGGGTGGCTGGCTAGCTTAGCAGGCTCAATCGCGCCAGCACCATGGACTATGTGACAGGCAGGCGACCTGTCCAAGGTGTGTCCTGCCTTCGCCTAACAGTAACCAAGACAGTCTCTGACAAACTCGTGGTCTGAGCGGACGTTCAGGACGAAAATCTCCTCATTGAGCCGCCATATTGTATATATATTTTTTTGAAGCCGCTGATTGAGTCACTGAAAACGTTATATACCCAAAGCTGAGTCCTTGATTGGTTGACGATTGCGCCACTCCAATCATGCTGCTACCAGACTGGAATCGAGTCGCAGGAACTCAGATTGTGTCTGTACATTGACTTAATATTGAAACGCGATGCCCCTGCCACGCAAATCGCGTCCGGTGTGAATGCAGCTTAATACACGAAATCATTTAAAAGTGTAGGTAAAACATGTAAAGTAATATGTAAAACATGAATTGCTCCACCAGCAACTACACTGAAATTAGTGGAATTTGTTAAACATTTTACATTTTGAGTGTGGATTAAACTCATACACATATTAGACTGGACAGATCAACCCCTCCCCTTTCGTGTTCCCAATAGTAAGTATCCTCTGGTTCAAATAATTCACAATCCCATAGATTTCTTTTGAGAAAGAGAAAGTTATAACTCAGTCATTTTATGTCAGAATAATCATTCTTGCTCTGATACATTTTTCTTAACACTGTTTTTCTAATCCTAATTTTTTAAATGATATTTCTCTTTATCGCAGGTTATTCAAGTTATAAACTAACCAATCAGATGCCTCAGTAAAAGCATGTGGTGCCCGTTGGCCCCACCTTAAACATTTGATTGACATCTTCTCCCGACCCCCCTATCAGTGGAAGGGGTGTGGACTTCGAACAAGCTCACTCTTGATTGGCGACTGTAGTTCCCCTAAAAAAACGTGACTCAGACCAATCATTGTTGACTGGATTTAAAATGACGGTGCATAGACAAGGAAGCAGTGGTGACGGAAGTGGCTTCATTTCATGAGAGCCGGAAGTAAGACATTTTCTATGGGTAATGTCAACACTTAGCTTTGTCCAATGATAATATTACGGTCTATGATTAAACCACCTTGACAGACATAACAGTAGCTCCTTATGGCAGGGCATTACTCCCAGAAACAAGCAATGAACTTTGTTCATTAATGTACAACTCTCTTTATTCAACTTTATGTTCTTTTAAAATCAAACCCATAGACTAAAAAAAGGTAGTTTGCATCTACCTTATGAAGAAGAACTTGCTGGGAGAGCAAACGCCAAAACATGCACGCATCCAACTATACCTTGTCCAGTCACAGGGGCAGCAGTCTATGCAGAGAAGCCCTGACTTCCCTTTCCAAAGATAGTTCCACCAAATTTAATAGAGGGATCCCAAGGCACCATGAAGGCTAGCCAACAGACATAATGCCTCCATCTTGACCCTCTGCCTGATGGGACATGCCTGTAATCCTTTCATACTGAGGCGGTTTGGAGACTTCAACAAGAGATGCCTGAAGTATCTCAACTTGGCCTCGCTAGATGTGGAGGAGCAGCAGTTGTATTCCAATTTCCTCATCTCGTCTTTCCTGGGAGTCCCTGTGACTCGGGAAGAAAACTCATTTTAGCTGCAACTTGTACTTTCAGCCATGACTAAGAGCTCATGACCATGGATGAAGGTAGGAACATAGATTGACAAGTCCATCAAGAACTTTGCCTTTTGGCTTTGCTTCTTCTTTAATACAATGAGTTAATACAGTGACCACATTACTGCAAACACAGTATTGTCAACAGTCCTCACCACGGGCAACTCCAGGGTGGAAACGAGTCTCTGGGCCTGAGCCAGCCGTGTCTCACGGAAAGAAGCCCAGACGCAACATATTCTCTTGCAAGCCCAAACCCTAGGCTATCTCCATGGTAGGGCCTGTCTTGGCGAAACAGGGGAATTTGCTTCTAACTTTTCCACATGGAACATTTGAACCATTTTTTGTCTGGCATGTTACTAAGGATCTGTCTGCCATGAGACACCCTGCAAGAAGACTTTTCTCCAGACAGCAAAGCCACTAGGATCACTCAAGCTGTCAAACCACCCATCAGGATAAGATAACGAACAAGACAGCTTTAGTGCAAACTCATTTTTGTGGAAATATTTCTAACCATGTTTTTCAACTGGAGTGATCGAACGTCAATATTCTGCTGGGTTTTATGTTGTGCATACTTGTTTAAATATTTTATTTCATTTTTAAATAGCCTGATTGGAAAGAAAACAGTTAAAGCCATAAGAATAACTATTTAGGACCAATGAGAATTTCAAAAAGAAACACATTATTCCTGATTTTTGTGAATTATCCTTGAGACTAATCTTTCTTCTCCTTGATTTTCCATCCAGACCCTTGCAGTAGCCTTGGTTTTACCTTCACTTGGCTTATACAAAGTCATCATAAAAGCTCTGCTTATGAGCACATAAATGTGGATGAGCCTTTGCAAGAGTATGATCATATCCCATTCTGCAATGATGTGTACATTACTGAGGACATTTATGACTTACCATGATGGATTGTGGCCCAGTAAAGATTCCCTAACTGTTTCTCTTTACTGCCAAGTAGATTTGGCACTGATAGTTTCTCTGGAGAACAGTACCGTTTCAAGTAAGTGCTTCTTTACTTTTAGCAATTTTCATTTGCAACTTAATTTTATTCACATTTGGACAACACAATGAATCCGTCTACCTTTTTCAAAAATTCAAAATACTTTTTTTTACCCCTACTATCTATTCTTTTTATTTCTATTCTTACCAAAGGATAACCATAATAAAAAATTATATTAAAGTCATTTGATCTACACTATGCACTAAAAAAACAAAATAAACCTCAAGCTATAAAAAGCCACCCATCAGTCTGCTTATCAACACTTTTACATAATTAACACGGTTTTGTCAGGGTCCATACATTTGCAGAATAAATGTGCAGTCTTGGCTCAGAGTTTTACTTCTCATTTGGACGAGAGGATGTGAGTAACAGTATGTTCATAAATAACGCCTCTTGCCTGTGGCATAACAAGGTCAAGATTAATTCTCTCGTACAAACACTAACCCCTTTTCTGATTAATTTCACATTTATAATTTAGTAATTGCATGACTCAGACAGTTGGGTTTACAGTTGCTGAGGTTTACATGTGCTCTCAGAATCCATTCCTTAGTGGTGCACAGTCGTTGCAACGTGCACGAGCAAACATAGGGAGTTTCACTCGTTTTTTTCCCTTTGTGATAAATCTGAAGCATTAAAACTGGTTCTGTTCCAAAATGTTCCCACTGTAAATTCTTTTCAGCACTACAACCAAAACTGAACTGATCGCGCTCTCTCTCATAAATCTTATAGTTCTGCTTCACATTAGGTCTGTTGGGCACACACTGTAACCTAGTTTAGCTCAGTCACACACCCGTGGAAAAAACAAAAGCCAACTCATTCAAGCAATGCCTTCTTTCGTGATTGTCAAGGTTTATTTTAGATAAAGAAGTTTTTGTTGACTTGGTGAATATCATCTTTTAAGCAGCAACTTTTTCACAAGCTTAGACCAGAATGTTGCCAATTGTTAAGCATATTTACATTTTTATTTCTTGAACTTGAACACATGTAATCATGTGCATTGTTAACACATGCTGGGATTAGCAAAACTGATTTTAAGTATTTAAAAAAATACTATTCATTAAAGGGATTGGTAGCATGTGCAATTAAGTTGGGATTTAAGGCAACAATATATTAGTCAAAAACCATGTCCCACACTTTTATCAAGCACATTTTTATTACAGATTTTAGAAGACTGAGAAATAAAAAGACTTAGCTACAGTTTCTGTGCTTTTTATAACGTTACAAATAAACTTGTTAGAGACCGAGCAGAGAGGCAGAAGAACACAGAGATGCTCCATAAATAAAAACTCATCCTTACTTACAAAGGGACAAAGGAGTTTATAAATGATTTGATCAAACCGTTTGAAACACAAAGGGGTAAAAAAAAGGGCCAGCAACATTCTATTCTTAAGCCTTTCAAAGTAAACTATATCCATTTATATATGATAATATATTAGCTTTGGCACAATAAAGAACACATTTTTTAATGAAATATGAGTTATTTTTGTGAGCTCATTTTCCTACCCGGAAGTAAGACGACTCACCGCCTTTCACTCCTTGTTGGTGCCGCCGATTTCATGACGTCATCCTAGAGTCAGCCTCGGCAGCATGTCTGCATTTTGCCCACGAAAGCAAACAACATCCGAACTTTAGCAAAGATGGATGTTCACTTTGTGCTTGTAAAATGTGCTTTGTGCTTGTAAAATGAATCACTGCTAGTTCTGCAGAGACAAGGTGTGTGTGTGTTAGCCTGGGGATGGTACTGGCAGCAGAGACTCTTCCTGGAAAGGGCTGTTCCCCACTTTGTGATGTCACAATGTGAGGAGCCAGTCGTTTTTGTGGATTGGGAGGGGCTGGCGCTCAGAGCGCAGGGATTTAGACAAGAGGACCTGGTGGCAGACACGATGGCGGCTGAAAGTCATTAGCCGGAAGGAAAAGTTTAGGAGAATAACTTGGGTTTACTTATTATGCAAGCAGGTCCACGTTGGTGCTAAATTACTTTTTAACTAGTGAAACAGTTTTATGAGTAAAATTCAACACAGAGTTTTACAGTATTTTTCCTCATTGGAGAAGCCTGTGTCACAAATGAGTAGTTTTAATGGTGCTATGATGTGATCAAATGGGTCATAAGTTCTACTGTTTCTCCTGCCATGCAGTATTTTCTAAACTGGGAGATCTTAGAGTCCAAGAGATTCAATCTGTAATCTGAATGTAAAGTCATCTGTTGAAACGAGTGAAAGCATGAAATCACTGCACTACATTAGCTATGACCAATTTGAGTCTGGCTGATGAACACACACCAAATTTTCCACAATATAAGGTGCCCTTAAAAGCCTTCATTTTACTTTTTTTTTAAATTGTGCCTTATAATTCCAAGGACCTTATATATGAATTAACTCTGGTTGTATTGACTGATTTTGAAGAAATTTCGAGAGGTAGGCACACACAGCATCTGTCAAAATGTCTGTTTAATTAAGAATTGCAAAGAATGTTGGGTGTTATTGTCAAAATGCCAACGTGGCTAACATGTAGCGGTGTCAGATTGTTTTTTTTTTTTTTAACTTACTCACAAGTAAGTACAACCTTATTAACAAGGTTGAGAGTTGGTGTAGTCACAGTAAAGTTTGCTTTCGTGGTATCGGTTTGTTTTTACATGTTGGGAGTCACGGGTATTGCAAATATGCAAATGTTGCTAATGTGCAGTGTGTTATAAACAAGTGCTAGAGTTACTGTGAACACAGTTAATAAAGTCAGACTGACTGATGTATCTCTGTCTTTTGCTTAATATAGTTTAGTTTGCTGCGCTTTGACATTAAAAAAATAAAGCATTCATTGACGGTGCAAATCGGTGCAAATCAGTATCCAGTGGTACAGAAAATACAGCATAAATAAATATATTATGTTGACCACAAAAGCTGTTTATTTATTAATTAATTAATAATTAATTAATCACACTTTTATTGTTCTTATTAAAGTATTTTATTTCTTTTAGTTAACTCAGCAAAACTAACAAAAAAGGGAAGTAAACAAGCTGTAACCTTTCTGGTTGTCTTCTTTGGACACATTTAAATGTTTAATTGTGTTTAAGTTTGTTGCCTCTTGCCAGCATTGAGCTTTGGTCAAAGGTGGAATACAATGAGAGTCTTAATAAAGCAGTATTTTTTTATGCATACAAATAAAAATCAAAGGTTAAAAAAAATGTAATAAAATCAAGTTTTGGTCAAATCAAAGCAATTCTGAGGATTGGGCTGTTTCTTAGAGTTTTTGTCATGTCCTGTTTTCCTTGTCAGTCTCACCAGGTCAAGGTTGATTATCCACAGCAGTCTTCATTTAGTTGATTACCCTCAGTGTATATAAGTGTCTGGTTTTCAGTTTTTTATTGTCAGGGCATCTGGTTTGTTACATTTCCCAATTGGGGGGGGGGGGTTAGCATGGTTAAGTTAATTTGTTAAATGTTGAAGTTTCTGCCACCAAGCCCGATTGCCTGCATTTTGGGTCCCACAGGATTGTGGGAAAAAAATATGGAGGCATTTTCTTCTTTGTCAATTTGGGACTTTTGCTCTCTAGAGGAAAGGTGCTTTGAGTTTGTCCTCAAAGACTTATCCTGTGACACGTCCCCATGTTAAATGACAAGCCTGTCCTTAGGAAGTAGACACATCATTGCACTAAAACGGGAGTGGTAAAAAGCCACTGCATTGGACAAAACACATCAAGACATGACGGACCACACATGTTGTTCCGGACCTGCAGTCCACAGCATGGGGAACAGCAGCAACCCTTTTTGTTAGAAATGTTTTACTTCCTTCTCTAAGTACCCTTCTTCGTTGCCCTTTAAAGCAGACATGAACTAATGCAATGCAACTTCTGCAGCAATGATAGACAAGAGATTTATAGTGAGGGAGGAAGGAAGAGAGTGGTGGAGCTGTCTGCTGCAGATCCAGTCCCCACATCTGTCCGGTTCTACTTGGCAGTATCTCTAAGTAATTCAGCAGGGAGAGATATATGCAGGTGCTTTTCTTTTTAGTCTTTTATTTATTTTCTTTTAAACAAACAGAGGCATCAAGCTGAGCCCAAGCATAAGATGCATAAAAAGAAAAATGTTTTTGGGAGGAGACATGCTTTTGCCCAAGTATTTAAAGATGTGTGCTGTTTTTGATATCTATTGTTTTAGCCCATTCTCTGTTTTGGATTTCCCTTTACAATGCGGCTGTCAGCCAAAACCCTTGTAAATGAAATGTTTCAGATATCTGCAATTCAAATACGCAGTCACAAGCAGCACTACAGTACAGCGCTTCAGCCGACTCAAACTTTGACAATGAATCCCAATGTCAAACGCTTTTAAAATTTGAATTCCCGATTCTAATCCTTAAACTGTAAATTTATGAAGCATAATTAATCCCTCATTTCTGGGCTTTGCTTAAGCCGTTTAAATTGATCTCTATTGTGAAATAATTCAGTACATAACATGCAAGAAGAACAAGGATAATTTTTCATTTTTGTTCTTTTCAAAGGCATGGCTTTTTTTTTCTTCCTGCACATGAGATGTGGGATAACAGGATTTATTTCTGAAACATTCATATCAAGAAAACTAATCTACAGTTTTTGGTTAAAATAGATTAATTAACCAGATGTTAAAATTGTAATATGACATGGATGATTACTCGTATTTCAATTTCTATTTATTTATTTCTATTTATTTATGTAATGGTAAAGCGCCAGTCATAAAAAAAAAAAAAAAAAAAATAGACAATGCTGTTTTGAAATGAAATGAATTAGCCAAAATTAATACTGGAATACCTTCAGATGTCAAATAACGCTGCTAGTTGACAGTCATTTTTGGGTGTTTTTCCCTTCTATGAAGTGTTGGTGGTTTGCATTCACACTGCTGCCACACTGCACCAATATGCATTTTCAAGTGTTTAGACACCTGTGTATTCAGGGGGAAATTGAGTTCCTTTTTGCAGTAGGAAAATATTTTTGTTTTATAGAAATTGAAGCACAATTGAAAACTGCCATGCAAGATTACAATAAAGTCTAATGATGAATGTCAAAAAAGAAATTACTACATCCTACAATGCACAGAAAAATACACACGCCAAAAAAGTCACATGTACAGCTGAACGCCAAAACCTTTATTTTGTTCTTAATATTTATAGGGGAGGATGTATGATGTTTAGTTTTTGTTTTTTTTTTTTTTTACAAATTTCATTAGAAAAGTGTTTGGCATACAGTCTGTAATACATCAACTCCCTAATTGTAAAAACAGAAAATGAGTCTTCTCTTTTTTAGCCACAGAATGCATTGACATTATGGTTGTCAAATTATCTCGTTATTTGGAATTTATTAATTACAGACAATGTGGCACGTTATAAACATAAAGTTGCTTGTAAAAGTATTCAAACCCTTTGAACTTTTCCACTTTTTCTCACATTATGACCACAAACAAGAAAATATTTTATTGGAATTTTATGTGAAACACCAACACAAAGTGGCACACACTCGTGAAGTGGAAATAAAATTATACGAGAGTTTTTTCACAAATAAAAAAAACAGAAAAGTGCAGTGTGCCAAGGTATTCAAGTCCTACATTTAAATAGTTCAATTCCACTGCAGTGTTTCATTTCTTCCTTCTTAGATTCTCTTCTCTTTCTTTTCTGCTTCATACCAGTTTTTGAAATAATCAAATTCATCCAAATAGGTTAAAACAAACTATAAAATCATTCTTGTGTCCTTTCTACCGTCTTGCTGTTTCGGTAAACTGTCGAATAAGGGATATCAACATTTGAATCATGGTACAATTAAGAAGTTCTTGTTCATATTCATTTTAAACCAAATGAAAACAGGAGTCGACAGTTGCAACCTGTGTATTTTTTTCTTTGTGTCAGATGACGTCTTATTCATTCACTGTGGATGGCCATACATTTTTAATAGGTTTGTATGAAGGGTCACATCACAAAGTGATGATAATTTCAACTTTATCTAGTGTCAAAATATATATACTAAGATTCATTTCTGACACTTCACTCTAGTGTCATAAAAATTCAGTTCAACTACAGTGTGTTGCTCTGTCTCTGTCCTGGTGTAAAATGTTTAACACTTTGAAAAGTTTTTGTTTTTAACTCAATCCAGAGTGAACCTATGAAAGATACTTTTAAAATGTTGAACTTAACTGCTGTAGACGGTATGTCCTTCCCAGTTCCCCATTTCATGAATGACGTTCTGCTTATTAAGCTGCAGTTAATATGGATGTATGTGTAGGCTTCATTGCCCTCCTTAGAATCCTATGAACAATCACTTGTCTATGATCTACATCTGAGTAGACAATCCCCAAAAAATAAAAAAGAAATGCATAAATGATCAAGCAGCTTAACGCTCTTATGCTACGTTCACAGCTGGGTCATGAACGTTGGAGCGACCACATCCAATGAAAAGTCTACGTAAACGTTTGTGTGCGTTTTGGGCTTCCGTAATCAAAACTCTCGCATTCAATCGTCGCTACACAAGTTTTCACGACATGTTTTTGGGCTCTTCGTACAAAACCATTGAATGCACTTCGATAGTTAAACCTGCTGAATTTTGACCAATCAGGGTATCGGATTTGGTAGTGACGTATGAATGGCGTCCTTTTCAAAACATGGAAGTGCCAACAGTTTAAAAATTGATCACGAAGGAGAAATTAATAATTGAGGTTTGTGCCCGGCCGGAATTCTATGACACCAAGTCTTTCTTTTATCAGAATCGAGCTGTGAAAGAGAACCTGGAGCAAGATTTGCTATGGCCTCGACATTTTACGCTAAGCCTCTTCCAAATGTGTACACACGCTAGTATCTGGTTGCAACAGTCCAGTGTAAACACCGTATGTTAAAATCGTGTTTAAGGATTTAGCGTGCTCTTGAACGCACATCAATGTATAACTGATTATCATTTATTATTATTATTATAAAAATAATGGCCTGATGTGTACAAAGCATAAGATACATCATGTAAGTCAGGTTTATTTTATTCCGTCAGTGTTTATAACCTTGCTTTTTTTGATAGTTCATAAATCAACTATAGATTCAGTTTTGTCACGTCGCAGAAATGATTTACTCAAAAATCTTTTATAGACTCCTCCTGTGTAGCTTACTTTTAGAGCTGAAATTCCAGCGTTTTAAACCATTTCTGCATGTGCCTTTGAGCCGCTTTGTTCTTTAACAATGCTTCCTGCCAACAAATTCTGGAGGCTACAACCCAATGAGACGATCTTCTCCGTGATGTGCTGTCCAGCTGAGTTATAGTAGGAAGTGGCATAACTGGCTCTGTGTACCTGGCTGTGCAGCAGGAGAAGAAGCAGGAAATGTTCACTATGGCAGGGTGCTTTGTACCCCATAGGAGATAATGGGCTCTGTGCGGTGAGAGAGTGAAGTGCCTCCGGGGCATGTTCCACACCAACATGTTCAGTGTCTCGATGGCAGGCAGTCTTTCTTGTCATATCATCATAACATTATACACAAGCTTTTATATTTATGTAAAAACATTCCTTCCAGGGACTTGTGTGAATGGAAAATTCAGAGTAAATCTGGTATGTAAGGGGGGATAAGAATTAAACAATACAGTTCTAATCAGTATTAGATGGTGTGGACCAAAGCACAGCCAACACAAAGGGTTCTATTAGCTTCCAAAAATGTTAAGCTACAGTCACACCAGGCATACAACGTGCTTTCAAAAACTCCCAAAACGTAGATTCTAGAACATGCGTTTAGCCAATGGAGATCATGCTTCATAGCAGGAAAGGGCTTCTTCTTTTTTTTCCTACTGTTTACTAGCGCATGTCTGCCACCTACTGTTGGAAGAGGCGTGGTGCAACATGTTGAAGGTCTTGCAAATCTTGATTCTGATAAACAAAAGACTTGGTGTCATAAAATACTGGCCGGGTACAAACATCAATTATTGATTTCTCCTTCATGGTCAATTGTTAAACAGGCGGCTGTATGGCTCAGTTGATTAAGTGCGGGACTGGTACGCAGGGAATCAAGGTTTGATTCCCAGGGTGCTCAATGAGCTTCATCCAAGGCGGGTCCTTGAGCAAGACCCTTCACGCTAATACCTAACAATGCAGCCACAAGGGGGACCAAAGTTTGAATCTCCTTTGTGCCAGTCCCCAACCGGGGCAGTTGGGGCGGCCACGGTGGAAGAGCGGTCGACCTCTGATCGGAACACTGCAGGTTTGATTCTCGCCTTGTCTGTCGAAGTGTCCTAGGGCAAGACAATGAACCCCACATTATCTCTGGTAGAAGATTGGCGCCAGTGTTCCAGCAGCGTGTCAGTGGGTGAATGGAACTGTCTGTAAAGTGTTTTGGCCTTTTGTTTTATTTTTGCTACTGTTGACCAGTGCAAATCTTGCTTTAGGCTTTTTCTTTCACAGCCCCTTTCTCATGTATGAAAGAATTGGTGATTCCAGATGGGCACATTCTTAATTTCTCTTTTATGATCAATTTTCCAATGATTGGCAGTTTCATGAATTCAAAGGAACGCCATCAATACATCACTACCAAATAAGAGTTCCTGACTGGTCCAAGTTTGAATTGGTTTAACTCGACACGCACATTCAATGGTAAGCAGAGCTCAAAAATGGCTATTATAAACTTGTATAGCTATGTGTGAATGCAAAGCCTGACACGCACGTTTACATAAACTTTTGACTGGAAGTGGCGGCATGAATTGGCCGTTGGCCGGAGGTGGCTTCACAGACAGAAACACAGACTCATGAGTCACATAATTAGTTTGCAAACTACAGTTCACACTTTGACCTGACCCCACTCTTGCCTAGAACGCTCAGGTACATTTTCCACCCAGCCAACTATACTTTTTGCATTCAGGTCGTCAGGCACAAATAACAACGCATGTTAAGACACAGCAGCATCCGGTGCCCCATGCATGTTGCTGCAGACAAACTCCACTTTTTCTAGCGAGATTACAGTGAAACATGGGGGATGCTTAAAATTTTTATCAGACCACAAGAGCTCGCTACGTGATTGCTGAATAATTACGGATGCCTCACTGTTTGGTCTCTGCAGCTGATGTTTGGCACACACATAATTATCCTTTCACTGGGTGTTTTTTTTTTTTAAAAACCACTGCAGATAATTGGACTTTTTAACTGACAGTTTAATTCTGTGATGGCTTCATAAATTTTTGTCAGCCATATGCAGGTCTTGTCTGTACAAGACTGTTAGGTAATTGCTCATTTACAACCCAGATGCTGCAATAGGTTTTTTTATTATTATTATTATTTTTTTTTTTGGGAGTAGAGAAATTAAAGACAGAGCAAGTTATTGGACACCCTTTTTATTTCATACTGCAGTAAAAAAATTCAGCCTAGAGGTTCTTGGCAGCATGTAAATCAGAAATTTTTAATTTGAATAGACATCTATGCATTCTATTTCTATGATCTTATTTGTCTAAAGTCAAATGCATGTATAAGATATTTATAAAGCAGAATGCAGGACACAACGTTGACTTTCACAGGTACGCTAATGATACCCAGCTTTATATGGCCATGTCTCCTGATGACCTTTGAACACTTTGACATTGCATTTTTGACATTAAGTCGTGAATGGCAGAACTTCTCACAGCTCAACCAGGACATAACTTAAGTTTTTATTGTCGGCCCTGAATGCAAGAGAGAGATGAGTTTAGCTAAGCTCAATGATTTTAAACCTTCTTTCTGTGTGAGAAACTTGGGCTTTCTTTTTGACTCTGAGCTGAATTTGATCCCTTATATTAATTAAGACAGGATTTTATCATCTTAAAAACATTGCCAGGGTCAGCCCTTTCCTCTCTCTCTTGCCAGCACAGAGGTGCTGATGCAGCATTGTCCATAATCAATGCTCCTTAAAATATATATAAATATATATTTTGAACTATCCTTTTAGAGAACTATAGAATTATATCGTGATCTGAAGTTCTTTTTTAGAAAAAAACTGTGATCAAGTCAGGAGCAGTAAGCAGCAGCCATGTGCATGTCCAATTGTTGACCTTTCAAGTCTTGCACAAAGTCTTGGGAGAATCATTGACACTCTATGACCGCAGACTGTTTGTTATCTTGACACAATGTGGTGAAAATCTGCTCTGGCAGCTGCAGTGCTTTCCTAAAGACTGGCCAGAGCTGAGGAGGGCTCTGGGAAACTGCATCATCATCTCCACTCCATCAAAAGTCTAAAAACATCATTTTCATCATTGCACTGTATTGCCAGCAGAAATGAAAAACAATTTTGTGTCTAAGTAAATCCAACAGTAATAACTTTGGTGTTCTAGTTTCAGAAAGCTTTGTAAAAGTTTGATTAGGATCATAATAACTCAGATTATTTCTTCAGTGAACTAATGAACTGTATAGTAATGACATGACCATATGTATACATTTTACTGACTTTAATCTTTACTTTCACAAAAACCGGGAATCATTTAAATTATTTATAAATGTCTCATTTAAGACCTACTACACTAAGGCAGATAAATATTTTGTTTCTTTATGTCCTTTTTAAATTTAAGTCATTATTTTCAATAATAGCAAAAATAAAATATTCATGAAATTGTTTCAGACTTTTCAATAAACTTTCATGTCCACATATAAAACAATCTGTTTTTTTTCCCTGTGAAACTTCAAAAATACAATAGTTTTCTTTTCCTTCTAAAAATTGACATTTCTAATTTTTCTTAGAGAAAATAATGAGTTTGATTATTCTGAGTCTAAGAGTGTTCAGATCCCGCCTTTTTATTATAAGAAACTATGAAAAATAATAAAGTAGCCATTGAAAATGAATGACTTAATTAAAGGAGCATCAGTCAAAAGCCCATCTTTGAAACCGTATTTGTGCTCTAACAACTTGATAACAACCTCACAGACTATATATTACAGGAGGCTAGCAGGACAAAGAAGGTATTGACAGCTTTATGTTAACTAATGGATAAGACACTGTGCCCTAACAAGAATACAAAGAGTTGTGGTTTGTAGTGAAAGCAAATAGAGTGAAGTCCTTTTTAATTAGCAGCCCAATGTCTCTGAGCTGTCATAAAAACTCCCTGGCTGATGAAAAAGGATATTGTTCCATTCATAGAGTTGAATCCTTTTCCATTTTTGACAAACAAATCAAAGAGGTCATGTCCTAGACCAGAGCGGTTTACCTGACCCACATCACTTAAGTCAGCGTTGTCTGGATTAGTGAACTAGGAATATGTGTATTGATGTCCATCCATCCATCCATCCATTTTCTTCCGCTTATCCGGGACCGGGTCGCGGGGGCAGCAGTCTAAGTAAAGATGCCCAGACTTCCCGCTCCCCAGCCACTTCCTCCAGCTCCTCTGGGGGGACCCTGAGTCGTTCCCAGGCCAGCCGAGAGACGTAGTCTCTCCAGCGTGTCCTGGGTCTTCCCCGGGGCCTCCTCCCAGTGGGACATGCCTGGAACACCTCCCTAGGGAGGCGTCCAGGGGGCATCCGAACTAAATGCCCAAGCCACCTCAACTGGCTCCTCTCAATTTGGAGGAGAAGCGGCTCTACTCCGAGCTCCTCCCGGGTAACCGAGCTTCTCACCCTATCTCTAAGTGAGCGCCCAGCCACCCTACGGAGGAAGCTCATTTCAGCCGCCTGGATCCGGAACCTCGTTCTTTCGGTCATGACCCAGAGCTCATGACCATAGGTGAGTATTGGGGCGTAGATCGACCGGTAAATTGAGAGCCTTGCTTTCTGGCTTAGCTCTCTCTTCACCACGACGGACCGGTACAGCGACCGCATAACGGTGGACGCAGCACCAATCCGCCTGTCGATCTCACGCTCCGATCTTCCCTCACTCGTGAACAAGACCCCAAGATACTTAAACTCCTCCACTTGGGGAAGGAGCACTCCACCCACCCAGAGAGGGCAAACTACCTTTCTCCGGTCGAGAACCATGGCCTCAGACTTAGCGGTGCTGACCCTCATCCCAGCCGCTTCACACTTGGCTGCAAACCGTTCCAATGCATACTGGAGGTCCTGGTTCGATGAAGCCAACAGGACAACATCATCTGCAAAGAGCAGAGAGGAAATCCTGTGGTTCCCGAACCAGACCCCCTCCGGACCTTGGCTGCACCTAGAAATTCTGTCCATAAAAACTATGAAAAGAACCGGTGACAAAGGGCAGCCCTGCCGGAGTCCAACATGCACTGGGAACAGGTCTGACTTACTGCCAGCTATGCGGACCATGCTCCTGCTCTGGTCATACAGAGACCGGACAGCCCTGAGTAAGGCTCCCCGGACCCCATACTCCCAAAGTACCCTCCACAGGACACCACGGGGCACATGGTCGAACGCCTTCTCCAAATCCACAAAACACATGTGGACAGGATGAGCGAACTCCCACAAACCCTCCAGCACCCTGGACAGGGTGTAGAGCTGATCCACAGTTCCACGACCAGGGCGGAAACCGCATTGTTGTTCTTGGATCTGAGGTTCGACTATCGGCCGGACTCTCCTCTCCAGTACCCTGGCATAGACTTTCCCAGGGAGGCTGAGGAGTGTGATTCCCCGGTAGTTGGAACACACCCTCCGGTCCCCCTTCTTGAAAAGGGGAACCACCACCCCTGTCTGCCAGTCCAGTGGTACTGTTCCTGACTGCCACGCGATGCTGCAGAGACGCGTTAACCAAGACACTCCCACAGCATCCAGAGACTTGAGGTACTCAGGGCGGACCTCATCCACTCCCGGTGCCTTGCCACAGAGGAGCTTGTTAACTACCTCTGTGACTTCAGCTTGGGTAATGGACAGCCCCACCCCAGGGCTCTCAGCCTCTGCTTCCTCAAGAGAAGGCGTGTCAGCAGGATTGAGGAGATCCTCAAAGTATTCCTTCCACCGCCTGACAATGTCCCCAGTCGAAGTCAGCAGCTCCCCACCTGCACTGAAAATGGTGCCTGCAGAAAGCTGCTTCCCCTTTCTGAGGCGCCAGACGGTTTGCCAGAACCTCTTCGAGGCCAACCGATAGTCCTTCTCCATGGCCTCACCGAACTCCTCCCAGGACCGAGTTTTTGCCTCTACTACAGCCTGAGCCGCAGCTCGCTTAGACTGCCGATACCTGTCAGCTGCCTCTGGAGTCCCACAAGTCAGCCAGACCTGATAGGACTCCTTCTTCAGCTTGACGGCATCCCTTACTTCCGGTGTCCACCAACGGGTTCGGGGGTTGCCGCCACGACAGGCACCAGAGACCTTGCGACCACAGCTCCGAACAGCAGCAGAGACAATGGAGGTGGAGAACATGGTCCATTCAGACTCAATGTTACCAGCCTCCCTTGGTACCTGTTTGAAGTTCTCCCGGATGTGGGAGTTAAAGACTTCCCTGACGGAGGGCTCAGCCAGAAGTTCCCAGCAGACCCTCACACTACGTTTGGGTCTGCCGAGTCTTTCCGGCCTCCTTCCCCGCCATCGAATCCAACTCACCACCAGGTAGTGATCAGTGGACAGCTCTGCCCCTCTCTTTACCCGAGTGTCCAAGACACACGGCCGAAGGTCTCCTGAAACGACTACAAAGTCGATCATTGATCTCCTGCCGAGGGTGTCCTGATGCCACATGTATTGATGGACACCCTTGTGCTCAAACATGGTGTTTGTTATGGACAAACTGTGACTAGCACAGAAGTCCAACAACAAAACATCGCTCGGGTTCAGATCAGGGAAGCCGTTCCTGCCAATCACCCCCCTCCAGGTGCTACTGTCATTGCCCACATGGGCATTGAAGTCACCCAGGAGGACAATGGAGTCCCCTGTTGGGGCACTTTCCAGTACCCCTCCGAGAGACACCAAGAAAGCTGGGTACTCTGAACTGCTGTTCGGCCCATAAGCCGAAACCACAGTCAGAGACCTGTCCCCCACCCGAAGGCGGAGGGACGCAACTCTCTCATCCACCGGGGTGAACTCCAACACTTGGCGGCTATGCTGGGGGCTCACAAGTAAGCCCACCCCAGCCCGCCGCCTCTCACCATGTGCAACTCCAGAATGGTAGAGAGTCCAACCCCTTTCGAGAGACTGAGTTTCAGAGCCCAGACTGTGCGTAGAGGTGAGCCCAACTATATCTAGCCGGTACCTCTCAACCTCTCGCACAAGCTCAGGCTCCTTCCCTCCCAAAGAGGTGACGTTCCATGTCCCAAAAGCCAAGTTCCATGACCGGGGTTTAGGCCGCCGAGGCACTCGCCCTCGACTGCCACCCAAACCACATCGCACCGGCCCCTTCTGAGCTCTCCTGCAGGTGGTGGGCCCACTGGGGAGTGATCCCACGTTGATCGTTCGGGTTTTACCCGACCGGGGCCCGTGGGAGGAGCCCCGGCCACCAGGCGCTCGCCTGCGAGCCCCAACCCCAGGCCTGGCTCCAGGGTGAGGCCCCGGTAACGCCAATCCGGGCGACGCAACTGGATCTGTGATGTTTATTTTCATAAAGGGGTTTGTGAACCGCTCTTTGTCTGGCTCGTCACCCAGGACCTGTCTGCCATGGGAGACCCTACCAGGAGCCGAAGCCCCAGACAGCATAGCTCCTGGGATCACTCGAGCACTCAAACCCCTCCACCACGTTAAGGTGCCGGTTCATGGAGGGGGTGTATTGATGTA
>BSAI01000012.1:8652413-8702819 GCA_036245035.1 Adrianichthys oophorus
ACACCTGTACATCAATACACCCCCTCCATGAACCTGTTTTTTTTATTTGTCAATCAACCAAGAGTAACAGCTTTTCCAGTGCAGTAGTTCCATAATGACACCAGAATGCAATAGACTGGGGAAAAAGAGTTGTAAGTAAGCAGGGATGTGAAAATAAGCCCAAACCAAGAGCAGATAAGATAAATAAAAAAAATAAATACTTTGTGGAAGTCCAAAAAGCTGCACTGACTTTTACAAGCGACTTGACAAAAAAACAAGCCCAAGGTCAATTTAAACTAAGGGACATGTTTAAAAAGACTTCTGAGAAACAGTTTGTCAAAAGTTTGAAGCGAAATAATCGCACATGTTGAAGTCAGAGTAATTGACTGTACTTACTACTACAACCAAACGAGGTCGATTTGGTTGCTCAAGAGTAACAGGACGCCATGTTGGAGCCAGACGATGTCTGTACGCAGTGATTGGTACGAGTTGGTTATTCTGACAAATGAGTAATAGCTGTTTATTTCTCAATAGAAGTCTATGACTACTTGGAATCATAGACTTCTATTGAGAAGTCTATGACTACTTGGAGTCAACAGGCACTTCACATTAGGAATGTGAGGGGGAGGAGTCACTCAGTCCAGCTCTGATACAATCAATGGTCTGAGCCCTTTTTTGAAGAATCATCACAACCATCTCAAACATGAGTGAAGGGGTGGCTTGGTCAACATATAAGGTTTATTGGGCAAGACAAAAAAGATTTAGAACCGCTGGTCAAGACAAAGTAAGAAAAAAATCTGACCACCTTTTATTTCAGACAAAACTTTCAAAATATTATTATTATTAACATCTTAACATCTTAACTGCAGAGGCTTGTGGGTACACTCTGATACGAACAACAAGATTCCTCCAAACGTTTAAGGTGGCTCTGCTGAAAGCGTCTCGGCGTGCCACAGAGACACATCTATGATGTACTGTTGCATGTGTTGCATTGAAATTCTTCTGCCACAGAATGAGGAAGACTGTGATGAATGCCCCTTCATGTTGCAGACATAAGTGCTCCCATAGATTACCACAACACATACTACACTGCCTGACACAAATGTGTTCCAATGACGGCTCATCTTTCTTCCCGGACATCTCTCTTTTTTATTTCCTCAATGTGCCAAGGAGCTTTGGACAAACAGGTTATAAATACCATCCAATCACAGTCCTGTTGGAGGAGAGACTAGACTGAACAGGTGAAGGAGCACTGACTGCTTTGTCTGTAGCAAGGACAGCCAGAAACATGAAGATCTGCATGTGACTTTATTCTAACAAAAATGTCGTTTTAGAAATGTCTGACAGCTACCTACCTCGCAGTAAGCTACTGCGCTCCTCCTCTACCACTTCAAAACAAATGTTACACATTGAGAACGTCTGATGCTTAAATTTATGCCTCGACTTGTCAGCACCTAACTACTCAGACACATTTGTGCACGCACATCAGCTGAAATGAATACAGACTCCATTTGAGATTCTCTGGAGTGGAATCTGCACCACTGCTATCATTACAGGCATCTTGTGCATGTCTGGGGCATGTCGCAACCTTCCCTGAGTGCCACTGCACCTCACTGCTGCCTACTCTTCACCACCTCCTGTTCTGGGGTTGCATCTGCCTCTGTGCAGCTGGAAGCTACAGTATTTAATCTGCTGTCAGACGTGTGATGAACTAACGGGGTTCAGCGGATTAACCCAACCAGAACTGAGAGCAAACTATCAACAAAATATACGCAAGACAGAAAGTTTGTCTTTCAGAAATTCAATACTCTATCAGAGATGTATGCATTTAGCAAATAATGATTTTATTTATTTAGTGACTCTTTCCAATTATATCACAATGCAGTCCAAACACCATCAAAAATCAAAAGATCTTCCTCCTCTACAGCCTTGGTTACAAGCAGCCATTCAGGAGGTTGCAGGTTTTTGGGTTGTCCAGGTTCATAGAAGGTTGTGGACAGACATCTTAAAGGGAGTGTGTCTTGCAGTGCCCTTGTAGAGGCTCTTATGGCTACTTCAAGGGACATCATGATAATGAAACATGCCATTGTCATGCATGTAGTAAGTAAATCGTGAAGTATTTGTAAGTAAAATGCAAGAAACATGCACTTATGACAGATGGGTGATGCTGTGGTATGGTGCCCTTACACCACATTCAAGTCATAAGTGATGCCCCTAATTGACCGTGTGCAAATGCTGCACAAATGGGGTATGCACGTGGTATGTAAGTGCCCATAGGCACAAACTACATTCTGATTGTCTAATTTCTTAATTTCTAACAGTCAGGCTGCACACAAGGAGTACACTTATCACTTGAACAGCACTAGTGTACAAGGTTCAGGGTGGTTGAAAAAAATACAAAATCCACAAGCCATGCCTTCTTCTCACCTACTTTACTTGCCCTTGTGTATTGTTTAAGTGTTTGCTACAAAAACACTTTGCATGAACAAGTAAAGTGTTAGGTCATGGACGTCAGGGTCTCTTCGATTCCGGGAAGAGGAAAAGCATCTTTGTGCTTCACAGAGTTCAACTTTCGGTAATCTGCAGAAAACCTCCAACTGCCTTCTTTCTTTTTCACCATCACGATGGGCATGGCCCACAGGCTGTCACTTGCTACCATTACACCGCTTTGCTACATGTTTGCTAGGAGCGCACGCGTGGCCTGAAGCACGCTCGTATGGGGGCTGAATCGCCCTTTAGGAATACAGTGCCTCACAGTGGAGGTCCTCCCAAAGTCGATCTCTTGGGAAGAGAAAACCTTGACCCACTTCTGAAGCAGCGTCCTCAGCCGGCCTTGCTCCTCCTCTGTCAGGTCTGGTTGGTCTGCAAGTTTCATTACCTCAGAAGCGCCATCTTCCTCTGAGATTGCAAGCATCCACCAGGCCCACCTCGACAACACCCTTATTTCCAAGTTTCAGGCAACCATCTTGGGAACTGAAGACATCCTCGTCTTGGATTTAATACATCCGGCCCTTGTGACGCCCTATGGGAACAGTGAAACCGTTTAGATTACAAATGCCAAAGGGGAAATCGGCCCTGACTTGCTGTTACTGCAGTACGGCCCACAGCTGAAGCACCAGGCTACGGTATTCACATCCTTATGGTCTCGTCATTGCACATCCCCACAACATCATTTCCCTTCTGGCAGGTATGGTGACCTTATGATGTGCCAACCAAGAGGGTCATTTTTGGCAGTCACCACAACTCACAGTCACAACGCAAGTGCCAAATGCTGTTTTCCAGGCACTTTGGGACCTTGGGCTCTGACAGGAGAAAGAAACTACATCCCAACATGCTTGCATGATATTCGTTCGTATGAGGGGGTTAGTCTAAAATTCATCCTCCACAACAAAAACTCCCTGATGCACTATACTATAGCCCTCAATAACAAATACCATGACCACTTAACCCTTAAAGGGAATATTGAGTCGATTTACAGCTGGGGGTCGGAGGAGGGGCGAGTTGAGAGAGAGACAGACAACTCCAAGGAAGTTTCCTCTCCCGGTCGCGACTGAAAAAACTATTTCCAGTCTCCAGTCTCATTTTTCTCCGTTGGTCTTAGGTTTTAAGATAACAAGTACTTTAGATCTAACTGTTTTTGGTGCCGAAACCCGGGACCCAAGACCCGCTCGTCTGGATCGACGTGGGATCATCGGGCCAAGAATCTGTGCACAGTATCCTTATTTTTAAGGATCAGCCCATTTAGAAGTTGGTCCTGCTTCGGTCCGTATTTTCGGTGACGGGGTCCTCGGAACCAGGAGCAACGGAGACGGTAGGAAAAAAGTTTAACGTCATTCAGAGTCAGGGACACTGAATACAATAACAACGTCGGGGACGTTGTAAGAAATTAGGGAATGGCCACCCTAATAAAATATTTACTGATAACTGTAAAACAAAGGGTTACACAGTTAAAGAGGTCATCTTAAAGGGCCCGGGGTCCTCACTAGTCCGGGACTAGTGGAAAAAGTCACAAATCCGGGATTTGTGAGAAAAGAGAGTTTGAACTAACGTCCTACTGAATGAATGGAGACGGAAATTGACAAATCATTTCTTAACATAAAATAATCATGGTTTAAACAACGCACCGTTCTGCCACGAGGTCATAAAAGTTTGAGGGAGTCAGAAACAGACAAAGGCATATGTTGGGGGTGTGATCGCCCTGCTGCGGTCTTATCAGAGAAAAAAGGAGGGAAACTAACAAAGGGGAATAGAGAAGACGAGCAGAACGGACAAAGAGGAAATAAAATATCTTTGCAAAT
Organism: Adrianichthys oophorus; assembly: GCA_036245035.1. Lineage (NCBI taxonomy): Eukaryota > Metazoa > Chordata > Actinopteri > Beloniformes > Adrianichthyidae > Adrianichthys > Adrianichthys oophorus. Next base: position 8,656,691 of record BSAI01000012.1, read on the forward strand.
TCTAAAACAGAACTAACTGACGAACAATATGACTCTGGGGAAAATGCATCTGTTGAAGAGGACGATCATGACGTAGATGACTAATCCTTTGAACTATCACGCCTCTCAAATAGATCACATGTGTCAGGTGCTGAAGACCTGGACACCATCGGTGAAGACATGTGCTAGTAACCTCTGTCCTCCGCCTGCTGGCCGGATTGGATCGTCAAAGACCTTCTTGACTTGTTTTATGTTTTATGACTTCTCTGATTTTCTCTGTTGACGTGTTGAACCTTTATTTTTATATGTTGTGTTCCCAGGATTTCCAGGTCATGAGACTGTCGTCCCCAGCGGGAGGCAATAGAGGAATTTTTCCTGGAACGCCCAGGTTTTCGCCTCTATCTGGTGATCCACCCTGTTAGTGGAGAATGATGAGTTTTAAGGGAAACCTGTAATCAGGTCTTTTCAACACAGATGCTTTAAGCCCACAACAGGGGGGAAATGTGGGATAAATTTGTTCTTTATACTTATGTGTTTGTGTGCTTAAAACATGACTGACCCATAAGGGTGTCGTATTTCACTTTCTACCTATATACCTTGTGACATATGACTGCCAAATCTGCCTAGCAACAGCGTGCACAATAAAAGGGTCCGATCGAGGAGGGGCGAGTTGAGAGAGAGACAGACAACTCCAAGGAAGTTTCCTCTCCCGGTCGCGACCGAAAAAACTATTTCCAGTCTCCAGTCTCATTTTTCTCCGTTGGTCTTAGGTTTTAAGATAACAAGTACTTTAGATCTAACACTCCACTTCACACCCTAATTAGTGCTGTGCAAAAATATTTTGCTGCATTAAGGTGGTCTGTGAGCCTGTGTCTAGGAGTACTCCTCCTGTATCTACATCCATGAGAGGACATTGACCCACCAGTATATCATATGGCCCTTTTGACTCCCCCTTCCGTGCCAACCCCATTGACTGGGCCTCCGTAGTAAGGGTTCAAAGTTTAAATGTGGGCTGGACATGTTCCCTGCAGAACCTATGTGCCCTTCCTTATGGCACCGCCTACAAATGGGCTTACTGTCTGCAGCCCATACATTAGCAAAGTCCTTCCCTTTTCCTCTTCTGGCGGTGACTTGGAGCCTTGGTGTTATTTGGCCGTCCCTATGAGTTCCTCAAGGCAAGGCCTTCAGACAACTCCCATTTCAAGTCTTTTAATTGGTCACGTAATTAATCCAGAATCTCACTTTTCAGCGCCTCCTTCCAGTCAGTTTTCTGTATCTTTGCATGACAATCATTTCTACACACAGCTCCACACATTACCTCTGGCCATGTGGACCGGTGACCCTCCTCTTCCAGCAGGGAAGTTTTTTGTTGAAGTGCTTCAAAAGTTCCGTCTGGAAGACGGCAAGCATAGCCCCACACACTCTTTAGTCGACACCCATAAAACTGTGTTCTTGCCTCTGGGCCCTGTTGCTAAACAGTGCATTAAAAATCTTTGCAGTCATGTTGTGCTCTTCCTCGGTCAACACATTTATCTGCCACTGAGCTACACTCGTTAGTGTCCCCATTAACACACTCACCCTTAGGTGCTCTGTTTGCCCTACATAGGCATCTGCCTTTGCAATTGTTCCTTCCAATCTTCATACTTTAGTTCACTGTCAAGTCCACTGAATTTCAGCACCCTAGGTGCACCGTTAACAAGGGCATGATCATGTTAAAAAAAAAAAATCTATGTAGACTAAAATACCTGGGCTCTGACCCACACACAGATCCAGATCCTGCAGACAACGCCAAAATGTAAGAAAGAGACCTGCAGAGCAGCGTTCTTTGGATCTGGAGGTCTATGGAGACTAGACAGGTAGACGGTACCACAGTTCAAGGGGGGTTAAAAGAATTTATTGTCTTTGGGGAGGTTGGCTGTTGGCTGCAGAGCCGGGAGCCTCTGTCAAAAAGATAGAATACCCCAGGAGTTCATGAGTCTAATACACCAGACTAAGTAAAATCCACTATAAAAACACACAATTAGTAAAAGAATAAATAAACACATGGAATTAAAAAGAACAGCTTTGGCAACATAAAACAATCCCTCCTGGGTTTAACTAAAAGTAATATAAAGAGTGTCAGAGGGGTTTTTAGCTCGAAGAGGGGCATGTCATAATCGCACCCCTCTGACCACTGTCTGGGTCCTGGCTAAGCTGCCCCTCCGGGTACGGCGCCGCTTCACCTCGAGCTGTTTTACTCTGCGTCGGACAGCCCTGGCTTCTCCCGACGTCAGTCTGGCGCTTGTTTCTTCTGTTCTGCCGTCTAGCTTGTCAGGCAGCGGTTAACAGCAATAGGAGGAATCACTTTGCCATGTCCTCTCTCCAAACTCCACCCTCCTCCTTTGTCATATCCTGCTGTTTCTTAAGGAGTCTCGGATTGTGCACCTGTGCCCAATCCAGCAGCAACAAGCTACTATGTCAAAATGCAAAAAAACACAATTAGAACATCCTAATCATGTCTGGATAAATAAATATAGGTAAAACAGTACAAAAAATATTAACATTAAAACATTCTATTAGGGGCTACAGTGACATACAGTCACATATGCTTAAAGGCGATCTTAAATGTAAGTTTGTCGGTAAATTCAGCAGGTGGCTGCGTGGTAGCATTTGTAATCAGGAGACAGCAGTCACATTCTTACACGCCGCGAGGTGGCAGGGAAGGTTTTAAGATAAAGTTACAATTTTACTATGACCAGAACAAAAAGTTGACACTGATCAGGATCATTTTGAGGTTGTATTGTGACAGTCCACTGACAGGCGGGGATGACGCCATTACAAAATTGGGCAACAGCTGGGCGGCTACAGGTCGGTGGCAGCCAGAATCGCCGGCCGGCGGCAGCTCTGACTGGATAATGTGTAAATGTCTCCGGACGGCGGCCGTCTATGTCAAGTGCTACTGGCTGCCAGCCAGCTGGTAGCACGAATCTGGAAGATTGCACTGATGCCTCCCCATCGCGTGGAACATTGTATTTAGGGAAAGCATAGTGAGTGATATAAACATGTTAAATATGAATTACAATTGTAAGACTTTAAAAAACCTCAACTTTAGACATAATGAGGTGTTGTCTACTTGAAGACCACCAGAAGGTAGACAATGTTTGGTTAGTTCCTAATTTATATAAAAGAAATAAAGTGATCATCCATTAATAAGGAACAAAATTATAGAAAAGAGTTTGTAAAAGAAATTTAGAATGGTTTCAATAATCTAAATGCATCACTTGGTAATCATGGACTCTTGTAAAACAGTCCAGCAGTGTAACTGGTCTGCATCCTGTTTGCCTTTAAGCTGCTTTTTCCAGCAAACTGTAGCATCTCAAATGTGCATGCAGTGTAACTTTCCTGTCACTGATGATAATAACTTCACTGACTAACGAATTACTCAGTGGAAAAAAAAAAAACAAAAAACAAGCTGTGTGGAAACCGGTATACTTTAACAGTGCGAGAGATGTGGCCCACACAGTGTGACCCCTGCTCCTGAAACACAACATGGGGATGAATGACAGCATCTCGTTGATGTTAATTACAAAGTGAGGAAGGAGGTGGTCTGTCCTAATTAGGAAAAAAAAGGGCTGACAAAGCCAAAGCAGCTCAGAGAAGAAGGAGAGCAAGGCCTCCCATGTCCTCGTGGCGCAGTTTGGCTTTAATGAAGACGACATGACTTCCTCATAGTCTGCCAGCGTGTGTGGTGGCTGATGAGGCTACAGTTTTCACATAGTCCAGGACCAGAATGAGGAATTTAAAGTGAAGAAACAAACTTGACCTACAATTGCTGTCTTTAAACATTTAAGGAGATATTTTTTGATGTTTCAAAATAATGAAGGTGGGGGTGCATTCTTTGAACATTTTTTGCAACATTATTCCTCTACATCCTACATCCTCTACATTTCACTCTTTTGTTTGCCTAATGTGAACAGACCCAGCTCAGTTTTAACTGTCCCCGTTTTATTAGTTTTGCAAAAGCGCTCTCTTTTGTATTTTCTTCCCCTCCACAGAACAATTTTTTTTTCATCCCCTCCCATCACTTATTTTGCTCTTCTTTCCTGTCTATCAGTGGGACATCAGTGTATTCCATCACCAGAGTGGGAGTTTTCTGATAGGGGTTAATGGATTGGGCAGGATGAAGCATTGTGTCCCGCTGTCAGAGACTGCCATTTGTTTTGTGCGGGGATCAATGAGGAGATCTGGGTTGGTGCCTGCTGGAGATGATGGAGTGATGTCTAACCACGAAACCATAAGAAACTGACAGTGGGAAAATGCATCACAACACAGCAGCACCTCCGCTTTAATTTTACATTTTCCTGGAGAAAATGTTTGTAGAGAGCTTCAGAATTTTATGACTTTTAATATCATCAAACTCAAATGTAACAACATATGCTAATTTGATTCTTGACGATACATAAGGGTTTTGAGGATAATATTCCTAATTCTTTATGATGTCTGTTCCCTTGGAAGACAGAGACTAAATCGCAGTTTCAAACACTGATGATATACGCTTCAGAGGAAAAAAGAATGTTTTCTAAATTTACAAAATCCTTTATTACCCAATCTCTGTAAAAAAAAAAAGAAAAAAATTACTCAAAAAAACTCCAATGCAGATACAAGAAAAAGAAGGTTAAAAACCAGGAAAAAACCCCAAACAAAGCAAGCTAGCATGTACACCAATAAAGCAACCAAAAATGGAACTAAATGTTTAGGGGTTACAAACGCCCCGAAGAAAACCCAATTTATGAAGTCGCACAAAGTGTGATTTGTATCTGTTTGTAGTTGTGATACAGTGTACAATTAGATCAGCTGCCCATTGGCCGCCGGTGTCTTCTCGGAGTACAGTTGGCGTAAAAAACTGAAAATGTCTGATGTCCGCAAGAAAATCTACTTCAAATCATTGTAAAATCTACAATCGCAGCTCCCTGCTCCGCTCCCCTCTAAAGCATCCACTTATTGAAGCTCTGAGTTTTGGGCAGGACTGTTGGCGCGCTGTAAGCCCACGCTCATCTCCCATCATGCCTTTGTTTGTGTCCTCTCCCACTGGCTTACAGCCCCTCACAACCCCAAACTAATATTAGCGGTGGAACAAAAATGGCGAGAAATATTTGAGCCATCCAGCCAGATCCCAGCTCAGACCAGGAAAATGACGATGTTGACGGTTGTCTGCAAGTGCATCGGGATGGCGCGAAGCAGGAAGCTTGTGACCCACTGATTGTAGTTTGTATATAACAGTTACAACTTCTTCAAACAGCAGTTTCTCATCTGTTCCTGATCCACTGCAATTTGAAGACATTCTTAGAAACTCAGTTTAAATCTTAATTTTCTTGAAATGTGTCACCAGAAAAATGCTACAAGAGCATGTTAAAAACACAGTTTTCATTGAAGTGGGTTTTTTAGTAAACCAGCTCTGCTTAATACTGAATAAAACGTCCCTCCTTGTCATTGACTAACACTATCATTTATCCATAAAAGTTGCATCCATCCTCTACCACGCTATTGTCCGGTGCTGGGTCATGGGGGTTGCCAAGCATATTTTTGGACAGTTGAAGAAAACCCAAGCAAGCCCAGGGAGAACATCAAACTCCATCAGCTGTAGCTTGTTGCTAGATTTAGAGCTTGCCCATAGAATTTGTCATTTGGTAACACTTGGTGTTACTGACTGTCATGTGAGCTGTTTGTCACATAAAACAGGAGTAAAAGAGACAAAGTATTGCATGGTTCTCCTCCAGCGGCCTTTTCTGTTGGGTTTGACAGCCCTGGATGAGACAGCGGATCTCCTAAAACTGTGATGCAGGATGAGAATCTGGGTGGTTTACGCAAAATAATGCAGGATGAAATGAGACATACTGAGAGGGTTATACCGTTTTATTTATTCTAATAATCTTGGGTTATTTATATATATATATATATATATATATATATATATATATGAGAGTATCTTAAATCTAACTTGACACGAATTGATATATTACTGTGTCTCAAGTTTCTCACTTACAAGCAGCCATTATAGTCAATCTCAAAAAAAAGATTTCATCAAAGGGTGTGCTTTGAGAAATTTCCTTCTGTTTGCCTTGTGTAGCTGATTACATGAGGACACAATTATTCACTTTGACAGTTCCAAACATGCCTTGCGAGTTATGAAACTGGGCATCATGCCATCACCTTGTACAGCTCAGATTTAGCTTAACAGTTTTTCACCTCAGCCTGCCCCTTGTTAGGTAAAGTGAATGTTACTAATGCCTGGTGTGGGATAATGCCTTCTTTTACAAGCCTAATAAGAATAATGGCTTGTCATAAATTTTGAGGCTTCCTGATCTTATGAGACAGGCTGTAAATGAGTTATGAATTATAACGCCCCAACTTGGCACTTAGTGTATAACGGCAAAAGCACATTTGGAAAGGCTGTTGGGTTCACAGTAGTGTGCATGGTTGGATTAATCCACTCAGACATCTCAGGTGTGCACAAATGACGTTGGGCTTTGGCACCTGCACACACAGAAGTCTTCAATGCATTTTTAAGAACAACTTTTTTTATTGTGCAGAATATTACTAAAAAGCTTGTTCTTTTTTTCTCAGTTTTGTAATCAACTAAAATTACTGCCAAACAGGATTGATTTAAGAATAAAAGAAACAAATGTTACATATATGCTGCATAAAACGACTTTTTATCAACCATTTATGCTTGCAAAAGAACTTTAGGCAATCAAGCTATGGAAGACACCTTTATACAAGGGTTACAGGAAACATTTAAGTATTTTTGTTTCACATTCTGTCAGCTCAAATTCATTTCTATGGTGGAGCTGCAACACGTGGTTCCTCTTGGTTCTCGCCAAATTCAGGGGCTTGGCCCAAACCTCTTGAGTGGCCGTGCATGTTCCCTTCTAAGAAAGAAAATTAGAGAGTGTAAGACAACAGAGGCCAATCTCCAACATGCATGGAATCAACTCAACAATCTCCGGGGCCTAGCTAACTGCAGCACCACCTCTCTGCAGACCTCTCGTTCAGAGGTTGAGCTGCCCTCCCATCTGTCCTCAGAGTTCAGAGGGTAAACTAGCAGAGAAATCGGACACTGGCTTGGTGTGAGCTGCGAGAGGGTTAAAGTCAGGACAATCTTTCCTACGCTGAAGAATGGCCTTTGATTGCCCCCATCCATGTGTACGAAGGGGAACCTGACACTGACGTTGCTATTGAAGTGCAGCAGGAGGGGCTGATAACTGGTCTCACTGGATCAGACCCAGTCTGCATTCAGTCTCCCAGCCTCCAAAAAAAGACAGTGGCAGGTGTGTGACAGATCTGTGTGTTAAAAGACCCCCCCAGCCCACAGAGATGACAGCCTCTTGGCCCGTCTGTGGCACCGATTAAAGGTTTAGCTATTACTTTTTCCAAATCACGTTCTTAAAAGAAGGTTATTTCACATTGTAAGATGTTCGTTTTGCTTTTATGTTTCATCAGTTGGAGAGGAAACAAGTCAAAGACAAAAAAACAGACTTAAAATTGTGCTGAAATTGCAAAAATAGCTGAAAACATGGATCAGTTAGTAAACAAAATGGAAAAAAGGAACTTTCTCTGGTAGTAGATTGAAATCCAGGTTTAGAAGCAACAGCAAACACAAATAGTAACATGCATCTCAATTATATTGTTTCATACATCAATTTGTTTTCATTTGCCAGCTAATAGGTTAAGCTAAAAGGGCGAATGTAATCACCTTTCAATGCAGAGTCCATTAAATTCTGTTCAGTGAATCAATTTCAATCCTGGGCTGCAGGAGCAAAGACAGATAGATGACTGGTAAAACAACCTAGCTAAGCCTTAACTTAGTTATACGTTGCCCAGACTAGTAATGTCTGGCATAATTTGTAGCTTTCTGCAGGAGAAACTAATTTGGTTTCTGTTTTCCCTACCAAGTAGATCAAAAAGATGTTTTTTAGTTGTTTTTAGTTTTTTCCCCCCCAAAAAAGACAGAGTTTTTCCTCACCGAGAAGGAGGGTGTAAGGGCAGAGATTTGTGTTCAGCTTAGTCTGTTTAATCACCAGCTAATGTTTATTTTTACATGTTTGATTTTTTCTTTTTTGAAATATACTGATGTCAGTCCAACGAAACGGCTATGGCTGTGATATAAGGCTATATAAAAAAATTGAATTATTTTATGGAATTAAAACACCAGCGTTTACTTGAGCTTTTCTTGAGTAAAAACATTCAAATCTTTGCCAGGATGGATAAACAATGACATGATTCAGTGCTTTTGCTCCAACTAATCTTATGAGACAATGCTTTTTTTGTCAAACATCTGCAAAAATTCCACAAACCACACTTTCCAACTGTTAATGAAAAAGTACAGAAAGTGAGATGCAACAGGCTCAGTATTAAAGTGTACTTCCACCCAAAAGTATTGAATTGTGTTTTTTTTAAATCAGAGTTTTTTTAAATCTGTGAGGAAAGTTCTTCAAAGTGAACGTCATTCACCCGGAAGTACGAAGTTTTTGTCAGCATCAACGTAAAAAAAAGTCTCCCTGGTTGGTATTTGAATCTTCTTAGTTTCGGTTCGGAAACTTTTTTATGGTCAACGAAAAAAGGTGGCCTTTACCACAGGGATTGGCATCTGCTTCATGGCAAAAAAAAAAAAAACAATTATTTTCATAACTCCCTTATTCAGAATTTGTAAATTTGTTCTATTTTTATTTTCAATTAGTGCTGTCAGTCGATAAAAAAAATAATTAAATCACGCTTTTTTTGTAATAAATATTAGCGTGTTAATTTAAAAAAAAAAAAGAATCGTGTGGGTTAACAATTTAATGTTGACAGCCCTATTATCATCACAATTTTTCCAAAATGTTTGCTCTCGAATGTGAGGCTGCATTAGTCTCACTCCGATCACCTTTTGATCTATTTTCAAAGCTTTCCCAGTGTCTTTGAATCACGATGATGCTGCTTTTAGCCAAAATCTAAAAACCTGTGTTGTTTTCTAGGGCATAGCAGTTCATTAGAAATTCACCTCTGAGTGGTGGGGGGGATCTTTGGTACAAAGCAACCCCGTCCTCCCTTTTCCTCCCCGTTGCTGAGAGCTCTCTGTTTACACCCTCAATGCAAGCCCAACGTTGCAGGTGCAACAATAAATGGCGAGCAATATTGAAGCTATCCAGGCGTTTTGAGCCAGATGCCAGCTCAGACGTTAATGGATCTATTTGTCTACAAGCTCATTAGAATGAGGCGGAGCAGGGCACTTGTGGCCCGCCTAACACATTTCTACGTCACAAATATGATCTTTTTCCAACGACATTTTCCTGATTCCCATAAATGCAATTTTCTTCAGAGTGGGTTTTTAAGACCAGAACGCCCTGGTTGATGATTCAATTTACAAATTGGACTGGGAATTTGTTTTCGTGCTCATTTAAAGCTAAACTGTGCTCAAACTCTAATTTGCAAGTTTCATTTTCTTTTCCATCCTCCAAAGTGTCTTCTAACTTTTGTGAAACTTTTTAGTTTCCTTGACTCGCAGAACCTCACCTTTTGCTGAAATTTCGACACACTTGAAGTAGTAGAAGTTGTTGCAGGGGTTTATACGATGATGCATTTGATTAATTTAAATAATAATTTGGTGCTATAATAAATACTTTGTGTGTGCAATTTGTTGGATAAACTGCAACACTGCTTTGCTTTTTAAATGTTGCAAAATACCCCAGAAATCCTTTTTTACATTGACATAAATAAATGCATTTCCCCTTCTGAAAACACACAATTATGATTTATTTTAACCAATAGGCTAACAGGGACAAAGCGTGAACTTTTTAAAAAAATATTTTTATTAAAAACATATTTCCCCTTTGCTCTAATTGAGACAAAGTAGAGCAATGATAAAACACTGGTTGCACCTCGTTCTTTACGTAAAAAGAATAAAAAGAAACATTTGTTGTTGTTTTTGTCCTAAAGATTATTTGTAGCCTCGTTTTGGGATAAATTATTACAAGCCTTGGAAGGTGACAAGGGGGTTAACACACAGAGGGGGAAGGAACTCTCAAGTCTCCAACTCGACCACAAGTGGCATCATTGTCATCACCTTGTTCTGATTTCATTTAATCTCTCGGCGCCACCAGCCTGGCCAATATCTGCGTATCCAGTTACAGGAGGCCCACCTCTTTTTATTTTCATGGGAACTCAAGGACAGAGAGTCTTGTGGAAAGATGAGAGGATATTTATATGAATGCACATAATGTTGTGTTCTCAGCACTCATGGGCATTTAGCGCCTATCTCTGAATAGCATCAGAGGCTTTCAGCTCGACAGAGTCATTAATATCAGGGTGGTTTATGTGTTTCATATTGCCTCCATGCCAGCTGGGACCGCATGCCTGATGAGCTGGTTAGTGTGGAAGAGGATGTAACATTCATTTTCATAGCCTCATTCACAGTGAGAGCTCAGCACACAGTGGTGTCCAGATTTAATCACTTTGTCTCCATAAAGGTCGGGCCAGCGGCCAAAAGCCAGCGTAACTCCATCATTTGGTTAGATTTATTTTTAGGATTTTCGATCCCCCCCCTCCGCGCCTATAGCTGTGCTCTTCTTAAAAGCTGAAAGGGAGGAAGCGTATTTTGGTTTATGAACTCTAAAAACTCTTTCTTTGTTCTGCAATGATTGTCAGATGCACCCCAGTCTGAATCTGACTCTTAATATACAATGATAAATCAACTTTTTTGAGCTTTTGTGTATTTTAATGGTAATTCCTGACCCACCACTGCCATACGTATGAATGTGGGGGAACAGCCCCTTCCAGGAAGAGTCTGCACTGCCCCCCCCAGGCTAATGCACGCTTTTCCTGAGGATCTAGCGCTAATCCGCAAAATTCTTTCATTTCAGCTTTTATTTTGGTCTCATTGTATTCTGTATAATGTACATTTTTTCATAGGGGTAACGCACAACACGCTGCAGAGGCTGACTCTAGGTTGACATCATAAAATGGGCGGCACCCACAAGTAGCGGAAGGTGGTACGTTAGAGATCGAGGCGTCTTACGTCTGGGTAGGAAAAGGAGCTCACAAAAAACCCTCATATTTCATAAAGTATTCATTCTTTAGCGTTCAAAAAGTAATATACTCTCACATATATGGATATAGTTTACTCTGAAAAGCTTAGGAGTAGCATGATAAAGGCACTTTAAGAAAGAAAAAAGACTTGTCTTTTCTGTCCTGCGAGAAAAATAAGAAAGTGTTTCGATAGTAAAATAATCTTAGTTTGAGAAAAGATGTCTTAATTACTGGAATTTTTTTCTTCAAATGAAAATTCTTGCATTTTTATTTCCCCATTGGCATACTTTTTTGCTTGAAAATCTGTCAATAAGGAAAAAACACTTCTGTCTTCTTTCTCAGGGGCCTGTTTTTGTTTTGAAAAGATTTGTAAAATCTCGTGTTCTTGTTTTTTTTTTTTTTTCTTTCTCTGTTTTTTTTAGTCACATAGATCTTTCATAATGTTTCTGAAGTTGTGAGCCTACCAGATTTCCTTTTCAATCAGCTCAGATACTATACTGTTTTGCCTGTAAACCCATGGTTTCAATAGTTCATCTCCTGACTTTTCACCTTTTTTAAGTCTGTATTATTTTCTAGTCATCACATGTAGGCTTTTTTTTGTACATTTTGTTGAAACCTATTTATTAAACAATTAAACTGATGTTTCTTGTATTTATCCCCTACAACCATTCTTTTCTCACAAACCGTCATTTCAGGCTCTGTAGTCTTTGTTTAGCCTGTCTAAAGGTCCTCTGTATTAACATCATCTAGAAAAAAAATTGTTTTTATGAGAGTGGAGCCTCTTTGCTGTGGATGCAACATGGAAGCATAAATGAATCTGCCAATTTAAATGTGATTAAGATACTAAAAGAATGCACTGATTAAAGAACACTGATGAAAATTGCGTTTTTGTTGTTTTGAACTTGTTCTTGTGGCATTTTTCTGATGATGTGGGACATGTCGACAGTGGAAAACATTTTTGCAATTAAAAGGTCTAGATGGGTAGGAATAGATGTGATTTTTGCAGATTTATTTTTGGAAAATGCTGCTGCATGTTAAGTTACTTTTTTTTCTCACTTTTGGGTTGAATTCATTCAACAGTCATTTGCAAGTTCACAACTAACATTAAACCAGATAAGGCAGACTTGACTTGTAAATTTAAAAAAAAAAGTTATTTAAAAGAGTTTAGCATCCTTGCCAGCTCCAGACCTTAAACCAGGGCTGGCCTACCCTCCTCAAAGTGCTTTACATCACCGACACATCTCTAAAAAAGAGCTATATATATAATATAACTTTTTGTTGTTGTAATCCAAGCCATTAACATGCAACTTTTTGAACACATTGTGACACTACAGGACAGAATATTACAGTTCAGTTTAAAACTTTAAAAACTACTGTTTTTCTAAGGAAAATCCTATTAGGTTGCAGTATTTGTAACATATTTTAGTAAATGTGGAAAGAAGTCTCCAGGAACAGTAAACATGAAGGAGAGCAGTTCCATGCACCATCATAGGGCAGAGAGTATGTTGAGGAGCCACCCCAGAGACCCTCCTCATGGGCAGGAATTACGAAGAGGTGTGGCAGTAGTGACCCTCCTCAGAAACATACAGGATCGAGACTGCTGTGGCAAGATACATTCCCTCTGCAGCAAAGAATCTCCTGCAGGGTCCAGGTTGACCAGGCCATGCAGTCAGGAACCTGTGGAGTACTTAGTTGAATAAGCAATTATTGACATCTATTAATCAAGAGAGACTGCACCTCTGACTTTCAGCTGCATTCAAACACCAACTCCAAACACAATGACATATGTGGTTTTATGTCACAGCGATGCACTGAAGTGGCCAATGACTGGTCTGTGTTTTTGTGTCTGTAAAGGGGAAGATCTTAATAATTTGATCAATACGATGGCCCTGAACTACAAATCGCTTTACACAAAAATATGTTAAATATCACGACAACAATAAAAAAAAACAATAAAAAAAACAGCATTACATTTAAAAAACAAAGTAACATTTCACAAACCTAAACGTAGGAAAATAAAAAACGGAAAACTCGGAAAAGAAAAGTAATTTCCAGAAAACAAAATGAAATGTTTGAAAATCAAAACATAATGAGAAACGTGTGGGACATGGTTGACTGTCCCAAAAATACCAAAATTTTTCGGTTTCTGTAAAAAAGAAAAATGAAATGCAAAAAAAAAAACTAAACACTATAAGAAACTGGTTTCTGTGTCCACCTGTTTGTGTCGAGTGATTTGTTGATGTGATTTGGACTTGACAGCCACCGTAGATCATTCCACTTAAAAAACATGGGTGAAACTTAAACCATACTACAGACTAAGAAGAAAGAAGAATAAACTAAAAATAGGTCTTTCAGCAGAGAAATAGTTTCTTAAAACAAAAATATTATAAAATTGAAGGAAACCAAATAGAAACAAAGCAAAAAATAAATGCATTAAATGCATTTAACTTAACTAGACTGAGAGCAATTAAATGAATAAGTGGTGTTTGGAAATGCAAATCTGGTGTGATAAATAAATACAAATTCAGTCCATCCAGACCAGGAAGACCAGAGCTGGACATCTGACGGAAGACCAATTGGAGAGGATCTCAAGGAGCTCAACAACTCTATAGTTTTCCTCACTTTGGACAGAGCAGGTGCCTGATCAGATGGTTAAAGAGCTGGGACACCAGTCGCCTTTTACCACCGTTTGCTTCAAACAAGATGAGCTGACAGTTACATAAGACGAATGCAAAGCGAAAATACATGTATAAGTAGATTTCTTTTTTAAAAAACTCTCAGCTTCTAGCGGTGGAAAAGGTATCGTGCAAATGTGGGGGTTAAAACCTTGTTCTAGAGTCCAAACAACAAACAGTTTGTGTCTGTCTTATAGGAGATAAAGTTTGATGAACTTTTAAAGTGCAGTGAACAGCTTTTACAGAGGTTTCTTGTTTTTATAACACTACAGAATAACATCCCTTACTTCCAGTGGACACCTATAGAAAGGGATGCTAGGTACCAGCAGTCTAGGTGAGCTGCGGTTGTATGGAGGCAAAAACTCGGTCCTGGGAGGAGTTTGTTGAGGCCATGGAGAAGAACTACCGGTTGGCTCTGAAAAGATTCTGGTAAACCCTCCAGCGCCTCAGGAGAGAAAACAGTTTTGAGTGAAGGTGGGAGCTGTTGACTTTGACTGGGGAATGAGCAGTGGAAGGAATACTTTGAGGATCTCCTCAGTCCTGCTGACTTGCCTTCTTTGGAAGAAGCAGAGGATGAGGACTTTGTGGTGGGGCTGTCCATCACCCAAGCTGAAGTAGTAGTCCATGGACCACATGGTCCATGAGCTCCTTGGTGGCAAGGCTCCGTGAGTGGATGAAATCCATCCAACTACCTCCAGTATCTGGATGGAGTGTCTTGGCTGACACGTCTCTGCAGCAGTGGGAACTGTACCACTGGACTGGCAGACAGGGGTAGTGGTTCCGCTTTTAAAGAAGGGGTGCTGGAGGGTGTGTTCCAAATACCAGGGAATCACACTCCTCAGCCTCCTTGAGAAAGTCCATGCCAGGGTACTGGGAGAAGAGTCCGGCCCATAGTCGAACCTCAGATTCAGGAACAACAGAGCAGTTTCCTTCCTGATCATGGAACTATTGACCAGATCTACACCCTCTTTAGGGTTCTGGAGGGTTCATGGGAGTTCACTCATCCACTCCATATGTGTTTTGTGGATTTGGAGAAGGCGCCAGACCGCGCCCCCCGTGGTGTCCTGTGGAGGGTGCTCTGGGAGTATGGGGTCCGAGGAGCCTTACAGAAGGCTGTCCAGAACTATGTATGACTGGTGCAGGAGATTGGTTCACATAACTTGCCATAAGTCGGACCTGTTCCCGGTGCATGTTGAACTCTAGCAGGGCTGCACTTTATCACCAGTTCTGTTCAAAGTCTTTATGGAGAGAAATTCTAGACTGGGTCAGGAGGGGTCTGCTTCAGTGTCCACATGATTTCCTCTCTTTGCAGATGATGTTGTCCTGCTGGTTTCATCACGCCAGAGAGAATTTACCAGAGCTCGGAGTCGAGCTCTATGTAGGGAGGAGCCAGTTCAGGTCCAGATCCCTCCTAGATCTGGGGAGGTGTCCCCGCGACAAGGTCCCGGATGAGCGGACAAGCATGGATGGATGGAAGGATAAAAAAAAAAGTCATTGTTTTAGCAATACATTTTTCTCACAATGATTATCCATAAAAGGTTAAATGAGCCCCCTGCTCTTTGGTGCTGGGGGCCCCTGTGGCGGTTCTGCTGGCCCTGGTCTGGCTGGTGTTGGGCTGCCCGGTGGGCGGATTCCCTCAATCTGGTATCCTGTTCAGGTGTCTGGGGGGGGCGGCTGGTTGCCACTGCTCCTTCAGTGGGGGGTCTTTTGGGGATGACCGGACACTCCCCCTCTTTTTTACATTCCATCATGCACCACAGTAGAACACAAACACACCTCAGCACAGGCGTCAGCTCACCTTTTGCGTGACAGAATGATATAAGCTTGACATATGTTTGTTTATTCACGAAAGTATGTGCGTGTGAGCCGTGTATGTATTGTGAACATGTTGACATTTTTGTGTGTGAAGATTTTTGGAGCCAACAGGTATGTTTGTAACATGTGTTAAGAAAATCACGCTTAAAAATCTGAGCTCTCAGCAATGGTGAGGGAAGAGGGGGCGGGGCTGCTTTACCCACAACTCAGAGGCAAATTTCTAATGAACTCCTGCTGCTATGTAGAACCTGGACAGAAAATTACAAGTTTTTTTGATTTTGGCGTAATCATAATTAAAAGACCATTGGGAAAACTTTAAAAATGGATCAAAAGATGATCGGAGTGGGACTTAAAGCAGAATTATCTGAAGGCTTTTCTTTTTTTTTGCTTAATTTATTTGAAGTCATGGTGACAGTACTGGGACTGGTTCAAGTTTAAGCATCATGGCTTTTTTATCAGCTATTTACATTTAGTTAAAAGAAAAAGCAAGTGGTGATTCACCTCCTGCAGAGGTTTGACCAGAACTAATCCTTCATACGTTGGTAACAAAGCGGAGTTGGAGCAGCTGCCAGCTTCTCCTGGCAACTCCCGGAATCAACTCTTACAAGCTGCAAGAGTGACTCATGGTCCATGTTTCCCAGCATGCTTTGCCACGGTGGTGCCTTTCACCCTGCGACCTGCCATAATGGCATCATGGGGAGATGTAAAGAACCATTTGACATGGGCAGACACAGTTGCTGCGGCCTCACGCTGCTCACTGGCTTTTCCAAAACAGCCCACATGGAGGGAGCAAAGATACAGGGCAGCTTGAGCAACAAGAGTCAACACAATCACCCACCACAGAAACCATGTTCTTTTTCAGCAACCACAAAAGGATTGTGCATGCCACTGACATACCTGCATCTTTTTCTAGACGTTCAGCAGTGTATTAATTCAGATTGCTGTTTCCATTTTCCTCTCCAGTGGTGCAGAATATTGCTGCTTTAGTCCTGCTTCCTTTAATGACTCAGATTCCTGCAGATGTTTACTGACCAGAAGGAGCAAAAATGACACAAGCAAAGACACCAATCTGTTGCGCCACTTTTATTGTCCAAACACTTTGTTCAGTTAGCCTGAATGTGTGAAAAAGCGCCATCTGTGCCTGGAGCCAGCAAACACCTCAGTCATCATTCCTGCAGTGTCTGGCATTGTGACGATAATGGGACTTTAAATCAGTGCTTTGCACCCTCAGGGTTCATTATAGGAGGACGACCCATTGTGGTTGCTCAGTGACAACATCAAGTGGCAGCTGAAGGAGGGGGGGTCAGGAGAAAGTGAGGCAGATGGTACTGAGGGATGACAATGATGCCATTTCACAGCATATGCCCCACCTGTGGCGTGACGGAGGCTGTTGTTCGGCGCTTTTGATGCCTGCGGAGATAAATGCAACAGATGAACATTTCTCCAATCATTGCTGATTAAGACGTCTAGACACGCACAAGCGAACACTCAAAATAAACCAGATTTTTTTTGTCCAATCCAGAGATCATTGGATTTCTTGCAACAGAAAAAAAGTTTTTCATTTATTGTTTTACAGTTTATAATCAGTTCTTTTGCTCTAAAAGTAGTTTTTTTCACAAATTTTGGATCATAAATAAGAAATAAGCAGCCAAAATGTATGTCTGTAAGTTCTGAAGTTAACTGGAGGCTTAAACTAAGGGTGTTTATTCAAACTGGAGTGCATTTTCAGTCTGACCTTCTGATTTTCTCTGACCATCTTTCGAGGTGGTCTCAGTTCGTTTCCAGTCGGAATGAGCCTCGGTTCGCTCGGCGTTTCTTCAGTCTGAATGGGCTCCATGCTCGGAGCATAACAACTGAACCAAAACGACCACCGTGACATTACGGGCGTTACAAGATGTCAACAGGGCACCGGAGCAGCGATGACACACAGAAACTTATTGAAATCTAGTCGGATGAATGCAGGCTCTTTTAAACAACCTTAAGGGTTATACGCATTGTTTCTCACACTGTTCTCGACATCTATGTCATAAACACTCATTACCATACCTTTTTAGCCATTGCTTCCTCAGTAACCACCATGTAGCATGCCTCCGCTGTTCCAAAGTAGCAGTAAAAAGTGTACCTAAAGTTGATACAGACGTTCAAAATTCGTCAGCGAAATTTAAAGTTTGAATCAGTGAAATATCCCGACAAGGATTGCAATACTTGAGACTTCCTTTATTCTTTACGTTTTGGTTGTTAAATGTTTGGTTGATGGCAGTCTGATTACAGACCAAACGCCAGATTCAGGACTCGATCCGGACCAAAGTAGGTGGACTCGGTCCGGACCAACGAACTTTTACAGTCTGAATACACCCTCGGAGAACAAAACTTCTTGCAAGGAAAAATCTTCAAAAGTCCTCTGAGCAGCACATTAAGCACTCCTCCTTCCCAGCATATGTTAAACCGTAACATATTAACAAAAAAAAAAAAGCCAGACATGTAGTTTTAAGACAGGGCAGGTGGTTCCCAGTTCAATGAGTACAGGGATGAGGCTGTTTTTCTTTCTCCAGCAGCAATACATGTATTTTTTTCCTTCTGCCTTTTCTCACCAAGAGGCTCACGTTCAGAGAGTGTTCCTCCCCAGTCTGCCAGCTTAAGAGCAGCGTTATTATCAGTAAAGTGCTTTTCAAATCCGCTCCTGCTCAACACCAGGATGTCTTCTGCATGCTAATCCGCAGGGATACGGATCCATCACTCCTCTGTCGTTCGCTCATGCCTGGCATGCCTGAGACAGCTGGGAAAACAGCTTAGGCCCGACAGTCTGCTCACGAGCTGGGAATTTTGGGTCACCACTGCCCGGCTCCACTGCAAACCACTTTTCAGGAGTGCAAAAACACAACGCTGGCTTGTCTGCGCACTTCGAGGTTGCACGCTTGAGCTAAAGTGGGCAGAAAGGATAAAATTGCCTCCTTGACCACCGGAAAATGTAATGTCTAACTGACATAGCTCTGGAAAATGAGGAAAAGAGAAAACCATTGACTGCAGGCAGTTTGGTTTATAATTTGTTCTCATTTTTGCTCCTCGTGGCATGGCAATTCTCATGTTGTGGGTTTCTCTCTGTGTCAAACAAATGCATACTTCAGGTCTGCATGCTGTGCATGCACTGCATTAGCTTCCAGAGTCTTCATCTGCTGTCATTCTCCTCATTGCAACATGTTTCTTTAGTTTTATTGTTGCAGCTCTCCACTGGAATCTGCTTAATCTTTTAACTTAATATTTTCAGACAAAATCACTTTCTTTCTTTCTTTCTCGGGAGCTACTGCTGAGGCTGATAAAGTACATTCTCACCACCGCCCGGTAATACATCAACGCAGGAACATTAACATCCGATTTCAGCTTGAAGGTTACACCTCTTTGCATCATTTTTCAACAAGCAGCTTCCTCAGCATTTTACTCCCACATGTTCTGTAAAAGCTGCTCTGTTGAAGTCAAGATTTACACACAAAGGGTTTGTGGTCGGAGCAACCGCTTATTTACAAATTTACACAAAACTTCATTAAATTAATTGTTCTAAAAAAAAAAACACTGGTGGGTTATACACCAGAATGTGAGCAGATCACACAGCGCTCAAAATCAGTTTAACTTTTGCATTCCTCACTTTTACAAAATCTGATTCACTTTGTTAGTTGTTGGGAAATAATAGTTCAAGCTTACAGAGAAGTTACAGTATCTGTAGATGCAAAATGAAAACTTTAAGCTACGTTCACGCCGCCCTCGGCAGCGCACGTTCAAGCGGCCACTTCCGATAAAAAGTCTATATAAACGCACATTTTACACTAAAGCAAAGTGGGGAAAAAAAAAATCTATGGGATACAACTGGACATAATATCTAGCATTTCATTCCACCTGTTGAGAAAAGGTTTGGGGGCTCCAACCATTTCTATATGTTATGGTACTGCCAAGTTATATCTCAATATTGGTCTAGAATTCATACAGAATATCTTTGCATTCACTAAACTTTGAAACCTTCTTTTTAGATTATATACACACAGTATAAACACACTGGACTCCATGAATGAGAAACTTCTTTGTATCCTCCTGGCAGCAGGTTAAAAGGTTTTGATGAGGAGATGACTCAAACAATACAGGCATAGACAGTGCAAGAAATATATGCAATAGAAGAATTGTCTTTAAGAGTTACGGACATACCGGACAAGTTGGAAGAAGGTTGGTGTGAAATGTTGAAACGGTGCAAAATTTGTCAATCTTTCTCCAGGCTTTTTTCACGACTCTATTCCGACACATGTAAACTTGGTTTCATATAATTCCAGTCAAACCACAAATATTAACTTCTCCTCCATGATCAATTTTCGGGAATTAAAAGGGACGCCGTCTATATGTCACTACCAAGTGGCTGATTGGTTAAAGTTGATATTGGTTTAACTTTCAAGGCGTACATAGAGCCCAAAAACAATCGTGGGAAACTTGTGTAGAAGCCTGAAACGCACGTTTACGTAAACTTTTCATTGGAAACGGTGACTTGAACATGCATTGCCATGGGCGATGTGTTTGTAGCCCAAAATTGCAGACGGACACACTTTATAGAATGTGGTGCAAGTAGACGGAGCATTTCGGAGCATTTAAGCCAGTTGTGATAAAACAATGCTGGTTCTTGTGATTCAAAAACCTTTTTTTTTTTTTTTTGTAAAAATGAGTTAAAAATGGTAAAGCAACATTTTGTTTCCCATTTGTTAAATAATTGCAAAATTTCGCCATGCTTTCTCAGTGAAACTTATAAAAAAAGAGGAAAGAATCTCTGATCAAGACGTTTGGATACTTATGAAAAATATGTCTGGATTCAAATGCATCTCATAAACATGAACTAGATAGCTTTTCTTCCATTTGCAGACATATCTGCCTCCTTTTGATTTGGTTGTCATAGCAATAACTCCAGTAACCATCTAAAAACTAACAATTTACACAGTAAGGAACTTCTACTAAAGTCCATTTGACACCTTGAGCTTGCAGGCTAATAGGATAAAAAGGTCTACCTTACCCTGCAAAGGCAGAATCCTTAGAAATAAGACAAAAATTCTTACCCAATTGGCAGATTTTCTTGCAATAAGCAAAAAATCTGCCATTTGGGTAAGAAACATTTTCTTTTCAAGAATTCTTTTTTAAGAGAAACAAATTCTAGTCACAAAGACATGTTTTATCAACTTTTGTTTTTGATTATTTTTCTTGCAAGACAGAAAATGAGACAGATTTTCTCAAAACAAGAGTCTTTCTACTTTCTTAAGATTCAGTTTTTTGCAGCGTGGTCATAGTAAAAAAAAAAAAAAAAAGAGAAATCTATTTTGTGGAAAAAGTGGAACAATAAGACAAAACTGCAAAACTTTCCAATAGACTTCTTTACATTTCAGACTTAAATTGATGAATCTTCGGGACTTAGTATCAGATTAATGCTGTTGAGTTGCTGCAAAGTTCTCTTTTGACCTTAATCAGACGTTTCCGTTACCTCATGCACCTTCAAGAGTGAAGGGATTGTTAAAGTGAAGCCAAAGTGCTAATCTTCAGAAGACATTTAAGAAGTGAGCAGCATCACCGAGACGGAGACGTCTATAGCAGAGTACAGAGACGGAGAGGTGCTTCAGAGAGGAAGAGAATGGAGGGGATAAATACAGTGAACAGCGATAAAGAGGTAATCATCTCCTCTCAAAGCATATTTTATCCAGTGGAGTTATTATGAGGATGGAGATGAGTCAAATCCACACAGACGCCTCTCCCCCTCTCCCTGTATTTACCCACTCCTGATCCGCCCTCCACGTCCGACCTGCTTTGGCTCTGAGCCCGGCTCACTCAGTCTCAGCCGTTCACGGTACTTTAAATGTTTCAAAGATTCACGCTAATAGCAGATGAATGAGCCAATGCAATATGCAACGCAGAAATTGAAAGCAAGGAGTTTTAATTAAAAGTTTCACTTAAGCTTCCTCTATTTGCTGCTGTGACTTCACTGGGAGAGAAAGGAGCTTTTTCGAAGATAGGGGGCAGCGCTCTCAAAGGGAAGAAGACAAGCAAGAGAACAGCTTACAGAACTCAGAAGGTCACTTTAAAGGGGGAATATTATTTATTAACAAATGTTAATTGGAATCAGAAATTTCCTTGAAACAATTGAAAGATTGTTAGCTTTTAAACTGACTTTAATCTGAATCTGCTAAAAAAAAATCATCAGTCCAAGATGACAGATTCAAAGATAAAAATAATAATTTCAAATAAAAGTCCTCCTTTTGGAGAGAAATTCACCGTCATTTCAGCAGGTGACAGTAATTCACTTAACCCTTCCTGCTGATTGCTTTTGCAGACCTGTGTCTGGAACTCGGCTCCGTGCTGAGGATGAATCTGTTTGCCTTCTGCTTCGTGACAGAATTTGCTCTTAATAATAAAAGATGAATGTGAAGTAATCTTGTCATTACATGCTGCACTAGACAATTAGGTGCCTCCCTGCCTGTTGTTCTCTCTCCGAAATCTTCTCTGCTTTTTATTTTTTCAGTAATTTTCTCCATTTTGTTTATTCTACGTTGACAAAGTCACCTCCTTCAATTAGCTTAGTTTGAAATCTACTTTAGCAAGCTGGAAAGGATTTGGCAAACTGGTTACAAACATTGAAGGGGTTTTGTGAAACACAACACATGCAGGATGAGCGTTGTGCTATGGTCCCATATCCCAAAATGCCACAGTGTGGCAGCCTAAATGCTCGTTTTTTTAGCAAATTTGGCAGGTGACTGCACGTTGGCATTTTGACGCACCACGCGGTGGCCATGGAGGTTTTAAGAAAAAGTAGAAATTTTACAGCGACCAGACGATTTTCCTCTAAAGGTTGATATCAGTCAGTGGCCGCCCCGGCCCATTTCTCAGTTGCGCGGTGGAAGTCCAGTGACAGGTGGGGATGATGTCATTGCAGCATCAGGCAATAGCTGAGGGGCCACAGGCCGGATCACCAGCTGGCAGCGGCTCTGACTGGACGATGTGTAAATGTCTGTGGATGGTGGCTCCCCATATCAAGTGCCACCGGCCGCCAGCCGCCAGGGGGTCAATAAAAAGCGAGCCATTCTGCACTGCTGACTGCTGCAGTCTACATTCATGACCAAGCCAACAATAAAAAAAAAAAAAAATTGGGCGGTGGTATGAAATCTTGAAATTTCTGCCGATGCGTCTCCATCGTGTGGTGACAGTTGTTTTGGTGACCGTAGGCTTAGCCTTAGCTCAAACTGCCCTTTGCTGGTGGCACTCTTCTATCCGACCCTCCACAGGCCCAGACCAACCAAAGACCTGCAGCCCCTGTTCAGGTCAACCCCCTAAAGTAGGCATCCAAGTTGAGGTGCATTCACACCGAATGAGATTTGCTCGTAGATCCACCATTCCAGATGTAACCTGGTTTGAATCTCAGTATTGTTGTGTTTTACTTTTTAAATGTGTTTTTGCATTTTATTAAGCATAAAGGATAGATCAGTATCTAAAATACATTTCTATGAACGTCTTTTTAAAACCAAAAAAGAAAATTCAAATTAAAGGTTTCATAGACTACATTTATTTGTGTTAAATATATATTAGTTAAAAAACTCATGGCTTTAAAATATACATTCCAATGATGTTTCACACCCAATTGATGTTTTTGATTAATATTTATAGTAATGTGTGTTATGTGTTTTATAAGAATATGTTTAATAATGTGTGTAATTTAGCGTGAAAAAAATTAAAACGTCACATTATGCCAAATCATTTTATGTGTTGTAAGTGGCTCACATGCCAAAAAATTTGGGCTGACCTGATTTAGAGGTTCTCTGGGTATAGTGAGCTTCAGTCCCGGTATGTCTGGATGACGGCCGCTTCCCCGTTTTTTTTTTGTCTCTCTCTGACCTCGTTTCAGACTGTCGCCCAACGGTAGCCGGGAACTTTTCAGGAAACGCCACTGTCCCGAAAGGGATGCATCAGGTTAAGAAAATGAATGGAAGTTCAGGAGATCCATCCACCATGTTGGATGTGTATTCTACCTGCTGTCACTGAAACCGTCACATGCCCAGAGTTAAGTCAAAAAAGTTGAGGTTTTCTTGTACCATGAACAATAAACATCTCACTTTGCAACTCATGAAGTAACACATTTAGCAACCATTAGAAAGTGTTATGATAAAGATTCCAGTGTTAATTACAAACTTCATAAGAACAAACTTCATAAGATAAAAAAGGGAAGAAAAAAAAGAAAAGAAGATCCAGATGAGACAACAAAAAAGACAGTTTTGTCAGTTCGATCTTGTTTGTTTTATGCTTTTCCTGTAAAAACAGTTAAAGGTGGTGTTTTGTGTCTTTCTTGAACTTTTTTCCACTCCCCATTTTCCAACTCATCACTGAAGACATATCCTCCACAGAGGGAATTGCTATAGAGAATTTGTTTGTTTGGTTCACTGAAATATTAAAATCATAACTAAAACATAAAACATGAATTCTTTGTACTTCAATGAAGTTAAACATTGAAATATTCATGTTGCTGTAGTAACCCAGTTTTAACCTATAGACAGACCAAATCCCGTAAAACTAAGAGTCTGACTCTGGATTCAACTTATCTACAGTATTCAAAGCAATGGTGTGAAAGATGAAATGTGTCATATCTTGCGTAAAAAATGACTCAAAATGAATACAACATAAACACAAAAGCAAACAGCATTGTGCTCCACCAAACAAAATGCACTTTCTAAATTAACATATTGAGACATAAGACATTTAAGGCAAAGACGGCAAATGTGAGTACTCTCTTACAGACACCATTTTTCAAACCAAATTTGGAATTCTATTCACATTTTGCAAAAGACAAGGTTCTGATTTTTGCATTTGGAACATATTTATTCACATTTTTTGGAGCATTACGGAATATTACACTTTTTAGCCTCAATGGCAATACAATGTGGTGTATTACCTTCATTCAAAAACAGTGAAAAAATGAAATGAAAAAGAGCAAAACTAAGAGGCCTTCATTCAAGCCTCAACAATTACTTTTGCTGTGGTTATTAAGAAGTTAGATCATAATCTTGAATGTTACTTCTTTTTGAACAAAAAAAAATAGTTTGAAATGAGATCAGAGTATTCAGATTTACACGTTACTGTTTTGTTAGTTCGAAAATATAGATTAATGAGCCTGTGTAATTTAGTATAATTTAACCGTATAAGTATTTGGATCATATTTAATATACCCCTAAATAAGATTTCCTTGAAACCCTATGCAGATCACGTTTTCTGCCTTGTAGTTCATCATCTTTCCACTAGGGGCAGTAGAGGAACTTTTCCCGCTCTTTTAAAAATTGATGTTTCCATTAATTCTCAAAAACACATTAGGCGGGAAAAGTTTTACCAATTTTTAAAACATTATGTGGAGGAAAAACTCATCTTTTGTTATTTATTGCTATATAAAACTACTTGTCTTATAAAAATGGGAAATTTGATAAGAAATGACTGTTTTTAAAAGAATTATATCATGTTGAAAATATTCAATTTATAACATTAGGCAAATAAGGTCATCTTCTTTCCTGAACAAATATTTTTGGATTTTATTCTAACATTGTTATGAGCAAAAACTAACAAATCACCCAACGTATCATAATTGATACTATTCATATCTCATAAAAATACATTTCCCTTTTTTATTTCTATAAAGCATCACGTTTCCAAAAGAAAATGAAGGGAGAGGTCTAAATTACTTTGATATAGCGAACTTTACAGGGTTAATCATGAGTCAACACATTACATAGTACTGTGCCTTGAATAATTTTGTGGATTGTCTTAATTCGTATGTTTGTTGTGTTTTATCTGTTTTTAATGTTAGATTATTCTTTTTTTCTCAGAAACACCTCTGAATCTTATCATCAAATCAAGCATCACTTTCGTCCTTCATGACAAACCAACGCATTTGGGTGTTTAGGATTAAAATATGGAAGTTAAGCTGTTTCTGCGTCAATCTGACAAACTCCTATAACCAATCAGAACACAGTACATGAAAGACAGCAGCTGCAACATCATCCCAAACCAACACAAACATCTCTCTGTTTAACCTGGTCCGCCTCCAGGTGTTCCCATTAAAATCCCAGTTGCCTTCCTCCTTTCCATCCACCACCCTGCTGCCGAGGCTGTACCCATGACAGCGCCTGAATGCATTCATAAACACCGGCAGAACTGACATCTCAATAGGCTCCTTCTTACCGCACTATCAGCTTACAGTCTATAATTACGGACAATCATCTCGGATCAAGAGCGTCTGCGTGAACAGGCCAACATAACATCTGCTGCTTTGGCTGCCAGACCAAGAGGGACATTTATACTGAAAGGTAAGCTAATAGTGGCTGAGCGAGAGAGAGGGGGGGGGACATTAACAGGTAAGATGGGCTACTGAAAAAGCCACACACAAGAGAGAGGCTTTACCTTTCAGAGCAGGTGCCTCAAGACATTTCTTATCTCCCCAATGCCAGTGAAGAGTTTTTTATCTGCAAAAGAAAGTACTCCAGGGTATTGTGATAGGCCTCTGTGGAATCATATTTGTGTGCAATAGGAAAAATATTGCATCTCAAAGTTTCTCAGCTGAGTGGAGTTTGCAAAAAACTGTATTTTGTCAGCTGCTTCACGTCAGAAAGTTTGTTCCTTGTGCATTTTTCAGTTTTAGTTTTAAAAACAGCTTAGGGGAAAACCTGTTATTGGGTCTTGGCTTGCAGAAGTTTTGCCACGTCCTGTATCATGTGTCACATATTGCAGAATTTCTATTACACCGCATTTTTTAAGAGTATAACATTCCTTTTTTTTTTGCACCGTTTGGCTGGAGGTGTGACTAATACTCAGGTGCGACTTGTCCAAAAAAGTTCATGTGCTCATTATTTTCCCTTGAAAAACCGCTAGAGGGCACTGTAGGTGTGTGTTTCAATATTTGCCACACACAGCACCACAGAAGAAGATGTGCCGTCCAAAACAAACATGGAGGAGAATCTGATCGTTCTCCTCCTGAACTTTATATTTTTCTTGTTTGCAATCGAGACATAATTATCTCTGTCTTCCATGCATTGTAAATGATACGGTAGCTCCTCCCACACAGGTCAGGTGAGTCTAGTTGATGAGTTTAGGGAACACTTTTGGACAAGCGTTGAGCATCAAATGTGACGCACAGCGAAAGTGAGGTGGTGGCAGACATACATTTGGTGTAGGACTTGTGTTCGGTGTGAGCGCTGCGTTATGCCGGGGTTGCCGATTTTGTTCACAAGCGTTGCACTTTTTTTCCCAAAAGTGCGACTTTTACTACAGTGCAACTTAAATGTAATTTTTTGTTTCTTCTTTAGTAATGCTGTTTTTTTGTTGTTGTTTTTGTTTGTTTTGGGCACTGCGACTTACAGTCGTAACTAATGGCAGAGTCCGAAGAATAGTCTAACTAATAAGGTGCTCAGACTTGCAGCTTACCAAGTATTAAATTTAAGCTTAGTGTCACGCAAAATCAAGTTTTTGCACTTGATGTACCCGTTTATGATGCAATAACTTGACACATAACATTTGATCAAGAGAACTTGATTTGTGTACTGTCAGTTTAGATATTTTTTATTTGATTTTTCCTTTTGTTTCTTTTTTTTTTTTACTTTCTCCATTTATTAAGTTCTATTTAAATCCATTCATTAAAATCAACATATTTTTGCCATCTGGTTTCTGGTCCTCCACAGTCAGGTTGTCCATCACCACTCCATAAGGACCTGACCACACTGGACACAGCATGAACATCCGGGTATCCTTGGGCTAAGCTTTTCTTTGAAGGTCGCCAGGAATGTCTCACCCACCTGTACAGAGGGAGGTCACCTGAATGCCAGTCACCCAGGGATGACTGCAATTTCCTGGACTTGTTTTTTTTTTCAGTTTCAATCTCTGTTTTGCTTCAGTATATTTATTTATTGTTTAGGGCATCTGGGATCGTTTTTGTTTTTGTTTTTTTTTTCTTCAAAATTGGTGCCTTTTGGCTTTAGTTGCTATCGATTTTTCTTTTTTTATGTGGTTTCTGCCTCAGTTTTGTTTTGAGGTTATTTTCTGTGTTCAGATCTTCTGCTTTACCAACACTCATCTGTCTTGTTCCTTAGCATGAGCTTGACCACTTTTTGCCATGTTTGAATTCAGACATATCGTTCTTGTTTAACGTCACAAATGATCAGAGAAACACAAATGAGGAAAAAATGTCCAAAAAACAAGTCATCATATCTCATGATTGTAAAATTGTTACCATCAACTGAACAAGAACATTTAGATTTTAGAGAAATCAAATTTTCTAGGAGAACTAATTTTTTCACTCCTTTCACAGATGTCGTGTTTTTTTCTTGTTACTTTGAATAATTTCTCATTTTTTTCCTCTATTTTTTAATTGAATCCTAATATTGAGGCACACTGAGGGCTAAACTCGAACAGAATAAGCTTTTATTTTTATTATAACACACAGAAAACCATAAGTTGTTAATAGAGAATCAAATGCATGAATCAGCAGTGTAAGTAAACATTTTCTGATATAAGTTATGATTTGCATTGTAAATAGGATTCAGATTTGAAAAAAAAATCTGTGCTCAGGTCACAATTGCAATACAACATTTTGCAAAGCGTCATATTAATAATTAATAGTGGGCTCTTATCATTTAGACTAGAAAAAAACAGAACTGACACTTTTTATTTATCAACTTTAGACTTCAAACCCAAACCACAAACTGGTACACTTAGATTATAAAACAGACTGTAAACCAGATTTGATCTACAAGCATATAACAGGTTTAAGCCAAAAAATAAAACTGTAAAAACCTCTAAATAATCAAGACAAAAAGGGAATCAAAGTTTCTCCTCTAGTGTTAAAATGAATTTCTTTACATTTAACAGACACTTTTCGTTCAATTGTCCCTGTATCCAAACTGTGTCGTCTCATCTGCAGACTTCCATTACTATTCCGTCTGCATAAAAAGTTAACCAGACTCCGAAGGCTGTGGGCTGTGAAACGAGCCACAGCCTAGCGCTGGACCTTCAAAGACTTTGATTATTTCATTTGGATTTTAGAGGAAACCCGAGTCAAAATGTAAAAAAAAAAAAAAGTTGTTGGCTTCGTGCACTACAGACCTGGCAAAGTAGAACAGACCCAGGAAATAAACAGACTTTTGTGAGACAGTGTTAACAGCGACCAACACACCACGGGGAAAGGGACAAGTCATGACTCAGCGTACATTTCTCATCACACCTTTCTGTAATTATTTATAATAATCAATACAGCAGTATTTGGGTGTTCCTATCAAGAGAGAAGTGTTAAAGAAAGTTGAGAGTTTAGCTAGCAGCCTTCCTGCCTCTGCCACATGTGGATCTTTTACATTCTTTTGTACCTCTCACTCTGAAATCAACAATCAAATCACCAAACTTTCTCTTTACAGCAATCATTTGAGCAGAGAAATCTAGTACCAGTGTTGTTTTCAGAAAACAAATTTTAATTTGCAACGTTTGTCCATCATATTATGTTTTTACTTGAAATGCAAAGGTCTCTGTCATTGTGTTTTCTTCCACTATTTTGTCTGAACTCACACTACTGAGTTAACCTGCAAGTGAATCAAGAAACTTTTCCTTCAGACAGAGCTTCATTCCTAGAAGCTTTTACCATAAACATCCAAAGCCACTAAGGCTGGATTCACACGGGCAGGTCTGATTTCCAGCAGAT
This sequence comes from Adrianichthys oophorus, assembly GCA_036245035.1. NCBI lineage: Eukaryota > Metazoa > Chordata > Actinopteri > Beloniformes > Adrianichthyidae > Adrianichthys > Adrianichthys oophorus. The sequence continues at coordinate 8,685,929 of BSAI01000012.1, forward strand.
TTTTCTTTGAAGAGTTTTAAGCTCACCTGAAACGTGGTGTGCTTGAAACTGAGTGTCTGTGGTTAGGTAACAAAGTGAATGATGTAAGCGATATAAATGATCACAGTAGCATATGACCACTATAGTCTTTAGTTCTGTTCTGAGAGCGCTGTGTGGAGCCACAAACCCAACCAGACAAGGGAGTGAAAATTATTCGCATTCTCTGCATCAATTGCAGTTGTAAGACGTAGCTCGAATTTCTCAAAGAAACTGTGAGGGTCTTTGTTTTTGTCTTTAAGTTTTAAAAAAAAAAGTTTGAAAAGTGCTTCAAAATTAAGTTTGATTTGATTTAAAAGAAGGGATTCCACTCTTTGAATAACAACCTTAAAGCAAAAAAGTGGTATTATGTATGAACATTCAAAATACCAAAATACACTTTTTTTTAGCTTATAAATCATTTAAAATATGGCCTAAATCCTGATAAAATTTGTTATTTTGAGAAAAGTATGTTGAAGACATCAGATGTCTGCTGTGTCTGACTTTGAAGCCCCCTGTAATGCCTTTTTGCTCGAGCAACACCCTGTTTGACCCCATGTTTAGTCTCGGAAAGGGGTCATTAAAGGCTTAAGCTGCAAGGTAATGATAATGTTGTGACAACAGCACAGGGGTGAGGTAAAAACTGACTTCAGGAGACAGCTGAGACTTCACTCGGGGGACCTACAGGACGGTTAGAGGGAGGGAAATGATGGTTATTTGCACACCCTTGAGACACGGATATTAGGCTTGAGACTGGTGGATGGACTTGATGACAGCCTGTTCTAAATTAGAGCTTGAGATGTGCTAGAATGAGGAAGCTGTCTTCCTTTTTTGAAGTGTTTTGCTGCTAAAAAGGAAGTCAAATAGACAAAAATAAAATGGTTCAAAACATAGTAAATTTGCCAACATTTTTCGTTTTCTCAAAGTGCAAAGATTTAGCTTGAATGGATATAATTCAATGTGAAGTTCATCTGTTTGTCCCCTCCTGACAGCATTCATTTTCATTCTGTGGCTTGTTGGTTTTCTGTATGGCTGCTGGCAAGTTGAATGTGACAAAAATGAAGAGTAATGGGCTTTGTCTCAGTTCTTTTATCTTTGTGCAAAGGCTGCTTTTGTCACTGCTCTCATTTTTTTTCCTCCACAGAAAAAAAAAAAAAAACTGCGAGCCAAAAGCACTTCCACATGCTGTACAAGAGATGTAGAGCTTGGTGCCAGAGTGGGAGACAGCCTGAGCTTTGGACGCCAGCCTGCCCTAACCTCTTTGTGTTTTTGTGCAGCTGCACCACCCTGTATTTTATAGTGAGAAAAAACACCACAGGTATGCCGTTCTGTGCCCACTCCACAACACTACACCCAACACAGGCTTGCATCATGACTAAAAGACTTAGTCATTGAAGAAGTGTTTTAATTCAAGGTTATTTACCAAATTAGGGTTTTGAGAGAGTGTAACGTCTGCACTTTTTTTTTTTTTTTCAAGTCAGCAAGATTTTGAAAATGCGAAAGTTTACCTGAACCCTGTGGACAAAATGAGCAAATCCTGGCCAGACAGAAGGATTTCATTTTTGCAAGTGAACCCTACTAAGATAGAGTACACTGTGGACCAAAGAGCAGAAGTAAACAAAAGGATCAGACGCCAAGTGAAAAAGTTTTAGCACCAATTGATTATGATCTTTAAAACGTTGGAAAATGTCAAACATGATACAGGACTTTGCAGATGATTATTGACATATTATAACTCGAAAACTAGCTGGATTTCATCCTTTAGGGACCACTCCATCTTTAGTTTTTTTTTTTTTGTAAATTCATTCTCAGTCGTTTATCAGCTTATCAAATCAGGTGCACGGGTGAACTGGAAGAGAGTTTTACACCGGATGCGCTTCATGACACAATCCTGTATTTTCAAGGCCCACTTAGGCAGCAGCTTGAAGGGTTTTTTCCAAAGGACCCATACTGGATTAAACCCACTGGAGCCCCTGGGAAGCGAACGCACATTTCCTGCACATCAGTCCTGCACCCAGCCAACTGAGTCATCCAGCCGCACAAAATCACAGTCTTTCAAATATGATTATGCAGTTTTTAGCCCAAATCAAACAGCATGTGTTGTTCTTTTTTTTTCTAAGACATATTTTCAGCAGAGCAGCAGGAGCTCATTCGAAATTCGCCTCTGTGTTGTGGGCGGGACTGTTGAATCCTCCGCTAATTTGTATCCACCCTTTTTTTTACACTCTCTCTCCCATTAGCTTATAGCACCTCAAAGGCCAAGCTAATTTTAGCGAGACAAAAAAGTGACGAGCAAAATCAGCTGTACAATCTAGAGCCAGGTGGCACCAGGAAAAAAATGCTAGAACATGTTAAAAACACAAAAAAGTGATTTTATTTCACATTCACAATTTCACATTTTCACTCAATCATCTTTTAATCTATTTATTTTCCTTTTTTTTTTTTTTTTAGCCAAAATGAAAAACATGACAACAACATCAAGGACATAGTTTCTGCAGAGTGGCAGGAGAAATTTGCCTCTGAGTTGTGGACAGGACTATTGGTTCAGAAGTAAGCCTCTGCTGATGTCCCGTCATCCCTTCATTTACACCAGGGATGTCAGAATCCAGGCCTCGAGAGCCGGTGTCCTACTTGTTTAACAACCAATCTGCCATTGAAGCCCCTTATTGGCCAAACAGACCCAATCCGGGTAATCAGCAGCGGATGCAGATGCAGGATTTCTGGAAAGCCCTTCAGGCCTGGAGTTTGACACCTCTGGTTTACATTTTCTCCTGCTAGCTTCCAGCCCCTCACAACCCAAAGCTAACTTAAGCGGTGCAAGAAAAATGGCGAGCAATGCTGGAACTATCCAGTTTGTAGCCAGATACCAGCTTATATGATGAAAATAAAGACATTTATGGATCTATTTGTTTGCAAGTGGATGCATCAGAATGGAACAGAGCAGGGAGACTGGCCATTTCACTTGCTGCATTTAAATAAAGAAATACTCAGAAATGAAGTTTTAATCCTAAAATATTTTATATATATGTCCTCCGTTATGAGAAAAATACTTCAAGAACATGGAAAAAACAAAAAACACGATTTTCATTGAAGTTGTTTTTTTAAGCAGGCGCAAAAGCACGGCAACTAAAGACAGTCGTGGCAAGAAGTGAACAGTGAGTGCTACAACTCTGGAAAATCATTGCATCCATCCACATAAACAACACGCAAGTTTAAACAAACAGCGGTTTGACTACAGTTCCCACAAATGAAAAACTGCCTCCCAAATGTCAGCACATGAATCAAGACAGTATGACATTGCTCTGTGCCCAAGGCCAGTATTTCAGCACTCCCAATCTCTTCATCCATCCCTCCACCCTTCTGTCTCATAAATGGGACAGCCTGCTTGAGGAGCCACGGCGCCTGGAGGAGGGACAAAACTATTATCTTTCTTGCAGCAGAAGCAGCAGCTCGTACAGTATCACCAAACAGGAGATACCAAGTTGCAGACAAGCTGCTGCCCTCTGTCAGGGTGTCACCAAGTCTGTTTTTCCACTGTCAAGCATGTCCCGTCATAGTGGCTTTTCCTGCTGGACACGTATAAACTGAAACCAATTTTCTGTCTGAGAAATCCAGAAAGTTTAGCCATAAGAAGTCATTTGGAGGGAACGGTGAAGTAACTCTGCTGCTGGAACCGCATGTGGATGACTTTTGGGGAATTTGACTGTACAACCCCACCCCTCTGAGCTAATCTGAAAGCTGAGCAAAGGCATCCAATAAAAACACTCTCTGCATTAGTGCGTTAAAAACAAGTTAAAATAACTAGAAATACAGTTCAACTACAAACAAAGGTGGTAGATGAAGAAGAAAACAGGATTACTTATGTTACTGTCAATGCTGTATGTGAAGACAAACCACTGGAGTAAAAGTCACACTTTTGGGAGAAATATTTTTAACAAAAAATGGGAACAAGATTGGACATTTTATCCTGTAGACGAATCATAATGACAGAATACACAACAATAACAAACTGAATACATGCAGGCTTCACTACCATAACACACTGATGCTTATTTAGCTTCATGAAACAAAGGAGGAATGTCGTGTGTTAGCATGTGAAAAATTATTCAGATAACCATAGCATAAAGAACATTCATCCTCTGTGTTGCTTTTGATCAGACTGAGCAGCGCTTCTTCTTCTGTGCTCCTGTCAATAGCAAATATGAATACACACATCTGCAGTGCCTTCTAGTGGTTTTTGGAGTACAATCCTGGCAAAATTATACAAAAAAACGTGACTTGTACTCAGAAAATACATTTTTTTTTCTAAAAGACTGTTTTGTATAAAGAAAAATGCATTTTTTTTTTTCCATAAATGACACCCACATTATTCTTTGTGATGCCTGGTAACAGCTGCTCTCCCATCTGAATCAAAGCTCAGTGCAGTACAGGAAACTCTGGAGAGACAGTAGGACCCATCAGGTTCCTGGTCTAAAACAAACAGAACCCTGCATGAGGTATTCAGCTCCTGACGACAAAACCACCACGTTCCCTCTGTGACGTTGAATTAGTGTCTTTCACAATAGTAGGGTTTGATGTAATACCAGCTGTTTTTTTCCATATATTTGCCCTTGATTTGGAGTAATTTATATATATAAATACTGTATATAACCACACCCCTGACTGATTACTTTTAACAAAAAAGCTTGGTGTCTTGAAACAAAAAGTCGCTGATATAAAAAAAAATGTCTTCAATCAAGAATAGGAATCTTAACATTTGTTTGAGCATCTCTGAAACCGATTTAAAGCAAATAAAAACCAAAACCCGTTTTTATTTTAAATTTCAGCAGAGCAAATAAAATGATTTTGTATATTACAGTGCAACCATACTTTTAGTTTTCTGAAAGATGAAGCGCAGCAGCTTTGGATGTGAGCCAGATGCAGAAGGGGGGCATAGCTTCCACCTGCAGCCATTGTTCCTCTCTGCTTCTCAGAGTCCTTCTTGGGCTTTAAAACAAGCACTGAATAAAACATGTCGATGGCTGCTGTCAATGAGCATGTTAACTCCTCTGTGCAAAGTCATGGTTTGGGCTTTTGATCAACTCAGTTCTCACTTGGGTGGCAGATGGGCTGCAATTATAACAAGTATGACTCTGGTCTATTAACTCTCTGGTCTATGTAAAAAAAAAAAAATGGAGGGAGACTTCCCAACCATCCCCACACCAAGACCCCTTCCGAGGCAGCAGTGGCGCCCCCCCCCCCCCCCCCCCACACACACACACACCCACACACACGTTTTTTTACCGTTTTCTACCTTCCTTGGAGGCTCAAAGTGCTTTACAGTCACAGTCCCATTCACACATTTGATTGATGGCAGCTCCACTGCTGAACTCTGGAACCAACTTATAACCATCAGAGGCAATGTGGGGTTCAGCATCTTGTCCAAGGACACTTCAACAAATGGACAGTCAAGGTGGTAATTGAACCTGCCATCTTCCAATCAGATGGTCGACTACCCTACCACTGGACCACGGTCACTGTTAAGTTCAAAACAAGCATTTATATGCACTTACATAGATCTTCTATTGGAAGTGGTTGCTTTAACACACATCTCCTTAAAAACTATCAACCAAACAAACAACCTCCCTTCAAACTTATCAGTGATCAACCAAAAACCCTCCTCTTTCTGTGTGCACCTCTGCCAGATGAGCTGTTGATTTGCATCTGGGCCAGACAGGCTGCACAATGGACCTGGGTCAAGGGATGGGGCTCTCCAGGCTGTGGCACATAACAGAGCATAAAACTGTCCACCCTCAACACTTTACCGCTCACACCGTTTTTTTTATCTTATGATTCTTAGTTCTCTGCAAAACACTATTACACATACGAAATGTCTTTTTCAGGCAGACCCTTAAGAATTGTTGATGTTTGGTTTGTAATTTTCTTTTCACTACAGAATCAATATATTTTGCCGTTGTCTTGACTGAACCTGCTGAAGCATGCTTCTCAGCCTAATGGACCCACAAGTCCCCATCTGTTAGTGAAAGAGAGCTCAACTGGGACTTTTTCTGTCTGTCCAAACATGGTGTACTAAACAGAGAAATCTCCCAAAAAATGTTTTTTCATCAGAATTTTATTAAACAAGCAAACAAATATAATACAGACAATACAGACATGTAGCTGATAACATTTGCATTTAAAAAAGGGAAAAAAAAAGAAATTCACCAGCAAGATGTTGCTACATTTATTTTAGTGGTCTGTCTTTTATAGCACACAAAACAATGTTTAACAGAAGACAGAAAAGGTAAAATTAGGTCACTGGATTTGCACTGTGCAGCCATGATGTTTTTATGTCTGCGGCTTCCTTGACTTGTTCTCTTGCAAACAATTTTTAGTTTGTTTTTGGGTGTCACATAAAGTCAAATCAATAATTGTAAGTATTTAAGTAAAATTGAAGAATGGGCAAAGTAATAGTCACTTTATACTAGTGGTCAATTTATTATTAACAGCAGACTTCCTGGAAGCACAAAATAAAAACCTTGAGCAGCTTCAGATCCAGTAATTCACCAATGGTGGGAGGAGCACAGACTTCCATACCTGGAACAGACTTCCAAATCTAGCTTCAAAAGGCACTTAAAGAAAGTGAAGCAAGTTCTCTACCTCTATTGTTAACACAGCTGTTAGAAGCTGTGGCAGTGAGGTCTCTGTCAGGGCTGCAATCCACCAAACCAGTGGTGGATTTCTGGTGTGTGGTTGCCTGTAGTAAGAGCTGCTGTCAATCCAAGGCTACGTTCACACAGCCCTTGGCAAAGCGCGTTCAAGTGGCCACTTCAAATGAATAATAATAATGTAATAATCTAAATGCACATTTCGGGCTTTTACTTAGTGTTGCTATGCAAGTTTCTATGACCTTTTTCAGGCTCTATGTATAAATGGATGGCCCTAAAGCACGCGTTGAAAGTTAAACAGGTTGAACTTTGACCAATCAGGAACTCGCACTAGGCAGTGCCGTGGATGGGATTCCTTTTAACTCACAGAGGTGCCAACCATTTGAAAATTGATCACGCAGGAGAAATTATTGATTGCGACTTGTGCCCGGCCAGAATTCTATGACACCAAGTCTTTCATATATCTGAAGAGAGCTGAGAAATAAAAAGCTTGGAACAAGATTTGCACAGCTTCAACATTTTTGCACCAAGCCTCTTCAAACGGCGGACGTGCGCTGTTGAACAGTTGAAAAGAAAAGAAGATCCTTCCTGCTTGTCCAGTGTGAACACTGTGGGCTAAATGTACGTCACATTTCCGGTGTGTCTGTAGAATCAAGGAGGAGTCATACCAAGTCCGGTTAACAATTTGACCCCTAAAGCTGAACATGAACATGCTGTAGTTCTAGAGATAGATTTGTTTATTTACGGGCTTTGGAAACCTTTTTTAACATCTTAAAGTTTGTATACGCCATAGTTTAAAGAAAATTCTAGTCGCTGACAAATTTCTGTGCATTAAAGTAACTTATTTCAAAATCTTTGGGTTGTTTTTAAATCCTTCACCATAGTGTTTTTCTGGTGGCTACATACAGCATTTTTGCTGTCGCAATAGTATTAACTTTTACTTTGAAAGTCAAAAGACCACCATGGCTCTTTCGAAATGCTTGACTAACATTCTACAAACCATGACTTTTTGAGTCGGATTAGAGCTGATGCCAAATTCACACCTACACTCCGTTCAACACTCACCGTAGGTGGCGGAAATACATCTAAACAGCGAGGTCCCTTCTGACCCGAAGAAGAATGAGTGAAGTGTGGTGGTGAGTTGTTTCCAAGGTGGATATCCTTGGAATGAAGTGTCAGACCGAGTGAAACAGCAAGTGGTTTACATGTGTCTGATGTGATACTGCTTTGAAATGAATGGATCGTTTAGGTTTATTACTTTAATCTCTTGATATTCTCAACATTATGATAAAATGTCAATAAAACCAAAATTGAAACATGTATGATGTAATTTTTCAAGTCGCCGCTGCTTTACTTTTTTGGTTTATTTGCTAACGTTGCTTTGTGTCAAATGATGCATACCTTCTTGATTAGAACAAAACTCTTTATTAAAACTTTTACCACATTTGCCAGACACATCAACCTTGGACCATCACTGACAGAGAAGGAGAAGAGTAACAGGAAAAAAGGAGGCAGGGGGGAGAGACAAGAACAGGGAAATTGGGTGAGGTCAGTCATATAATAGTAAAAGCTGAAAAGAAAACAAGAGATTTTTTTTACTGCACAAAGCATCAATGGGACTTGATGAACTTTGGTGTGTTAGGGGTTGGATAGACAGAGGCAACAAGAAGATCTATCAAGGTTTTATAAATCAAATTTGGAACATACGAACGAGATTGCTGCAGGTTCGATTTATCTGCTCCCCATAGCAGATAAAGCATATGGGTTTACTCGGGACCAAATAGTAGTGGGGCCAAGTGGTGCAACCATATAGGCTATGTCCAAATTCCCTCCCTACTTCCTAACTTCTAAAGAAACGTTATAGCGCAGGACTATCTAGAGCCCTGGATTTTAAAAGCATTTTTGTGTTGCAACATTGTGCTCACTTTTTTTAAACAGTAAAATTGACATCACCCATTTATTTTCATGAACATTTTATGAAGACTGTTTATGAATCCACTGTACTTTTGACAGTGAAAGCTTGCCATTCATTTTCTTAATGCGCTATATCCTTTTCGGGATCATAGGGTCGCCAAAACGTGTACTGGCTACTGTTGGGCAAGGGTGGGATACACCCTGGATAGGTCGCCAGCCTGTCACAGGGCATGCACACCCAGTCTCACACCCACACTCCCAGAGATGCTTTGAGCAGGGGTGTCCAGCTCGAGGCCTCAAGGGCCAGCCTCTTGCCAGTTTTCCAGGAATCCTGTCTCATCTGCTGCTGATTACCTTTATCAGGTGTGTTTAGTCAATACGGAGCTTCAGTGGCAGGTTGGTTGGAAAGCATGTAGGACACCGGCCCCCAAGGCCTGGATTCTGACACCCCAGCAAAGCTTAGAGTAATCAGTAAACCAATGAAGCATGTTTTTGGACTGTGGGAGAAAGACGGAGTATTGACTTCTGATAGCTGTCTATGTGGGAAGGTTTGATTGTTGATTAATTACTGATCATAAAAAAGATGGCTCCTAAAGTCTTTAGGGAGGAGGGGACCTGAGTTGTAATGGAATTAACTACTCCAGCGGCAACTGCTGTACTTCTATATACTAAAATAAACTATAAAGAGCTCCCATGATTTAAAATGTTGCTTCATGTCCAGTAGCTGCAATAAGATATCCCATTGTCCCACTCTGACCTTTACATTTGTAAACACTCATCAAAAATATGAGGTAATCAGTTTTCCTGAGTTTCCGTTGAGCCTCACTGAAGATAACCAGGAACTCAATTGTGTTTGAGTGATACGTACTGTCTGACCTAATTAAAACTGGAAATAAGTTCTGCAAGGCATTAATCAGCTAAAAAACTTCTTCAACCACCAGAGGAATAAACCAGCACTCACACAGCATCGAGTTTGTCCGTCTGAGAAGGATTTTCAGATCTTTAACCCCTAACAGGATCAGCAACTCTGGGGATGTATTCACAGCCCTAATCCTACCTTGGTGTTCACTCCACTGTGTGACTGCGTTTTGTATTTGCACATTTGTCTCTGCCCTTGAACACATGAACCGCACACAGACGTGAATCCTTTTGGCACCCCCAAACAGCGTCTGGATTGCGTTGGCCTCTGCAATCTGATTTATGCTAGCTTTGGTTGAAATGTTGCCTTTTTCTAACCAGATCTGTCAAAAGAAATTGATGTGGCCACTACCAGTGTTCATTCTCACAGCCTGATCTGGGCCCTAAGCGTACATGTTTGGAAACCCGCTAAGTACTTAAGGTAGATTCAAAAATTTGAAGTATTTCAATCGCTCCTTGGTTACTACCTGATACTCATGGAGTCTTGATGGCAAGAAATTTTCAGTTTTTGTTAAATTTAAAAATGTTTAAAGAGCAGTAAAAAAAAAATGTGTAGAAAAAGGTCAAAATGGTTTTCTAAATAAAGTCTTCTTTTTTATAGATGTAGATTTATTTTTAGTTCGAACAGTAGGAAAAAGCTAAATTAAGATGACCCTTTTGCGGCCCTGCGACAAGTTGGTAGACTATCAAGGGTGTACCCCGCCCTCGTCCAACAGTAGCAGGGACAAACTCCGGCAGCTCCGTGACCTCGAAAGAGATGAAGTGGGTTAAGAAAATGGATTAACCGATATCCCTTTTACCAAAGCCATCCACAACTTCCAAGATTAATAAGCATCTAGCAATCAACAAAAATGAACAACAAAGCTGAACAATACCCAATGAAGATCTGGTGGGTCTCTGTATGTATGACCGCTCTTTTTAGTTTTTAGGTCTCATGCTTCCATTCCTGTTTTACTTTTCAAAAAATTCCCAATTTTCGATGCCTTGAAAGGACTTGAATAGATTTTCTGCACACTGTATTTGTTGTATTTAGATTCCTCTAACATGTGCATGGTTCCTGTCTTTTGATTAAACATTTGAAGCCAATATAAAAAAAAAAAAAAAAATGAATAGCATTTTAAAGGTTTTTTGCTGTCTTGGTCTTTAAGGGTACTTATTTGTTTAGCTTTTAGTCTTGAAATGTCAATGTCTAAGTACTTTGAGAACCTAAAAAAGTAAAAGCGATTTAAAAAATGAATGACAGCTGAAAAATTAGCTGTTATGAATATTTAATATTAAATATTTAAGGTAGTAGTAGTAGTTTTTTGAGCCAATTTAAAAAATGCATTAATCAAAATGTATCTATATTTTGTATTGATTTAGTAACAGCAAAATTAATTTTGCTTTTTTTTTTATTGCCCTTTCGAATTCCAGTTTAATGTCTGACTGTCCTCACACAGTCAGTCATGAGATAAACATAGAATTGTTTGCCAGTTTACCTCCCAAAATCTCCACTGCACCCTGATGCAGTGGTTCTGTGCTTATCTCAGTGTAACACAGATTCCCACCTGCTCCTCTCACAATGTCGAACTGCTGCTTTTCCATGATGCTTGAAAAGCGAGAAAACGAGTGGAACGAGCCCTCTGAGAATCCGAGCACCATCAGCGTTAATGCAGGCGTTCTCCATCTGCAGTTGAACTGTGACTCGTGCCAAGGATGCGCTGGGAAGGTAACCTGTAGCATGGAGAATAACACTGTTTGTCTGTGGCTGGTTTTCCTCTGCAAATGTTCTACTTGTTGTCACACATGAACGTTCTCTTTATGTGAAAAAATGCTGAGTTTCAAGATGTATCTTCCATCTTTTTAGATAATTATTTTAGAGCAGAAACATGTCTGAAAGAAAAATAAAAAAAATATTGCACAGTTCAGAATCAAACAGGTTTTAATGCAAAAATGTTAGGACACAGCAGGCAAAGTCTACGCCTGCACCAGCATCCATGTTCACTCACTGATCTTTAATCCCATAAATCTGATTCACTTCTATACTACATGTTTCAATACTTGCTGTGTCTCTATTTCCTTAAATCCCTTACTTTTTGACTTTCACACTTGGATCTCTCGGAACAGTCGATGGCATTACCTGGTTCAGTCCGCTGTTGGGGTCAGGGGTCGTGTTGTTTCCACTGCTGCTCATAAATCTGGGAGTCATCATATTATGCAGGTTAAATCATTGTTTCCTTTTGCTTGCGTAGTATAGGGAAAAACTTAACACTAGTTCAAAAAAGCTTCTATGTAATCTGTCATATAGCGGGGGTCATCAACCTTTTTCAGTCCAGACAATATTCTCACAAACCAGCCTGCACAAGGCTGAAGGGGGCTCCATTACCAAACAAATATAGATGATTCACTTCACACGGCAGCTAAACAAACACCAAGTTGTTGTAGCCTAACTTCTAACAGTGCTTCAAAGTCCCACTCCAACTCTCTTTTGACCTATAGAAAAAGCGTTCCCAGTGGTCTTTTCTTTAAATTACGATTGTGCCGTTTTTTTGCCAAAATCCCAATATTGTACGTGGTTTTCTAGGGCATAGTTTCTGCAGACCGGCAGTTCCTCATTCGAAATTCGCCTTTGAGCTGTGAGTGACACCGTTGACATAGAGCAACTCCGCCCCCTTCCCATTATCGTTATTGAGAGCTCTGTTTGCAAGCTCTGCCACTTGCAGCCCATTCACATTAGCGGTAAAGATCCAGCCTGTCCACTTGATGGAGCCTTGATGGAAGGCACTGCATTCGGCTTCAAAAGTAACTTGCTAGCAAAGCCCACTTTTTCCTCTGCTGGTTGGAAAAACTGTCTTCTTTAAGTGTTGACTGCAAGCACGAGCATTTTTTAACGTCACTGTGATCAAGAAAAACCTCTCTCTCGATACAATAAATTGGGGAAAAATAAGAAAGCTAACTTTGGTATGTGTTATACAAGGAATTGCAATTTGGTACAGCACACAGGTGTTGAACATTTATAGTTTCTTTCTTTTTTAACTTGTCCTGTCCAGCAGCTGAGCTAACAAATTAGAGTGGAGGGCCTTTTGTCTTGGTTAGATTTGGCTGTTACAATAGGGGGTTATTAATCTTCTGACACATGAGGTGTTTATTTGAATAAACCCCCTTTTTTATTTAAGGGTAAATTGTATTGATATTAATTATATTTGTCAACATTTTGTTTGTTGGACTAGATGGAAAAAAGGAGAGAAGAGAGTGGGATGTTAGAAATGGGGGAATAAGGGTACCAAAGACAGGGGAGGGGGGAAAAGGGGGAGAGGGATCAAAGAAGTTGGAGGATAATTAAAGTACGGGAGGGGTGGAAACACAAAGCAACAAGATGGTGGAAATTTGTCATTGGGCTTGTCCCTACACACAGTCAAAAGTTACAAACATACCTTTTGGATCCAAAAATCTTCACAAACATACTTGTCTACGCATACACAATACAACTACAGCTCACACGTATATACCTGTGCATAAAAACAAACACATGTCAAGCATATCATTCCATCAAGCATACTATTAGTGCAAAGGTGAGCTGACACCTATGCTCATGTTGGGTGTTTGTGTTCTGCTGAGGTAGATGATGAAATGTAAAAAGTGGGGGATTTCCCCACACCAAGGTGAGGCAGCAGGGACCCACCAGACACATGGGACGGCATATTGAGGAAATCCACCAGCAGGGCAATCCACATCAGCCACCCGGAACAGGACCCACAGGACCACCACAGGGGGGGCCCCTGTGGGGTAATGCCAGAGAGCTATGGGGCACATGGGAGCATGGAGAGTACAAGCTCCAGGGCGGCCAGAAGAACACCCCCCCGCCACGCCAGGAGGCCCAGCCCAGGGCCCAATCCACCGGAGAGTCTCCCAGCACCAGACAAGGAGCCCACCACCACTCGGGAGTCCTGAGCATCGTTCCACCCCAACTCCAGGCACAAACCAGCCCCCCCCAAAGGGAGAACCCCCACAACACTCCAGGTAACCACCTGCCAAACCCATGGGAAGTCCAGTAGAGACCAAGGCAGGGGACAATCTTCTCCACCCAAGAGGAGGATGTTCAGAAGAGGTGGGGTCCCCCACAAACATAGTAAACATGTACGTACCAGCCTCCCCCACTGTTACAGAGGGGCACAGCGCTTGAGGGCAAGGACCAGAACCAGCACCACAGGGACACAGACAACCCCAGGCTCAGATGTGATGTGATCCCGAGCTCATGGCCTAGCCAGAGAACTCAGGAACATACATCATTTCTAACAGCATGAGCTGGCCCGGGTGCGTGCAGGCGGGGGAGGAGGAGGAATCCACCCATCGCAGTTTCTACATCACATCACAAACCACATTTATTCATCTACATCTGTTTTACCACAGTTTGATTAAAGGAATACTCAGAAATGCAATTTTAATCTTAAAGTATTCTAAATATGTCCTCCATAATGAGAAAAAATGAATATGTTAAAAATACAAATTTTCAATGGAGTTGGTCTGAAAAGTTTCCAAGAATTTAGCTTCAGAGGGATACAGACAAAAACCCCAGCAAGATATCATAATGACAAAATTATAATGACTCAGACCTAAGCTTTCAGATGAAAACCAGACCTTATTTTGTTTCATTTTCGGACAAGATGCAGAGACGCTGATTCAGACTTGACTACTTATGCCATGTGGTGACATCAACACCATGATGAGCTATGCACATAGATGCCATCTCCTCATTTAGACCCACGGTGGGTGCCCACAAATTGGCGTCTGGTCATCGCCAGGCCCCCAGCCCGTGTCAATAGACCTCATTGAGTGCCCTTGCTGCGATCGTCCAATTTCTAACAATCGGACGGGGGCAGGGGGTGGCAGTCTGAAATCGAACCAATCATCAGACAGTTTTGTGGACCTTGGAGACCCTCCTATCAGTCCCGTTATCCCGTTGCTGCCTTCCTGCCACCCGCCTGTCACTGGACTGCCGCCCCGCAAGCTCTTAATGTGCCCAGGTGGCTACTGAAAAAATCGTCCAGTCACTGTAAAATCTTAAATTTTTCGTAAGACCTCCGTGACCGCTGTCCAGTGTGTAAAAATGCGACTGCTGCCTCTGGCGTGTAAAAATGCGACTGTTGCCTCCCTAATTTCAAATGCTGCCGCGCGGCCACCAGCTGAATTTCTCTGAAAAATTGGCATTTTAGGAAATGTGACCATAGTCTCGACTATAATGTTTTACACAGATTGAACCCGTTTCCAGATTAATTTAAATTAAAATCTAAATTTATAATGTGGCCTTTTCTACTGACTTCGTGTAGAGCTTTGTTGCATTATATGGAATATAATTGCTGCATGTCTAGTAATTCCTCTATTCTATTACTTTTTTAGTTTTTTGTGTTTTTATAATCATCATTTTAAAATCAATGTTTAAAATATGTGTAGAAAATACGTTAAGTAATTCAAATTGTTTAGGTGTTTAAATATTTTGATGTGACAGTGAGCTACAGCCATTACTTAGGAAGCTGCAGTAAACATTTAGGTGAAGTAAAAGTTTAGTAAAACATTAGAAGTGCTAAGAGCAGCACATGCCGAAACACCACAATATATGTCTAAAACAATGGAGGCACACGTGTTAATATTTATGAGCCAGCGCTGCAGGCTTCTGATGTATCTGTCCACTGGTCTCTGCTATTGATCATGAGGAAAGTTCCGTTTGCAGAGGCCAGAGAAGTCAGAGATGTGCAGTCCAGACCCGTAAGGTCAGTGTTGACAAATTAGTTTGCTGATGGGTCAGTGAGAGGGGTCACATACCCCCCCCCCAGGGAGATGATCTGGGGTCAAGTTTGAACTAATCCAAGCACTATGTGTTGTAGTGTTGCAGCACAACCGGAAAGGCTTTATTGCATTGTTGGATCAGTTTTTTGTGAAATTTTTTTAGAAAAAAGGTTTTAATGAAACTTCATCTACAATTTGAGTTGAGGCAGTTATTACTTGATTTTTATTCTCTATTTCATGTGTTACTCTCCAGTGCTTTCTCATGAAAATTATATCCTATTCATGCAGAGCATGTGTTCTATCCATGAAAATGTGCTCAACAGGCTGCTGTGTGTGTGTCCTTATTTCGCTCCATTACCTCACAATTGATTGAAGGGTGGGATTTGATGTGTTAATCCGTTCTCCCGGCGGAAAGAGTCCTGTCTTTGGGGACGCGGAAGTCTTGCACTCTCTGGTGCTAACTGGAAAATGAAGTAATCAAGCTTAGAGCTTGACGAGGCTCGCCATTCGCCTCGTAGTTTTCTCAAAGCCTTTGATCAAGCACCGCTTAGGTTTCGTATTAACGGCTAGATACCTTTCAGAGACCACGCTAAGCACATGGCCACTTTGGGGATTTAGGCCACTTTAATGCCTATTTTCCGTGTTCCTCTGTGGTGTTTGAGCCAGCATGTTAGCAGAGGTCCATGGTGTATTACCAACTGCCACACAAGTAGACACCACAAAGCTCAGTAATGGCGATCATCATGAAGTTTTGATCAAATATAAAGGTGTTTTTTAGCTGGCAGGAGAGTTTGGATGAGTCCAGACACCAAACTCTTTTGGGGTGTATTGAGACTGTTAATATCATTTGGTCCACTAATTTGTTTCGGATTAGATTGCGTTTGGTATGTATTCACACTGGCGTCTACGCGAGAACTACTAAGATGTACACGGATCTATTTGTCTGCAAGTTGATGCATCAAAATGTAGCGGAGTTTGGAGCTTGTGGTGCACCCAACGTATTTTCTTCCTTACAAATACACTCTTTTTCAAACTGCATATTTTTTTGTCTGCTCCTGATTCACAATGATTTAAATAAAGAAATACTCAGAAATGCAATTTTACACTTAATTTTCCTTATTTATGTCCTCCATCCTCATAAACATACGACAAGAACATGTTAAACACAATTTACACCTGAGTGGGTCTTTAAACTCTTTAGGTTTTGGCTAAACATTATGAGGAAATGTGAGCTGATTAGGAAATCCACCTCTTACAAATCTGAATGCCATGCAAATTTAAGTTATTTCTGATCCTAAATACAAATCAGGTCATTTGTGCCAATATGCAACCATTTTGCAGAGATGTCTGATAAATGGAATTCTCTTAAAAGTTGTGATTCCTGGAAAAGAATAGATCTTTATTTTTAGAAAGGTTGAAGTTAGAAGTTTGCAAATATTAAGGTTTATCTAAAATTAGCTGTTTTTGGCTGCAGCAGGAATGACAGCATGTATCTATCTATCTATCTATCTATCTATCTATCTATCTATCTATCTATCTATCTATCTATCTATCTATCCATCCATCCATCCATCCATCCATCCATCCATCCATCCATCCATCCATCCATCCATCCATCCATCCATCCATCCATC
>BSAI01000012.1:8702829-8858302 GCA_036245035.1 Adrianichthys oophorus
GAAAAATTATACCCTTCTTTTTAGTATTTCTTGGTAGATTTACCAAAACAAACCATAAACTAGAATGATTTATTACATTACATTGTTTTGGGGAACCTCTTTGTTTTCTGCAAAACTGGGGTTAAATTTACCTTGTAGCTCAAAATACTGTAAAGAAAACCTGGCTTCACATTTTCCAGTGACGATTGCAATACTGGCAAAACCTCAACGCTCACGCAAAAGAGCGACTGCTCCCATGAATCTGCTCCCATGATTCAAAGAAAAGAGCAGAGAAAGGTTAAAAGCTCCTGGGGCCTGCAGACACATTTTACAGGGAGGTGGGTAATAGGATCAGGGCTTCCATAACTCCCCAGAGTAGCCAATCCTCCCTCGTTTCTGCCCCTTTAGCCTTCAAAGAGAAAGTTTGTGTGTCTGTGACGGCTGGTCAGGGGGTTAAGAGGGAAAAGTGCATTTTTTTGGTCACAAACTCAATTTCCTTGGTGAGCTGAAAAGGGCATGCTTTAAAACCCGGAGTATGAAGCCTGTTTAATTTGCCTCACATACTGCATCCTCCTGACCTGCTCCCTCTGGTGAGGATGAAGCGGCTCAGGGTTGCATGGGTTTAGGATCCAGTTCTCCTTGAAGTCATGAACTTGTGTGAAGCCCAGTTTTGAGGTTTTACAAGCTTTGTTTTATCCAAATGAGAGCAAATTATGATCTAATCTCAAATCCAAAACATATTGTGTTAGTTTGTTCCATGTAGAAAGCATGCCTTTTTAGATTTTGACAGCATTTTTTTTGATAGACATTTCCAATTAAGATTAAAAGAGACAAAAAAAAACACATTTTATTCTGTCTTTATATGCCTTAAACCAACCAAATCCCTTGGATAAATGTTGATATCATCCTAATCTAGATTAGAAATTTCATTCATTGCTTACACAATATTAAGTATGTAAGAGTACATGCTGCCATGCCTGAGGTCCCAGTTTCACCACTGAATCGATCGCTTTTGAACCATCTTTGATAATTAAAAGAGCTCAATTAAGATGCTGTGGGGCTGCAGTTCCTGAGCACCCACCAATCAGATCAGGTGACAATGACAGAGTAGTAGACAACAAGGGTGCAGGGTCCCCGAGGGTGACCGCGGCCAGGAATCGCTCACCAGCTGCTGCCTGAAACAGGAAACCTTTCCACCTCCGCTGCCATACACCTAGATCGCTTACCTTACACACTGCCTGTTCACTCAGCATGTGTGTGGATGCAAATACCAATGGTCTCAATTTACTAAACATTCCCCTACAACCGGGAACTCATTTGAAAGAAAACTGGTGCTGAAAACACCACATTTTTGGTTTAAATGATGCTATTTTAAGTTATTCTTCAAAAGTAATGATTTGTAATTCTTTGTTAGTATTCAGGCTCTGGGTTTTAATTTAATTTTATTTTTTTACTATGGTCCGAGGTCATCCCATGGATGCGAGCCTTTTTTCCAGCCAAGAGCCTAACTACCAAAGATTATGGACTTGTGGCACATTTCATTTTTCCCTAATACATCTTTCAATCGTATTACCAAGGTCTCCTTATTGAAGTCAAACTGAAGTGTTTGTCCATCTGTACATGAATTTATCTCTTAAAACAGGAAGCAGCTTCCATAGATTTTTTTCATTCTCTTCCTACCATCTGCTCTTCATGGCCTCATCGTTAAAATCAAAGTTAAAATCTTTCAAAAAAAAAAGAGAAAAAAGTTGTTATTTTACCACTGTGTAGAAATAAAACAGTGAATTCCAAAAAGCACTTGAGACAGCTTTCCAAAGACTTGACTTTTCTGAATTAAAATATATACCTCAACTTTTCTGGAACAATGAGATTAAAGTGTACTTAGCCTAAATGATCAGCTTTTATGGCTGAAAACTCTAAAGCACAGAGGTGGAGGGATGATGATTTGCCAATTCTTGCTGCAACAGCACATGACAGTGAGTCATGCATGAACTCAAACGTAGACAAAACTGGCGTGGAGAAAAAACGTTTGTCATGTTTGCTGATAGAAAAACACATTCATGACCACATTTTTTTTAAACAAAACCTTGATAAAAGAGGAAATCCTCTCGTTTACATGGATCTTTTAAATAAAACGCAGAATTTGATGGGAAAAGAGACCCATGTTTATGACTAAGTCCAAGGTCTATGACTGCTTTTGAAGGAAAGTTTGCTCTGAATGTATCCAAACATTACACAGTCCTTAGAAATGTCACTGACGTGGCAAAATAAATGACAAAGGGTGTTTATTAAACTCCATACTGCCTCAGTGACTGTTATGGCATCAACAGAACCAGATCCATTCACTGATTAAACTCTGCCCTTTATGGCAACACAGTCCTTTGGAAAAGAGGGAGTTGTCATATTTGTAAGTAGAAGGGGCCGTGTTTGTACCAGATGAACATTAAACAATGACCCCACCAGGACAACCTTATTTGTCAGAGTGAGACCTACTTTTAAATAAAACATCAAACGAGGACAGGGGGACAGAAGTTTGATGGAGTGGCGTTCCTCACCTCTAAAGGTGGCCAGATGTTGACGAATAAAGCGACAAATTAGCTGGTGACAGCTCAACTTCCTGCTCCAAATCTTTACATCAAAAAGACCTGCTCCACCTAAACAGACAGTCTTGAATTCATCGGTTAGGACTTCCTTCAGGTTAGTTCATCATGTTAGATCCCATAAGTAACTCTTATTCAATAGCCTTGGGTGATAAATAATTGCTTAGGGGAACCTTGACTTTTCTTCTGTTGTTTGCATGCTGCCCCTTCAGTCAGCACTGTGGCACTCTGACAGCTTTAATTATTAACAAGCTCCTTTTGCCTCACTGTGTACTCTCCGAGCGAGGATTTGTGCGTCGGCTCTGCGTAAATACGATGCCGGAACAAAAGAAAGGCGTAAACCTGCAGGTTTTTGTTTGTGACAGCATTTTCATAAAACTCTGTGAGGATGTAATGCTGGCTGTTATGCGAAAACAAAACGAAAAAGACAAGAAATGTTGTTTTGTTTTTGTTTCTTTTGCATATATTCAGTTTTAGCTCATTAGGATCTCCAAGTGTGATGGGCCAGTGCCTGTAATGAGGGAGGGGGTAAACAGGGCACAGCTCTTATTTATTCATAAGACAAACAGACTGCACAAAACAGGAATAAGTGTGTGATGATTTATTTAGAGCTATTGGTTTCAGGCCACCCAGGCCAAACTGGCTATCAAACTAGCACTCTTTATCCAGTTCTCTGTTTAGGGCTTTGTTTAAAAAAAATGGAAAAAATTTTCACAGCTCACTTTACTTTTTCTTGCCTAACAGTCAGTATTTAAACATAGGATAGAAATAAAATGCTCACAAGACAAAAGTGCCATAATTTCAGAATGAGATTTGCACTTATTATACAAAAACCCAAGTAGTATGGTGAAGTCCCAATCCAATCATCTTTTGATCTATTGTAAAAAGGTTTCCACCGGTCTTTTTATTATGATGATGCCGTTTTAAGACAAAATTAAAAAGCCTGTGTCGTTTTCTAGGGCACTGTTTCTGCAGAGCGGCAGGACTTCATCCTGCCACAGGTCGGGTTCAGACCGAAGACACAATGTGTGATCACTCTCTTATGGGCCCACCACCTGTAGGAGAGATCAGAAGAGGCCGGTGCAATGTGGTTTGGGGGGCAGTCGAAGGCGAGTGCCTTGGCGGGCCAAACCCCGATAATGGAACTTGGCTTAAGGGACATGGAACGTCACCTCTAACGGAGGGAAGGAGCCTGAGGTTGTGCGGGAGGTTGAGAGGTACCGGCTGGAAATAGTTGAGCTCACCTCCACGCACAGTCTATAGGCGCCAGGTGTTGGAGTTCATCCTGATGGACAAGAGGGTCACATCCCTTCGCCTTTGGGTGGGAACAGTTCTCTGACTGTGGTTTCGGCCCATGGAACAAAAACCAGTTTGGAGTACCAGGTCTTCTTGGTGTTTCTTGAAAGAGTACTGGAAAGGCCCCCAATGAGGTACTCCATTGTCCTCCTGGGGGACTTCAATGCCCATGTGGGCAACGACAGTGGCACCTGGTGGGGCATGATTGGTAGGAACGGCTTCCCTGATCTGAACCCAAGCGGTGTTTTGCTGTTGGACTTCTGTGCTCGTTATAGTTTGTTCATAACAAACATCGTGTTCAAGTACAAGGGTGTCCATCACAACATGTGGCATCAGGACACCCATGGGAAACCGATAATCAACTTTGTAGTCATTTCAGGCGACCTTCGGCTGTGTGTCTCGGACATGCGGGCAAAGAGAGAGGAAGAGCTGTCCCCTGATCGCTACCTGGTGGTGAGTTGGATTTGAAGGAGGCCGGAGAGACTTGGCAGACCCAAATGTACTGTGAGGGTCTGTTGGGAACATCTGATTAAGCCTTCTGTCAGGGAAGTTTTTGGCTGAATCTGAATTGTTATCCTACCCTTTCAGCTTCTCCCTATCCTTTCAATTTTAGGGGTATTTGAAGAGATATGGTGAGATGCTCTGTCACCCGGGAGGAGCTCGGAGTAGAGCCACTGCTCCTCCACATCCAGAGGAGCCAGTTGAGGTGGATCGGGCATCTGGTCCAGATGCCTCCCTGGGGAGGTGTTCCAGGCATGTCCCACTGGGTGGAGGCCACGGGAAAGACCCAGGACACTCTCGACTAGCCTGGGAACGTCTCGGGGTCCCCTGGAGGTGCTGCTGGAGGAAGTGGCCGGGGATAGGGAAGTCTGGGGATCTTTCAAAGATAGTGGTGGATTCGATAATTACATGATTCAAAGTCAACAGATGCATGAAATATTTTCCAGTTTATCTATAAAAATAACACTTTCATCCTAAAATGATTGACTTTCTCCAAACCATTGCACTAAAATGCAAAGTAGGGTGTATTCTAACCAAATACTTAATGTAAACATTAGATGTGAAGTCTTTAATCCCATGTTTTTTAACAACTGATAGGAGATTAGATCAGTTTATATTAGATATCTGATATGTGTTTATTAAATAGACAGTAAATTCCTCTGGATTTTCTCTTTTGTAGAAAAATGTATTTGGTGTAAAGGGTAGATGTTTTATTTTTTTCAGGTGGGATTCTTCTTTTCTTGGCTTAAATTTTCTAGGTTTAATTATGCTTTATGTTCAAATTAGGTTTTCTTTTTTCCTTCCGCTTCAGTCATAAGACACTTTAATGAACAATAACTCTTATTAAAGAGTCGGGTTTTAATCGTGTTTACATTAGCTCATCTGTTTAAACACCCTTTCATTCTTCCTTGTTTTGGATTTATTCACTTTTTCATTTTGTCATATTTAAGGTTGGTTCTTTTCAGCTTGTTTTTATCTTTCAAACACCTTTCCTTTTAAAATAGATGTGGAAATTTCAAAATAAAAACGACTAATGATTTTCCTATTACAATTTTCTTTAAAAATATCATTAGATAGCCCATGCATCATGAAATCACAATTTGTTTATAATGTTAATGCACTGATACATTCTTCTATTTAAATTCATTCATTATTACTTCCTTTTTTATTAATTACTTATCGCAATATTTATTTAAATTGATAGTAAAATAACCTTTAGTTTATTCAGAACTTCAATTGGGGTCGTTTTGGGGAATTATTTGCTCATTTTCATTAAGCTTCTGAGATAACTTATTTTGAAAGAAACAACACAGAAAGCATAGTGTTTTCATAGACCAACAATTAAAGGTTTTGTGCTCACAACCACAGATTGAGGTAAAAAAAAAACATAATCTGCAAAGAATGACTTTTTTATGCACTGTAAGCATGTTTCCTCCACAATATTTGTACTTCAAAGCTTGCACACAGTTCTGCTTTTTGACTCTGTAACTAAATGGTTCCAGTGTTGACTGGCCGGGCCACAGCCTTCTGCTATGAGCAACCAATTTTTTCCTGCCATGAGGAAAGTTGGACTGCGTCCCTTCGACAATCTAATCTGGTTTCGAGTCTTGCCACCCTGCTTTTCTCCCAAACCAAGGAAACTTTGAGCTTACCATGAGCCCGCCTTTAATCACGTGTCACAATCAATCACGCCCTTTTGAAAAGGAGATCTTTTGTAGAAGGATGCGTGAAGTCATAACACTGGAAAGAGCAGAGGTGGAGCTAGAACATTTTATATGGGGGGTTAGGAGGGGGGCAAAAGACTTTGGAAGGGTGGAAAAAGGGGGAATGGCAAGAGTGGAAGGCCATTACAAATGATCAAAAATCACATACACATAAAAATGCGTACAATTCAAAAGAAGGGCTCAAAATTTTATTTAAAAATATTGCTTTTCTCGTTTTTGTAACTCTTAAAGTAACTTGTATTTATGATTTCTTAATCCTTGTCAATGCTAATATCGACTCAACCCCCCCCCGCCACTGGAAAAGAGTCCTGCTTCCAGACAATTTTAATTGTAAATTCTGTGTGTGGTCTGCTGTACAGTTTTAGAGAGTGGACATGTGGTTTATAGCTGCCATGCAAAACCAAAAGTAAAATAGTTTTTCATTATAAAAGTTTTTTTTTTCACTCAATTATTTTAAAAGTAAAATTAAAAAACGTATTCCTAAGCAACAGATGTCTTTTGTAAGCAGTATTCTCCTTTGTCAGGAAAAAAAAAATACTTGCATTGTGGCTAAAATTTAGAAGGAGAGAATTTGAGTCTTATTATCTCCAAAGAAAGTTTGATGATTGAGGAATAAAGCATGCCACACTGTTTGATGTACCTTATGTTGGATTACCTGCACGCAGAGTGAGAGTTAAAAGATCTTTCTTTAGAATGCAGAGCCCTGACGGATGAAGAAAACTTGAACCTGAAAGAATGACTCAGTCACGCTTTCTGTTGTTTTGATTAGCGCTCTACACGGAGTGTGCCTGGTGAAGATATTTGACCAGACTAGGTCGGGGATTAAAGGCTTTCCTTATAGTAAGAAGAGAAAACAGAGGTCTGATCCCTTCCTTGTCCTTCTGCAGGGCAGAAGTGGGTGGCATTCAGCATGAAAGCGGAGGGCCAGTATTTGCGAGCGACTCTCCGTGACAGTGTTGAGCCACGTCTGCAGTGAGTCTGACTGTGTGCGAGGAGGCAAAGACGCACAAACCATTCTGGGCGTGTGCAAGTGCTCTCGGTACTTTTCTCCTCTTCAAAGAAATCTGTCTTTAATCCCGTGCCATCATCTTTGTGCATGGACCAAAATGCTCTGGGCACACATGCGTGCTCTCACCCTTGTTTTTCCAGATTCTTGTTTTTATGCAGTCCGGCCGTCTTCTTTGATGCTTCTGCAATGACTATTTGTGCAAAACAAACTCAGACTTGCATGTCTGAGGAAAGGTGAGGTTAGCTTGAGGTTTTTGGTCAGTGCATAATGAATAACTATGGTGGCACTATGAAGAAAAACTGCTGGCCCATTTAGATAAGCTAACCCCTTTTTTCTAAATTACGTTAAATTCCGAATTATACAAGCACCTTCAATCAAGCCATAAATGCAAATATAAATAACTAAATGCATTTAAAAAGAAAAAAAAAAGATGAAAAATAAACCAGCAATTCCATCTTCAACGTGTGGGGGCAGCATAATACACACCTGTAAAATACACACTGCTGAAAAGTCAAAGAAGAAGCAAACAAACAAGTTTCAATTACACCTACTTAAAACCTTGTTGAAGCAAAAAATAAAAATGATTGTTGCCAATACAGTGATGTGTTTGACACTGTAAAGTTTGAACCTGTAATCCCATCTACATCAACTATTAACACTTTTTCAGGGCTCAAATCAGTAAAAGACAACCTTTAGAAATGCTAAAAAAGCCAACAACAGAAAAGGCAACGGACTATTGAAGCTGTTATAACTTTACAAGCTTTTTTATACATTTTTATAGAAAACTTATGAAAGAATTTGACATCAATAAAAAAAACCCTCAGCTAGAGAAGAACATTGAAAGTAAAACTTCACTTTCCCCCCTTTTTATGACAGTCAACATTTTATAAGCATTTTAGGAACTCCTCCACCAATTCTGACAAACCCTGCAATTTGTAAATATGTATTTCTTCATTTCAAACTTTCACAACTGTAGGCTACTTTAGCCCATCATATCTAGCCTAAAGCATAGGGATCTGGCCATTTTCAATACTTTTATCTTTTTTGAGAAGCAATTTTTATTAGAAATACGTGACAAGCATTTATCGGAAGGAAGTGCAGCCTAAAGATTTTAGAAGCTAAACTTTTAATTAATATGACAAAAAGCACTTCCTTAAATTAAAATGCTCGTGCTTTATAGCTGATGCCTCGACTGATTTTCTTACCATCACAGACTCAGCAGGTTCTCACAGACCTGTAAATGTCTCAGTCCCTGACACGTTCTGTTAAAGCACACTTGACAAGAAATTTCAAAACACTTCGTGCATTCATCACTAACGCTTTCATTTGTTTACTGTCAAATGGGTCTGTGGCGCACATGATGCTAATTTATAAAGATTCTTTTCCAAAAAAGTTCAAAAGTAATTTGTCATTTTACATAAAAAATGTAACACCTCTTATTATATCCTGGTAATTTAGTGGTATTTGTAGAAATTCACTCATTTTTGTTCCGTAACTCATTTTTGTCTGTAGATCATCAATAAAGGTTTATTTTGAATACCAGTATTTATTTTTTTAGCCAACATATTCAAAGTGCAACAAAAAGTTAGGATATTTTGAAAATAATTTTAAAAAGCACTTATTTTATGTAGGCAACAGCTAAAAAATATTACCAGGGTGCCGCTGATGGTGTCTATGCTTTTAAAAAATTGCAAAAATATTCTCTGCATGCAATTTTTTCTGCAGATTTAAACTTACACTTAAAAGAAGAACAAAAACAGGAGTGTGTGTTCATTTTTTGATTAAAAAAGCTTCTGAGCCGAATGCACTCTGACAGGACCGGTCTGCAGGTCGTCCCACAGCAGATGTTGCTCCTCTGTTTCTCTTTCATAGGAAGCTGCCCTTCAGAGAGTTGAGATGAAAACTGTCTGTGTTTATTACTGCAAGGAACCATCACTGAGGGGGCCCCTGCTGACCCGCCGAGGGAGGAATAACAAGCAAATCGGAGGAGTCAACAAATGGACAGCAGCCTACAGTTCCCTTCGTGCAGAAGTCCCACTTCCTTTCAGCACTGGCTGTCCACCACAAGCTTCAGAAATCTGTCGACTTTCAACAGGTCTCCTCCGCTCATCGGAGTTCATTTGCTAAGTGGCTGTCAGTGCAGTTTTCCAAATAAGCTGGCAGACTGCAGGAGGAAGAGGTCAAGAGCTAAGAAAACATGTAGCTTTAGTAGAATAAGGGGGTTTAGACATGAGCAATTCAGCCACAAGATGTTAGTAATCTACTGTTCCTACAATACTGCATGAAGTCTAAAGTTACTCTGCAGGAGCATTTGGGGGGGATTCTGTAGGTGAAGGGTTGAAGTGAGGGTTGTGTGTTTTGTGCACCAAACATAGGATAATTCTTTTGTCATAGCACCTCGAACATTCCCTGAATATTTTAACATATACTTTTCTTAAGAGGAGAAGAATCGAAAAGACCCAGAATGGCAGGTTTTAATGTTTGAAGCTGCTTTGTTCTTCAGGCGTTTTGTTTGTGTTGCTTAAAATAAAATGTTCCGGGAAAAAAAAAAGTTTATTTTTAAATAACCATTTATATATGCAAAGATTGTACCGATTTAGGGTGTATTCAGACTGAATACATATACTGAATTGTTTGGACTGAGACTGCTTAATTTGGTCCGTTTCGAGTCCTACACCTTGCCTTTGGTCTGTATTCAGACTGCCATCAACCAGACTTTCCTTTTTTCGAACTAAAGCGTGTAAACAAAACCATGTGACTAAAGATCTATTCACTCATTGACAAGAGGCATGAGGGCGAGGCAAAGCAACTAGAGGCGGAAATTATGAGAGCCCTTTGTTTTGCAATACTTACTGGGATGTTTTGCTAATTCAAACTTCAGATTTTGTTGACATATTTTGAGCATGTTTATCAAAGTGAGGTATGACACTTTTTCCTGCTACTTGACAACGGCTACGAAGGTAGGATGAGAAGTATTTATGAAATATAGATTGTCGGTAAAACAGTGAGATGCAACGTGTATCACATTAAAGGATGCTTTTAAGAGCCTGCATTCATCCGACCGCATTTCAATCCAGCATGTGTTGCACGTTCAAAATTGTACAATGCGCGGTTGCGTGAATGCGCATTCATCGGATGGTGTTCAGATATCGGAACAGTAGAGAGCAAATCCATCAAATCTTGCTTCAAGCTTTTACTTTCAGAGCTCTATTCCAATATATGAAAGACTAGGTGTAATATAATTCCAGCGGTTAAAAACAGCAAACAGTTTCTCCTCAGTGATCGTGTTTACAATGGTTGGCACTTTTCAAAACACGGAAGTGTTTTCGCTTTCACATGTCACTAACTACTACTTGATCAAAGTTCAGTTGTTTTGTGATTTAGCAATCAAAAGTTCAATGGGCTCTATGCACGATCTACTTCCGTGTTCGGCCCTTGAACGCTCAATCATTTCATTTGGGATTTCATGTTTTTCATTTGGGTTAATACTAACTAGCATGAATGACATATATATTTACCACCGTTTTATCTTTATGACCTGTTAGTTTGGTTTTAATTCCTGCACAGCAGAGGGTTTCTACATTTCTGTCAATGTAATTTTCAGTGTCAGGTAAAGCAGTCTGACAGGCGAGGTGACGGTTCGAGCACGCCGCTAGCGCGCTATGAAGAAGGCAGAAGCTCCTCATCAGCTGGGAGTAGAACCAGCAGTCTGAAAGTCACTTCAAAGTTTGGTTAAATGTTCAAAGCTCCGTTGAACGGGTTTTAAATGTTCTAACGTCGCTACATTACATCTCCAGAAGTCATGTGATCATACAGTACATGGTAGCGTTTTGTGAATTCTGGGTGTTTGGGGTTTCAGGAAGGCAAACCTTGAAGCTTTGGATGTCTGCAGCTCCCCGGTCCGCCAGGGAATACGGAGAACACGTCACATACGTGACAGTTAATGGGACTTTGACTTAAAGCATAATTTTAAATACATGTGGCCAACAACAAAATCCAGCCTCGGATGCACTCAAAACACATGCAAAGCAGTGCGTCTGTGATGCACATATTACATGTGGGCAACATTAATTTCCATCACTATTTATGCTGGTCGCACGTAAATACATGGGAATAACATCGGCCATGGAAGAAATAACAAAAATTACACAATACCAGGGAAAGTACACTGAGATTTGCAAAGTCAATGCATGCAGTTAGCCAAAACCGGAAATAAAAGAGCGGACTTATTTTAAACTGGAAATACGTCACACAGCATGGAGTCCATTGGTTAAACTTCCAGTGTACGATTAATGAATGCTTGATTTGTACGTAGAGCTTGAGAACAGACTTAAAAAACTTGTGTCGGGACCATTATAGAATGAGACTGAGCAATCCCTCCCGAGTTGTGTTCTGAATTGAAAGCATACCTCAAAATCTGCAGATATAGGGCAGATCATAAGGCGCACAGTCATTTTTGAAAAAAATTCAGACTTTAGGTGTGCCTTGTGGTTCACAAAGTACAGTATTTTAAAAACGTGAGTTTGGAGCTTCCAATCTGTCTCTGATAATGTTTGCTGAATCAATACACCCTCTGGAAAAAATACATTGAGCCTCAGCCCTATTTCAGCCTGCAAATGATTCCCCAGAACCATTTAGGTGCTTAATGTGCGGTCACATGTGGTGGACACAACATAAACGTTTATCTTGTGGTGCGTCTTTTTGTTTGCTTCCCCCTGAGAACTGCCATCAATTGAGGGTTTGTTTTCTTGTTTCATAACCCTCACCTTATGAAGATCATTGTTCCTCAAAAAGTATTACAGAATGTTTTGTTTGATTCTGAACACCTGGATCCTCCAGATGCTGAGAAGCTGTTGGCCCCATGCAAAACATGGTTTTTCAACCTGAAGCTTGCTGTAAAATCTCAGCTTCCTGTAGTTTCTCTGTCCTGGAGGCTGAAATAAGCAGACATTATGTGCAGGTGTAAGACAGGAGATAGGCCGTGTGGAGCTTAGGATTGTTGATTCTGCAGGCAAATGAGCCTGTGAGCTACGTGAGCGGCACTAAAAAGACTCTAGTGTTTGCACAAATTTCCTAAAGTTGATTTTTTTTTTGTAGGTGGACTGGTTACCAATGAAAAAAACATGAGCCGATGTGTCCTTATTCTGTTTTATTCAACAAGTGCAGTAACAGCTTATCCAGCCAAAATCTGGAGTACTTTATTGGGATTTTTAAAGAAAGAAACAATCCAAATCATTTGTCATTTTGAGAGTAACAATCAGTGACTGTATATAAGAACTGGACAGTGACCCCTCCACCCCCGTTCCAAACAGGAACTAGCTGCTGGCTCCAAAAAGAAAAAAAATTTCTATTGACAAATCAACACTATTACTATGTCATTGTATTTTGTCAGAATAACCATTCTTGCTCTGGTACCTTTGGAACATCTTCTTGCTAATCCTAATTTTCATCAGATGCCTCAATAATTTGATTGACAGATTCTCCTGAGCAGCCTTTCAAGTGGTATAGGTGTTGAGTTTCAACAAGGTCACTCCTGATTGGCAAGTGTTGTTGCCATAGAAACAATGACTCAGACCAATCACTGCTAACTGACATCGTCTGGCTCCCCCATGGCGACATCCGTATCACAAAAAAATTTCAATTGAAATGACTTATTTTTATTGGAGCCAGAAGTAAGGCATTCACACTCAGTCCATTTCTCCAGTCAACGGTTACAATACAAGGAATAAAAAGTTTAGGATTGCTTTAGCCGGAGAGATGACATTTGAATTCAAAAAGGTCTTTTAAACATATTTTCTTTTTAAAAAATTGTGACCTTTATAAACATTGCATTTAAATATATTCAGAAAATAAAAAAATAAGGGCCTAAAACTGAGTTTGGTATAAAACCAAACTTAAATGTGAAGCATAAAAAAAGCTAAAAAGTTATTCAAAACATACAATGCCTATGAACTTTCTGAATAAATACATCTCAAAAATACATATATATTCGTATCTGTTTTACTTTATCTTACTAGAAACATGTTAGAAGATAAAAGCATCTAAGCATGTTTAAAATACAGCATCAGTTCAGTTAGAACTCATCAGGATTTGTTTGAAACACAATCCTCTGCTTTTACTCTTTCAAACCCAGAACTTCTTCTTTTTAAATTAGAGCAGCCATACATAATGCAAACCCTTCAAGAACGTATCAAACATAGAAATTCTCGCTGATAACTGATTAGAAAAAGCTCAGATGACAGAAAAATGAAACAAAAATGTTGCATATTTGATGTAGAGAAACTTTTCTCCTCAACTATAAAAGTTGAGTATTGCTTGAAATTAGTGCGAGAACTGGAGGAGCAGAAACACAGAAGCTAAGACTTGAAGAATATCACTGAAAGCTTCAGAGCAAACTATCGGATCTGATTTTACTGGAATAAAGTTTGAAGCATTTATTTCTCCTTTAGTATAAAAATCAAAAAAGATCTCCCAGATAATTTGGTTTTTACTTAATTTAAAAAGTTCAACTTCAAATCTAAAAAATGTAATCTTAAGCCGATAATCCATAACCTCTTAGCTTTATTCCAAAAGTCTCAGATTCCTCTTCATCATGACTCCACCGTGATTTTTCTGACACTCCTCAGTGCTAAAGGAAAAGAGAAATTCAGTCATCCCAGCCAAAAAAATGCCCCGTCATCTGATAGAACTTCATATTGAAGGGTCTGTAAAAGTCCCGCAGCCTCTGCACCACCTCTGGGTCAATGTTCGGATGGGTCCGTCCTTTGGTCTTCCCCAGGCAGTGCGGTTTGCTGCTGCCTTCAGCTTTCTTGAGGCACGGGAAACCCTTGGTCTGGTTAAAGTAGAAGTGCTTATCTGTGATGATCCTCTTGAGGCCTAAGAAGTCCTGAACGCGGCCCAGTTCTCCAGCCGGGTCACTGATCAAACGCTCGCCGCTGACAAACAGGATCTGGTCCATGGGGAAGTACTGCAACCAGTTGTCCAGGTGTTTGGCGTAGATACCGATCTGGATGGCGCTCCAGGAGGTGTCAATGAGCCCTGTAGTCCTGTTTTTGAAGGTGAGGCTCTCAAAAGAGGGAATGTCAGGCTTCTTAGACAATGTCTGTGTATAGTCAGAGATAGCTCTGGTGACGGGGTCCCGTACCACCACGATTAACTTGGTGTCCCTGGACATGGCTGATATCCGTGCTGGAGCCTCTCTGGTTACAAAGTAGCTGGGAGTTTTCTCCATGGTGATCTGGCCCTCCAGGGTCTTCGGCATCAGCTCCCTAAACAGAAAAATACAAGATTTCTTCAACATGCTCGTCTTACTAAGATAACCAAAAAAACAATAAAGCTGACGGTGTGTGTAATGAGGACAATGATAGAATTTATGCTACTTAATCAACTTATCAAAAAAAAAAAGAACTGGTTGAAGACCAAATTTAAAATAGCTTGCAACCTGATGTAGTTGTTCCTTGATATTCTCTGACATCATTAACTTTTATCTAGAACTTGAAGATATGGTAAGAAAAAAAATCAATATTTATAGAAAGACAAACAAAAATGCAACAGTCTATTTGACCACAAAACATGGATTATTTTGGTTGCTGTGATGGTTTTGGTTCCGTTCTCAGGCACAGACAGTTCAGCCCACCTGCAGATGTGCACTGGCACCCTGCCCTGGACCCAAAAACAGTTTTGCACTGCAAACGCAAACTGTGATGCAGATGACGGCAATGTCTGCTTCTGTTACTTTTAAGTGGGCAAAGAAAAGACCATGAAAAGACAATGGGAGACCATTCAGAGTAATACCTTCCAAACGCTTCAAAAACTGAAGTTTTGTCTGCAAAAAAAATGGGCTGTCAAAACAGTGCAACATGCACAAAACTAAACTCCAAAAGAGGAATCCTCCAAAATCAGGGATACTATAAATTCTTGCAGGATTTAACATGATAACCAAACCATAACATTTCAAAAAATGAGTTTGGAGTAGAGATGGCGAGGAATCAACCCCCGCCATGCGATGAGCACAGAACGGATGATGTGCTGAGAGTAAAATTTGAAACTTTTGTTCATGTTGAAGCTTCTTTTACTATTAGTAAATAACAGACAATAAATTTCAACTCCAACCGCCCCCCAACCCCCCACCCTCACCCCCACACACACACATACACATTAATTAATTAATTAATTAATATATAACATAAATTAATTTAAAACGACGTAAAAACCTCCAAGTAAAAAGAAAGAAAGGAATCTAAGAATTTATTTAAAAAACAAACTAAAAATTGACCACACTGCTCTGGTAAAAAACAAAAAAAAAACAACTCATGAACCTAAAAATAAGTTGGAATTTTTTTTTATTCCTTATTTGTTTTAGTTTTTTTCCCATTGCTATTTAGAGAGTGCATTCACCGTCAGGACAGTGACCTTAAACAAAGCGGGTAAAAGCAGCCTATGAATGATTAACATGCCCTCCTTCCACCATTTAAAGTCTCTGCAGAATACAGCTATAAAATTCACTAAAGTACAGAATGCGAGCGTCAATTATTCATCCACCTGGCTGGTGCTGCTTACAGCAGGAGGCGGGGGAGACTGGCACTGGCTAAGTGGCCTAGACTCCTCGTGTAAAAGAAAAGTTTGCCACCTGTGGAAGAACTGCCCAAGCCATGAAAAAAAGATGTCCTCTGAAACTTCTCATTTAAGCTCAAAAATCCCTGTAGTCTGTTGTTTCCTGTGCAGAGACAGAAGCAACGCTTCAACCAGTTACTCACAGGGTCATGCCATCATGCTCCGTTTAACAAACATGGAAGCTGATGAGGCAAAGGGCAATGAGATGTTTGCTGTGGTTGAGCTGTACACAAACAGCCAGAATCTGAGCTGTCATTACGGATGTGACCCCGTTCAGGGTTTTCCAGAGTGCCATAGGAAACCCTTTCCTTCACTGACATTACGGCTAACAAGACACCATTTTACAAATCCCTGGTACACAAATAATGTTAGATCTGACAAGTTGGTTGAAGTCTAAAGAAAAAAAAAATGGGGTTTAGGTTCGGTATGATGAAAGAGGAGGCAAGATATTCTCCCCTGGGACAACCTTGAAGGGTTTTTCTTTTTCAGTAAACCACTCTATCTGCAGAAGGAAAACAAACTAAGATCCTTGGTCTTGAGGCGTCCAATTTTATGGGCTTCATAATATACAGGAGACACTGGTCAAAGTTCTCAGTTTTGTTGGACTCATGACGTTTAATGCTGCTTAACACAACAACAGATTTGTGTAAAAAAATAAGACACCTCTGAGTCTCAAACACAAAAACTTACTAGATGTTTATTTAAACATGCAATATGTAAAACATAGTGACTAGTAAAAGACATTTATTGTAAAAGACAAATATTTTTTGTTTATTTTCAAAGCACTTTGAAGG
This sequence comes from Adrianichthys oophorus, assembly GCA_036245035.1. NCBI lineage: Eukaryota > Metazoa > Chordata > Actinopteri > Beloniformes > Adrianichthyidae > Adrianichthys > Adrianichthys oophorus. The sequence continues at coordinate 8,719,346 of BSAI01000012.1, forward strand.
TGCAGCTTGGGTGTATTTTCAGTGAAGAATCCTGGGTCATGGGGCGTATCAGTTCTTTGATCTTCAGACACCCTCACATGGGCGACGTGACCAAGGATGATCAGGCCCTGCTTTGCAACATGATACTCCATCCCCTCTAAATCCACCATGAGGCTTTTTCAGCAGCTACACTGATGTTCTTGGTTGGTATTTCTTCCAGCAATTAACTTATCTAAAAAAAAAAAAACAAACTCTAATGCTTCCTCTAATTAAAAAAAAAACCCTCAATGCCCGATGCCCTGACTGTTCAAGAATGTCCCAACAGCCCACTTCAACTGATAAGCTCATATCGGTAAAGGTATAAGTGGCCTCCAGCCACTTTCTCTACATGCCTCAGCCAGCTCCAGGGGTTTGGACTTTGTCCACCATCTACTCTTCTCTGGTGACTGTCAGCTCCAGCTTACAGTGTAATACGGTGGGACCAAGTTTGACCTCAGTGACATCTTTGCATTACATTTTGGGAACTTCAGCTGAGGTCCATGATAATATATTTAAATGTTCCTTTATTGTAAAGTAATTTTTTTTGTGAAGTTGTTAATTCTTACAACAGCCTAAATCACTTTTTTATCTGGAAAAAATACAAGGTACAAGGTAATATGTAATTTAATACTTGGATTTGATTAATCGGAATTTGTTTTTTGTTTAAAGTTGGATTTAATATAGATATTTTTAAACCTAGTCCTATCTAGATCCATCTAGATCTATTAGATTGTTTTGTAGTTCCTTTCATTACTAAGAACCACTTTAGAGCTTGTTATTCATTAGAAAGTTTGGGAATTTTTAGAACAATCCAACTTTTCCCATTTCGAGTACCCAGGTGTAGTTATGCATCTATTTAAATGAACTCTTACTAGAGATTAGGTTGCTAGAGGGACTGTTGATGGAGGAGGGTGTGTGTGTGTGTGGACCAAAGAAATTTCACCAAAAAGGTAGGCAGAAACTACCTTTTTAAAGCTAAGGAAAACCTATTGTACTCTATAAAAAACATTTGTAATTCAACAGTGATGGCCCCAAGAGGGAATACTTGTGTCAGAACATGTCATTTAGGAGCATCTACTAAAATGGTTAAAGTTCGTATCTTGTCAGGTGAAGTCATAAGTGTTATAATCAGTGCAGCACAGGTAGGTTGGCCTCGACAGTGTTCCCAATGTTTATTCAAGGTTCCGGCTTCTAGTTTGGCTCAATAAACAAAGTGAAACAGATCTAAAAGCTGTAAGTCAATACCTTCAGGCTGCTGTCACAGCGTATCTAGTCATGCGGCTGAATATGCTGAGTGTGTCTTTCCTTAGAAGAACAGATCATGAAGTCAGCACAAAATGAGCAGGAGGAAGGAAGTGGATGCCGTGCTACGGCATCAACACAGGTGACCCAGTGTCCTCTCATGCTGACCATTACCCGACCTCATGAGTTCTCTCGGTATCTGTGACTGCTGGCAGCAGTGCGTGGAGGATTGTGGACATAACTGCTTTCCTTTCACATTAACCCTACCTCACTGCAGTGACAGTCCACACAGAGACTGAGCTGCTGCTGTAAAACAAACTCCACAGTCAGTATTGATGTTTCAAATACCAACTCACCTGCAATCTACCCATCTCCCAACCCACTACTGCTTTGATCGTGCTGATCTAGAAACAAAAACTGCTTCCATCAAAACACCTTAACAGCAAAACTAAAAAAAAGAGCATCATTGTGTAATAAAAAAGAGATGAGCCAGCACTGAGGGAAACATCCATATTTGATGACACGGATGAAGCTTTTTCTGCAGTGGATGCACTCACAGTGGTGCATCCATGGTGTCGATGTGAGGGACCAGCATGAACACTGTTGGATGTACCCCTTAAGCGTGTTTTCTAGCTGATGTAAATTTCATCCTTTATGAATCCAAAAGGTTAAACCTTGAATTTGTTAAGGGGGGAAAGACAACCTGAATGCTCGTTTTTCCTCAGATTGAGCACTACATTGATTTAAACTGTAATTGACATTGCAAAATAATCCTTTTATGAAGGGATACTGTTTTGGTTTCTGTCCAGTGTTTGTCACAAATGTTTAATGTTTGGAAAGGACTCTGTGTTGGATTTCTTGTGATAAATAACATTTTATGTTGAAAGCGAGTTTTTCTAGTGACTTTCTTTGAGCACTTGTCTCACCTTCACTTATAGCATAACCACTTGAATTGTGTCCATTTGCTCCTGTCTTTCTTTTCTACTGTTGGGAATGAAGGTCTACGACCCCTCAGAATCAGTGTTGCACAAACTTTTGTCTACACATTATACATTCATTGTGGTTTCTTGTCTATTACTCTTGTGTTATTTCAATCTGAATTTAGGTCTAAAATTTCCTGAACTTCTCTGTGGGTGAACTGTTCTCTAAATACTTTGGGTGATTTTTGGACATTTCTCCACGCAGGCGACAGATCATAGCAAAACTTAAACAACACACAAGGGTAAGTAAGGATTAAGTGGGGGAGACGCAGGTGCGTTGTACAGATTTTTTATTTATTTAACCTCATTTGGGGTCCTTTGGGGGGTCACTTACAGATCACCGGCACATCCAGTGTAAGCGGCATTCGTGCGTGGTCTGTAAGGTTCATAGGAGCACCTTACTGTTGACTACAGTGTGGAGTAAGGACACTGTATGATGGCAATACGTGTAGGTCAAAAGTGCATGTGACTTCACGATCGATTTACCACCTGGATGACAATGGTATGTTTCTTTATGACGTCCCTTAAGATGGTTTTACGAGCCTCAAGGGAACTTCAAAACACTGAGTGGTCAAAGAAATTCAATAAAAATGTAATTCAATCCAAAAAGTTGAAAAATTAAAAACAAATCACAAAAAATGACAGTATGAAATAAATGTGATTAAAAAAAAGCCTAATTTCAGTTTTATTTAAGCTATTAGTTTAAAAAAATGTCAAATGCAAACGTGCATAAAACACAAAACTCACTTTGGACTTTACGATAGTTGAAATTCTAAGACAATTTTCCAAAAAAGGTATGAATTCATGTTAATTCAAAGGATAAAATATTTAAAAATTCATAATTGTGGTCTTTAAACAATAATAATTGTGAACAAATGATTAACTCAAACATGGGGACTATGACTATAGGTTTGATCATTTCAGAAAATGCTGCCTCCATTTTGGTTTGTGCTGAGAAGTGCATAAAAATAAAACTGAATGAAGGTTTTAAAACTATTTTGATCTCAGTTTGCCATCCGATCCTTAAAAAGATCCTTTGAAAGTCACTATTCATTGCAAGCAGACTGTTTTTGTTTGCTCCATTACCTCCCAACCGGAGCAGAGCAGCTGCATCCCACACGTGTGACGAGCTTGCGGACAAGGACATCCATTAAAAGATTGTTTTATAGTGAATGCCTTTCAGCTATTCAGAAAGTTTGTTGTTAAAAAGACTTGAGGTAAAAAAAAAGCACATTTGGATGACACCTTATAAAGTTACAGTGAGGCAAAAAAGTATTTTAAAAACACACTGTAATTTTGCAAGTTAGAAATCATAGAGGGATTTGATGTTTTCATCTTAGGTACATGTCCATTAGCAGAGACATAATCTAAAGAAAAATCTGGAAATCACATTGTATGATTTTTTTAAATAATAATTTATTTGTACTACTATTGCTGACAATAAGTATTTGAACACCTTAGAAAATCATTGTTAATATTTGGTACAGTAGCCTTTGTTTCCTGTGCTTTTTCACCAGGTTTGCACACACTGCAGAAGGAATTTTGGCCCACTGCCCCACACAGATCTTCTCTAGATCAGTCACGTTTCTGGGCTGTTGCTGAGAAACAGAGTTTGAGCTTCCTCCAAAGATTTTCTGTTGGGTTGAAGCCTGGAGACTGGTCACTCCAGAACCTTGATATGGTTCTTATGGAGCCACTCCTTGGTTATCCTGGTTGTATGCTTTGGGTCATTGTTTTGTTGGAAGACAGTTAGAAAATGCTGAGTCAGATCATTGATGATGAGTCATGTCAGCCATCTAACTGAGGAAAGGAGGTTGTTCCCCCAAATCTCACAATACATGGCCCCTGTCATCCTCTCCTTAATACAGTGCAGTCGTCTTGTCCCACGTGCAGAAAAACATCCCCATAGCATGGTGCTACCACCCCCATGCTTCACAGTAGGGATGGTACTAATCATTCTTCTTCCTCCAAACGCAGCAAGTAGAATTAAGACCAAAAAGTTCTATTTTGGTCTCATCTGACCACATGACTTTCTCCCATGACTCCACTGGGCCATCTACATTTATTGGTAAACTTAGGACTGGCCTGGACATATGCTGTCATAAGCAGGGAGCAAATACCTATTTGCCGTACTGTACTTATAAAGGGTGGGCAATTTATGGCAATAAATAAATGTATTATAGAATAAGAATCAATATATCTTTGTCCTACCTCTATACTAAAATTTCCATGAAAAAGCCATTTCTGAAAACTTATTTTGGGCTCCATCAGTTTTTTAATAACTTATCTACCTTCTTATGGAAGATTGTTGATGTCGAGGATGATTTCCTTCAATTATGCAATATTCAAGATGCAATTATATTTAAAACAAGAATAGGACATAACAAACAGCTTCTGTATGCAATAATGAATGACATGTTGTAATTTGACTTCATCCCTCTCATATGGAACTGACTATGTGGAAAGAGTTGCCAGAAGCTGGCCATGCTGCTTCATTCCTTTTTCTGAAGTTCACTCAGTAATGTAGAGTCCATCCCTCAATGGCTTCTTTGTAAGGTTGTCTATAAAGTAAACGCATTTTTAAGAGTTTGATGCATCAGTGCTTCTTAGCTGAACTTTTACTCGCAACCAAGTGAACTCTGCCAACTTTTCCCGACTGAAAATTATGTCAGACCATAAAAGAGTCTGAGAGCGCCTTCTTTTAAACTTGAATCACTTGCAATAACACAAATTTATGCAATGAAAAAAGTGAACCAAAAGATTAAATTACCTTCAACTTGACTGTTGTCTTTTTCTCCTGTTTGGGTGGGTTGGTAGGCATTTGGATCTCCTCCAATTCAGTCAATTGGTGGGAGTTATAAAAACACAAAGGCAAGTGGACATGAGTGCTGACCACTTTAACCCAACAGCCTTTGATTCGTTTCTATTCCTTCCAGCAGGAGGCCTTGGCAGGCAAAACACCCCCCAAAGCATGCCCCCACCACAACCAACAGATCATAATCTTGTAATTGGCTCAATATTTGTGCTGTTTGCATGCCATGTGACCACCAGGAAGGCTCTTGGTGGCTCAGACCCACCAGATATTTTCCAGGTCACTGGATGCCGGCGGAGGTCAGATGAGAACTGAGAAATAGGAAGTGAGGGAGTAATTTGGAGTAATGGTTGATGTGTGGCGGCAATGGTGGAGGGGACTCCTTTCAGCTTTAAGCCTGACTGCTTTGTCAGTCCTGTGTGAAAACACAGCCCTGTACCTGCCCTGCAGCCTGCAAGTGCAATCACTGCTTCAGCAAATGGCAATATATAAGCTGGGAAGTTAGTGTGTTATTTGAAATAGTTTTTTTTTTTATTATACTGAAACACCAGTGAAAGACAGTTTGACATCAGCCTCCATTGACAGGCAAAAGGGTGTCTCCTCGGCTAAAGATGAGCAAATAAACAAACCTTTAATTCAGGGAACAACTAGATTTTTTCATTCTAAATTTGATTTTTCATTGATTTTTTTTCTCCCTGCCTTTACTTTCTTTAACAAAAATTACATGGAATATCTTTGGAAATGGGCTCAAACACAAAGTGCAAATAAATACAAAATGTTAAAAAAAGTTTGTAGAACAATACAGCAGGTGTTTTGTGAGCTACCGCTAGCTTAGGCATGTCATCAAGAGAAATACTTCTCACATTCGGCTGAGCACTTTTGGTAGTGACACTCTTCAAACTGATTTGCTGCAGGTTTGTTGCTCCAACCCCAGTGACCAAAGTCAAATTTTTGACTGGTAGAAAAGTTGACTGGTAGATTAAAAAAAAAAAAACTTCTAGCCAAATTATTATCATAAGCTTGTTTTTGTTGCGAAACAAGCTTTTTTTTCTTTTCTGTCTCGTGAAACAAGCTCCTCTTTGCTTTCTGCTGTTTTCACATCTGTGCTTTGCGAGATGCAGGTGGGATTACACCCTGAACAACAGAAGCCCAAGAAAGCAAAGCACTGGGAAAATAATATCTAAGTTTTTCCAAAAATAAATTGTCTAAAACAACAAATTCGAATTAATTGTCAAAATCGATTTATCGCCCAGCCCGGGGATTAACTCTTTAAATCTGAGGTGTCCAGTTTTAATGTTAAGTCAATGTACAGATGAGATCTGAGGTCCTTGTCTCTATCCTACCTGTTTCATCGCTCACCCCCCCATGGACAAACCATATGTCACTTCTGCTTAAACATTTTATGGCAGTTTTTGTAAGTTTTTGTGTTCTTTAGGTGTCGCTGGCGACATCGCCGGTGTTAAAGAGTGAAAGCTGTGAGTTTTCCTGTAATGCCCTGTCATGCTAATCTTGTGATTCTTGACATCATGCTGTAACTGTGACTTTTCCAGGTGGCTTAGCTCACCCTTAGGACAGCAGCGCAAAACCAAAACAAATTAACTGAAAACATTGCATTTCTTGGCATTAATCGATCATTTAAACCAAGTCCTGGTCATGTTAGAGTGAAAGTCCACATCTTAAAGCTTTATTGTTTGCCTTTGTGTGATGTCCCAAGCGTTGGTGCTTTCTGGTGAACTAAGCAGCATTTACACTAACTTTCTCCAAGCTAATTGTAAACAAGAAAGACTATGTCTACTGATATCACCATGGATTCCAAGCACAAAAAAACTTTACGTTATCACCATTGTGCCATCTTACAAAAACATAAGCTGTTTAGCTGGGATAACTTTATTAAGAATACAAAACTCTGTCTGTTTTATAAAATCATGAATGGTTTGTCATCCCCTCCACTCAGCTAGTTTGACCAAATAAAAACTAACTTGCAAAGAATGACGAGGGTTGGTGAGAGGAGACTGTATAATTCCTCTGCGGAGAAGTGTCTTCAGCCAAAATGTCTTCTCAGCAACAGTAGTGCAAGAATAGAACACTTTCCCACAAAGTATTAGAGAAGCTTCGACATTCAACGTGTTTAGAAAGCACATTAGAAACTGCTCCCTTCAAAGCAAACTTGATCACATTGGATTGACATAATTGTTCTGCAATTATGTATTTTATATTTGTTTTAATGCTTTGTAACGTATTTATTTTATCAAATGGTATTTTAAGTGTATTTTCTTGTACATCCTTTTTACGGATATTTTAAATGTAGTTTTTATTTCTCATTTTTAGCTTTTTAGGATGACAAATTTAGCATCTGTCCAGGGACAGCAGATAAAAAATAGCCACTGGGCACATTGCATGCAATGCTTTTAATGTGCACTGTCCCTGAAAAAATAAATAAAATTGAAATATTGTGCATATAAAATGAAGGCGCTTTGCCAATCAGCTCGGCTCTAGCACCACGGAGAAAGAGGGTGTGTTTGTTATCCTGGGGGCAATGCTGGCAGTGCACTCTTCCTGGAAGGGGCTGTTCTCACCTGCCTATGCCACATTGTGAGGACCCATTTGTTTTCGTGGACTGGGTGGCGCCGGTGCTCACACAGCAGGGTTTTAGAGAAATGCTCAGAGATGCGTGAATTGAGCAAAACGCCGCTTTGGGGTTGTTTTTTTTTTTCATGAGCATCTAACATTATAATACACTTAAAAGCTCAAAAAAGTTGATCTTGCATAATTTAGGCCCATTAAAAGAACAAACAAGAGCAATAATTTGTGACAAGTGTGTCTCTACTTCTTCTATGTTAAAGTTGGGCAAATCAATAAATTTAACTCCCTTTTAGGCTGAAAACTACAGTGTTTTGTGTGACTGTGGCTTTAGTAATCATTTTCAACCTACAAATATCAAAAGCTTCATTTCATTTTCTGTATATTTTCCATATAATGATTTCAATTAGCTTCATCTTCCTTGCCTTCTCTGGTTTGTTATACTTTTAAACAACTTGTTCTTTTATGTTTCCTTCCTGTTACAAGTCTTCATTCTGAATAAAGTCATGGAAGCTCTGAGGCTATAAGCAGTTCAGGAACAAACTGTTTCCACATAAGTGAATTAAATATAGTTAGAAAACAAAATGAGAGGATGTGATTCACTGTGTTATCAGACAAGAGTTTGATAAACAGCAAGCAGGAAAAAACAAATGTAAGAAAACAATGTTAGAGTGAATATACATACTAGCATGTCAGACTAAATATGTATTTTATTTCAGAGGTGAAAAACAGCAATGACTTGTTTTAGGGATTGTTCACAGAAAAAAAATCAGGAAATTAGACTTCTGGTTTTGTTATCTCTAAACACAATAATTGAATTACTACAGCGTGTTTTTGGTAGCATTTATCTTAAACCAAGTCAGATGAAAACACAAAGCAAATAAAGTGTCTTTGTGTTGTCTTTTTAACTTATATTGGAAGCTTGTATAATATTAATGTTGTCCTAAAGTTTTCAGATTTTTAAGCATTTTTAAAACAAAAGTTTGAGGAGTTGAAAATAATGGACAGAAAAAATAAACATTACAAATGATCAAAGATCAAAACCAACATTGAGACAATATTACAAATAATCATAACATAAATAACACATTCTATACAAATATACAATAAAAAAAGACTTTATGGTCCAACCTTTGAGCTGTGGTGATTCCTACCTTTTCTGTATCAATACATTCTCCTAAATGTAACATCCATTCACCTGGAATATTTTTACATGTTTATTGCGTAAGGAGATAAAATACGTTTTTTTTTTTTCTTTTTGCCATCTTTCCTGTAAATTATTTTGTTTCTCTTTTTAAAGCAGTGACAGAGAGGAGCTGAGAAGTTGTTAAATGCATTCTGGTTCTTTTGAAATCTTTCAGACTTCCAGAATCACACTACAAACTTAGGCAGGTTTAGGGGAAGAAATTGCTCTTTAGACTAATTAGAACAACAGTCATAGCACAATTAATGCTAGAAGACCAAATTAACATGCACATGACATAAATAAAATACACAAAAAAACTATCATCATCACTTTTTTATATTTGCAAGTTTTGGTCATATCGATTTTGTTCATTACAGTGACAAAGTGAACAAACAACTTGCTCAAAAAAATGCAAAAAAGAAAGCAACCCAATAAATTTAAATGTATTTTACATTTTTAAAAAGTTATATTTTCTAAGTTTATAATAGATGACCTGTAAATACTTTGTCTTATCGCCTATTTGTGTAATCAGATTTATTTCACTTTTGAGCTCAAGCATTAAAAAAGCCAGTCTTTAAGCAATGGCAGGTAACTGGAAATCTTTTTTATGTTTAGACAAATTATATACAAGACAAAGTGCCAGACTAGATTACTTATAGAGAATCATGTATTTTTACCAGTTTTTATGGTGTAAGTGCAATTACTGACTAGTTACTGAAGAGATGCCTTTCAGTATTACAGTACAATTACAGTACAAGAGATAAAAGCCTGGCTCCAGCCAACCATAATCCATGATCGAGTACATCTATCTGTATGCTGAATGTTTTGATTCCTATCACATCTTTTTGGAAAATGTATCGTTCTCTGCATATTATTAACTAACAAACTGTCACTGTTAAACTAATTAACATTTAGATTTTTGCAATTACTATTTAGTTCATTCTGTCATTCATTCATTTTTTATACCATTTTGTCCCTTTCGGGGTCACGAGGTTGCCGGAGCCTAACCCGGCTACTCATGGGTGAAGGCAGGGGACATCCCTGGACTGGTCGCCAGTCTGTCGCAGGGGCCACGGTCACACACACACTCGCATCCACACCTAGGGACAATTTAAAGTGACCAATTAACCCATGAAGCATGTTTTTGGACGGTGGGAGGAAGCTGGAGTGGTCTATTTGGTCTTGTCTAAGAAAAGACTTAAGATTCGGAGAAAAAAAATGAGTTGAAAGTTTTTCTTTATTAGTATGTGTAGTAAATGTTGAGCAACTGAGAGTCACTGAGTACATTTGCATACACATGAAAGTATAGGGTGCTGGATAGCAAATATAAAGCATTAAACAAAATCTTCCACATTGCCAGTACATTTCTATGACCCATTTCTTCAAAGTTTCAAAGATTTCAGAATTCCTTGTAGAGTAAAACTCTCAAGGTAAGTGACTTTTTAAGGATTTATCATAAAAAATATGTTTGATCCCAAGATTGTTTTTAAGGTACCATGTTTTCAAATATGCCCCTCATACTGAAGGTTAGACTTTCAAGAAAGTCTGTGTCAATCTGTAGCCATTCCGTCCCTGTTTCTTATAGAATTCAAATTTTAGAGTAAACAGATCAATCTCATGAGTTCAAGTAAACTCCTTTTAGTATTCAAATTCCCAACTAAAGCCAAATTTGAATACAAAAATGAAAGAAGCTCTGTATCAAATTTACAAAAGCCAAACTAAATGAGAATTTACTTTGAGCCAAATGGGAGGCTTTGAGGGGCCCACTCTGCGATAATTACCCATGACAAAAGGCTGAGGCTTTTGTCTTTGGGACTATTGCCATGGGCCATCGGCCAGCTGCCGAAACTTTCAATATAAACATTTCAGGTTGCAGAATATACTGTCAAAGAAGATGTCTGTTATGGGACACATCTCTCCTGGCACAGATCCTGCCTTCACTGTAGACATGAGAGACACCACAATAAAAACCTTTGGTTTAAAAATCTAACTGCAAAACTTGAATGATGCATCTCTCTAAACATTTCATGAGCTGGCAAAAAACCAATCCTTCCAACTTCTTCTCTATAGACTTATATGCCCTACTGGAAGCACCACTGAGCCTCACTTGCTGTACCATTCCTTTAGTAACTATCTATTGCACTTTTTTTCCACTTTTAACTCAAGTGAAACTTATTTTTAATCAAGAAGCAGATCCACAAGAACTGCTCTCCTCCTTGGGTGTTGGAAGTAATAAAGTATATATTTTTGTTTTAAAATGTTCCTGAATACTTTTTTAAATTTGAAAACAATTTGGTCTTTCTATGAAAATTTATGGTTTCATAACAGTAACCGATAGATAACATGAGCACACTCAAAAACATGTCTCACATGGACACTACTAACTTAATCTTAAAGAGAATTTAACTGTCGTTTTGAGTAAAACAAGAAAATATTTCTCTTAAACCATTTTAGCATCCATCCACCTATCTTCTTCCCCTCATCTGGGACCGGGTCGCCATTTTATCTATGTGCTTAAAATATAAGTAAATATATCTATCTTTAGCTCTAGATCACCAGAATATTTGACAAAGATCCAGAAATACGTTTAACCAGAAATGAAATGAGAGCCATACTTGGCCACAGTTAGCGTTTGAAAAGGTTCCACAGATTTGTATCAATTACAAGTAAAACTATGACGACTGATACTCTATATTTTCTCGTATACAAAGACGGAATGGAAGTAAATGAAATGGAAAAAAAGCCAAACTTGCATCTTTTAACAACTCACAGCAACTTTGTGTTGTGGTTTTTAACTTTAAGCCAAATGGTTTCCACTAAAGATGTAATTATTTAGAAGAAAATATCAGATGGGCGGAGGGTTACATTTTTTTTCTTCAAAACATTGCTGTACTGTTGTTTTTGTGCGAAGGTTATGAGTCCTATTGCAATCTTGTTTGTCAACTTAGAAAAGATACATTTACTTCAAGGTTCTTTAACAAAGTTTGAAAATAAAGCTCCAATTGTTTTTTTTTATTTAAAAGAAACTAATGTTACAATTCTTTCAAAGACCAATGGACGGTTATGTCAAAAGTAAGGAATTTCTAAATAACTTGTATGTTAAAAGTCTGATTTTACACACACGCACACACACACACACACACACACACACACACACACACACACACCCACCCACACCCCCACCCACACACAAATTTGCAGATGTCATTTTTTTAGAATTCATTGCTTTGGTTTCTAACAAGTGTGTAATTGAACCGGGGTGCCTTTTTTTTTTAATTAGCAGTGTGGTGACGTTTGTACATTTTTGGGGTTTGTGACTTTTTGGATCGACAGGTGGGTGAACCAACAGGTGAACCATTGACTCTATAAGAGAACTGAACTGAGTGACCCCTTCACATTCCAAACAGGAAGCACCTGCTGGTTTCAAGAAGCTAAAATCCTTTGGACTTCTATTGAGAAATAAATAACTATTACTCAGTCATTATATTTGTCAAAATAATAATTGTTGCTCTGCTATATTTCTTTTTAACATGCTCTTGAAACTTCACTTTTTTCAAGATATTTTTTTTTCTAAAATGCAAGTTAAATGAACAAATTTGACACAGTCCTTTGTATTTTAAACTGGCTTTCAGAATAAAGGTAGAATGCACTGCTATAGTAGATTTTTGCTTTAGTCTTCTTGGTGTCCCCTAAAAGCTCTTTACACTTAAATTTGTTTGGGATTTTGCTTTTAGTTTTGGGAAGCCAAGATCAATCCATTTTTTTAATTCACAAAAACCGGTCAAATTTGGTTAAAAAAAATTTTTTGTTTAGTAAATATGTTTTTTTAACATGTTCTGTTCTGAAACATTTTATGAATCCTCAAAACCCTTTTTGAGGATTTTTTAATGGGTAAATTTCTCTCATGAAAAAGTGAAACAAGAGCATGTATTTATCTCTCATATATGCCCTCATTGTTCTCTTAATGTTAAGCTCCAACAAACCTCTTTTGATGACTACATTTTCAGAAAAAGTATTTAATAAAAAATCCCACAACATAAATTAAACCTATGCTGCAGTGGCCTTGCAAAATTACAAATAAGACATCATTAGCAAACATACAACTGTGTAGTATCCAGAATGCAAAACTCAAATGTGTTTTGGCTGTAGCTACAAACCAATATCATGGCTATTTCCATCTTTTAATTCCCAACAGAAGTCAACTTGGGTGTGGTGGTGAATGAAGTACTGTGTGTGTGTGGGTGCAGCAACATTAGAGCATTTATTCGTCCGCTTTAACCACACAATGCATATTTTAAAAAGATGAAAAAGCTTGTGGAGATGATGTCACGAGCATCCTCAGAGCCCACGTCGCCAGTGTGTCTGCTTTCATCTTCAGTTGGGTTTTCATCTCACGTCCAGAGCGCAGATAAGCACATCAATGCGCTGATGGTAATTTAGTAGTATATCTGCACTCACAATCGTTCTATACTGTACCCCAAAGAAAAGTACAGAAATAAAATTTGACAGGTTGGAAGTCTTAAGTGTTGTTGGCATTCTTTTGCGAGTTGAGACTATAAATCGCCTGGGATTTTCGAAAATAGAACAACATCTGAAAATAAGTCATTGTTCTGTTCAAGTGCTGGCACAGAGCGAAGCCAAAATTAGTCAGGTAGCATCATAGCCAGCAGAGCCGGAGCAGACAGGCTGGCAGTTTGATTCACAGTGGACTCAGAACACCGCTGCTCTCAGGGTTATCTCGCAGCAGCGAGCCGCTTTAAGTTTCATCTGCAGCCGTGCCGTATCTCATTACAGTTCTCGCTTTCTAACAGTACTTTGTTTCAGGACCTGTAGGCAGAGAACGGAAAAACGCAGTAAAACAATTTTAATACTTGAAACTTGATAGATGTTAACATAATAACCTCCAAATATTTGACAGTTAACTTTAAACAGTTTGAGGGGCACATGAAGTTTAAGCTTGTCTAAAAATTTAGAAAGACAGTAAAAGAACAGCAATCACAAGCGGCTGATCCAAAACCGATCAGGTTTCTGTTTAGACTAAGCAAACGGGAGAAAAAGAGAAAGACAGTGTGGGATGTTGGACAGGAGAGTAAAGGAAAAGCTTAGCATAAGAGTTAAGTGTCAAGCACAAAAAAGGATCTAGAAGTTTACAATAAAACTAAAACTCTTTCTGAAGTTTCCTTCTTTTTCTACTTATTTGTTAATTCATCTTTTGCCTCCTTCTTCTTGCCTCCATCCTTCAACTCTCAGGCATAGAATACAAAGCGGCTGGCACATCCCATGGCATTCCTCATCTTTGTGCCAAGCCACAGTGAAGAACACCCTGGAGGAGCTTGAACTTTCTGTGCAGCCATCACAGAAGAAGCAGATGAGCAAAGATTAGCATGCACGAATGGTCCCACCCTATCACTTCTTTTGGCAAAAACTCATTACGAAAAGGCTTGCACAACCTCCGTAGAACATTCACATATATTCTAGTGTCAAGCATACACACAAACCAACAGCGTAATCCAAAGCGCTTCAGATATCTTACATAACTTTGATGCTTGCCCCTAAACTTTCTGAAGAATAAAAAAAATCTATCTCATTTAAGCAAGTTGCCCAAATGATTTATGCTCTTTGAGGCTAAGAACTAGCGCAATTCAGTAAGGCATACAGGAAGGTGCAAGGGTTAAAGACATGGTTGAATGTGCGATTTCCATTTTGCGTCCTCTGCATTATACATTAAATAAATAGCCTGAGGAAAATGGAACTTTATGCAGCCCATTTCTGAGGCAGCACTGCTATGCATAACGAACAGCTGATGCTGTGTGCTATCAGCGAAATTTGGACCAGCTCCTTCTTATTATACCTAGCTCTAGTGAGGTGGGGCAGGAGGGAAAACAGGTTGTCGCTGAAGGAAAAGGTGAAAAATGACCTACTGTGGAATGTCACAGCAGCTAAGCGGTGTAGATGGGCTAAAGTGCAGCCAGCGGTTGCCTGGGGCTGGGCTGTGTTTCAGAATTCAACAGACCTCCACTGAGAATCCAGGAGGCCCCATCGCGGCTGAGCTAAACTAGTCATGTAATAGGAAAACACCTCCTCTTACTCTCCTGACTGCGGAGAGGTAACCCTATCTGGGAAGCTGAGTTGAGGGCACAAGATAATATAAAGTCTAACAAGGAACTGCAGTCAGAGGAGCCGCTGACGATGTGCTAATGTTTTAGCCTGTCAGCCCTCAGTGAGTAAACCGGATGGCTTTAGAAATAGAAAGTAATTATAGAGTGAAACTTTATTGTTGGGTTTAGGACAATGGATGTAGTATAGTGGACATTTCATTTTTCTTTTTGGTATAAAAAAGCGTTGCTAAAACTTCAAGCAGCTTTCAGAACAACAACAAAAAAAAAGCATTGACTCAAAAATAGTGAAGTAATCAATGTGCTTAGGTTACATTAGATTTCCTATATTCCCAGTATAATACCCACGATTGGTTGGACCATTTCAGCACATGGAATCATCACTTTACCAAGACATGGAGTTCTCCCAGGAGACGTTATAATGTTAAGATCCCGATCCTACCTACTTAAGAGTGCAGTCATCCAGTCTAACTAATAAGTACTGCTGGTGCAGCAAAAAGGTTGTGATCCCTCGCTTGCTTCCCCACAGCAGTATGCCAATGTAGAACTTTAGCTTGAGGGTTAAGCCGATTTAGAAATACTTATAGTTATGAACAGCCTGTGATAAATTTGTGACTCCAGCTTCAAGCCCTTCAACTCTAGAACCGACTCGTAAGATTACTTTAACGTTCTTGATAGAACAGACTTGGATCCATCCATTCTCTTCCTTTTCTTGTTTCAGCTGAATCTTTTCAATACGAAAGGTGAGATGCTCATATAAGAAGGCCTCTACTGAATGAACAGCCCACTGATTTATCAGTCGGCCTCTGGGGGCTTAAAATACTAAAACATAGGCTGCAATTATTACGGTAACTACAGCCGTCAAATTATATCTAGAGGAAAAGTATTATTGACAATAGATTTCCATTTGTAAACACAATGTAACTGGTAAAAAAATGGAATAATTTTTTTACATTTTCTATGGTGTAGATCTTGAATCTTAGCTTTACCCTTCAAAGCTCAAAGTGAGGAAGTTTGAACGTAATCTGCTCAGCTACATTTTGATCAGAACATACTATGAACTTAGTTCTCATCTTTTTACAAAATAAAATTAAGCCCAAGCTGTTTAATCCTTAAATACCAGAGCTGTCGCACACACTCCATGACATACCATGACTTGTGGAACTTTTACCCGATGAATGTAAATAACTAATGTAAAGTGTTGCATAACCGAACAAAGCTGCTTTTCTCATCTGATGTTTGTTGATTGCTTAAGCACTTCACTACTATAAAGTAGGGCTGGGTGATATATTGATTTGATCGATTAATTCAATTTTTTTTTTTAGATGAAAAGGAAAATTGAGATTTTATTTTTCCAGCTCTCTGCTTTTTTGGGCTTCCATTGTTCACAGTAAAGTCAGCCCGCCCGTCTGTCTCTCGCAACGAGCAGACATGAAAACAGCAGAAAGCTGTGGAACTTCTTCCGCAAGGCAGGGAATAAAAAGCTTGCTGCATATTTAAAAGCGCAAGCAACACGTACAGTGCCCCCTACCCCCACTCCCATAGCTTATCTGTTTAGCTTATTAGCTCTGGTCTGGAATTCTCTAAAGTGGCTCTTAGAAGAGAGTGGGTTAAAAACATCTACAACATGTCCCAGTTGTGTTGAGCTCCCGGTGATGATCCTTGCCCTGTGTGTAAAATGTTTAAGTCCTGAAATGCAAGCAGTGTGGCTCCAAATTAGTCTTCCCCAATTGTGAACGTCTTGTTAATACCACATGTTAAATGCATCAAAGGTGTAACCTATACAATAGAGCAAAATGTAGTTTTAAAAATGGTAAATTGAGTCATGATTTTGTAACTTATGACCGTGTTGCTGTTTTGTGCACCATCCTTTGTTCTCTGTCATGTTTTTCTTTCATTTTTCTCATAGCTCACTCTGAACCATGGGCCATAAAGGCTTATCCAACAGTAATTCTTGCTCTGTCAAAGATGGACTGAGTTTTTCCAGGGGCCGACTGACTGAAGACATCAAATCCAGATAATTACAAAAAAAACATGACCAACTGTTTGATGTGCTGTTTTGTTTTGGACCATAAGGTGCATCTAAAATGATTTACATTTCTCAAAAATAAACCTTGTGCCTTGTAATCTAATGTGGCTTGTGTGTAAATTTTGGTTTCACTCACTGAACAGGAAATACAGCTACCATAGTCAGAAGCCTGGCGGAGTGATACATACTGTGATGCAACAAAATGAACGGAAAAAGTGTGAGTAATGTTTTGTACTTTATGCATTACAAGTTGAGAGTTTTTGTGAATGAGTTGTATGAAGTTGGATTTTTCCCCTCATGTTGTACTCTCTACAAATGCTATTGTAGATAAAAATTCAGTCCCTCAATCAAAATTAACTAAAAACTATACAGTTTGCAAAAAAGTACTTCCCATCATTCTAACTGACCAATCCGATTCCCTTATATTCACCATAGGCATTCTAGGTATAGGATCAGATACCACGTTATCTGACTGTTTCATTTTGCTGATTGTGCTCCTTACAATAATTTTGCAAATTGTATTAAAGTCTTAAAAAGACAGAATTATATGCTTTTCAATTCAACTGGTATGATACTGTCTTGGGGCTCTTTGATCACTGAAATCAATCTCAGGCACCTGTGATAACTACTTTGCCAGGTGAACTAAATTAAAGGAAAAACTATTAAAAAAGGATGTTCCACATTATTAGACAGACCAACATTTTTAAGCAATATGGAAAAGAAAAAGGATCTTTTTGCTGCTGAAAAGCGTGAAATAGTTGAACCCTTGGACAAGTATGAAAACCTTGGATATTTCACAAAAACATAATTGTGATTAATGTACTATTAAGAGATTTGTGGCTGATTCAGACTAGGTCTGCACAGGTTGGTGCAGATAATGGCAGAATGAGGAAGGTTTCTGCCATACAAATACATAGGATTAAGAGAGCAGCTGCTAAAATACCATCACAAAGCAGCAAGCACAAGTTTGAAGCTGCTGGTGCCTCTGGAGTCCCACCAACATCAAGGTCCAGAGGCTTGCAGTTCTATGTAAACTTTCTAACCCCCCCGGCATAAATAAATAAAATACAAATTAAATTAAAAATAAAAAAAACAACACTGAAGAAGAAACAGCTGCAGTGGTACAAGAAGAACCACCATGCTCTCCGTAACAAAATCCTCTTCGCGCATGACAAGAACCATCTCAAGGTGGAGCATCTTTAAGCAAAACCTCTATGAGGGTGGGAGGCAGTTCACCTCCAAACAGCAGCTCTGGGAGACTGTTCTGAAATCCTGCAAACAAATTCAAGCAGAATAAAGAAATGGATGCAAAAAGCTGCTACAAAATAAGGGGTCCTATGTTCAAATGTAACTTGACCAATGAAGATGTTTTGGAATAGATTTTGATTTAAAAAATATGAGCTCTTAATGTAGCAAATTCATCAAATTATCATTTTCACCTCTTCAGAATCTATCAAATGTTGTGGAACAGCACATTTTAAGGTTTTCATTTTTGATAAAAATAGTCAACTTAAGGAGGTTTGTTCAATAACATTACATATATACTGTAACTGGTGACTTGAAAACTGTCATTTGTATCAGGTATTCAGAAAAAACAGAAAAATACAATTTGCATAGTAATTTGGAGCGAGTTGTAATCCAGTGTGTCTTATGTATTAAAAAACAGACTGCTCTCTTTCTGTTTATTGATATTGCACCTTATAATTCTGTGTAGCTTAGGGTCTGAAAAATACAGTATCAGGTTTTCCATAATTGTACCCAAACATTTCAGCCCTTTTTGTCTTTTAGAAAGATCATAGCATTCACAGTTTGAATACCTGTTTCTTTTTTTTTTTTTTTTTTTTTTACAAAAACATGTTTACATGTATACTTTACTGTCCAGAATGAAATAATTTAGGCTTGTTTGTCAGCTTATTCACTTTTTTTTCTACAAATACGTTTTGCTTGTGTACTTTTGGGTAATAATGTTAGGATATTCCCTTTTTATGTAACAAATGATCAACAAATGCTTGCCAGGACTCCCCTGATTATGAAGTCCACACCATAACCAGAGCTCTGTGGGCAGGTGATTGCTTATAAGCAGTGCCCCTGCATTTCTCCATGGAGATGGTAAATGAGGTGTTTAAAAGGGAGGAGACACAAGCCTTATGATTCCTGTTATCAATCAGCAGCCTGCTTTTTAATATTTTCACAATGATGCAATTGCCCAAAAACACATTACTGTTGAGGGAGTACCATGGAGAGTCATAATGGCTGCATTTTGGCGGTATGACTACCAGCTTTTGATGACAGATGTTCTTTAAATGTAGATTGAGACAATTATAATAATAAATATTTCTATTCACAAGCACAATTAGAAAATATAAATTCCAAAAACAAAAATAAGAAGGGGCTGGGTGTGCTCAATCAGTCAAAAATGAATGTTCCCGACAGAACAGGCAAAGCAAAACGAAAAGTATATTAATGCCATTTATATTCATGACAGTAAAGGAGGTTATTAAATGCTACTTTCAATCACATTTGTGTTTACATTACACCAAAGCAATGCAAATGAAAACCCATAAAATAAATGAAAGGGATAGGGAAAATTTTTGAATACAGATTGCATTCATCTGATAAGATTAAATAAATACTTGTTTGTAGAAAAAAAATCAAATATATCGTACCTGTATGTTTCATGTTCTATATTTAAAAGCCTGCCTATCTGCCAATAAGAGATTATTTGTTCACCTTAATATCCCAACAGAGCTCGTCTCCAGGCTGATCTTCCGCCAAAATTGTTCATCAAGGAGATTTAGAATCACATGCCGGCAGTCAGCTGCCAAAAGTACAAGTTTGTGGGTGAGGGGGGTGAATCCCTTCAGCTAGATTTACAATAGGACGTGCAGAGCCAACCCTGAATTAAAGCTAGACGAATAAAAGAAAAAAGGAAACAGTTCAGTAAAAACAGGGTAGTGAAAAGGAACATTTACTGCTGCTGGGCTGAATGGAAAATAATATGATGTAATGAATGGTGTGTCAAAAACAGACCGGCCCACGGCAGCCGCTACAGTTGTGTATTTGCGTGCATGTTTAAGCCTTTCCATTAGCGCTCGCACATTTGGCTGAACAAACGAAGCAGAGAATCATTGATGAGGGCAGCTATGGTCGAGTGACTCCTTCAAAGAACAAGCCACATTACACAGCTTTCCCTGAGATCTAATGAATCTATCTATGCTATGAATCCTAGAAAAAATCAATTTTGTTGGATCAAAATGATTCAAGTTGGAATCTTCTTTTAAGTACTCAACCGAGGCTTGTCACATTGATTCCTGGTCACCAGGGCTGCAATGACTGGTTTAACCCGGGCTTACACCGCATGCGGTCCGGCTCCAGTGCGGCTGAGGATGCAGGAGTCTTTATGTAACTTGAAAATGCTAGGGGGACTCACAGTGCATCCAGTCTGGTCCGCCTCTGCGGTCCGACCTCTGCGAAGCTCAGTATCCATTTTGTTGGCTTCGATTTTTGCCGGACGCCGGAGCTAAGCCATAGCACTTCATTATGAAGTTGAGGCAGGCAATGACCTAAACCGGAAATCATGCGATTGAATGTGAAGTGAATCCGGTACATTTTTCAAAATAAAACCTATTTTTTGCTGTACTCGCTGTTTTCACAGTGTTTTAAACATTTCGTCATTTCCGCTGACACTGGTTCACAAAGTGTGTGGTAGAGCGTAATTTCGGCCATATAACACCATGGATGACAAGAAGCTGATCACAGAGATCCAGAACTACCCTATCCTTTTTGATACAAAACATCCTTTTTATAAGGATAATGACAAAAAGGACAGAGCATGGGCTGAGACTGTTGGACTTGATGGTCAGTTTGTGTAATAAGGACATTCACACTCAGATTAGAAAATTAAGGAAAGTATGCCCACCATTGTAAATTCATTGTATGAAGACGAGTCACACAGAATAAGAAGTGTTGTGAATATACTCCAAAATCACAGCGGAATGAGGGTTTGTTTACTAGGACGTCCTATTTAAATGGCGGGTTCTCGCGTGAAGTTCAGAAGTCCGCAAGGTTGGCAGCAGAGCCTGTCTGCAGCAGGACCGCAAGCAATCCTTGGCCAGTGTGAGTTACCTTCTGTAGCACCGGAGCTGGACCGCATGCGGTGTGAGCCCAGGGTTATCATGGATCACACAAACAAAATTTGTATGAAAAACCTATGTGAAACACAAACTTGTTATGATGTTTACAGCTAAATGAATGCTACAGAACCACAGAAAAAGAAACAAAATGGTGGACAGTAAATAGGAAAAAGGCAGAGCAGAAGGATGTGGCATAGTAAAGAATCTTTATATTTGAGCTAAAGCAATACCAATGAATATATCAAAATTCTGAAAGTTTGATTTTTAATTTTGTCGAAAAATAATCAAAGCTTTGAAATTTCATTTTGACAAAGATCGGGGACATCTGGTGGCCAACTGAAACAGAGCAACATCTGAAGTGTTGGACAGAAGCAATGACACTTTGTCAGCAGCATTGAAATCATTACAAGTTAATAAAAGATAACATTAAACTACATTTTACATCAGATTTCCATACTTAAAACCAACATTTGTTTAAGGCACTTTTTTTCTTCACTCCCTTCTTTTGCAACATTGTCTGCTAAGCACCACCAACAAAAACTGAAATAAAAGCTGCATAGGTCTTTGTTACCAACTGACTTATTGAAAAATAATCATTTGTTGCAGTCCTAATGGTGACTAACAGTGTATTTTAACTCTTTTTTGCTGATGTTCATTGTTACATAGAGTGATTATTAATGACTGAGTCCATGAGAAGAAAACGGCGATTTGAAACATACAGCAACAAATTAAGCAGCAGGTAAGCAGCACAATAAACCGGGAATTCATCATCATTGCGGTATCAGGCCAGTGTGGAATGCATACTGCAAAAGCAGGCATAAGTGGCGATGAGTGGTCTCCAGTTGCACACATGCTAAACAATCTCTTTGTAGTTTGAAGAAACAAATCAAATAAAGCCCTTTATGTATTAAACCAATGGTATAGAACTCTTCGTGTCATTGACCAATCAAAGGAGCCCTTTAATGCTAGAAAACCCGCCTTCTACATGGTATGGAGCATGAAAAAAAAACTTTTATCCCGGATATGTGACTGACCAAGACTTGCGATGGCTGAGAGGAGCACCTCGGAGGATGTGCTTGTGGCAAAAAAAAAAAAGCACATCGGTTAGGGGTTTAACAGATCGGATCACTCGCCACGGTTCGGCACACAGGTGTACTGCGGATCCCCTACCCCACACCCCGTTGGTGCTCATCATTCAATTTTCCGATCAAACAGAACGCAATTTGCGCATCAAATTCGCGTCCACCGTCTATAATTTCACGTGCATCAAAGTTGCTGCCTGATTTTTGTTTGAAAGTGTGTCTAAAAAGTCGGATACTCCTGCCGCGTGTGGGAGGAGTTTAACTCATAAGATTCAGATGATGAGAGATCAGGTTTATTTATTTAGCAGACTTCTACAAACATCCGTAAACACATTTCCACGTCTTGAGTTTTTGAGGCTATCCAAAGATTTTCCTAATAGACCTATATGATGTCTCTGTCCTGCGGAAGAAAAAACCCAACTGCTGCGTGCACTCAGTGAGAGGAGGGAGGAGGAGTTTATTGCAGTGGCAGGAGATGCTGAAAAATTGAAAGTTGTAAAATCTCCCATCCCCTGCGACAGACTGGTGACCAGTCCAGGGGTGTCCCCTGCCTTTGCTCACAAGTAGCCGGGTTAGGCTACGGCAGCCCCGTGACCCTGAAAGGTACAGCAACAGTATAGAAAATGAATGAATGAATGAATTTCTTCCATCCATCCATGCAACACCCAATGATGCACTTTTGTTTATATGAACAAATTTTGTATTTTTTATATAGGAATTTCATAAGTTCAAAGATGTTATTAGTGTTTTGTGTTTTTAAATAGGCCTCAATGAGCACATTTTTGATGTAATATATGTGTGTGTTTGTGTTTTGAAGAACTTTACTATGTTTTCTTAAAAATATATGATGTAAAACTATTTAAAAAATAAATGTTTAACTTTAATCTAATTAGTTTTCCCCTTTTCTGATCCGAATTGTGACTCCAAAATCTTTACACGATCCGAACCGTAAGTTTTGTGATCTGCTACACCCCCAATGTCAGTTATTTGGAGATACTTTGGTTTCAGGACAGGCGACATTCTCCAAACACAGATACTATGCAAAACATCCCGTAAGCTAAAAATTATTTAAATAAAACTATCACAGTTACAAGGCATGTATTAGTATTTTTGTTTTGCTATTTGTCCATTTATCGCAAGTCATACCGTTGTCGCACTTTCAAACACAGACATCGCATATTGCAGATTTGTCTCATATCGTGCAGGCCTAGCAGCAGGGCCACCAAACCCTCATTTGTGTTAATCAAACTTCTTTAAATTGTTTGTGTAATGAAATTACAGCTGCCAGGGAGGCCTGGGGGACATCAATTAAGCAGATAAGCAAATGAAAACAAATAGCTTTTTATCATATGTGCACCCGCCTGCCTGTGTGTCCAGTAAACACAGGAAAAACAGGAAAAGATTTTGCTCAGTGATTCAAAAACCCATAAATCGCACTGACAGCCACTGAATACAGCCCCTGTTTATAGAGCTGTGGGAAAACAGGAGTTACTTCCTTTTCAAAGCTAAATATACTTTAAAACGATACTATTTCAACAATAATGCCCAACATGATGGCCATTAATAGTTTATTTTAATTGCTTTTATTCCATGAACATTCATCAGATTCTCTGTGTTTTAAGTTTATAAACTAATGCATTAGTAATGTGGAACATAAATTGATAGCTACTATACATGGAATAAGCATTTTTAAAAATGTGTGTTAATGTTTTTCTATTACATTTACTTGTCACTTTCAAATTTTAATAATCTATAAATGTGAAGCTACGTTCAGATTAAACGCAATTTGTGCATAAGTGGCATCCAGTTTCAATGTTAAGTCAATGTACAGACTGGTTTAGAGGTCCTACAGCACGATTAGAGCATCAGGCGCGGCAGCCTGGTTGCAGTGTGATTTGGGCATTGCAGCACGTAAATGGCTCAAAAATCTGAACTTGCATCGTGTCAACCAATCGCGGAATCAGTTTTGGACCATTAGGTGATGATTATGCGATCAGCAGGTAGAATCAAAAGCCAACATGGAGGAGAATCTGATTGTACTACTTCCATGAAATGTAGGACAGTCAATGATTCCATTTAGCGACGAGGTTAAAACTTTAGGCTGCATCTCCTCCAATGTGCATATAGTGTCAAGATGAACACACTGGACACATTCTTGGACTAGCATCAAGCAGCAAATGTAATGTGAGTCAAAAGAAAGGCATCCGACACAAATTTGATACGCGAATTGTGTTCGAAATGAACACAGCATTAGAATAATAAAGCTAATTCTGCTCATTTTGCCTAATTTCTCTACTGATTTAGCAGACTTTGTAAATATCTTTGCAATTGTAACTGTGTTAAACT
Organism: Adrianichthys oophorus; assembly: GCA_036245035.1. Lineage (NCBI taxonomy): Eukaryota > Metazoa > Chordata > Actinopteri > Beloniformes > Adrianichthyidae > Adrianichthys > Adrianichthys oophorus. Next base: position 8,743,870 of record BSAI01000012.1, read on the forward strand.
TATTCTAATAAATTTAAAAAATTTGTCCAAATGACTTAGACAGACATTACTAGTCATAAATTAAAGTAATTTTTAGGCCTTCTCAAACAGAAAAGTTTTTTCCTGCCTTAATTCTTTAATCTTTCAGTGAATTTTATCACATTCATCCTATTTTTGCAAACAAACCCCCCAAAGCTGCATTTTATTATAATGAATCAGAAACAGATGCATTCTCAGGCATCGTGCTCCAGACGGAGCAGCAATGAACCTGTTCAGACTTTCTTTCATTCATGTTGATAAGGAAGTGGAAGCTCCAAACCTGTGAAATACATTATTATAACCTATTTTTATTGCAATAAGAAGAATGCTTAGTGGAAAATCTTCTGACAGATATCTGTTATCCAGACACTCCTCAGCCACTTAAAAAGCCAGGAAATGTCCTTTTCCCCCAGAGGCAAAGTAGATAGTCAATAGGCTCCTAGAATGTCATGAATGAGGAAAACTGCCATCCAGCTTAACATTAAATAAAAGAGACAAGTCCAATATGTGAAAAGGTTGGAGCTTTGCTGGATCTGTGAGCATCACAGGCGAGGGCCACAATGAGGGAAGACAGCGAAATTAATGGATGAGATCAGGGCTTCCTGGTGAATAATGCAGCCTGGCTAATTGGCTGGATTAATAATGGATGGGAGTCTGTTTGGGGAGACGGGGGTGGGAGCGGCAGTGGATAAGGAGCAACTACAATGTTATTAGAGAGGACTTTGACTGCTGTATCTTGTACATCAGTCTATGTTGGTGGCTAAATAACTAGGGTCCTCCTCCTCCCACTGATGCTTCGACAGTAAGAGAGGATGTGACCATGTTGGACGAAGACGTCAGGGTAAACAATCAACCTGACAACATAATTACATAATGAGCCACAGCCCTGCAATATTTTTGACAGATAAAAGGACTTCAGCTCCTGCTGAGTCCAACAGACATCACAAAAATGCTCTGTCCCTTGTGTAAACTGACCTAGATTTAGCCAGCAGACACATTAAAAATGTCAAAAAATTAACAAAACATAAAAAAACAAAAAGCATTAATTTTACAAATGCTCACACAACATGACTCAGCTAGGAATTCCTTATTGGACAAGTATGGGAATGATACAAAATCTCATAAGACACTAGTGAAAGGAATAAAATACTCACAATAAAAGGGGGTGAGAAAAATAGATTTCACTGTAAAGTTGATTTATATGCCACGTTCAAGGTATCCCATTTCCAGAGGGGTGCATTAAACCAACCCATAAAAAAGTCCTGTCTTTCCATCTCTGGGTCAACACCTTCAATTTCCAGCTGAGATCGTTCAAGAAACCCAAGAATCACTAACTCAGGAATTCTTCAAAGGATTTCTGACAATCAAGAAGCATTTGATGAAGTGGACATAAAGAAGAATTACTTGAACTGAAATGAATAGACCTGCTGTATGTTGGGTGAAGGTCAGTCCAGGAAGGCACAACATGGCACTATGGATTTGGGAAAGGTCTTTCAGATATGCTATAAGCTGTAAAACCTCAACATCTGGCTTAAAAGTGACAGCATTTATACATGCAATAAATTATTTTACAAATATTTCAAATGACTGAAGTTTGAAAGGCTGAATTCTTCTTTAAAAGACATAGTGATACATCTTAGTACTACTTTTTGAGCTGGTGTTTCACAAATACAGACACTCTGGTCTTGGCATATGTCTTCTATTCCCTCCATGTAAGTCCCATTGGGTGAGCGTCAAAAGCATAGCATGTTTGAGCGATGGTGCATTAGCAAAATTTGAGAGATTATGACGTTATCCTAAAGTCACGTGACTCAGGATTCAGATAAGACTTTTATACATTTTAAAATTTACCAACATTGTTGTGGTTTAGTTTTAGCAGCACAGAAGAATAAACTCAAAATCTGTCTTAAGCGCAGAAGTGCACAGTGCTGCTTCTGAGACATTATGCAATCACAATGGTACGTATCTTTGTGGTCAGTCTATGACTATAATAAGTAATATCCACTGCTAACTACATTAGATGCTGCAATCCTGGCTGGTATATCCAGACCAGGGTTAGGAGCATTTAAAGTAGTTACAAAACTGTATACAAAAGAAAATGTGTCTGAATGTTGATGAACATGAAACCTATTTAAAAAAACAGAACTTTGGTAATCAGCAGCAACTGAGGCACAGCTGGGGAACGTGCAGGTTAGCAGATCTAGAGGATCCAGGTAGTTGAGAAACTCACTCTTCTGATTTAAGGGGGCTTCAGTTTATATACTTTAGGACTTGTATCAACTGATATTTCGTTTCGGCGTGTCTTTTAGCAAATCTTATATCACAAACTATCTTTGTTTTTCCAGAATAGTTCCAAAGATGATAAAAAGTTGGACAAAGCTGCAAATTCAACTGAAACAAGTAAGAAAGTCTATGAGCTGCTCTTTAAAATCTGAATAAAAATAATTCAAAATAAAGGTATTTTTGTCAAAAATATTTTTTGTTCAAACTATTTTAACGAAACTGACATAACCTGCAGTGGTTTATATTTATAGTTCATATTTCTTCCACACTTTGCTTCCTCCTATTCACTGCTCTGATTTTCCACTTTGGCTCACCAAATTTTCCCCTTTTATTGACTTAAAAAAGCAAAACTTTTAAGATAAACACAAATTAGAGAATGTTCCTGCTTCCTATGTCTATCTTCCTGTCTAAAGTAAAGTCATATCTAGCTACAGTAAAAGTTGCCAGTGTTCGGGTTAAGATTGATTGAAATATGGTGTGGCTTCTCTGCACTCCCCTGTGGGCACATCAATCACAGGGCTCCATGACGCACAGGCCCTTTATCACTCTGTTCCATCTTTATGTAAAAAGATGCTGGTTGGGCTGTTGCACACCATCTATCAATAAACAAGTCTGGGGTGGCAAACTTATTCTATAACACCTTCCTCCCTTTAATCAAGCTGCCACATATACGTGGGTAGTTAGTAACAAAAGTTTTTCAAATCATTGTTTGAGAAAAAAAAGCTGGATTTAAATAAGTCCTGCTTGACATGAGGTGGACTAATACCAACCCTGTGCTTGTAATAAATTTGGTTTCATCATCTGTAGAGCAAAGCTCTACTATACAGCTCAATGAATGGTTCCTTTGTGACATGCAACCATTCAAAGGTGAAACACAATAGACTTGATGTAAGGCGTTTGTTTGAAGAGCTGGAATTCTCCTTATAAAAACCAGGTAGCTTTTCAATACTGCACATGCGCTAGATCAACAGCACTTCTGCATGAGAGAAAAAGCTCCTGTGGCAGATTAAATGCCACTCTGTCATTCAGCCTCTATTCACCAGCTCCATTATTAGCTATTTTAAAAATTGCGCTGGATTTCTGGTCATGGTCTTTAGTCCTGCCAAACCCTAATCTTCCGCATGTTTTATTTCACTCATCACCACCACGCAACTCTTTGTTCATCATCTCGCTGAAGTGTACAGAATACACTGGATATGAAAGTGATGAAAGCTTGATTATAACATATAAAGGAAAGGATGTTGGTCCATTTTAGTCTTTGCCAAAAACATGCCAATTCTTGAAATGGACTGAGAGAGCCACACATGCATGGGCTTTAGGCTTTGCTGCAGTGTTACTCAATGCTTTGCATGGAAACAGAGGTTGGGCAGACAAACTGAGGTTGTGCCTGAGGTGCCGTCTGCCAAAGCTTCTGTCCATGTCTGCCGGTGGACTATGCCAAGGCAACTGGCACAGCCCATGTCCCCAGCGGAACAGGACGAAAAGAATTGTTTGCTGCCTTGCTATCACCACAAGGGCAGCTGCAGATAAGGGCACATCACACATGTGCGTCTGTGCCTTTAAGCACAGACATAGAGAGGGAAAACAATTCCATGGCTAACAATAAGCCGGTGAAAAACTCTTGAAGCGGCTTTCCTGCTGAGTGAACAAATGTAAAAGACTGGATAAATGAACTTCCTCAAGTAGCAAATGCTTTAACTGGTTTTCGATTTACATGAAGTATCCGACTGTGCCAGAAAAAAAAGCATTAAAAAGTGCTTTAAAGGAAATACTACTACAATATTTTTGAAAGGAAAATGAAAGACCCAGGAGAAGAGAGCTTCCTCCTTTTTATTGGTTCCCAGGGTTTCCACGGTTTCTGTCTTTGAGAGCGCCTGCTCGTCTCTGATGGAAAATATGGAGGAGATCCCTGTCCTGTGATAAAGCTGCAGCCTCAGATACAGGAAAGAGATATCCATCATACTGAGACGTTGCTTTATTGCACCAATCCGCATTACTGAGGGCCATACATGTTCCATCTGTGCGTCATTGAACCAATTTCCCCTGTGCAGAAAGAACATGTTCCCCGAAATGCTAAAGCTCTTGGCAAATCTTCTAAAAGGCTAGACATCCATGAACTTTAAGGATTGTCTTGTGGTTTGACTGCTTTGCTATGAAGACCCAAAGATTGTCTCATCACTACAACACAAATGATCAAGGCTATGGGCTGTCTTTGTTCCTGGATGGATAACATTTAACCTATTGACCTTTAAATGTCTTGGAGGGAAAAATAGAGTACAGAACATTGCTAAACATGTGTTTTTCTTCCATTTCATCCTCTACATGTGTGTAGTGCTTGAAGGCAAAAAACAACTGTGATGTTAAAAAACATTACCTGGTGTGTAGTGTTCAGGGACAATAAATGTAACTGACATTCATGTTTTTTTTTTTTTTTTTTTTTTTTTTGAAGGGTGAAAAAGTTAAAGATTTTTAGGTACAGTATGTTGCCTGAAAATATATCACCAAGCTTCAGATGTAACATGGATTCTTTTAAAGATCACCTTCAGAAACAATTCATTTTTTGCTCTGCACCGTAGCATGCAGAGCTGTGTGTTTTTGTGCAGTCGAGCTTAATAAAACGTGATCTTGAGTGCCCATTTTGAAATATAAAACCTAAAATAAACGCCTCGTATTGTAGGTCTGGAAGCTTGTAAAACACCCAACAGCTGCTAAGCTGACTGGCCAGGGGACACAAGAGGTCAGACAGGTTGCTGACTTGTGTACACATAACCCCAAAAGTAAACCAACAACTGAATCCTAGAAACAATGTAAGTTGATCCTATTGTTACGGTACCATATGTTGGCATGGTGACTCTGAGGGTGGTAGGTTTTGTAGAGGCCCCCGTGACGACCCTCGTGACTGTAATCAATCACATTCTCTTTCTGCACATGCTCATCAAGGCTCCAGAAGGTGCTGATCCCTGACACCTGAAATATTTGCATCAAAGCAACCCTTGCAGCGTCCTTCTTTGTTTGAGAACAACAAACAGTCTTTATTTTTGATGTATCAGGTGAATACTTCAGGTGTAAGATCCAGGTGCTGTCTGCAAAGCGCCCCTGCACCTGCTGCCTGTCTTCACCCACACATTGGAGGGCAGATTCCCAGGATGCCTTAGGGCAGCTGCTGACAGGCACTACTATGGATACTTCCCTTGCTTCTATCCATCTCCCCTTCGTCGGGCCTCCTCGGGTCAGCTGCCAAGATGGTGGTGGCAATGGCGAAGGTCAAGGAGTTGGCAACAAGAGTGTGGTGAGGGGTGGAGGGTCTGTCTTGTGGGTTTGCATGCCTTCAGTGGGGGGAGAAGCCTCTCGGCTGGACAGTTATACCCAACAATAATCACTTTCACAATCCAAAGGCAGCCCAGAGCTCATGCTCAGCAAGTCTCTGATGATCATGTTTCATCATGCGTGTGTATGCGCCCTCTTTGGCCCCCACCAGGACTGCTCCACCCACCCCATCCACCTGCTTTGGACAAATCTACCTCTGTGCTACCATTGCTCACCCTTGAAAAAAATTATGAGCTCAACGCAAAAATCAGTATTTTTTGTTTTTTATCAGTAAGTGCTTTTCTCTTCAGATGCAGTAGACAAGTTTCCTCATAGCCCTTAAAACAAACATTTACGCTTCCGACATTGCAGATGGTTTAATTTGGCCAAAAGGTAAGATTTACCTAAAAGCTAAAACATAGCAGTTTAACAAACAATTTCTTTCAGGTAGATGCAGTAAAATATATCCCAAAAGAATTTCATCTTATTCCAAAATCAACATTAGAACTAAATGTGTCAGACTACAGGAAAAAATGACCGTCCTAAGTTGTTTCTAGGGAGCCTAAAGAATATTTTATTACTGCTTGGCAATTTCTGGTGTCAAAACAAGATAAATCAAACATGGAATTAATTGCAGGAAATGGGGGAAGCGTATTTCCTAAATATTGTCTGAGCCTTGGACACCTTCCCAACAAATTTTCCCTTTTAACAACTATATAGACACACATTTGTAGAAGTTGCCAATTATGAGATGCAAAGTGCCACAAACATACAGAATGCTTCACAAGATTTTGAAAAAAAAAATGTTTATTTCTTAAAATTAAGGTTAGAATATGAACTTTGAATGAATACTAAAACGGCACAAGCAGGCCTCTGTTAGACCTGTTATTCCAGCTGCTGTGAGATTTTACCTTGAAACCTCAAAACAGCCACTCGTTATTTTCATTCATTCATTCATTCATTCATTTTCCAATCCGCTTTATCCCTTTCGGGGTCACGGGGTTGCTGGAGCCCAACCCGGCCACTCATGGGCGAAGGCAGGGTACACCCCTGGACTGGTCGCCAGTCTGTCGCAGGGGTACTCGTTATTTTATTTCTAGAAATTTCCAAGGTGTTTATGACCAACTTAAATTAAAAAAACAGTATGTACATGTGCTTTAACATACAACTTTTCTGTGCTGTAAAACTTTGTTGGTTCTTTAAAAAAAAAATCAAAACTCTCCCACTTGGAGTTATGCAATTTTTTCCAAACTTTTCCAAGGTCGCAGAGGCAGGGGAAATATCCAGCAGCAGCAAACAAGACCATACTTTTAAACTCTGCCACCCAATAAATGTAGTCAGTGCGCGAGAAACTTGTCGGTCTCTTATTTTACCATCAGCACCTAACATATTTTACTGTATTCATTTATATTTTTTAAGCTGAATCAACAACATCAAGGCTGAACTCCAGGGAACCAAAATTCAAATCCCTACAAAATAAGTTGTATCTAAGAATTACTGATGGGACATTTATCAATATGTCACACATTTACATTGAGTTGTGTTTGAAGCTGTGAATTATTCTTTCTTTGTTCTGTGTTTATTCACACCTCAAGCTATCTTACCGCACTGACCACAGCGGGGGACAAGGAACCGGATCACTGTACAAACATGAGCAGTCTCAACATGATACCCGCCTTTATGATCGAAACCCCAGTTTTTATCATCACTGTGGAATTCCTCTGAAATTTTACATCTTTTACAAACGCGCCAGCCCATAATTCAATATGATTTCTTACGTTTTTTAAGCTAAGCCTTTTGTTTTTCTATGCTCTAAGTCAGGAAGTGAAGCATTTGTGCTAATAGTAAGCTTAGTGTTTTCATCCCTGACCTCTACAATTTACAAGATTAAGAGTCCTTGAGCGAGAAAGTGATTTTCACATGTGTTTTTAGAACAAGATGATCTTTATAAATAAGTGGCACAAAAGTACTTTAACAGACCATAAAGACCAACACATTAACCTATAAGAACAAGAGAAAGAAGTTAAATTTTATTTTAACATAAGCTGAACAATCTTAAACTAAGTTTAGATCAATTTTTGCACAAAAAAAGTTATTCTTGCAGCACTAAATCTATTTACATCTTGTGCAAATCTGCGTGTGGTCACACATGTTTGGAAGAATAATTAACACACTAAAGGATCAGGTGAGTCCTAATCCAACCGGTCTTTGGGTGTTTGGGTCTAGACGGCTGAAAGCTTGGGTGTTTGGTAATTTAAGTAGAACAAAAACCACAATAATGAGTACTCAGGACTCTGCCATACTTCACAGCGCTTACGCTTGACCTCCTTGTTCCCTCTGAGTGTCCATTTCCATGACAAAAACTAAACAGGTTGTACATGGTAAGACAGAATCAAGTAGTGTAATGTAACACTGACTTAGTGTGGGTTTCCTTTGTAATTAGGGGGTGGGGATTTAACAAAAGGCAGGAAATGTTCCATTATTATTTCTGTTTGTGTAAAACTGTAAATACAAATTTTAAATTCTAAAAAACACGTAAAAAATTGTCTTTTTTGCATTTGGCATTAACTTATTTAAAAGGTTTAAATAAGGTTAAAAATGTTTAAAGACAATTTATTGTTAATGCCAGTAAAAAACAAATCTAAATCAACGCTCGAGTATAATGAGTCACAAAAGCTGACAACACATTGAAAACCATCTCAAGTTCAAGGATTAATGTAACCGTATTAAAACTTTAAAAAAATAAAAACCACTTTAGCTATAACTTTATTCAATACAGATCAACCACATTTATGCAGGACAAAAATTAACAATTTCTATGTAAAATTGTAGCCCAGCTTTTTAAGAAGTTTCCAGCAAAAGGCTTAACACAAAAACGTTTTTAAAACATGTAAAAATCCTACATTCTGCAGCTTGAGGGCACAGATATTGATCGCTTTCATCAGCAATTGAAATTGGGGCATTCGAGACTGATTTCCTGGTTTCTACAATGAACCGCAAAAATGCTCCCGTGCCTCCCCATGTCACCCACTTCAAATGAACTCAACTCCATCAAATCCATGGAGGAGGCACAAAAGCTATCAGCTGGAGGACTCTTAGATGTCGTTGAAGAGCTGGCAACTCCCACAGAGTGGGCCGTTCCGTTTTTAACAGTAATTTATCCCTCCTTTAAACTTGAGGGTCTTTCTGTTTAAAATGAGCAGCGTTAAAGCCAAGCGGCACTTAGGTCTAGCAGCGGTGCTGCGATCCGAATTCCAGGGAATCTTGGCAACTCCTCTGGATAGATGGGACCCTCATGGATATAAAACCCCACAATGGATGAATAGGTAAACAGAAGGGTGTGAAAGAGTGATGGCAAAAAGAGAATGTTCACCCAGAGAGGCACAAAGAGGGCGGTGTGTGAGTGGGAGATGGAAGAAAAAACCGGAGTGTTTGAGAGGGGGAGGCAAAGATCCTGAGGGGAGTTGTCGCTGAGTTGAGAGTAAAAGTTTTGTCTCCAAGCAGTTTGAGGTTGCCGTTTGTAGTAGTTAACTCAATCAAAAGGAGAGTTATGCCTCCCAAGACACTCAGGTAACCTTTCATTATGGCTCTAATTCTTTTTAATAACAGAGCTGTGATGTGGGCAATGCCCCATTAGACAGAGCCACTGAGAAGAAACGCCATTATTCCCCACAGGCCTGTGGAAATGTAAACACACAACACTCACTCAAGTTGCCCTCACACAGACAGATGAAATCAATCATGACCCGAACTCCAGCAAAGACAAATTGCATCAGTTTTCTTTAAAAAAAGTCATTATGGATAAATCTGTAAATCCAAATGTTTCTGGAAATGTTTTTTACTCAGTATTAAAACACGCTCCTAATGCATTCTTGACAACACAAACCCAGTCAAAAAGTAACTTTTTTTTTTTACTTTTGTTTAATTTAATCTTTTAATGAAGTTTAAGAAATTTAAAAAGATTTTTTTAATTAAGTAAGTCTAATTTAGGAAAAAATACCTTTTAATTAAGTTTTTGGAGTTTTAAATGTGAATAAATACTGTAAATTATAGTTTCCGGATTAAAAAAGAATACATTTACCTCATTGCACTGACCAGCTTTTTTTTTTTTTTTTTTTTTCAAAATCTGGTGTAAAAAAACGAATCAAATTGCAAAAGTATACATTTAAATTTTTTTCCTCTGATTTTTCAGCTAATTCACGTTGTAAATTTAAATGTTAGCCTATACTATTTGAGTTCAAATGAACTGACTGATATGATCAAATGAAAGCAAAACTAATGCAGCTTTAATAAATCAACAGGCTGCCCACATTGCTTAGAGTGCAGCAGCAATTAGGCTACTTCAGAAAGTTGAGATGTTAAATAAAGATATGTAGGTTTGCCAAGACAAGCCCTTATCAGTGATGTATAGGAGACAAAAAAAAAGGGTTGGAAAAACACAATCTGTCATCGTGGCAATTTAATGACTAAAATAATATACAGAGGACAATCTAAAAGTCATTTGTGCATTTTCTTAATATCCTGTTTATTTTAAAGGACTCACCAAAGCACAGGTTAATATGAATTATTTTTTAAATGTCTCTGCTAGATTTTAAATGAAGAGTTTCTTTCAAATATTCACCTGTACCACTCCAGTCCGTTTCCATAGTGGCGGTCGAAGAAGTGCGGCTCCGCTCCCACGGCTCTGACGTCGGGATGAACCCGGAGAAACTCCAGCAGAGCCCGGGTCCCTCCTTTCTTCACCCCGATGATTAGAGCCCGAGGCAGCTTCTTGCTTCCCTCCCCGAGCGGACTGACTTTACCTGCAAACCTAGGTGACACTTTTCTGGCGGTTACCAAATCCGGAGGAGCCAGCTGGAGGGAGTCCTCTGCTAGCTCCGGACCCGTCCTCGCGCTCTCCTCCGCCGGAGCCCCTGAAGTGCGCCGGTCGGCCCCGTAGCTCATTAATTGCGACCCTCCGGTCCGTTCGTACAGAAGCCGCTTGGTCCTCTCCGCAGCACGGTTGGGGGAGACTTTCACCGGGGAGGGTAAGGTGCTGCGTTCGGTGAGGATGTGCAGGAGGATGAGGGGGGCGAGGAGAGAGCCAAGCATGACTGCCGCTTTCCTTGAGGTGCTTCGGGACGGGGGGTCCAGTTTGTGGAGGCGGCTAAAAGCCATACCGGTCTCTGGGTGGTCGGTGAAGAAGCCACAGCCATGCTAGGCGCACATCACTAAATTTTCTTGCCATGAAAAAAAAAAACCTCAAAAAGGAGTCTGCAAACACATTTTTCTTTGGAATACAACTCCTGCAAAAAAAAAAAAAAAAGCCAAATGATGCTTCAGTGAAAATGAATTCGAAAAGTTTCAGGGTTGCTCTTCTCAGATAACAGTCTGCCTCCTCTCACTGCAAGTGGGATGCCACCAGCCCTCATACACGTGTATAGAGTTGTAAACTTGTCTTTCACGTCCAGTTAGTTGACGGACACCCCTCTCGACCAATCAGATTCAGAGAAAGGAAGGCAGGAACCAATGAAATCTTTAAGTAAATATGAAGCGAATAAGACATCTTAGAAATGCGTGTATCAAATACAAGTTAAAGTAATTACAAAAGCACCAAATATGACAAATTTCAGCAACTAAAAACGCATGAAAACACTCAAAATTCTTCTGAAAAGTTTCTAAAATCCAACAGGTCAAACGTGGCTTTAGTTGGGCCACCAGAGTAGGCGGCTTCCGCAATGAGATGCTGTTTATGACACGCAGAAGAACAAAAAGGATAAATCATGACAATGGGACACATTATTTCTTTACAAGTGGACAAGAACAGAGCCAAATGTTTCACATCTGCTTCTGTCTTTTGAGTATTAGCATGAGAATGTGCAGGCAGTGTTTCAATGCTGCGGCATACTGCTGCAAGAGAAACGGGCCGAGGCCTCAACATTGGGCTGCATTGCCTGTGCCAGATGTCCCCCGGGTTGTCAGGACAAAGCAAGGGGGATGTCCTGCATTTAACAAATCACACCCCGTGTCTTTTCTTCATGTCAGTGAGAGCAGAGACATTCAGTCCCGTCAAGCCAACCATGATGACACTCAGCATTCCCCCACATGGGTCAAATGGCCTCACATCCCCACTTATACTCACTGAAAAATGCACAAAAGACTCAACATGTTATTTCCCCCCCAAAAACGCAACACATTTTTAAATCCTTTAATTTGTTGGCCAACCAAAGAGTTTTTCATTTGGTATAGAAATAATACAGTTCTCAACCTTTTAAGGGGTTAAAATGTGAGCCAGATGGGTCAAACATGATAAATGGAAGTGTGTGGAATGTGAAAAAGCTCATTAGAACAAACAAGTGTATATATTTGGTCCAACGTTCATAAACATTCTTGGATGCAACAGATTGTCATTTGTTATTTTGGTGTTGAAAAAGTCCCTGTGTGAAAGTAAAAGAATGCAAAATTAAAAAAGACATACTTAAAAGTAAACAACAATAGTTTTTCAAACTATTAGTCTATCAATTCGCAGTTTTTAATTTTTCGTCCCATTTTATTTTGAAAAAAAAAAGACCATACTTTTAGACGATTATCCTTTAAAGCTGGATCTTTTTTCGATCAGTCTTGGTTTAGTTATGCTGTCTTAGATTACACTTGTTACTCATTCATTAAAGTGGCATATCTTCTGTTTTAATGCATAGTTAAGCACAAAAGCAGCTGATCACATGTGAAACGATCAAAAGCTTGGAAAGAATTTGAAAAAATACTAAATATAAGAAAGTGAAACAGAATAATTTTCTTTGAAATTGTGCATAAAATGTAAATTCCCATGTGAACCTTAAAAATGGGCACTCTCATAACACTGTTAGGAACTATTCTTAGTTTAATCGGGATGCTTTTAAAGGTCACTAAAAAATAAAAGCTCCAGACTGGAAAACTAAATTGGCTTGCCTCAATTAGGTCTGATTGGTTTTAAAAATCTAGATAAATATATAAATCAATCTCTGATAAAAAAAAAAACAAAAAAACTTCTGATTAGTTTAATACCAGCAGTTGTCATTAGCGAGGTCTAAGAAGGGGCTCCAACACTGCAGCTAGTCTGCACATTGTTTGTGCAGTGACACACTTCCCCTAGCAAAAACGAAATGTATTTAGTGTGTAATTACACACCCAGACGTGGGTTCCTTCAGAAAAATGTGCAGGCAGTCTGAAGGGCATGTAAAAACGTAATTCAGCTTTCATCTTCACCATTTATTCAAATTGCAGCACTATGGTTACACTGACGCAGCCAGTGTGGAATCTTGGACAAGGAGTTGGGGTTTTAGGTTTAAAAGGAATACAAACACAAACTGTTTATCGTCCGTAGACAATATTCTTGCAAATTTTTGCTTTGCATAAAGTGCAAACTTCTCCAGGAATGCGATGGAAAAAAGGAGAATGCTCTTCGGCAAAGCCAAATACGGGGCGGCGGATTTATTTCTCATTTCAAAGAAAAACCATCCATGAAGTTGAACATTCGTTTTCTCTCTGATGCACCATCAATAGTTAGAATATGCAGAAAATGTTTCCATTGCCTAGATGGCCAAGTTTCACTGTGTCTGAGCCGTGCACAGAATCTCCAGACAGGTTTATGAACTGAGGTTTGGGAACCGTCAGTAGGGAGGAGACATCTTTACTGCTGATATTATGATTTGACATTTCTCCACCTGAAACACAAGATGATAAAATTCCACAGTTTAAATAATATTTATTTTTCATTACGAGCTAAAATCAGTCCACAGACAGTGGATGAGCTGCATAAAATCATATATTTAATCAAAAGTCTCTCAGCCATAGATGACATTTCTGACACTTTCTATTTCTGAATTTATACATAAGACTAACTGCATATAGGTAAAAGTTTTGTCCCTTTTTAGTTAAATTGAAAAAATAATTACTTACATAGGATCCCAGTTTCCAACCAATCCTGTAAAACAGTCTTTGTTATTGTGTCTTGGTTCATTATAACAAGTTGGTATTTTAATATCACTGTTTTATTAAAAAAAAAAAAAGAAAGCTATTTTCTAGTGCTGCTGCACACACACACACCTTTTTGCCGAACTAATGTGCAGTATCCCAGTATTTAACTAAAGCAAGGAAGATTTTTCTTTTCTTTGTCTTCCTCAAGAGGAAATATACATGTTCTGTATACACAGCTGTTCTCCATTCAATGAGTTTGGATGTATTGGCACACTGTGAGCAGTAAGAGCTTGTATTGCGCACAGAACCCCAAATAAATGTAGCTCTTAATCAGATTAATGCTCATCTGAGGTGGGCTTGTTCTCAGAAAACAGTCTGTAAATTACTGGAGGCTCACAGTGCAATACTGAGGCTTTTAGATTATCGAACAAAATAGGGAGCATACAAGTGGAATAATCTTTTAATTAAACTCTATAAAATACCATAAATAATTTTCTGGTGTGAAAATGAACCAGTCAGAATTGCTGCTTATGGATGTCAAGCCACATTTGTGCCACATTCCTTCCTGTGAGAGGCAGCAGGATGCAACTGATTATTTGGGAGGAGAGTGGAGATGGGAGGGAAGGAGGTGCTCTGGGATGTCAGGCTATGGGTTCATCTCTGCAGGCCTGACAGCTAGTTTAAAGACGAGCAGGTGTGGGTACAAAAAGGTTAATTGCACATTTGGGTGGTCATGTGTGGAACAACTGTCCAAATTAATCTCAAATCCTCTGGTCATTTTCCTATTCATTAGAAACTTTGGTGTTAAGTATGTAAAGCAGTTTTTACAAAATCCACACGGGAGGTTTAATCATAAATTACAGTCTGGGTGGCTGTGTTCTGTGAAAGATTAAGGGCATTCATGGCTTGGTTGATCACGTTTTCAAATTTAACAGAAAAGTCATAAATGTACCCCCAAAGGCTAAAAGTATTAGGATCAGTTTTGTACAGATTTTTGCCATAACCGTATTTTCCGCACCATAGGGCGCACCGAACTATATAAAGCAAGACAAAAGAGTCAGAGATAAGTCCATCAGTCAGTCAGACTTAATTAACTGCATTCACAGTAACTTTATAACTTATTATAACACATTACATGTTGTTAGCCATGTTAAAAGCATTAGCAACATTTGCGTATTCACAACACCTGTTACTCCCGACCTTGTTTGCAACAAGTAAAAAGACTAATACCGCTAAAGCTTACGTTACTGTGAGACTATGCTAACTGCCAATCTTGTTAGTAAGAAGTAAAAAATAAACAAACCCCGACATCGCTACACATTAGTCACGTTAACGTACTCACAATCACACCACACAAAACATTTTGACAGAGCACCGTGAACGTCTCAAAATCACTTCAACTTCCGTAAGTATAACCAGAATGTATTCATATAAAAGGTGCTCTGAATTTTAAGGCGCACATTTATTGAAAAAAATGAAAGCTTTCAAGTGCGTCTTATATTGCTAAATGTATGGTACTTCTTTTGCTGCATTTACACAAAACATAATTTGCACATCAAAGTTGCATCTGCTGCTTCATTTTTGATGCATGTCAAATTTGCTTTTTTCAAAAATGTGCTCATAAAATTGATATAAGTATATACATAGGTATAAAATTAGAGGACCTCTTTATTATTGTCTCAATACAAATAATAAAAGAAGCATAAAGTTCATGTCCCACTAGGCAGAGGCCCCGGGGAAGACCCAGGACACGCTGGAGAGGCTATTTCTCTCGGCTGGCCTGGGAACGCCTAAGGGTCCCCCCAGAGGAGCTGGAAGAAGTGGCCAGGGAGAGGGAAGTCTGGGCATCTTTACTTAGACTGCTGCCCCCCCGACCCAGTTCCAAATGAGTGGAAGAAGATGGATGTATGAATGGATCATAAAGTTCTGTAGGAAAACTAACAACAAAAATCAGCTTCTCCTGCTTGTTGGTTCTGGACACCACCCACTGATCATGAACAAGTTATGGGCCAAAGCTGAGTTCCTGATTTTTTGATGTGAATTTTTCACCAAAGTTTAGATGTTTGAATTCTGGAAGCATCGCGACGTGACACCAGAAACGCGCTGCTGCCAGACTGCTGTGCCGTACCGGACACTCAAAATGCACAGCAGGACCTCTGATCGCATCTGTATATTGACTTCTTAGAAAATGCATGCTCCTGCCGGGCGAATCGCATTTGATGCAAATGTAGCTTAAAATTTTATCTCAAAAATTGCTGAAACACATTCGGTCTTTCCCCAAGTGAAGCCAGCCAGCAGCAGGTTGCGGAAAAAGCTGAAAACGTCATACACAAAGATTCACGAGGCCATGGAGCCAGCACACACCAGGTCGGCTTTCTGGCTCTGCGTTGTTCTTGAGGCAAAGCCAAAATTGCAGAGATGGTGCGGGGGGCTCTTGGTGACTAAATGACCAGCACAGATGATGCATCAAGTGTTAATTAGAGCGCTGCTGGACAGCTCCGTGCTGTGTTCATTAAAAAGTAATATGCGGATGTCTGAACTGCCATTTTCTGCAGATAAGCATCAGCTCATACATCCAAGAATTACTGCCAACCTGCGGGTTGTTTTAGCCACGGCTGTGTGGAATAATCACAGGTTATACATCCGGCAACTACAAGCTAGTATAACCCAAGCTGCTACCTAAGAATGAAAATGTGAGAGTCAAAGTGAGTCTGTGTATTTTCATGCACAGAGAGAATGGGAAATAAACCATAATTAGGGCACATTAGCCTTTTGTCTGAAACTGAGCTTTGTGTGGTCTTCAGACCACACTGAGGAGTGAGCCTTCCCCCATTCTCAAGACAGACAGGACAAGAAGTTGGGATGACATCCAAGATAAACAGGGTGCTCGGTTCATGTGACTGTTGTGCATAGTTAGAATAATTCACTGTCAAAGCAAAGCTGGAGACGGTAGGATGCTGTCAAAGCCAGGAAACCTGACAGTGTGCAGCGTGATGTGTGGAATCAGGCTGTTCTTAGAGATCTCCGCCCACCTTCCTTCACATTAACAAACCCTCCAGTCTGTATATAACCAGAGATGCAACGAGAGACAAGACTGCGCTGCTGAAGATGACAGATGTTTCTTCACCTCAGCTGCAGACTGTCTGACAAATGAACAGTTGTGCGAAGAGATTGATCTTTTCTTGAACCATCCACAAACTGTGCAGCGATGATAACTCAAATTGTTGTTGATTTTTTACGTTTAGTTGCAACCAGACAGGAAACAAACAGCAGAAAAATTACTTATTAATCCAAATGGGAGAACTTGAAAATAGTGGGTGTGAGTTTGCGGTCCAAACAGGTCAGCTGTATTTCTAAGGATTGACAGATTGTCCTTAACAGGGTAGATAAGAAAACAATCTTCCTTGCTGTGCTCTATCCTGCCTAAACACATTTCTTCTTCTTTGTTCACAAACAAAGATCCAAGTTATTCCTACACAACAATAATTTTTCCATCAGAGAAGATCATACTACTCAAGCAGATAATTTCAAATTAAGACATTATTTAATAGGTAATCAGATCACACATAGCATTTACAATAATTCTAATCTGTGGATGTGTTTCTGAACACCTGGAAAATCTAATTAAATTATTGATTTGAATGACAAGTTAATAGGTGCTGAAGCAATTTCTGTTAGATGTGGTTTCCAGAGTTGTTGGCTTTTATCTATTTAACTAAAAATCTTCTGAATGATTGTTTTGAATAAAAGTTTTGAAGACTTAGTGTTAAATATATGGATATATTTTCAATTTACTGTTTTGACTCATACATTTATTTCATTAATACTTTTATAATGGCTTTCTGATATTCCAATGCTACTGGTCTCTGAACACCTTTCAAATTTTTGAAGCTGTATTGGTGTTCGTAACACTTTGTTTGTATATAAATGTTACTTCATCGTTTCTTTTTTTGTGAAACTGGGTTGCAGTGACAAAACTTTTTGAAAAAGACAAAAGTTAAAAGTTATCTTTCATTTTCATCGTAGTTCATTTTCAACTCCAACTTTTATCTTATTTTTGTGGCACCATTTAATGGCTTTTTCCCTGAGCGCCTATTGGTCTAATAAATCTCATCTTAGCATCTGTTGACATTAATATTGCAAATTAAGTTGGACTACACCGCACCAAAGGCACTGCTTTAAGCACCATTTGGTTTAGGTCTAAAATTCCAATTGTACATTTTAAAAATAGCTTTTTTGTCAGTTACAATAAACTGATCAAAACATATGAGAAGAGCTCATACTTTTAGCTTTAATTGTATAAATAAACCAATGCTGTGCAACCATGAGTTATGGAAATCTGCAAACATATTTACTGCCAATTAATTTTACTACGGGCTCAATGGGAGATTGAAAACACCTTACCACATCATCAGACACTATCTGGCTTGTTAAAATGCCTCAGGCACTCCTCTGCTGTCATTTCATCAGCATTAGCCAAATCAGGCTGGAAACCTGTCTGAACAGGAAAAGCAATGGAATCGATCATTGCAAAGTTTTTAGCAGCTCCAGCAGAACCAAATTGAAGAGAGGTGTACATCTGTCTGGATCAATTTGAAAGTTAAACCACCAACAACAATAAAAACACTAAACTATTGATAGCTGACATGAGAAAAATAAAAAAAACAATGAAAAACCAAAAGTAGCTTATTACAAATATAACATTTTATGACACCACATGTACAGCTAATGGTTTGAAGAGGGTTTCTAAGTAATTTGAGCCAATCGCAGCAAAATTAGGGCTTGTTCACACAGGACAAACCAACCAAAAGCATTTAACCCAAGTTCTGTTCATGTAACCAGTTTGATCTTTGTTGCTCAGGAACTGTCAAGTGTACCACTTAACTCCTGGCTCAGAGAGGTGGTATGTGACATGTTGCGCATTATTAAAAGTATCTTAGCATTTTATTTGAAAGCGATGACATAAAGGATGCAGCGTTATATGTTTCATTTAAACTTTCATCAAAGCTGGAGCAGTTATAAATCTGCTTGAACTGCACTTCTACCAGGACTTTCTAAGAGCCTGACTCACAAATGCTTGAAGCTGCTATGGCAGAGAAGAGTCTCTTAAGTGTCTGTGCTGCAAAAAGTTTTTGAGATTGATCACTGCCACTGAGCCTCCAGACAAGTGCATAGATGCATAAACAAAGTCTCAAATTCTGGCAAAGCGGTACCCGTAGGTATTAGTACACATACTGTTGCTTTGGCTCCCACAAATGCTGACCACACGGTACAGACAGACGGAACTACTCTGAAACACATCTGGGCCAACAGTCAGGAATGTAGAGGTTCCCAGGAGTTTTCACCTTAGCTGCTTATACACACAGCTTCTTCCACACAAAACCAAGTGTAAGACAGTGGTATGAGTTTTCAAAACTCTTACGATTTCCAGCTTGTCAAAGAGCTGCATGATTTTTACCTCAACCTTAACCGAAGCCTTTTTGACATTAAGAGAAAATAAAAAGATCCTTTTTTTGTCAATTTGCTAGAGAACTAATAAAAGGAATATATTTTAGATCAGGGCTGCACGGTGGCGCAGTGGTTAGCGCTCCTGCCTCACAGCAAGAAGGTTCCCGGTTCAAGTCCTGGCTGGGGGACCTTTCTGTGTGGAGTTTGCATGTTCTCCCCGTGCATGCGTGGGTTTTCTCCGGGTACTCCGGCTTCCTCCCACCGTCCAAAAACATGCTTCACAGGTTAATTGGTTACTCTAAATTGTCCCTAGGTGTGAATGTGAGTGTGCATGGGTGTGTGATTGTGGCCCCTGCGACAGACTGGTGACCAGTCCAGGGGTGTACCCTGCCTTCGCCATGAGTAGCCAGGTTAGGCTCCGGCAACCCCGTGACCCCGAAAGGGATAAAGCGGATTGGAAAATGAATGAATATTTTAGATCAGTTTCTGTTGCATTCAGGAATAACGAGTAAAGATGATAATCCTAATGAAGCTCATACACTGGATTTATTTTAATCTTTGAACACTTTCCTCATTGTCATTTACAGAAACCCAGCCAGCACGGGCCACACATAGTTTTACTTTTCTGTTTTATTTTTTCAACAGAAAAACTGAAAAAGAGATAACTTCATGGAAAAGAAATCCAAAGCGGCAAGTCTTCCACTGTTGCAGCTGCACTGCATATCATTTCTGCCCCCACCAAATAGTGTCAACGCAACCTAATTTCCAAGTACAGATAGAAAAGATAGGGCCAACACCTCTGCAACCACAATTTGACACAACTAATTTAGAGCTGGTCTTTGATGGAAGCCTGGAATACATTACCTCACCCCAACATAATAATAACGGAGGAGCATCAATCAAACTCGTCCTGTGCATATATTGTAGAATAAATAAAGCTTATCTCTGGGTGACACAGTCTGTCCGACTCTGCCTTCCTGGCAGAAGGAAAGTATGTGTGAGCTGTGCCATCAGGCGCTGGTTCACTCTGCATAAATATGTAGTGTGTGAGTCAATGACGTTTTAATAAGGTAAAGCTGACAGCTTACTGCTCAAACTCCAACACCCACTTGCGTCTAGAAGCCCTGAATCAAGTAACACACAAGTTTGAATCCCTGGAGTTGTGAGAAAGTGTGTTATTTCTTTGAATATGTATGCCACCCCCTCAGTTGTTATTACACACCTTCAAATATTCACGCATCGATGCCCACCTTTGCTGTCTTCATAACTTTTGATCATTTTTTCCAAGTGTTAACTGGAGTCAGGTGCGAGTGAGCAGCGTTGGCCCCTCATCAACACTTTCCATAACATTTAGAAGGGGCCTTTTTGTTGATATATGGTTCTGGGTGTTGTTTTGCTTGCTGTTCTCACCGCCACCTCTCAAAGACCTCATTGAGCTGAGGGTGAGGCAGTGCGATGTCACGCCCCCCAGACAACTGGGGAATCCCAGAGTTTATGTCAGAGCGGGGAGTAGACGAGGCTTTTCAGAGGGGCCCTGCATGTGCAGTGCATTCTGGGCAACACAGGCACTTGTTAGCTTATGATGGATGACGATGATGGGTGGACACTATAACATACAGGAAATTCAATAATTCAAATGTATATTTGAATGTCATACTCAACCTGATCGCAGTGGTCACTAGGAAGTAATTGTTTTAGTCCTACTGAGGTCTAAAGCAGCATGTGTTACTAACACTTTAGAGAGAAATGTGGGCAAATAAGGGTTAATAAGAAAAATCCTCCACAATGTGAGCTGCTATTCACTGCCATAGTGGTTTGGGCATTCATGCAATTAGAGCGATTGCGTGGGGGAGCCGTTGTTCTGCTCCTTTCCTTTTGAAAAGACAAAACTCAGAGAGTAAATGTCAACATGACGGATCTCAACTGCTTCTTTGTGCAAGTAGTGACAGCAAAAAAAAGCCAAGTCTCATGCAGAAAAACATTGTAAATCCACGCCAGCGATGCGAAATAGTCATAACCGGAAAATTGCTGTTGAGAGACTTTGAACTTGTCGGGGGAAAAAAAAATTAAAGGTTTTCCTACCGTCAAGCTGGCATGTGTGTTTACAGAGCTTCACGTTTTAAATGCAGGGTTGCTGATATCTCCAGTCAGTCTGGTGATAAGCTGCCGTCAGACGAGATAAGTCCCCGTCTCCTCTGCACCTCACAGTCCAAACAAAACCCAAGCAAATATGAACCTATGAGCAGATGCATGTGGTACATAAATATACACATCTACAGGAACAAAGAACATCCTCAGCTGCCGCTGTCTGCACAGCTGATCTTGCATCCCCTTTGAAAACCAGAGCATCCTTACTTAATGATCCCTTATTTTTAAACAGTTGTTTCTTACCTTTAATTCTAAGAGTAACTTTTAAGCACACTTTAGCATCTCATAATTCATATATTCTTATGTGGGGACATGTTATTTTTCTCCAGCAAACCATTTATTTCTTGAAATTTGATGGTATTCCCACTAAATTCTAGTGTCTTAGACAGCACTTACCATAGTTTTCAACAATGGCTATTGATATGGTCATTCCCTCACAGGGATGTGGAACTGTTGTTTTAGGGCAGCTCTGTATTTATATATATTTGTTCTGCTCTTAAGCAACTCTTGAAAAAAATGGCCGTATTTTCCATGCTATTAGGTCCACTTAAAAGCCTTTTTTTTTTTTTTTTTTTTTTCCAATAGACAACAGTGCATCCTAAATTCTCCAGCACCTTATGTTAATTCTGGTTGTGCTTTCTGATGTCGGAGCGTTTTTGAGAGGGTCATGGCCCTCTGTCAGTCTGTTTTTTACGAGTTGCAAATAAGTTTGGGTGTTACTGAGAATACGCGGCTAATGGGAAGTGGTGTCGGACTGTGTTATTTTTACATGTCACTGTTTTGTTGATAGTGTAGTCACATTAGCGTTTCTTATAGCGATATTAGTCCATCGTGTCATGAACAAGGTTAGGAGTTCCAAGTACTGTGAATAAGCTAATGTGGCTAACTTTTCTAACATGGCTAGCATGCAGGGTGTCACAAACAAGTTCTAGAGTTACTGTGAACATAGTTCATAAAGTCCACCTGACTGACAGTAATCTTTGACTTTTTTTTGTCTTGCTTAAAACGTCTTATAGTTTGGTGTGCCTTATATACACATAAAGGTTCAAAAATAGAAGTAGTGGTAACTGAAAGTACAAAAAGTGTACAAAAATGGCAAAAACCATAGGTGATTATTTGGACAAAGCAAATACTCAAAATCAGAAATGTGGGGAATTGTTGAATCTGAAATGCACATATCAAAAGTTGAAGAATGAGCAAGTCTTATGGACTCAGTTCATTTGTGGCAAAGATGACCAGAAATTTTCACACGTCATGTCATGTTGACATTTAAACAGGAGAATAAATATCATAGACTCTCGTTTTTTAAATGTATTTTTATTCTGCATTTCCTTTTTCATTTTTAAAACGCAGTAGTTTGTCTCTTCTTTTATTTTTTCCTTTTGGTTTGGTATGGCTTATGGCATAAACGAAAGCTTTTTTTCCCCCATTTTTTTGTTAAACTTACACTACACTGCAGCTTATTTGAAACTGACGTTGAATTTTGAACACTGCTTTCTTTCCACATCACTGTTTGCCTTACACTTAAATCAGATTTAATTACTTGAACAAGCGTGCAGGCAGATGGAACGTCTCCAACTGCTGCAAATGTGGCAGTTTCTACAGATGTCACTTTTCCTTAAACAATTTTGAAAGCTTTCCACGGCCATGTGTCATGCACAGTTTTACTCATCAATCCCACGCCAAAATTCCTCCCCGCTCTTTTTTTTCTTCTTTCTTCTGGACAACCTCATTACAAGACGCGTATTAGAACTCTGATCTAGACGCTCGCTGTGGAAACCGCTATACAGAGCCAGCTAATCTCTGGCACGCTAAATAATTACCTGCTTTGCTAACCTTTGATCTGTTGTGGTTAGGATGTGCACTGGTCCCAAAAACACTGAAACGTTTATGGGGGGGCAACAACACGCTCTTTCAAGCCTGCTGAGTTTAAGCTTTCCCTGTAATAATGCAAGGCTTGTTTCTCAGATAGCACCCTAAAGTATTAAGGATTAATACTTGGCTGATTTTTTATTAATGTAAAGCCACATTATAGCTTTGTTTAAATCTAAGCTCCGGTCCTTGTGGATCCTAAAACTCACCACAGCCACTGCTTAGATTTCAACCATACTTCTAGAAGTTGATTCCTTGGCAGAAGAGAATGGTTTGAACTTTAAAACTGCATTGTAAGAAAAAAAGTCATACTGTGTTTATATCAAAGGTATTTAGAGGCTTCAAACATTATTTTTTCAACCATTTTAGAGTGAAAAATTATGTTAATAACGCAAACAACAGAATACAGAGCAGTCTAAAGTATTGTGTTTGGATACTGCCATGTCTTTGTGCCTCTCTGCAGACACAAAAGTAGTTTAGTCCTGCGCTTAGACTCCCCGTGGGAACACTGAGCTGTAATGAGCTGAAAACTGCAGAAACCACAGTTGCCTGACATGCCTATGTTTAGCCACTTTACTGTGTAGAGAAAGAGGCAAGTGGATGTTCCTCTAAGAAACCTTAGCATTTGCTCTGTTGACTGTTTGAAGCCGCCACTTTCTAACAAGTCGTGTTGACTGTTTCAAAAGAGGAGAAGAAGCGGAGGATCCAAAGGCCAATTTCATTTCAAACCTCGATCTGCCATGCAGTGGCTGGGATTTGCATAGCTAATTAGAAGCTGTCTTAGTCCTTTTTTTTTCAGCCGCTCTCCTCCCCCTCGGAGTTCAGCTTTGTACTGACAGTAAAGGGAGTCTAAGCCCCACTCAAAGACCTTTGAACTGAGCTTATGGAGCTAAATGAAACACCATGTTTCTAATGTAAACTCCTCATCACTAAATCTCAGTGTCAGCTCAAGCTTGGTGGTTTAGTAAAGTTACTTCAGAGCAGTTACATTTGCCCTACTTTTACTGTAAAGGAATGTTATTTCTTGACTTGTGCACCATAATCTTCTCCTGTGTTGAGTGCTGTATGGATTAACCATCAACACTACAGTACTCAATATCTTGATATAAGGGATGATTAGGAGACTTAAGAAACATCTATGCTTGCAAGGAAGAGCTTTATATATATTATATATATTATTCCAGTACATGTTTACACTGAAGGTTTTAAAGTGGTAATATCTGGATTTTGTGGATTTTCTCAATCCTTTGACTTTAGGGTCTGTTTTTTTTCCCTTTAAGTTTAGGGTTTAAATCTTTACCAACTGTAATTGGGTCATTTAGACCCATCTATCTTGTTATTTATTTTTTTTTTTTTGGTTAAAAAATACAATTTCACTCAAACTTGGGCATGACCATTTGACTGGAAAATAACCAATGACCAGCCCTTATGGGTGTGAGTCACTTGCTCTTCACATTTAGGGAAAGTCTGATGTCATGTCCAGCCATGATGACCTCAGAGCTAAAAACTAGTTTTAAGTTAGCCTAATGCAAATAAATGTAATATGTCACTCAACTGGGCTTCAAAGTGGTGTATTGGTTAGTACTCTTGCCTCACAGCGAAAAGACTCTGGTTCAAGTCCTTGCTTGGACATTTCTTCGGGCAAACATGCTTCATAGTTTCATTTCTGATTCCAAATTGTCCCTAGGTGTGAACGAGATTGTGTGGCCCTACGACAGACTGACAACCTGCCATGGGTGTACCCCACCCTCACCTAACCGTATCTTAGATGGTCTCCAGCAGGTTTTCAGCAGGTCTGGAAAAAGGGTAGATGGATGTCACCCAACAACTGTGCATCTATTTTCAGTCATCATGTTTTCTCGATCCCTTCAAAGTGTTTTAGAGATAATAAGTGTGAAAAATGGCAAAAATAGAGAGATGCACTTAAACTGCCTGAGAAGTCAAATTTACGGAGAAACATATTTGCATACCATCTGTCTGCTGTCAAAGCTCTGAAAGAGACAGAAGCTTAAATTATTTTGAGAGAGCTGTCTTGCTTAAGCATTGGAAAATGTGAGTGTAGATTGTATTAAAAAAAACACATTGTCAGACTCTTAAAATCGAAATGTAGCTAACATTTGGAGGGGCAAGTTTCATGGGTATTATCCACATGTGGCCTTTCCTTATCCAAAATTATACACCAAATTAGCTTTAAAGGCTTTTTGGAATGGATATGAATCATGGGATCTCAAAACTATAATAGAAATAATACTACGATGCATATGTAAAGAGGAGGAACAATATATTGGTCTGGGCATTACTGACTCATGAGAGTTTGTTTGAAGCATAAGAAAACAAAAGTGTAAGCTTGCCTACAACTATTTTTACAAGTTTCTTATGAATTTAAAATGTTGCAATCATGTCTCATAACATTTAATAATGCCTGAATTTAATTTTAAAAAATTGCGGGGTATTTTATTTATATATATATATATATATATATATATAGTAATAATTTGTGTCTCTATGTGAGCAGAACTAAGGTTCAAAGAATCATGGCTGCCTGTGTCTCCATCACTCCAATAAATACAAGCATTTTGTCGTCTGCATGTCTGCCCCTGCTCCCCATCTCCCATCTATTTCCACTGTCAGCCCTCTCTCATGCTTGAACACCCCGCTAAATCTCCTGTGTCACTGACACTTTACACTGTGTGTTTTCTTAATCATCTGCAAATTAGTCCCATGTCGCCGATAAAATCCACAAATCCCTTTGGCTTTGCCCCGCACATGGCTTGACTAAGTGGTGCTGGAAAACTCCACCTTACAATCATCATTTATTTTCACTTTGCAAAAGGGAAAATATGCAGTGTTTGTGTTTATGGATGTGTTACAGGCCTGCATCACTTGGGTTGGAAACCTTTTTCTCCGGGCTGTTAATTTCAAGTTCAACATGGGCTGTTGTAGCCAAGCATGTTTCTGTTTTGCTGCAAGCTTGTGCTCTCTTCAGCAGCAGAATTTCCACATGCCACTCGCTCATTTCTCAGCTTTGCACATCACAACCAATATTTTTTCCATAACTGGACTGGAGACTTAAGCAAGAGCACTTTTTTTTTAATCGCAGGGGATCATAGGCAAAAGTTGGATGAACTTCCTTTCTCCTCCCTCTCTGTCTGCATTCTTTTTCATCCTCAATCTCTTTTAACAAGCCCTTTATCTATCGTGTTTCCCACCATCTCTTTACCTCCTCCTCTTTCACTATCTTACTTTCCCTCTCACTATCTCCCTGTGTCCTTGACTGTTGTGCTCCTCCTGTAAACAAGCAAAGGAATCACATTTTGGCATTCCTGAAACAGCCCTGGATTTGATTTTACAACCCAATTAAACTTGAGCAGTAAATCAATGAGGCCAAAGAACATTCACTTTTTTTTTTCTATTTCTCGACTTTTTTTCTTCCTCACCTCTGACAAAATTTAGGGCTCCCACGAGCCACAAACCAATACCAGAACAGGGCAGTGTCCCTAGAAATAATGTACAGACCTAAGCACTGTTTTTAAAGCCAAGACGCCACTGTGAGTGTCTTATGCTGGAATACCAACGCACACACTCATTTGCAACCTCACACAATTACTCATTCCTACTGTAGCTTATTTTTTCCCGTTTTCACACTAAAGCACTCAAACACAAAATGTGTCAAACCTGACTGTGTGTATCCTAAACCCCGTCACTGAAACAGAGATGTTTGATTCATCGAAAGGCATAAATAACGAATATTCTCCACTCTACTAGTGTTCCATTAATCTGCAAGTAGATGAAAATGTCACACAGAGTAGGGGCTAGGAGCCACGGCGGAGCTGTTTGTCATGCGGTTCAGACAGTAATTGTGTGTGCTAATCAATCAAGACGATGTGCATGTCGGTCATTTTCCATTACAAAGACAACAGGCTGTCGACTTAATGCTGAAAAGGTTTCTTAATAGCTTATCAAAAACTGGCTATGGACGATGGAACGGAATTTTAAGTGGATTATAGGTTGGATTATAGGTGTAGACACACACACACAAACAGACCAGACAATTAACTTACTTTCTGACTATCTTTTAACTTTTGATAAACTAATGTGAGACACAGAATAGGAAGTTTATAAGTATGAACCTTAACTGTGCAAACAGAAAAAAAGACAAAAGGAAAAACTTGTTTTAGTTTCTCATAAGCAAAATCAAAAAGCTATAGTTTGCTCGAATCCAAGAGACATTTTATTGCAGAAAATACTAAATGCTCATAGTGAAAGTATATTTAAGCTAGTCACACTTGAAGGGCAGAATCCAAAAAGCTCTTTTAGCTTTTATATTAGATACTGCTAAGTGATAAATGGAATGTAAATCTATAAAAACTAATGGATAAAACCTGCTTTAGCTGAGCAGACCCTATAGGTCAATGAAGTTCCATATTTCTGCTTCTGCCTCAAAAAGGCAGCACTATACTGTGGTGAAACATTGTTCATCCACCAAACTGCTTTTCTTGAAGGCTCCCAGCTCCTCTATTAACTCGGAGAAACTCCTGCAGTGAAGCTGGAGACATTACAAACACATGTGTGATACCAATCACAACCCAGTTGAACTCCTGGTGCCAGAAAGCTGCCACGGCTCTTTGACAAATACAGGGCGCAGCCTTAAAAAGTCCACATGAGAAATGAATGAGCTTTCTCTGTTATTGCTTTGTTTGTAAGAACAGAAAGAAAAAATAGAAATGGTGATTAGCTTAGCAGAATGCTAGGACATTCGTTCTGGTGTTAAAATGACTTCAAATACTAAATGTTGTGTTTCAGTTCATAGTGTTGGAAAGGAATAAGAAGGAAGGAAGAACCCAAACTGATAGCACTCCTCAGTCGGTACTCTGGATAAGCCAGAGGGAGTGAAGAGGATAACAGAACATTTTGCAGGGATCTCAACTATGTGCCACTTTTTCTACTGTAATGAAGATAGAGGAATGGATGGGAAATGAAGAGTCAAAATAAACTCTCTTTGATAGCATAAATGAAGCACTGAGTGTCCGTCAACCTTTATTTATTCAGCCAACTGTCAGAAACCAGCTTCAGTCCTTCAGAGTTTGCTCTGCACCAAACAAGTCGCATTTTGTATTCTTTGCAAATCCGTTGCTGTCAGGCATTCATGAAGAACTCAGTCTGTCGTGTGTTTTTTAAGCTGTGACTACTGCAGCTTTTCACAAAGTAAACTTTACAGGGAAGAGGAATCCCACCTGTGAGAGTGAGAATGGAACCGTGACAATGAAGGATCGGCTGCTGACAGAACGGTAGAGAAGAAATCCAAAAACAAAGCGAACTGCAGTGGTTTGAGTTGCATTAAACCAATTGAAACCAATATATAAAAATCGAATCTGATTTGTCTGAAAGTCTGGCCTTTCGAGAGCATTTGTAGAAGGAAATAAATATAATAGGATTTGTGCTGGAAAATTAATTACTTCATAGACTTTAGTTACCATAAATCACTCACTAAAGTAATCAAGGTCACTTTAATTACTTGATAAAAACAAACAAATGAAGCTACTCGTTCGTCATCATATCCTGTGCATAAAAGATTGCAGCTATAAAAACACATTTGTGTTGAACTAAATTGTGATACATTAGCTTACAACTGGAAAGGAATGAGCTGAACTACGACTGTGTTTTTTTTGGGTGAGAATGCAAATTAAAATCAGTTGACCAATTCAGCCAAAACATGTCAGTGTTATGGTGTTTCCAGTAAGTTCTCTAATAAAAGTATGAGAGTCTTTTCATTTTTCACTGTCAATTTATTATTATAAATCTAGAATCTCATTAAGTGCATCAACCAGCAGCCAAAAAGGCCTACAGGATGCGGGTCATTGTAGAAACCTAGGGTTTCTGTTTCAGTACCATGACTTGTGAAGTCATCCCAGGGGATTGAGAACCAATCAGCTCTCAATCAAGCTGGAACACTTCTTGTTCAATTAAGAGAATTTGCCAAATGGAATTTTACTGTGGTAAAAAAAAAGGGGTAGATTCTCCTAACATCTCCTGTTGACATATTCTCTAAGTGCTTACTTCTTACACTTCAGGGCTTTATCAATCAGGATATGCTTTCAACTGCCTGTCTAAGGTACGCATTTGTGTGCAAAGAGGCCTTGTTCAATTGATTCCATCAACTGTGACTTCTAAAGCTGCGTTCACACCAGATGTGATTCGTTCAGCGGAGCTGGCCAGTTTTAATGTTAAGTCAATGGTACAGATGCGATCTGAGGTCCTGCGGTGCAATTTGAGGGGCTGACATGGCATGAAGGTCTGGCAGCAGCGGGATTTGAGCAGCATTAGGTGAATTAAGCAGCGGGCCAGAGTTAAAAAAAAAAAATTGGAACTCCGGGGATGTTGCTGCAACACGTCAATCAGTCAGAGACTCAACTTTTGGCATGTGATGTTTTCAGTGACAACAGGTAGAAAGCACATAGGGTGACAGCAGGTACAAATCTAAGTGCTCAAATGTACAACCAAAATGCAGTTACAACAGAAACACTTGATTTCTGTTTAAAAACTATGAAAAATCCATAGAGGAATAAATCTTTTTGTAATAACCAAAGCGAGCCCTATACTCAGCATTTTGTGGGTGGCTGTCTTTTTAACATAAAAAATACATGTTTGACTCAGCTGTTCTTGTGGCAGCTGTACTTAGTTGCATGAATGCAATTTTTTGTCATCTAAAGACCCCTGGTTCAAAACCCACATTAAGTTTTGGTAGTTCGTTGAATTTTTTTTTTTTAGGCCTGCTCAATTAACCACACATTTATCGTCATCGCTGTATCAGGCCAATGCGCTATGCATACTGTGAAAGGAGGCATAAGTGGTCTCCAGTTGCACAAATGCTAAACTATCTCTTTGTAGTTTTATGTAACGAATCAAATAAATCCCTTTATGTATTAAACCAATAGTTTAGAGCTCTTCGTGTCATTTACCAATCACTGGAGCCTTTTAATGCTAGATAACTACCTTCTACATGGTGCGGGAGTATGAAAAAATACCACTTTTTTCCCCCCAACATGGTACCGAACAAGATTTGCGATGGCTGTGAGCGACCCATTCTCACTCCCAAGTCGGATCAGGCAGAAGGTCAGGGCAGGCGGCAAGGAGCAGAGTCAGGAACGAAGCAGGGTCAGGTAACAGGTGGTCAGAACAGATAGAATGCTTGGTATGCTGGCAGAATGACACAGGCAATACTTTGCATCGAGTGCGTGTCTGAGCAGCGCTTAAATGTCTTGGTGGCTGATGAAACGATGAGGATCAGGTGTGGAGAGATGGCTGCAGTCAGTATTCAGGTGATTGCTCTCGCTGATGACCAGAGCGAGGGACAGAGCGTTGCCTCCTGACAGACGCGCATCATTCAAATCAATTTTCAAATTAAACAGCACACAATTTGTGCCTCAAGTTCGAGTCCATCATCTTTATATTAACGGCGTCAAACGCAGATGATGAGAGATCATGTTCATTTATTTTGCAGTTCCACAAAAAAACATCAGTAAACACGTTTCCATGGCCGGGTTGTGGAGTTTAAGTTATTTTCCTGGTTTGCGGATATCTGGCTGGCCCGCGGAGAAAAAACCCCGCTGCTGTGGATGTGCCCAGTGAGGGGAGGGAGGGAGGAGGTCTATTGCAGGAGCAGGGGGCACAGTAAAGAATTTAAAGTTGTCAATTATTCCATCCATCCTGCTAATTTAAGTCGACTGCCCAATGATGCACTTTTGTTTATATGAACATCTTGAGTATGTTTTATAGATAGGAATATTCATGTGATCAAAGGTGTTATTAGTGTTTTGACTTTATAGATAAGCTTCAATGAGCACATTTTTTATGTATGTGTTCGTGTTTTGAAATACTTTTTTATTATTTACTAAAAATATCAAAATTTCAAAAAATATTTTTTTAGCCAGGGCTGCACGGTGGAGCAGTGGTTAGCGCTCCTGCCTCACAGCAAGAAGGTTCCCGGTTCAAGTCCTGGCTGGGGGGGCCTTTCTGTGTGGAGTTTGCATGTTCTCCTCGTGCATGCGTGGGTTTTCTCCGGGTACTCCGGCTTCCTCCCACCGTCCAAAAACATTCTTCACAGGTTAATTGGTTACTCTAAATTGTCCCTAGGTGTGGATGTGAGTGTGCATGGGTGTGTGATTGTGGCCCCTGCGACAGACTGGCGACCAGTCCAGGGGTGTACGCTGCCTTCGCCCATGAGTAGCCGGGTTAGGCTCCGGCAACCCCGTGACCCCAAAAGGGATAAAGCGGATTGGAAAATGAATGAATGAATTTTTTTAGCTTTAATCTGGTTAGTTTTCTTTTTTCCCCACCTTTTTACTGATCCGAACCGTGATTCTTAAACCATTACACAATCCAAACTGTGAGCTTTGTGATCCGATGCACCCCTAACATCGGTGATTTAGAGATACTTTGGTTTCAGGACAGGCAACATTCTCAGGTACAAAGCAAAACATCCCATAAACAAAAAATTATTCAAATAAAACTGTCGCAATTAAATGGAAATGTATTAGTATTTTTGTTTTGCTATCTTTCCATTTATCACAAGTCTTACCGTCATCGCAGTTTCAAACACAGATATTGCATATCGCAGATTTGTCTCATATCATGCAGGCCAATTTTCTTTCCTTTTTTCGCTAAATTACTCAACACACATTACTATAAATCATATCAAAAACATCAGAATAATTAACTAGATTTTGAACATCATCAGAATGTCTTTTCTTTATAAGCATGAGGTATTTTTTAGTAAAACGTTGTTAACACAAATAAATTTAGTCTATGAAACTCTTAGTTTAATAATTGTTGTTGTTTTAAAAAATATGTTCATAAGAATTAAAAAGAAAAAAGTCTTCTCTATACCTGATGAAATGCAATTTTGTATCTAAAACAAAAGACACTGTCAATGCGGAATGGGAAGCCGGTTATTTCTGGTGCCGATGGCTTTCAAACACTCAAAAAAACCGCCATCACCACAAGAGTGGTTGGATCTCTTGAGTGTTTGCTATGTGTTGACTGAATTTTTCTTGATTTTTTTTTTTTGTAAGTAGATGGTTTTTATTTGTTTATTTATTTTTGATGGCCCGCGATCTACTTCACGTGAGCACCCCTGCTCTAAATGGTCTCATTTACCCAAAATGAAACATGATCACCGACGTTTTTGTAGAGCTCTTCGAAATAAATAAGCCTGATCTCTAAGCATCATGTGTGCCTTCTATGCATTGTAAATGAGATAAACACAGACACCGCTCCATTTAGCAATCAGGCTAAATACATTATCTGGTAGCTCCTCCCACCTCCAGCCAGGGTGGCGAGCTTAAGTAACACATATTTGGCCATGCGGCGAACAGAATTTGCCGCTTGGCAAAAGAGAAGCGACAGACACAAATTCGTCGCACAAATCGCGTTCAGTGTGAATGCAGCTTTGCAGCCATTTTGGGTAAGTTTGGTGGCATGCAATCTATGGTATGTTTAAAACAGCTGCTAAGTGGTGGCCCTTTTCCAAACACTTTTCTGCACTATGATTCCAGATGGAGCCATGCAACAAACCATCTGTTGTGTCTTCCCATACCCATTCAGAAATTGCAAGTGCTTTTCATTGAATAATGCATTGGAGGTGGTGACTTGTGAAAGTGTGAATGGTTGTCCTTCAGTCAGAAGGTTTCTGGTTCAGTCCTCATATTTGCATTCCATGAGGTAAAATGTCCTTGGGCAAGATACTAAACTTCCCATTGCCCATCGGTGTACTCCTCATTTTTAAGAGGCTTTGGATTAATGTAATGCACAAGTGTAATGAAATTTCACTGCCTTTAGTATTATGGTGGCTAACTGAAAGACTTGAGCTTTCTTCGGTCACTTTAAAGCCTCCTGGAGATGGTGGTGTGAGAAGGATGTTGTCGGGGACAGAGTAGCTCAGTTGGAGGTCAGCAACTCTCTAAAAGTTCTTAAAGAAGAAGAGCATGAAAAAGCCCCCCCACCACCACCACCACACACACACACACACACAAATTCTGCCTTCTGCATCTCCTTTAAAAGTACTCACACACAAACTACACACTATCAGCCGTGCAGCGCTGTGTATGCCTCCATGTACACCTATTCGGATTGGACAGAAATAGACTGAACTAGTAAGTCTAAAAATGGTGCTTGAAGAAAAGATGTTAAAGATGTTTCAAATCTTCAGCCCAAAATTTCTAGAAAGGTCTTTTAGTGGGGTGGTGTTTATGAAAAGAAGAGAGAAAGGATCTATGGGACTAGTTTCTGGCATGAATGAGTCACAGGAGTCTAGCAGTGAAGACTAGAATAGTGCCACAAAACCAAAGCAATAAAGAATTTGCTTTGAAAATGAACATAATGTAAGTACAGCTTATTTTACTTTTACTTTTTGCTCAGAAATTAAGTAGAAATGAAAACAGAATTTAAGGAATAAATGCAGACTGCAATGTGTTTGATCCCACTTTTTCTTCATTGTAATCCTTGCTTAGTTTGTCTGGAGTTCTTTGTTAGCAAAACATGGTATGTGATGCTGCCAAATCCACTGGATTACTAACTAGACCAAACTAGTGCTTTCAAAAGAAAAAAAAAATGGTGAGCATTAGTGGACATGACATTTTCATATATATTAGACAAGCTCTGTGGGTTTCGTTTCACAGCAGGCAAATACAGAAAAAAACCCACATTTTCTATTTTAGTCCAAACTGTCTCTCGTGACATTTCTTTGTCCTCAGGATTCTTTTATCTTTAAAAATGTATTTTTAAAATGCATTTATGCTGTGTGTTTTATTTTTTCCCTGTCATTGAAGACAGTGAGAAGGATTGTTTTTAGAGCTTGGAGAAATGATCTGCAGACTATCCTGTTGCAAAGTCCTCTGCACTGGTGTCAAAAATAGGAAAAATGTAAAACAATACAAACATATAAGAGTACTTTTAAAATGAAATATGCTTTGAATAATGGGAATTCACGTATTAGCTAGAGTGTTTTTTGGTTGCATTAGACAGTCTTAATATTAATGTTCCTGTGTGTTTTGTCCAGTGCAGCTGTAGGATAAAAATGTAAAGATACTGTTATATTTCTCTTAAAGCTTTAACCTGTACTACTCTTAGAAATCAAAATAAGGTAATCCAATCTTAAAACTTTTTTTTTTTAATTTTGTAGACTTAAAGCCAATTCATTCATTTTCCAATCCGCTTTATCCCTTTCGGGGTCACGGGGTTGCCGGAGCCTAACCCGGCTACTCATGGGTGAAGGCAGGGTACACCCCTGGACTGGTCGCCAGTCTGTCGCAGGGGCCACAATCACACACCCATGCACACTCACATTCACACCTAGGGACAATTTAGAGTAACCAATTAACCTGTGAAGCATGTTTTTGGACGGTGGGAGGAAGCCGGAGTACCCGGAGAAAACCCACGCACACACGGGGAGAACATGCAAACTCCACACAGAAAGGTCCCCCAGCCAGGACTTGAACCGGGAACCTTCTTGCTGTTAGGCAGGAGCGCTAACCACTGCGCCACCGTGCAGCCCTAAAAGCCAATTGAAGATCCTTAAAGTCAACCACATTAGATGCCAGATAGGAAGATTCATACAGGTGGCATTGTTTCAAGGTTGAGTAAAAGCAGCTGGCCTTATTTTTTTTTCTTTGAGACCACATTAATAATATGCTAAAAACAATTGGCTGGTACTGAATTGATCGCTCATCTAGCTCCACCATTTGTTTGTTTTTTAAAATGTTTTTATTGACTCCTTTTAAAGATGACAAAGCAGTCATAAAGTTACAACAAAAAATGTAGATCTCTAAAATACACAGCATGTGAAAATTTAAGCAAAATATTAGAGCTATTAGATCTACTTTTATTTTGTAGATACCACCATGATGTACAGGTGGCTCCTTAAAAATATGTTAACTAGTACATTCTGATATCCTAATAGAAACACTGTTAATTTGTTGGATAGCCCAAAAGTATCTTTTGTCTTTTAGCATGTACTATGAATGTATGGCATGTGTCATGATGAACTGATGTATATTGGAAGGAAAATAAAATGTAATTTTCTGTCCACCAGGAAATTTAATTTAAGATGTGTTCCAAATTTGCACAAAAAACTACTTGTTTTATTAATTTTTTCATAAGCTTCTAGGTATTCTAAGCAGAGTTCTGCTGAGATATAATATAACTAGACACGATTAATAGAAAAGTTAGACCTTTTAATCAACTAGAGGGAACATGACCATGAAAGTATTGAGCAATAAGCACCAGTGGGGTTTTCTTGGTTATGCTTTGGTCATTGTGGTCAATGCTTGTTTTGGAAAATATTGCTTTCAAGTAAGTAAATCTTGCTTGTGCATGGCATTTTCTTAATCTTATTTTTAAAAGAGTGACGTTTGTCAGTCTCTGGAATATCCTGGTTTGAGCACACAGTTTTCCCACATTTTCTATTTGTTTTACTTTGGGACAATATTAATGAGGATGAGCATCATTGTCAGGTCAAACAAGTATCTGCTTTTTTTGTTCAAGGTTCAGATATCAAACAACTTTTGTTTCTACCGGAAAAAGTATTTTCTCACATCTGACTGTTTGGTTTGATTCTGACTCAAATCCAGAATATTTGAGCTCAACATAAACATTGTCAATGACGGAGGTTAAAATGTTGCTGCTTTTATTGTGGCTTGACAGTCAGTGGAAGAATGTCTACCCTAATACTGAGAGGTCCATCCGTTCATTTTCTTCCACTCATCAGTTTAAGCAAGGATGCCCAGATTTCCCTCTCCCCAGCCACTTCCTCCATCTCTTCCGGGGGGGACCCCGAGGCTTTCCAGGCCAGCTGGAGGACGTAGTCTCTCCAGCGTGTACTGGGTCTTCCTCGGGACCTCTACCCAGTGGAACATATCCAAAACACCTCCCCAGGGAGGTGCGGACCAGATGCCCGAGCCACCTCAGCTGGCTTCTCTTAATGTGGAGGAGCAGTGGCACTACTCTGAGCTCCCTCCAGGTGACCAAGCATCTCACCCTATCTCTAAGTGAGAGACCATCCACCCTATGGAGGAGGCTAAATTTGACTGCTTGTATTGGGGACCTCGTTCTTTCGGTCATGACCCAGTGCTCATGACTATAGGTGAGTTTTGGAACAAAGATCAGCCGGTAAGTTGAGAGCTTTTCTGTATGACTGGTTGGTCGTGGGTTCAAATCCATGATTGGGTCTCCCAAAGACTAAAAATTGGATCCAATGAATCCCTGCTTGACACTTAGAATTAAGGGGTTTCGTGGAGTGATGTGTGACCGAAGAGTTTCAGCTCAAATGAAAGGAAAGGTGTACAAAACTATGCTGAGACCAGCCATGTTGTTCGGCCTAGAGACCTTGACGCTGAGCTAAAGACGGGAAGCAGAACTGGAGGTAGCAGAGATGAATATCCTGAGGTTCATCAGAGGGACAGCACATGTTAGAGGTTTTGGAGTTAAAGTCAGAGAGTCCAGACTGAGATGGTTCAGTCATGACTAAGGAGAGACAGGGACTATATTGGTAAAATGATGCTGAGTCTAGAGCTGTCAGGCAGTAGGTCTAGAGGAAGACCAAAGGGGTTTATGGATGATGTGAATGAAGACATGAAGGTAGCTGGTGTAAGAGTAGAGGATGCAGAAGACAGATGGAGGAAGCTGATTCGCTGTTCGCTGAACGGAAAAAAGACGAAAAAAAAGAAGCAATAGGGTGGTTGTACAATAAAATGGTTCCTGAGTGCAGTTGTGACCCTCATCCCTCAGGGGATGGGTCAAATGTGATAAGTTACACACACCCAGGTATTTGACAATTGATGGAACTTTAATTTTAATAATCCAAGTTATAAACTCTTAAGGTTTCTTAACATATTTAAGCAAGAGTTAAAGCTCTGTTGTTTGACTGCATGTCAGTGCATTTTTTGTAAAATATTACCCTGTTTGCAAATCTAGTATCACCTTCTTGTTCCCACAAATTTTTCCTATTGTCAGTGTTAATGTTGGACGATGCAAGTGAGTGAATAGCATTGTGATAATTATAGCTAAAAAGACCAGTAAAAAGTCTTTTACTTCATGGTTTTACATTGAAAACCAAATTCAAAATTGCAAAACAAAAACATGCACACAATCAAAGCATTCCTGCTCCCATGGGTTTGATGCACCTTGACCGAAAAGCCAATAGCTGAACATTCCCCCAACACCTCAGTGAAAAGAGGGAACATCCGAAACGTCCTTTTTCCATGTCCCTCTGTTTTCTGTTCCTCCTTCTCCTGTCTGCTCTTGAAAAAGACCAGAATGATGATTAATGTCTTTGCTCTAATTAATATACAGCTGTGGAAAGGAAACAGCAGACTAACCCCTCCACAGGGATTTGGAGAGTGTGTGCGTGGATGCAGTGGTGAGCTGTGTGAGCAGACAGGTGGTGCTGATGGGGCGACGTGATTCACTTTGCTCCTTATTTGCATACATATGACAACCATCTGTGTTAATAGGCTTCTGTGATGTCTCTATTAGGCTCCGTGCCACACTGTTTTGCCTGAGGACCTCGCTGTTGTACCAACACTGTGTCCACGTCTGCCGACTTTATGTGGCATGCCAGCTGAAGCCATCTAGTCACTGGAATAGAAAACGACATTGCTACTGGATGTAATACAACTGTCCTTGTTGGAATAAAACCAAATTTGTGTATTTCTCTAGCTAAAAAAATAGGTTATATAAATTACAAGTATTGGTTTACTGTTTTGTTTACTGATTTTGTTAGCATTCTTTCTCTTTTTAAAATCAGCCACAACACTGATAAATTAATGTCAAAGGAATGTCTTTGCTAGGGGACTGCACAGAGGTGAGCTAAATGCTAAAGTGGTTAGCACTCTTGCTTCACAGCGAGAAAGCCCTAGTTCAAATCCTAGTGGGGTCTTTTCTGTGTGGAGTGTGCATGTTCTTGTCTTGCATGCGTAGATTTCATCCCACAGTCCCAAAGACATATTTCACAGGTTTGCTAATGATTTTTCAATGCCCTTTGATGTGAATGTAACTGTGTGAGGTTTAATGTCTTCTGCGATGGACAGGCAAACCTTTTAGGGTTTTTCAGAATTGGACTGAATGCCCCGTCCCCCTTCGTGGTCTAAATAGGAGGTATAAGTAAGATAAGTAAATAAACAGCTATTACTCATGTTTTTTCAGAAAAAAACATTTTTGCTCTGTTATATGTTTTGCCATGTTATGTTATTCAAGGCAAGTTATTCAAGTCATAAACTGGACAATCAGATGCCTCATTGCAAATATGTGGTCTTACGTCGAATGTTCAAAACGTTTGATTGAACGCTTGATTTCCCAAGCCCGCTGTCAAGCGGGATGCCGACTTTCAACAAGTTCACTCCTGATTGGCAAGACTGCTTGCCAGAGAAATGATGACTCAGATCGATTTGGATCAATCACTACATACTGGGGATTTCTGGTTCATATCGTGAAAAAATAGCAACTGAATGGACTTTATTTTGTTGGAGCTGAAAGTAAGCCATTTTCTGTGGGTGACAACACACTCACTCAGTCCTGTTCTCATAAAGTCGTGGATCAGTACCGGACGCACATGGGTACCGGTCGACGCAGACAGGGCTAGGGTACATGTACTGGATGCATTCCAAGGTTTGGTCCACGTTCAGTACAACGTCCGACAAAACGACTGGACCCCTGTGGATAAGCATCAATTAGTGAGACGAAGGGGTCCTCGCCCACGCGTCAACATGTGACGACTTGGGAGTTCAGGGTAATCTCCTGATTTTTACCAGTACAGGTACAGACCTGTGTTAGGATCGGACTGTTCATCTTTCCCATTTTCTTTGCTGATTTGTTAACTTGTTTGGTTGTGTTGTTTTTGGACCACATACAGGATTCAGGGATTCAAAAGAACCTTGAGTTGTCAAGTAAATATATTTATTAAAGTTTTCTCTGCTGTCATTTCAATTTACTGAGCTTTCTTTGGATATATCTGGCTTTTTGGTCAAAACCAAGATATAAAACAACTGTATTTACAATATCAAATCTGTTTAAACCTCACAAAAGCCTATTTTCTTCAAAATATTTAAGTGCAATGTGTGTTTTGTTTTTTTTTACATTTCCTGTGTGACAATTTCACAATGTTTGTACATTTTGTTCAAATCTTTATGATTTATTTTGACGAAAAGAGGTTACACCAGATTCCAAAAAGTCACGCAGCAAGCACTCCATAATAAGAGGTGGAAATCACAAAATTGTGGGGCAGGCAAATGGTCCCTGTGCAGATTCCACCCGCATTACCAGTAATACATTTGTTGAGCTTTCAGTTCGCAGCAATTTATTTTATTGGATAAAATGACAAGAAGGAATTCAGTAAAATGTATTTCACAAAAAGGGGAATGGTTGAAAGAAATGCCAAAAAGGTAAGAAAATAAATGGTGCTGCTCCCC
Organism: Adrianichthys oophorus; assembly: GCA_036245035.1. Taxonomy (NCBI): domain Eukaryota; kingdom Metazoa; phylum Chordata; class Actinopteri; order Beloniformes; family Adrianichthyidae; genus Adrianichthys; species Adrianichthys oophorus. The sequence goes on from BSAI01000012.1 coordinate 8,783,340, forward strand.
TCAAACTGTGTATTTGGACCACTGGGCCGAGTGATCCTCTTACACTGAAACCTAATCTTGACAGAGAACATATTACTCAGAGAACCAGATTAGTATAGAAGGAGGAACAGCAGACAGTTGGGGAAAAAGAGAGACAGAGTACTCTATAAAAGAAGGATGCCAGCATCAGCACTTTGTTCCACTGTGCAAATCAAGCTATTTTTCTTCTACCTTCCTGCTCTCCGTAAAGAGTGAAAAAAAACTTCAACCATATAGGTAACACAACTTAGCTTTCCGACAGTCACTCTTGTTAGCTATTTATGAAAGAAAGAAACAAAACAAACTTGATGCAATTAATATTAAATGTTTGCGTTTTTTTCCTGTTATCCACCACACAGGCAAAAGCTGTTAGAATTAGTAATTGTTTTCTACTTCAACCTCTACTTTGTTGCTCTTTCTAGCCTTCATCTAAACATATTTTATAAAATGTTTACATTTTTAAGGTTGTCAAAGTTAACGCACACGATAAAAAAAAAAATTTACACGTTAACATTTAATAATTATAAATTAAAATTAATTAAATTTAAAATTAATTATACTTCCACGGAAATCAATTACACTTCATTAAGCAACTGGTTTCTGCTTCGTATTCGGACGGTTCCAGGTTCCACAATGTGCATTAATTTCTGAAAATGCACACATTGTCTGGGATTGTTCCTCTTATGCTATGGTCACTTACAAAATAATTAAATATTCAGTCGATTTTTAGTACTTGAATCTTGTTATTTTTTTTGTTTAGACTGCATTTTCACAAAAAGCTTACTATCTGATTGGTGGTGCGACCCGTTGTCACGGTAACACAACAACCTTGACCTTGACTGCAGAGGCAGGAAGTTATATATGTGCTGATTGACAGGTTAGGTTCAATAAAGCATCAGTTCAGAGAGATGTTCACCTCTTACCGCTTGTTTTTGTCCAGAAGACCAAGCAAAAAGTTTACTTGAAAGAAGCCTGCGCATTGATAAAGAATATTTGGGCTATGTGACCGGAACTTCTTTTCGTGCGCGTGAACACACAGCAGCCAATCAGATTTGAGTAGCAGCAGTGTGATGCTTATATAGACAAAAGTGCATTATGAAACTTTGCATCTTGAAAAAAAACATTTTTTTTATAAAAGTAAGAAAAGCAGATGTCACTGCAGCTATTTACAGGGAGAGTCAAATCATGGCTAGTGATCATAGTGATCATCTGTCGCATGAAAAAACCCTTTGCAAAACCAAAGGTGACACAGCAGATGACCTGACAAGGATGCGCTGAAAACTAGACACCTAAATACACTGAGGGGAATCACCTGAAATGAAAACAGCTGTGAATCATGCCAACCAAAAAATTGTGTTACTGACAAAAAGGGACAACTCAAAACAGAACATGACCAAAACCATAACATAACTAACAAAAACCAAACCAAAATTCACAATCCTCACAAATTGATCACATTTTATCATGAAGTGTGGGGCTGTGAGAGAAAGCTGACAGAACAGTTGGAATGGTCTAAAATATATTTTGGACAAATATAAAAAAACATTTCTCTGTGATTTAGAAACTTCTTTTCAGATCATTTTAAGCCTTCAATGAAGGCTTTGCAGGCCCTGACAGTACGCCACTGCACAAACGAATTCAAGCACTTTTTAATCAATAAATCGTCTGTAGCATGTTGGATGAAAACCAGCGTTTTCTGGAACATTGTTGAAGTCCATTGTGATGCAGTGCTGGTACGTCTCAGTTTATAAATATTTCCCATCTCTTGGCAATTAAATACAGTATTTTTCTCCTTCTGAAGATGCAATGTGCATGTAGCATTTTGTATGCAGCATTTTTACATAAATTTTATAGATATATATAATGTTCGCTTCCATCTTGGAAATTACTGCTCTTCTATTGGACCAGCAGGTTACACGTGACCCAAACTGCAGTGTGCATGTAAATAGTATCAATACACGAGTAAAGTAAATAGTACCGACTTCAAACATCAATTAAAAAATGAAACACGCATGGAGAACATTTACAATCAAGCTTAGGAACAATATATCTTTGTACTTGGAACAAGATGACACGATACAGCTTTCACCTTATGGCCTATGTAGTGACCTATAGACGGCATCCTACTTTGTTCATGACGTGGCAACCATTTGAAAATTGATCAAGAAGGAGAGTTTTATAATGGCTCTTTGTGTCCTTCCAGAATTATATGACACCCAGTCTTTCATATATGGGAGTAGAGGTGCGACAGAAAAAGCCTGGAGCAAGATTCGTGAGATTTGCACCGCTTTCACACTGTAGGTACATGCGCTAGAATCGAGTAGCAACAGTCCAGTGTGAACAGTGTGGGCTAAACGTGGGTTTAGCGCGTTCCTGAAGGCGCATCACATGCCCAGTGTGACTGTAGCATTACATGGATCTAGCAGCAGGCAAAAGTCCGTTCCTCCGTCAGTTATCCCTTTTGCAATCATCTCCTTCCCGCTCAACAACTTCTATGTGAGTCTGCAGCAGTTCTTCTTGCTGATCAGCAAAGGCTTGTGTAGGTGTAATGAGTTCTGCCACTCCGGAGTCATCCCCTTGTGTAGATGTCTTACAGTTCCTCCCTCACCTCCCACTTTCCCTCCTAAATGTTCTCATTACCAGTCGCTTGTGTTTTGCACTTTCATTTTACCCTCCTCTGCCTTCGCTCTACGCTAATGTTTATTGCTCACGTAGGTGTGATGGGTGAATGAACCTGCGCTGTTCTGTTTAATGTCTTCCCTTCTCCTGTCCGTAAGTGAGCTTGCTGAAGCGGGATGAGCATTGTCTGCAGCCACAACACCGGCCCCCTTCCATCAGCCGTTTGGTCCAGACAGCAGACTCCCAAGGCAGTAATGACCTCTGAATAGATGATGATAATAGCAGCCAAGCTAAAGACATCTCATAGCTCATCGTCTTCCCCTCCTTTCATTGCCTCCGTTTCTCCCTCCATCCCAACATCCAGTATGTTTACGGCTCCGAGGTGGGAAAAGAACCTCACCCTGATGCATTTTTGCCTTGCAAGTTGTTTGCGCACTTGTGATTCATATGACAAAACAAGACAAATTATAATTAACAATTCCCGCCAAACTCCTCACTGCCAAGGAGCGATTTACCACTGCAGATGCAAGTGCCTCAGGGCTTCTTATTGGCCCTGGTCCTATTGCGTAATGCTTTCTTAACGTTGTGCCTGACTGAAAATCAATTAGCAACCTCTGTAATCGCAGGAAGTGCAGGAAGACTCCTGGAAAACATCCAAGCCTGTTAATTTGTTCCTGAACAAACAATATTGCATACTGCTAATTTCTCGGTTCTTACAGTATACTCACTCAACCAATCAACTTTTACTCTCTCCGTGTAGCAACTTACCTGCTCCAGTATCATTTGTTCAATCTTCTCCTCTTGTGCGTTGTCTAGTTTCACCCCATAGAGGCAGTGTTGAATTGAAGGATGAAGAAAAAAGGGCGTTTGAGAAAAAAAGCATCATGAGACCCATCCTCAGTCCTCTGACCTGTTGAATTACTGTGGAGGGACGGTCAAACAGTAAATAAATCACATGGATCCAAATGGATCTGTGCAAATGACAGGCACAGACAGGACATGCATGTACCGCATGTTTATTGAGAAAACATTGGTTTTTTTTTTTATTTGTAATAAAAATTTTATGTTTTTTAGATAGATAAAGTACCAACATTGGGAAATTCTTGTCCGACTTGCAGAGCCAACACCATCATTGATGAGGTGAATGACCTCTCTGACACGTCTGATGCTTATCTTGGAAGTGTCGCCTTTATGAGACAGGGGACACGGTCATTACTAAAGCCAAGTGCCGGCGTCTCATTAGTCTCGTAACTCTAGTGCCAGCTCGACGGAGCAAGGGCACAAGAACTAACAGGGTCATCAAACTGCAGGAGGAAACCAGCCTGACATGGGGAGCTAATGGCTGCAGTAACGCCCACTGCCAGCCTCACAAGCAGCTGCATGGTTTCTACAGCTGTTCCTTGACACCATTTTCGTTTTGTTTCTGATGACAGCCAACTGTTCTTACAACAGTACATCAGAGTTTTTAAATATTGAGTGATAGTGCGTAACTCAGTATAATAATAAAAAGTGTTTTTTATTTTTGCTGATTTAAAAATTTTGGAATATTTCAAAAGAAACATTTCTAAAGGGATTACAGTGCGTTTGGTTTGAGATTTGATTTTTTTTTAAATCTGTTTTTGGGAATCAAGCACCATTTATAAAATGTTATAAATGGTTGTTCGGGGAGATCCTGTTATTGCGTCTTCTACAAATATGAGTGGTGTGGTCTCTGGTGTGGACAAGTCCCCAAAATATAGTTTCCCCACATCAGGATCAAGCCGGATTTCTACTTTGCATCTTTTTCATATTTCATCTTATATTTCATGATGTAGTGTGCCTGGGGCTTAGGGGGATTGTGGGCATCGTGTCTGTTATACATTGTTTTTGGTTTTGTTGTATGTTGAAGGTTGTTGTTTTTGCAGTTGGTTTTTAAATTGAAGTGTTTTTTTTTATTGTTATATAGAGCACTTTGTAATACAATATCTATGAAAAGTGCTTTATAAATTAGACTTGATTTGGTGTAGATAATGTTTGATCTGATTATATTTTTCTTTTTGTGGCTAAATCTATGTTGATGTCTTTAATTACATATAAACAAGTCTGTGCTCATGGTTGTTGTTATTTTATTTCATTTTTTTGATTTCCGTATATTTGGGTTTTTGATATTCAGACTTCAAAATAAAAATCTGATGTGGTTGTTTTTAAATATGTTATTTAGTTAACATAGTCTTGACATGGGTATGTACAAAGATTAGTAAAAGCTTTGAGGTTAGTCTGTCTTGTTCTTGTTCTTTGGATTTCTGGCCCTTATGTTCTACTAGATCTATTCCTGCTTGTACTTACAGCGTACGATAACTCCGCCACTGACTTTAACTTCAATATTCTCTTGACTTCAGTTCATGTTTATTATTTGTTCGTTTACATTATTCATACCTGGTAAATTTTGTACATGTCATTTTTAGTTCAAATATAAAAAAATGTGTTTGTACATCCATTTCTTTTTCAGATTAATGGCTCCTGTTCGTCATGAAGTTGCCTTCTGGGAAATGCCAGAAAATCAAGAAAGAAAAAAACTTTACGCCCAAATTTGTCAGAAGTATGAATACATTCTGGCATTACTTTATTAGATTTTTGTTTTTCATTTTGTACAAAAGCAATAATGTATTTTAGTTTGTATTTTATTGCTGGAAACATCATACAATTTAAGATTTGCACTTACATGTAAAAATGATCGTTCTGTTAAATGTGGTCGATTTTTCTGAATTTTAAGTATTTATTTAGTTTGAAGAAAAAACTGCAGCGATCTATTCTAATATTTTTTTTCCACTTTTCTTCTTGTTCCTCAAACGTCAGGGTGCCACACATTCAAATGTCTCTTTTCCTTTTGATCATCCCCCAAAAAAGCTCTATGATCCAAAACAGTCCATCTGTCAGGCCATTACTACTCCTATGGTTACAATTCTGTCTCTTTTTAGGTTGACGGCTCAACGTGAACTCATCTGTGTTCCACCTGTTTTCCCTTCAATAATATTTCCTCTTCATAATTCAAAAACAGACACCAATCACAAAGCATTTCCTTATATCCTCAAACCTATATATATTTGTTTCTTTCAGTGATGGTTTAGTTGTCGTCCAAACGCTGTTTCTGACGGAGATGCTGGATAATGTTAGAGTTGTTCAAATGTGACAAAGAGAACCAGACGTATGTCAAAGTTTCCTTTTCAGTTTTACAAAAGAAGCCTGGACTATTCACACATTTGATTCCAGGTGTCAACTTTATTCAAACAAACGCCAAAACGCATGATGATCCATCCATGATCCATCCATCGTCCATCCATCATCCATTTATCCATCCCTCTTTTTTACCCACTGTCCCTTTTGGGGTCACAGGGTTGCCAGAGCCTAACTTGGGTATTGTTGGGTGAAAGTGGGGTACACTCATGTACCAGCCTGTCACAGGGAAAGACACATGACATTATTAAAAAAAAAAAAGTTAATGATTTAGATACAAAAATGGATTGGAAAAAAGCTCAAGTTTGCTCATTCTATTTGATCAGATTCATGTTTTTTTAGTATTTATATGCAAATAAAATACTTTTTTTTGGCATTCCCCCTCAGTCTCATATTATTTATTTGTTAATGATAACATTTTATGACCTTGGCCCATTAATCGGCCAGGTTCTGGGCATGATCTGATTCTATTATACGAGAATATGAGAATGTATCATAAAAATAACAGTTTACTTTGTGAAATTTTGCACAAGGTCTGATAGCAGGAGATGCAGCTTTACAAGGTAAAGACACATGGTGTTGGTTTATGAAGTGTTTTAGAAGACGTTGACTGAGCATGTGGAAAGCCCCTGCTCAGCTAATGTTTGGATTAATTAGGGAATCTCAGACCCTGACATCCTTCAGGAGGATATACTTTATCACTCCAGGCATTGTGTGTTTACTATGAGAGACGGAACAGTCCAAGGTGGAAAAAAAAGACTTCTCCTTCTCTCCTTCCTAGGCTTCTCGCTAGAGTAATCGAGCAATTAGGAATGATTGATTGATTGGAGAGATTGAGAAGAAGGGGATCCTCCCAAGGAAAGGGAAGGAATCTGTACAGTAGCTTTAAATCAGTGAGAAAAATGGTCGGAATGATGGAGGCATCACAATATCCAAAGACAGAGTGGCTGAGGAGGGGAAATTGCTTCACCTCAAAAGACAGATAAGAAAAAGGATTTGTAGCATGATGTGAATGTGTGTGGAGTTCTGCATATGACGCCACACAAGACAGACGCTTATGTGGTTTGGAACAGAGAAGCTTTGAGAGGGAGGAAGAGGAGGAGAGTTGAAAGTATAATTAGCCTGTGAACGATAACAAAGCGGCGTCTACCCCCCATCAGGTTTTCCCAGGAACATTGCAAGCCCAGTGTGGAATCCAGAGAGACTTTGGCTTTTTTTTCTAGAACTCGTTTCATATAAGATCCACAGACAGTTGAATCCCTTTCTTTTAGATGACTCAAAGTTTTGCATCCCAACTCCAGCTGACTTGCTGTTCATAAAAGATTTGCATCAAATATCTATCCTTTTGTGCCAAAAAAGTAGATTTAAAGCAACTCCATGTAACTCCTTATCATTTCTATCACTCTTTATTTTTTTCCTGTGAGATGAAAGGTCAAGCAGTTATATCTAATCGTATTGACCCTGGTAGATATATATTTGCTCCATGTGATACAGATTGATGTTAGCTATGTTGCAGGTGATTGCAAATTGTCTTTTGAATGGATGCAAAATAATTTGTCCAAATCGGTCATGCATGTATGATTCCTTTTCAGCCAAAAAACAGATGCGTCTGGTTATGAAAAATGTTTCACACTGATGTTTACAGAGGAATTCATCCGTCTCCTACCCAGAAGAAGTTTATATAATGCTTGTGGCACCAGCTGCAAGACTCAAATCAATGTCTTTATCTTTTCGCAAAAACTGACGCATAAATAGTGATTTTCCACAGTATTTTAATTGTTCTGTTTTGTGGGTTTTACGAGCAGGAACGCCAATTTATGTAGAAATTACCAAACACGTACTTAAAATCCATTATATGGTGGGCCCTGAATTTATACAAATTTTTTTTTTTTTTTTTGGAAAGGGTATGAAAACTGTGTGTATTTCTATTTTTGCAACAATTTACACACAGCACTGAGGTTAGATCCAAATGTTGCAGATGCCCATCAGAAGAAAAACTCAGTTGACTCAAATATGACATTAAGAGCTGTCAGGAACAGGCAGGATTAGTTGGTGCAGAGGCTGTCTTTGGCAATAGCAACACGCTGAACGTGCAGCAACACTTCTATGTCTCTTAAAAGGGTGATAAAAAAAGTGCAATAAAAAGCACTGAGCAGGTGGCATAAAGCATGTGTCAACAACTTTTCCAAGGCTAAATTAAACACGAGAAGAGTGGCTGAGTAATTCATGAGCTGGATGAAGTGAAGTTCAGACTCAACAGCATGAAGATGTGCTGAGTCCTTAGCATGCAAGTGATGGCTTTAGAGCATAATCAATACCTGGCACAGTCAGCGCTGGCACAGATGCCCAGGCTTCAGATCTCGTGAATTTTTAAATGCTGTTTCCTTGTTCTCTATCTAGAGCAAATAGATTTCCCTGTACATACACACATTTTATTGCCAGCTTTACTTGTTTCAGTGGAAGCCAAGCGCTTAGCAGCAAACATACTTTTAGTACTATTACTGCTTTGAATGTTCAGTCATTTGACTTACAGCACATTTGATTACTGTGTTTTGCATTGATGCAGCATTTCTATGGAAGTAAGTTGACAGAGAACGTGTATTTAAAGTAAAATAGTCAGTTTGTGGTTCACAGAACTAAAAATGAATTTAACATTTTAAAACCAGAGCTGTTGGCTGTGACAGCAAAATAATACAAGATCTTTGAACTATTTTTACTCTTTGACCATCTACGCCAGGAAATCCAGACCTAGAGAACTGGTGTCTTACATGTTTTCCAACCAACCTACCATTGAAACTTTGGCTAAACACACCTGATCCAGGTAATCAACAGCAGATAAGATTTCTGGAAAACCAGCAGGAGGTCAGTCCTCGAGGTCTGGATTTGGACACCCCTGGTCTATGCAATTAACATAATTCCAACAGATGCTGACGTAACTTTGGGTCACGTCAGAATCAGCTGATTTAAGCTTGTAGCTTTAACATTTTACTACAGTAAAGTGTTACTTATCAGCTCAAAGCTGTTTTTTTCCACTTTAGAATCCATTGGAATTACATTAATTGCGTAAACGATGAAGAGTCATGGTAATTCAAAGAAAGTCAAAGCTGGAGCTAAAACTGTGCTGCTAAAGAGTTAAATATTCTAAAATGTTCTAAATAGATTTGTTAAACTACAAAGTTATGCTGGTTTGATAATAAAAGAAAGAAAACTGACAAAGGCAAACGATTTTCAGTTCTGTATGAACTCATTAAAATCAGATTTAAGCTAAAAAATTGGGTAAACTTCAAAAAGTCATTGTAGTCTTCACACACAAGGGTTTTTTCTAGTGTGTGAAGATTCTGTTCTGGCTGGTTTGAACACATTCCCATTCTTAACATATGCACACTCTAACTGTCCTGCATTGGAAAATGATCCAAACCACTGACACTCCCCTAGCTGCTCAAAAAGGGAGTGTGAAATTCCAGCTGCAGTCAAGAACTATTTAGTCCAATCAAAAATACATTCAGCCTATGGTACCCTATTAAGAACAAGTGTGTCCTTGACTGACCCTTAAGGATCCATTATTCCATCAATAACACTCAAGAAAAATACCTACTTTTGAGACACTGAAGTTCTCTTGTTTCACTTCCTGTATGTTTCTGATTATAAGTCATGGTTTTTTGCATAGTTTGACTTAGTAATTGTTCATAATTTGTGCTGAGGTGCTAAATTCCTTCTATGTATTTTGTAGCTAAATTAGCATCAATGTATTACGCTAGTGAAGCATGCGTACATTCAGTCTATTGTTGTTATCTGTTCTGTTATTATGATTTCTCTTTCAAGATAAAAGGTCTGTTCCTGTTCCTGTATTTTGTTAGATTTCTCCCAAAAGTGCAACTTTTATATTATTTTGTTCTTCTTTGTGGTGTTCTTTTTGCCTGCTGCGACTTATAGTCCAAAAAAATCGTTAAATATCTCATGTTCTGGCCAAGAGTCTTTTGTAATAAGGCCACCCTGTGGTCACTTCAACTGAACTTACTACAGTTACTTAAGCAATTAATTGAACAGGACCTCAAAGACTCATCCCTGTTTTTAACACTCAAGCTATAGCTCCAGTGTTGACATTCTTCAGACTGACATAACTCTTCAACCGTTTAGGCATCTAACTTAATTCCAGTGAACCCCGAAGAAGAAAAAAAGCAGGCTCATTCATACTTGGTGATGGTAAGCTACAGATGTACGCCCTACGGCCCCTCTGGCCATCTCCGGGACATTCATACGCATTCACACACCAGTGGAGCCACACTGGAGGCAGGGAGGGTGAAATGTCTTGCCCAAGGACACAACAATAGTTGAATAGGGTAGCAGGATTCAAACTGCCAATCCTTCAGTTGTTGGTCAGCCTGCTCAACCACATGATCCATTGCCGGCCCATCTGATTCACGCTGATTGCGTAAACAGACGAGGAGCTACGGTAGATCAAAGAACGTGTGCTATTGAGATGTTGCCAGCGAAATCTCCAGTGTTAAAGAGTCAATACCAATTGTTGTAGTAATTCTACTAGGTGCAACAGTCAAAGTAGCAAAGTAGAAGCTCATAGTAGATATATGCGTTTACACACATGTCTGTCTTGATGTAAAGAGGTTCTTAAAATTATTTTCTGTAATGGAAAAAAATAGGACAGCTGCCGGATAAAACAGTATTCTCCTGTGTGGTTCGGTGGGTGGTGCGCTGTCCACTAAAAGTCCACCCAGACCATAGATGGAAGCAAAATGAACATCCATGCACCCTGATGATCTGGACATGAACAAATCCAATTTATTTATATAAATGGCCATGGCGGAGACTGAATTTTACTGGCAAATTAGATTTTGTGCGAGGAAATTTCAGTTTTAGATTAGAGCGGAACCACTAAACACGTGATATCAGCTCCAGAGGTGATATGTTTTGACACGTTTTAATGGCACGGAAGAGATTATATTTGCAGGTTATTAGGAGGGTGAGGAAGGGGCTGGAGTGTAATAGTGCATGCTGTAGATTCATGTTTCCAATTTCTATAGACAATAGGAGCATGATGGTGGTTCTGGCTTTGAATAGTAATCAGGAGCTCATCATTCTTCTTGTTTTGAAAAAGGATAATATGACAAATGTTTAACATTACTCTTTCTGAAAGGTAAAGGCCCCAAATGGCAAAATGGCGAGGTAATATCCCATGCAGGAAAACAGGGACGTAAAATGAGAATCTGACATGAAAAGTACATCCATTTTTATTCATTAAAAGGAGGGGAACATGCAGGTGTTTTTGGGGTACACATGATTTTTCCTAATCTAGTTTTTGATTGGCTGCAAGAAAAAAAGACTTAAGTTATCAAAGAGCATGAGAAAAAAATATTCCAGCTTGGGTAAAGTGGTTTTTCACAAGATGTTAACCATCTTTGTCACACAGATGTTTTTCATCGACGGGTCAAATTTGGTTTTAATATGAATTTTTTTCTGCATTTATGAGCCCTTCAAAGTGTCTGCTGCATGTGGACCCTGTGAGTAAAGTGTACAGTGAAGCTTTCTGTTGCGTCTTCCTACCAAAAGAAGATATCTCGTTTTTTGTTTCCCAGTGGATTGCTCCTTTTTTCTTCTGTTTTCGACCACAAAAGATTTTATTCACATTATCTTTCCAGAAGTCATCACAGCGGATCTCAGGTCATGCAAAGTGTGTACTTAGGAAATGTGTATTCACCACTTGTCTTTTTCTGCTTCAAGTAACTGCCAGATAATGACTATTCCACCTGGCATCAATGTTCTGAGACAGAAAAAAGACAGGAAACTACTAAATAAATCAACTTCACATGTTGTCCAAGACTGATTTTCCCCATAAATATCAATAGATTGCTCTTAAAGCAGCATTTTTAAGTGGTGACAGTTTAAAAAAGCTTGACAAAAAACATAAAACCATATGCTACATGTTACTTTGTTTTTCGGGTATATATATATATATATTTTTTTTTTAGAGTTTTCAAGAAACAAAAGAACTGTTTACTCCTCTGAAGTACCAGAGCAAATATTTGGCATGGAAGCAAAACCTTCAAGCGGGACAATTCAAGTCAGACACCGGATGGGAATGGGACATGAAAGAGGCCCTTCATGACGGGCCCCCCAGGTCAAGTTTCTAACAGCCACATCCCCATCTTCATATGCATTCTTCATGTCCACAAAACAAGTGTGTTGGCAGAATACAAATGCCTCTGAAAACCTGAGGTGTCTTTTAAACGGAGACCCTGTAACATGAGGCAACAGTTAGCTTATTGTTAAACTTTAGGAATCCAGGCTGAACACTTTAAAGCTCCATAAATAAGGTGAACCCAGAGATAAAATAGAACTAAAGACTGTGAGGTCGATGAACTGTATCACTTCACATAATGGAAAAATACTCATATTTTATTAAAATTTGTCTCATTTGACAATTTTATTAGTATGCCTTCTATCTAAACCAAGTTTATTGGTGGTAATCAGAATTTGTATGGTGAAAATGTTAACTTTAACTTATTTTTTCTGAATTAAACACTAAAGTTTTTGTGGATGTGTCATTATTTTAGCTTAGGTTATGAAAAATGGAATGTCTGCAGTTTTTGTTGAAAAACAAAATCTAAATAAATTTGTGTAAAGCAAAATATTTAATCTTAGCATTTGTATGACATGTTTTGAACCCCTGTCATTTAACGGAAATCTTTAAATATACAGTGGCAACACTACACTAGCTGTCCATAATCCCACGCAGTTAGAGGTTATACCTCTGAACACGCTCTAAAAATGACCAACATATCAGGCAAATTTCTTGTCAAATGATCTTAACACACTTCAGGAAGACATAAGGGTATGACATGGAACACTAACTTTTTTTTAGAAAATGAGTCATAAATATAACAAGTTGTTGCTTGAAATGAGAAAGTAGATTTTGTCAATGAAACCTTTGACTGTACATGGGAACTAGACTGAGTAACTCATTCCCCCTGGGGTTCAAAACAGGTTCCAAGAAGTCAAATTCCCCTAGATTTCTGTTATGAAATGAACAGCTATTACGCAGTCATTTTCTATATTTTAAGATATATTGTCTTCGATCAATATATTTTAAGTTGACCAAAAAAACAGTGAAACAGAAAAACATTACCTGTGAAATAATTGTGTTATTTCAGGTACGAGATGCTAAATAAACACAAACTGAATGGTCAGATCGAGACATTTTAGAGTGAGGGTAGGCAGAGTTTCTTAGATGTATTGATAATGGCACTCTATTAATCTAACTGGGCGATGTTTCCAGACGGCAGCTGTCCATATCAAGCGTCACCGGTCGCCCAGGGGTATATAAAAGCGGGCCATTCTGCACGCTATTTATGACCATGTTAACAATTTTTCTTTTTTAAATTGGGAAGCAGCATGAAATCTTGAAGATTCTGCCGATGCCTCCCCATCGCACGGTGATAGTTGTATTTGTGACTGTAGCATTATACAGTCAATGGTTTGAACACAAGCGCGTGGAAACAGAGCAGTAGGACTACCATGATTGATTTATTTTTCTAAATATAGTAGTCAAAGATTAGGAGATGTGAATAACAAGAAAGACTGAGTTTGAGGGTAATGTCATCCATGTTGTTGTTGTAGAACATCAGAAGCTCAGGCTGGACTGCAGTAATGCGAAAACACTAATACCTGATTTAGCTAACGTTTGCAGCTTTTCCTCTTGAACGCAGACCATAATCCTGCAGTTGAGGTGCTCAGCTTCCCAAAATCAGCCGTGGAAAGCCTCTAGTGTTGGCTGTCTTAGCCGCTAAAGACATCTTAGCTGAGATGGACTAATGCTGACAAACAAAAATCTTCACAAGTGCGTCCTAGATATGCATTTCCTTTGAATGTGGCATTATAAAGCCTGAAAACAGAGTGAGAAATCCATCATGTGCTTGTTTAGGAGTAAAATTCAACTTGTAGTTACCACATTTGAGGGATGCTATTAAATTTGTCAACCCATTTTAAACTCATTCCAGAGACATTGTATAAAAGTGCAATTATGAAATGGATTTCTTTGTCTCTTTTATGGCCCACCAATGATGTAAATGTACATGTAAATGATGTGAAGTCTGACACAGTAGATCCGGAGTCTGGAGGGAATGCTGCGGTGCCGTTTATTACACCCAGAAAGAACAAAAGTTAAGATGAGAGACAATTCCAACTTGTATTCCCACTAGCCATCCATGCTTTTCCTCAGTGACACATATTCCTTTTCATGCTAATGTTTTTTGGTTAGGAAAGAAGCTTTTGATCATGAATCAGAGGGTTGTGACTTTATGCAGAAAATGCAGAGTGGTGAGGATTGCTGGGGCTAAATGGGAAGAGGCAAGATGAATTATGCACGTCTCCTGCACATCCACCTTTTCCTCATTACTAGGAGCCATCTGACTGGTAATTAAATTCATAGGCTGATAGAATTCCCTCGTTTTCTGTCACCATGCTTTTCTTATGCACTTTGTCATTCTGGCACTTTCTAAAAAGAGAGCTGGGGGGGCTTGAGAGCATCATATTTTAGTTTTTGTTTTTCTGTCTTTTCTTTTTATGAATGTAATTTACTAATAGACTTTATTGTACCAGAGAAAATGCAATCTACAAGAGGCTGATTACCACGTTTTTTCCACTGATTGGTACTGGCCAGATAAGGAGGAGAAGAAAGCCACCAAAGCACAGGTAAGAGATAAGACATCCAGAAATGTTTTATATTTTTCCTCTTGTTAGACCTCGTAGACCACTGCTGCCAAGAGTCTGTCATGCAACCAGCCATGCATGCTGACCAGCAGCGAGGAATGTCCTCCCCTTGACGTTATCACAAAGAGTGTACAAGTGACTGCCTATTACTGGGAAAAGAACATTTTGATGTCAAAAGTGTGTGGAGCAAAAAAAAAAAAAAAAAAACAGTTTCAAAAGGAGGGTGGAAACCACTTCATGTAGCGGGAGAAAGTGAAAGTGATGAACAAAGGCAAAGATGAGGGTGCAACACTGGTTTAAGAATCTGGGAAAAATTACAAATCTAGCAACATTTCAGAGCTGAATTTATTCTAAATTTCAAGGAATGATACAATTAAAAAGACACATTCATTATGTAGAGAAGATATCATGTAAAGATGCAGGATTGTCACGTTATCAGATAAATGCATAAAAAAGTAAAATTTTCTGCCAAAAGCAACTTTCTGCAATTTTTATGTCACTTTGACTGTAAGTGCATTCGTGTAACTTATCAACTTCAACGTGTAAACCTGGGCATGTATTTTAGACATAAATATGGCAAACGGCAAAACCTTTTAAAGCAGGATTATTGCTTTATTTAACCCAACAAATTCCCTCTAATTGTAAAATTTTCAGGCGAGCGAGTTCTGTCTCCCTCTCTGGTCACCGGTGTGAGCCATCTCCTGAATACTGACACTACGGCTTCCCCTGCGCACAGATCCAAGAAACCGCACATCTGACGCTCGTCTACAATCATACTAAGGACATATAAGCAGCACACAGAACCTGTCTCTGTGCAAACTATTGTTTGTGCCATTCAGCCTGCATACCCAGGGTTTTATCCTGATTTGAGCACCTGTTTACCTGTCCCTGCTTTGTATTTGACTCTGCATCTTTGTTGCCTGCCTCGACCTTTGCCTGATATCTGACCATGATTTAGCTTTGTGGACTTTTAGCTGAGCTTTGTTCCTGTCTGCTTGTCTGGTCAATAAAACGTGCTGCACATGGAACCAGCCGTCTGCCTTTTTGTGACGGAATACTTCGCCTTCCATGGATCCAGCAGCAGGGGTACCCAGCCTAACCCAGCTGGGTACACCATATTAAGAGAGCAATGTCGCCAGCTCCAGCATCAGACTGCCATAGTAGACAGCGCCTGCATGCTCACCCACCAGACAGCGCGCATAGCCCAGCTCTCTCATCGCAGCCAAGGTTGGCGCGGAGATCCCAAACAAAGCATCGCTTTCCTCGTGCAATGCAACCTGTTCTTGCGTCATCAACATTTACCTGACGGAAGAGACTAAAGTGACTCTGATATGCTCCCTCTTGACTGGAAAGGCGCATGAGTGGATAGCTGGAGCTGGACCTCAGGAGTACGTATATATCTGCTTATGAGCAAGAGATGAATGGAAGACCGCCTTTTCCACCACCTTCGGACATTATGAGTATCTGGTCATGCCCTTTGGTCTCTGTAATGCTCCTTCAGTCTTCCAGACATTCATGATTGATGTCTTCCAGTTCTGCCTCAGTGGTGTGTCATTAACTACATAGATGACAACCTGATCTTTTCCGATACCTTCAAAGAGATTGTCTCTTACATCCAGCAGGTGCTAAAATGACTTATCACTCAAAACTGTTTGCTAAGGGCAAGAAATGTGAGTTCCACAAAGCCTCTTTTTCTTTCCTGGACTGCGTCACAGACCAGGGCAAGGTGGAGGCGGTGTTGCAGTGGCCTCGGCCGACCACAGTTAAAGAGCTACAGCAGTTCCTTGGCTTCGCCAAATTTCATCTGCGATTCCCTCCTCCACCACCCAGATCTGTTCGTTTAATTGGAGGTGGACGCATTGAGTACAAGGGTTGGAGCTGTGCTGCCGCAACACCATGGTTAGCTGGCCACGATGTTCCAGTGCGCTTACTACTCCTGGAAGCTGAATGACTCAGAAAGGAAATACGATGCGGGTGACCGAGAGCTGCTCACTATGAAGGAGGCTTTCATTGAATGGAGGTACTGGCTGGAGGGGGCGTCTCAGCCGTTTCTGATTCTGACGAATCGCAAGAAACTGGAGTACGTCAAGTCCGCCAAAACAGCTGAATCCCCGTCAGGCACATTGATCTCTGTTTTCCTCTCAGTTCCAGTTCCAGATCTTGTTCAGCCGGGATCCAAGAACGGGAAGGCTAGTGCACAACCCCCACTAAACCCCCACAGAAGAACCGGCTGCTCCAGAGTCCATCGTGTAAGCTTCACTGATCCTGGCCCCAGTGCAGTGGGATGTCATTAATGAGCTGGCAGACTGCAATACTGCTGAGCCACCTCGGCTGTGCTGTCCAGCTGATCGATCGACAGCGGGTTCTTCACCTGGTGCATGACCCGCCTGTAGCCGGACACCCAGGTATGGCCGGGATGCAGACATTGGTGGCAAAAACATTCTGGTGGCCTACTATGCAGGCAGACATGGCTAAGTTTGTGACCCAATGTGCCACCTTCCAAATCACCAAGTCCCCCCCGTCAGCTTCTGACCTGATGTCCTGCAACCCCTGCCCATACCATGACATCCCTGGTCACAAATTCCACTGCAATAAGATATTTTTCAATGCCAAAAAAAAAAAAAACGTTCTGCTGTACATTAAAGCAGTGCAATTAACCCTGGTCCTTCAGATTATTCGGTTTTATTTTCCAAATATTCACATTAATTATTACCTGGATCATATGTTTTAAAACTTTGACTTGTCTGGTCCAGATATTTAGCAATGAGTGGGACAAGGATTGTTGGAAAACAAACAGAATCTTGTAGAAATGGGTTAAAGACCACAGGACCAGAGGATTATTTGAGCTGAAGCATTTTAAGCATAACTAAAATCCAAACAATATGTATTTCTAACAGTTTTCTTTTGTCTTTTTTACCTAATTTCAAAGAAAAGCCAGATTGACCTTTTCCTAACCATGTTTTCTCGCTGACTCAAATTTCCAGCCTCACAAGAACAATGCTGCAAATCTTCACCTAATGGTAAAAAAATTGCCCCAAAACCCAACATTATTTCAGCGGGGAGGAAGACAGAGTCCATTTTGTAAATGGACTCTTTCAGGAACATGCGGTCTTGCAATATCTCGGCCTCTCCTGTGTACCTTTTCTGTTGGGAAAGTGAGTTAGGAAGATGGACTTTGTGGATTTATGACTCTGATGCAAGCGCACCTGAGAGAAACCTTTTCACATCTGGACTGGGTTCATCTGCTGTGAGTAGCTACAACAACAGGGACACAGTGAAAAACTATTGATGAGGGAAAATGACGGTACTGTAGATTAGGTTTGAGCCTCTTCTGATTTGATCTCCATTAAAACTTCTCGATGATCAACAAAGTCTAGACAGACGTTAAAAGGTAAGATGTTGCACTGAATACGTATTTTTTTAATGTTTGGAAGGATAAATAATGAGCACAGCCAAATTGATGGAAAAAACACATTGTCCCTGGATATGAAGACATGTGGAGACTTTACTGTAACCCCAGAAACCACATGCATAGTGGACTTCTTCTTCCTTCTGACAAGTTTGTGGGTGTCACACCATGTCCAAAATCCTGGACTTTGGCAGTGCAGCCAAACCAAATAACAACCTCGGGGTGGCCAAGGGGTTGCTCTGACTCCTCTGACTTGACCGGAGGATGTTTGCTCCATTTTAGAGTCACCTATATAGTTACCCTCCATATAGAGGACCTCTACAACCAGAACCAATGACTCTAAAAACATGAATGTTTTCATTTATAGACATGAGAAAAAATCAAAGAGAAAGCAAAAAAGACGAAACAAAGAAAATGTTTTACCTGTGGTTAATTCAGCTGACAGACACCTTTGAGAGTTGGTTTTAATGCAGGCTCATAAGAATTGAGTATTAATAAAACCTAATTATTTCATCATAAAAGCACCCTTTTGTCATTAATAAATGTTAAAAGGAAGCAGTCTGCGCGTCAGAAAGACAAACGACAGACCCATACATCGCTTGACATCAATTTAGAGGAACTGCGGTTTTCTCAAAAACCACTTTCCCCTCCCAATCCCTGCTTTTAGGCCCCTGGGATACACGGGGTCCATTCCAAGGATCTCATTCCTCTTGGCTGTTTGGATGAGATTTTTGGTCAAAGAGGTTCCTCTGTGTGATTGATGAGCCATGGCCAATTAGAAGCTCAGCCACGGAGGCCCACAAAAGACACGAGTGATCTCAGACATAAACACTGATGGTCATGAGGCTTGGGAATACCTGTTCTTATTGGTTTCCAGCAAGCTACTGGGAGAGACACCCAATCTCAGAATGCTCAGAATACTGAAAAGAGTCCATATCAAAGCAAAAAGCCATGGGTGACGTCAATGTGGTGCCATCCCATTGGAGGGGCAGCGGCTGTTAAGTCTGACATGAAGGGCGCCAGCCAGGAGCTCGTTAGACAAACTATGACAACAAAAAGTTGCCCTTGAAAATCAATTATAAGCACAAGAGTGTCTGCTTCTGAGTTTGCTTGGAGTTATGCAGCGCTGTCTGCCTCCTTCGGCCTCTTTAGAAAGATCTGCCTTCACTGCTGTGCAGCGGGTCATCCCCGTGGGATTAGTGATGGCACAAAAGCCTCTGGGACAGTTCTTGTAAATCACAGCAGACGAAGCGAGGCGATGACAGCTCTGAGAGACTTCTGCTGTCTGACTGGACCATTTAGTGTGGCTTCTTGGGAGGAGAATGTTTTATTGCAGGCAGTCAGTAAGTCTCTCTGTGTGACAATTTTAAGTAGAAATTAAAAAAAAAATTTAAAGCACATTGGCTTTATTGTGGAGGCCACATGAGAGCAGCAGCTTGTTTGTGAGGCATCTTTTTCATTTGCTTCTTCTATATATATTTACATATATATATATATATATATATATATATATATATATATGTATGTATGTATGTATGTATGCGTTTCAGACTTCTGCATTCAAAACTCTCACGTTCCTGCTTTTGGTAGTGACATATGGGGAGCGTTCTTTCTACAGAACTGCCAACCATTTGTAAATTGATCATGGAGGAGAAAGGAATTTTTGCAGTTTGTGCCCAACCGGAATTATCTGACACCAAGTCTTTCATATATTTGAATAGAGCTGTGAAAGAAAAAGCCTGGAGCCTGACCGCTTCAACATGTCGCACCAAGCCTCTTCCAACGTGTGCTAGTATAAGGTAGCAACAGTCCAGTGTAAACACAATATTCTAAAAGGGAACTGCAAGACACACCTGTGTTCCCTACAACTTTTACGGGCCCAAATAACCCAAAAACCTGCAGCACCCCTATGGGTCAACCCCTGACAGTTACATATATGACTAAGGTCTTATCATCAAACTGACAAGGAGAAGGGATAGTGAAGACCTTCAATGATCTTTAAGTGTCTACAGAGGGCAGTTTCATTACAATTTGCTGTAATCTTTACCCACTTTTTTAGTTGCTTCTACCTCTGTCCAGTAAATATTGTTTCACATGAAACCTGTCTGTATGGTGGCTGGATGGCTCAGTTGGATGACAGGCGCATGGCAAACCAGGGTGCACGATGAGCATCATCCAGTGAAGATCCTTAGGTAAGACCCTATGTACCCACAAGTGGGCCCAAGTCTGGGTGCCCCAGTAGTATCAGGAAGAGCATCCAGGGCAAAAATCTCTGTGAGAATCAGGGAAAGCTGATTCACTGTGGCGACCGCTGAAGGAATGTGCTGAAAGGTGAACACCAACATAAAACCTGTGAGTGGATTCAAACAGATTTTGGATCGCTGGTGTAGACTTTGTATATTTTTCTGAATTTCTTTCATTTCAGGCTCATACCTCTTTCCAACTGGCTCCTTTGCTAGCAAGACATTATCCGTACTCCCAGAATACATTTTTAAAGCAAACTTTTCACAGCTGAAACACCTGTTTTGCCAATCTTATGATGAATAATATCTAGAAGTTCTTTCACGGCTGCCCAAGAGACCTTATCTTCCTTTTTTTTTTTTTACTTACTCAATCACGGTTGCCCTTAAATCACTTTGTCTCTTTAGTCTCACTCACTTTAGGGCCAAACAACCCAGAAGTCAAAGCCTTTTCAGTGACTATTTCTTCATTCCTATCAAAAATTGATCATTCATACATATTGAATTTGCTAGCACAAAAAACAATCTTTAAAGTGTTTTTTTTTTTCATAATCTAATTCTAATCTAAGAGTTTAGGACCATTGCCTTGTATGTAACTGTAAAATAACAATGCAAGAATCTTAATCTATTCTGAATGGTTTCTAGGATTTGTAAACTTTCTTGTTTGTTTTTTTCTACTTTACTGCTAATTCAAGAAATGCAACTATTTCTAGTCTTGCCTTAACATTAACCGTGCCACCGTTGTTATGTTGAAAGAGAATGACAGTTCCCTTTTAAGAAAAAAAGAAAAAAGATAGCATCCCTTTTCTGACAATAGCCAGCTTTTATTCTGATAAACTATGTCATCACCCAGACAACAGAACCTTTCAATCCTTTTGTTCTTTTGTTGCTCTCTAGAGAGGATGTTTACAGCTTTTTCATCTTTTTTTAAGATGCAGTGAAAGCGGGGTGATAAAAAGCCCTCATGCCGGGACCACCACGAGGGGTAGAGTAACCGTAAAGATCCTTTCAGACACTTTTGGCCTAAACACGCCCCACAAACTCCTCCTAAGCTTCTCAGCTCCTCCACTCTGTTTTTCCCATCTGTTCTCCATGTCCTGTTTGCTGGTCTGCCCCATGAACTGCTCGCATTAAAGGCATGTTTAGTTTTGTCTGTACTTATTGTCTAAACAGTGGAGCTTTCTGATTTGAAAAAAAAAGTAATAAAATTCCATAAAAATGTTTCAATTCAGCAGAAACTCACAACAAAAATGGTTAAACTGAAGGCAAACCATGCTTACATAGACTGGGTGGGTGCACTAGAACAAGATGCCAAAAGTGATAGTCAGGCAGCCGGTTTTGAAGTTGAAGTCCCGCTCCAATCATCTTTTAATCTATTTTCAAAGCTTTCCCAGTGGTCTTTCACTTGTGATTCTGCCATTTTAGGCCAAAATTAAGAAGACGAAAAAATCTGTATCATTTTCTAGGACATAGTTTCTGCAGAACGTCAGTAGTTCATTAGAAATTCACTTCTGAGTTATGGGCAGGACTGTTTGCCCTGCCTGTAGCCACTGGGTAGCAGGGAGCCTTCCTGCATTGTCTAGGTCACAAATACAATCTTTTTCCAAAGTGTATGTTTTTGGTCTGCTCTTGACTCACAACCTTTTGAATGAAGAAATACTCAGAAATGCATCTTTTAGTTTAATTTTCTTTATATATGTCCTCCATCATCAGAAAAAGAACATGTTAAAAACACCAAAAACATCATTTTCCTCGGAGTGGGTCTTTAAAAGACTTGGTTTCTTGGAATTTCCGAACAGAACAGAATCAATTCAATTTACACTCCCTGGCAGTGAATAAACCATTTCTAGAAGTAATAAACAAACAAAATTTTACTGCAGACTCGAGGAGCTTTAGTGACATGCTCATGGATAACTTTGTTTGTTAATGTTAGCCCCACATTGTGGGATGTATGTCAATCATCAGTTGTGGTAACCAACAATTGCTACACAAAACATTATGGTTTGACTTTGTGCCTTTCAAAGCCATTCACTTGGCAGCCTTAAGGAATGCATTCCTTCAACCTTTGCGGAAACGAAGCCAAAGACGGAAATCTAAAGTTGTATGCAGAAATAAATATTATGAACTAAACTTCTGTTTTAGCTCTCAATACAAAACCAAATATGAGGTTGACCCAGTCAGTGTGAGGTAATATGGAGTAGAACAGATTAGAGTGTGTATCCCTGCAATGAAAGATGAGTTTATTGTTGGTCTGGAAAGGTTTTTTGCATAAGGTTAGTAATCATCACCCTCTCCATCTCCTCAAAGATCGATCCATCTTTTTCTGCAAATCCAAAGTAGAGGCAGTAGTTTAAGTTGAGATGCCAGGACCTCCTTAACCACACCTCCTCCTGCCCTGCTAGGGGGATTCCAAGGGGAATCCAGGCCAGTGTAGTGTGAAAAAAGTTGGGGTTTGCCTTACTGAAACTTGTGAGTTATCATTCCATGTGCCTCATTCATTTTAGCAATAATGAGTCTACAATAACACTGATCAAATAATAATCTAGCTTTCTACTGTATAGAAAATTTACACTCACCGGCCACTTTATTAGGTACACTTTGATAGTACCAAGTTCGACCTCCTCTTGCCTTCAGTGGCACAGATTCAACAAGGTACTGGAAACATTCCTCTGAGAGTTTGGTCCAGCTGACATGACAGCTTCACACAGTTGCTGCAGATTTGTCAGCTGCACATCCTTGATCCCAATCTCCTGTTCCACCACATCCCAAAGGTGATCTATTGGGTTGAGATCTGGTGACTCGGGAGATCATTTGAGTCCAGTGAACTCATTGTCATGTTTAAAAAAACAGTCTGAGATCATTCCAGTTTGATGACATGGCGCCTTATCCTGCTGGAAGTAGCATCAGAAGATGGTACACTGTGGTCATAAAGGGATGGAAATGGTCAGCAACAATACTCAGGTAGGCTGTGGTGTTGTAATGATGCTCATTTGGCACTAAAAGGCCCAAAGTGTGCCAAGAAAATATCCCCCACACCATGACACCACCACCACCACCGGCTTGAACCATTGATACAAGGCAGGATGGATCCACTTTTATGTAAGTATGCATACATTCTCTTCAAGAATCCATCAAATAAGTTGTGGGGTTCCCCAAGGGCCAATTTTAGGTCCTATACTTTTTAATGTAAACATGTTGCCTCTTGGGGATGTCATCAGGAGACATGGTGTTGACTTTCACAGCTATGCTGATGATACACAGCTTTACATCGCTGTGTCTCCTGATGACCCTTTACCTATAAACACTCTTTATACTGTATTTTAGACATAAAATCGTCTATGGCAGAAAATTTCTTGGACAAAACAGAATTTTTAATTATTGGTCCTGAAGAGAAGAGAGAGATGATTTTACCAAAGATTCCGAATTTGAAACCTTCTCTCTGTGTGAGAAATATAGGCGTTCTTTTGGTCTTTGAGCAGAATTTTATCCCTCATATTAAAAATGTTGTTAAGACAGGATTTTTTCCATCCTAAAAACATTGCCAGTCCATCCATTCCTCTCTCTTGCCAGCACAGAGGTGCTGATGCATGCTTTTATTTTTTAGTCCTTTAGAATATTGTAATGCCCTGCTTTCCAGTTTACCTAAAACATTTTTTTGCTAGTTTATAATTATTGCAGAACTCAAAACACGAGTTCTTGCAGTAGTAGGACCCCATTGCTGTCCCAGTCTGGATGGGCACTGCGGCTATGTTCCTGCGGCTGAGCTGGGTCCTGGTATGAAGAGATTCCTAAAATACTGTTTCCTTACAGCAGACCCAAGCCTTAAGTTTGTAAAGTCTTTGTAAAGTGTTAACTGGGATATGTATCAAAAACATGAAATTTGTGTGCACAAAACATATCGACAGTAAGATAAGCAGAACTCTAAAGACTTTAATGTTTACAGTATTACTCAAAGAAAACAAAGATGCTGATATAGAGCCATAAGAAACAAATAGTGTGTTTCTGCCCTTTAAATGGTCTGGGTGAATACTCCATCCTGATTGGCTATAATTGTATGATTGTCTAATTTTATATAAATTTTTGGGTCTAAACCACATTTCTAATTAATCAAGATCGCATGTAGGCTTTTATTATTTTTTATTAGTTTATTATAAATTAATTTTATTAAATATTATTTGATTAATTTATTGTTTTTTAAATAAAGTATGAATTTGTATTTGTTAATTTATATGTCTGTCTTCTCTGTCTGTTTATTTTATTGCTTCAACAGACCGTCTGACGTTTCGTGACCCGGAAGTACTTCTTGTCATCCAGTGAGGTCAAGATGGCGGCGCACTGTACGTAAAGAGGTCGTAACCGCACCGGCTTTTTGCTTCGGGATCATGTATAAAACATCATGTAGACGACTATCAGGTTCGTCCACAGTAGATGTTGTTTTGTCTAACGTGCTGCATTCATTTAAAGCCGTTTTTCGTTTGCTTGTTCGTATTACAAGTCCTGACGCTAATCTAAAAGTTAGCTTAGCATGTAGCTTTCCGGTGAAACCGATCCGTGTTAACTTAGCCATGTTATGACCTTAAATGTCAGACATAAAAATAAGCTGTTATGGAACTGTTCTGTCATATGAAGGAAAATTGAACAATGTTTTACCCCGTCCTAGAAAATGTAGGCACGTGTTTTTGCAATAATTACCTCTGTTCTAGCGTGGTGGTTAGTAATAAATGCTAAAAACGTTCAGACCTAGAACAAACGCATTAGTTTGTATTCTGTCATTATCTTTACTTGCGTAGGAAATATTCTGAAATGCGCGCTTGATGCGCTCAGTTGCATCAAAACCAGAATTATGTACGAAATTACGTCGTTAAATTGGCTCCCAATTCGGTATTAACTGTAAATCTATACAACTTTAGATTGTCTTGCTCCTTTAAACAATCTGTGTGTCCGTGTGTTTCACTGCTCTTAAATTATGCCAAATAGCAGGAGGATGAATACCTATATACCTAAAACTTTTTCTGGTCTTTGTTTTTTTTTTTATTGCACAGTTAAACAGAATAATAATAATAATAAAAAAAAAAAAACATAATCTCTCAGAATATGAATTTAGACTTTCCTAATTTGTCTCACAGGTTTTGTTGGAGTGCATGTGAAACAAAAGTTGCTTCAAAATGCTCCTCAAAGTAGCCAGACTTTTAGCTGCCTCATCCAGCTGCATAGAAGAGACCCTTCAACCTGGCTGACGTATCAACATCTCAATTTCCTTAAGCGACAGGTAGCTATTTTTATCCTCAATTCCAGTCCATTTGACTTGAAACAACAATAATGTTTCTCTGAATAGAATTTATGTTGACCTTCTCCTACTCTGTTTTGTTTTAATCTCCAAATCAATTTGCTTCGCTCTTTCTGTTTGCTTTTTTTCTCAGTATGTTACAAAAAATGGTAGCGAGCTGCACCAGCGTGCCATCCCCAAGCAGACACACAGCATGAGCATTGTGGATGAGAGAGATGACAGCCTTGAAACAGAAGTGGAGAGAATACCAGCCATTAATCATCCGATTCCAGATTCCATCTCCCCACCGGATTTTGTTGCCGTCAAGTCGCAGCCCAAACTCTCCTCTCCAAAACCTGTCTCTCAAACCCAAGCGCCTTCAGTGGAGCCACCACACATATATGTTGAAACGGAGGAAGTGAGGCAGGCGCGTCTGGACAGACAATGGAAGCACCTAAAGCTTGATCTTTCGGAGTTACCAGATATCTACTCTAGACTTTCCAAAATCAAACTGACAGGTAGGATGCGTCATGGCTTTTGTTGTGTGTAAAGTAAAAGTTTCCAAAAGGTTTGCTATGTCATATGGATAAAATATTTCAGGAAACATGATGGTAAACTATCATGTCGCTGAAGAATTCCATACATTCATGCATAATCAGACAAACTGTAACAGGTTTTAGAAAAACTGTTAAATGTAGAACTGTTGGTGGTGGTGACTCCTGGCTGTGTGTTGATGTTAGGGCTGCATTTGATATTGAAATGCAGAGATTAAAAAAAAAAAAAAAAATCAAATCATCAAATTCATGAAACTATTTTTATTTGAAATGTTTTCTGGAA
The DNA here is from genome assembly GCA_036245035.1 of Adrianichthys oophorus. NCBI lineage: Eukaryota > Metazoa > Chordata > Actinopteri > Beloniformes > Adrianichthyidae > Adrianichthys > Adrianichthys oophorus. Next base: position 8,809,666 of record BSAI01000012.1, read on the forward strand.
AAAAAAATATTTCAGTTTATTTTTATAGCCAAAATTCCAATTTTTTATTTAATGATACTTTTTTGTTCAGTTAATGTCACTTGTTTTACAAAAACGGCTTTTTAAAACCAAATCAAATTTGTTTATTTTATTTGAAATTTAAAAGTAGTTCTTTATTCAAGCTGAAAATCAAATCCTGAATTTCTAAATTACATTTGAATCCATGCAATACTTTGGCTGTAATAACCCAGCATTGATCAGTGAGTCATTGGGCAAGGCATTCAAACTATGTGATGGTAAACAACCCTGAATTCTAAACCCACTCTATGAGGAAATGTCATCACTTTGAGTGTAAATGCCTGTTGAATTTGAATAGAATATAATTTTTAGCCTCAATGACAATTCAGTGAAGTTTACTGTTAAAGAACATAAGAACATGGTTTAACAGGAAGTTCAATGATGTGAAATTGAGTAATTTTTCTTAAAATCCCTCCTCGATTACCTTTTGGTCTATTTTCAAAGTTCTCCAAGTGGTCTTTTAATTATGATTACCGGTATGCTGTTTTTAGTCAAAATCCAAAACCTGTGTCCTTTTCTCGTACATAGTTTCTACAGAGCATCAGGTCTTTAGAAATTTACCTCTGAGTTGTGGGCGGGACAGTTGGCGCAAAGTAGTCCAGCTCCCTCCCCTTCCTATTACTCTATGTTCTCAGGCTGTTACAACCCCTCACACCCCCCAACCTAACATTAGCGGTGCAACAAAAATGGCGATCAATTTTGAAGCTGTCCAGCCGTACAGTTTTGAGTCAGATTCCAGTTTAGCCGAGGAAAACGAAGACGTTCATGGATCTAGTATTACACAATGAGAATGGAGCAAAGTTGGGAATTTGTGGCCTGCCCAAGGAATTACAAATGCAGGACTTTTCAGTTTAAATAAAGAAATGCTGAAAAACGCAATTTTAAGCTTAATTTTCTTGACAATGTCCGTCATAAGAAAAATGTCACAAGAACGTGTTAAAACATCAAAGACCGAATTTTCCTTAACGTGGGTCTTTAACACTGAAACAAAGGCATGGAAGATCAGAAGATTATGAAGATTAATGTTGCACTTTTATGCACCATAAAAAATACTCTATGAAATGAGACTTTACGGTTCCATTGGAGGACTGGAAAGTTAGCTTCTGCAGCCACAAATCTTAAAAATGATGTTAGTTGTTGATTGTTGACAAATGCAGATTTATAGAAACAAAACTGACACACATGAATCATATTTAACTTTGTTCACAACTAAATGGCTAATCCTGTTTTCATTAGGAGGGTTTAACAAAAACGGCTCCTCTGGAAAGGTTTTTGTTAAAAGAATTTTGTTCTTTCAGATCTTTGCTGAAGTAAAAAATCTGGCTAAAAGTATTTTAAATAAAAAGTTCTGAAGAAATGCCTAAGTTTTCCATTTTTTCGTTCTTGATTTCAGCTCTAGTGGTGACAACTGCAGCTGCTGGTTTCTCAATTTCTCCAGTGCCCTTTGACCTCGTCAACTTTTTTGTGTCTTCTCTCGGAACAGGCCTTGCATCTTGTGCTGCCAACACAATCAACCAGGTTGGTCATTTAATTGTCTGCATGAATGCAGCAAAGTGGTGCAAACACTTTGATATGACTTTTAAAAGGAAAAGAAAATGTCCTCGAAAATTAGCCATACTTCCACTATTTAGTTTCATTTTGTTCAAGTGATGGACTTTCTTGATTACTCTTTTAGGGGCATTTTTATTCCGACTTATTAGAAAAGTTTTCCACATTTTTCACTGCATACTTAAGCAAAGAAAGGACTTATTTTTCCCCTTTTCTATCAAAAGTTGTTCAAAGACAACACTAAAAACGAAAACATTATCGTGTTTATCAGCTTGTGATTGCGTAAATGCTCTATACACTGTTTGTTGATGTGTTCCTGCTTTGTCAGATATCTGTAATCAGTGAATTTTTTTCCAGAACCATCAGAATCAAGCAGCTCATCCTCTTGTTTAGCTGCTCATCATTCGTTTTGAGCGGGCATCTGAAAAATGCATTAAGCTGACTGTAATACTGTCATTATTTCCCCGCTGAAAGCTTTGTTCCCGGTATAAACAAAGAAGCTCTTTAGTATAAGTACAGCCTCCATCTGCGTCCTGGTGTTGACATTCTACAAAGGAATTTGCTCTGTGACTTAAGGATTCTTTTATAATGGGCGACCTCTCCCTTAGCCTTGGCTTGAACTGTGCTTAGTGATGTTTTTGGCCTGTAATTTGGCATAGACCTTGATTACACTAAAGTTGTGTGTCCTTGAGGCAGACCTCCTCTCCCTTGGCACCATCCACCAGAGCCACAGAACAGGTTTCTGTTTTGCGCAAAGGTTTCCCACAAAGAAAGAGGTTGCAAATGTCCATGCTAATGTGCACGTTTTTACTGCTATTTGCATTCTCGGGCTTAAATTGCACAAATTATTCAACTTTTTTCATCCACGCAATGGCCTGAAACCATGTTCCTCTTCATCTCACCCGAAACAGGTGTGTAAATATACGGCAGCTATTTGAAATATTCTCTCCTCTGTAAATGCCAAAGAGGAAAAATCAAACATTCATGAGAAATTCAGTCCTTTAAGTGACCAAAAGACAGCAGGCACTGGCCAAGTCTAGATGCACACCAAAATTCTTGACCTCATGTTTCCTTATTCCAGCATGAAAACACATGAATAGAAAATATATATATATATATGTATATATATATACATATATATATATATATATATGTATATAGAATGTTATAGTTATGACTGCAGTAGGGATGAAAATTATGTCTGGGAACCTCTACCTCCAGAAGTTCCTTGAATTGCTATAATTCTTAAATCATTTACACAATTAACCTAATTCCAACAGGTTCAGAAGGTGCAAAAAGCAGCCTTGCACTGCTATGCAACACTTAACAGTCGTGAAGTGTTTACGCAATCAACGTAAATCAGCTGATTTTGGCGCAGAGAAAGCAGCTTTGCACCGTTATGCTGCTCTCTCAAAAACCACTGAAATTATGTTGGTGGTGTAAATGGTTGAGGTTTAGGGTGGAAAATCAAAAGCATCTTTTGTACCTAGTGGATTCTCTCTGCATTAGAGCCTTTTAGCTTTTTCTCCCTCAAAGACTTCCTGTCTGTTAATGACAATAATATACATGTACAGCAAGATTGAACTCGTGTGGTGGAAAGTAGCATTGCATCTCAACAACCTTGGTGGTACAGAATTAGTCCTTGTGCGATTATTTGCATGTTTCCATTTTGTCTGGACCTTAATACCGATTACAAAAGGTGATAAACTTGAAGTAGCTTAAATTGTTTTGGAAAAGAGTTCAGTTGAAGTAAAGCATTCCACCTTAAGATCCAGTGACAGGGACTTTTTATTTTGACTTTGATCTGTTTCATCCTTTAAAATAGTGGTGCCTAATCATAGGTGTGGTTAGAATCTGATCAAAGCTGCAGGTCTTTTTATCCAAATAATCAAGCGAACAGCTGTCAAACAAATTAAAGCACAGGAAGACCCAAGGTTGTTTCCTACGGGTTCTAGATCTCCAACCTAATCCTTTAATATTTGACATCAAAGGAGGCAGATGCTTGTACAAGAATGCAACCACACTACTTTTAAATTAGCTTGTGGAAAGAAGGATAATGTATGGAAGCTGCTGGTGCAGTCCTAAACCAAAACTTCTCTCCTTCTGCTTAGAAAATACCCAGGGGACAAACGACAACGTGGTTTCTCCATAAAACTTTATCGTGTTCAAGGAACTGACAAATAGAAGACACCAGCACTCATATGACACAATTTTTGAGTTCATGCCAGTCAAAATACATGTCAAATCTGATTGATATTCAGATCTATTGGTCTTTTGGGCTTCCTCTTGAAACTGTTTTGTCTTAGCAAAGACTTTTTTCAGTGTGATGTTTGTACTTGTTTGTTATGGATGTGTTTAAAGACCTCAGCAAAGAGTAGACTACATAGGTTTCTGTTTCTCTGGTCACTGGTATTTCTGGAATGGTTGTTGTTCTGGCCTTTGGGGAGCCGGGGCTGCCTTTGCTGGTGTTCCTGTTATCATCACTCTCTGGCCTGACCAGTGCTTCAGCTAATTGAATAATTGAACCAGATGAAAGTTTGAGGCTGGAGCCTGAAAAACCCCAGGGAGATCTGATGTTCCCCAAAGTGTGGCAATGGGACCTGATGAAGCCTTTTGTTGTCACATGAGAGCCACTCAGCTGTTTTGACAGCATCTGTAGCATAAGCCGACATTGTCTGTTTGCATGTGTTTTAATGAAAGATCAAACTGGCTTGTTGACAAAGGACTGAGGTTTTTTTGGGGGGGTGAGCTAGTGTGCGTGCATGTGTGTCTTCTGTGGTGAAGCTGGCATGAAAATAGGAGCCCTGACAGGCCCTCAGACCTTCCCCTCCTCAGCTCTTCAAGCTACACCCTTCTCTTTGTCCTGCTCGGGGGAATATTATCCTCCTTCAGGCTTTCTGTTGAAATTTGTTCAATAATAAAGATGAAAACAGGGTATGCAGGACAGGACACCATAATTGTGCCTTCTAATTGTTCTACTTTTTTGTCTTTATTAAAAAAGGGCTACTCTTTGGAGGGGACATCACCTAAACTAAATATGTATGCTTTAAAGTTATGGATAAGATTTAAGCAGTGGGATGAATAAGGTACAGTAGGTGTTTTCTATTTACTTTGACTGGGTTCATTTTACAGAGCTTCAACAGCAGTGATTGCCACTGCTATTTTTCTTCTTCTTTTAGATTTTCGTGAGAGGATGGTTTGTTGTAACAAGATCTCCTAACTACTGAAACTCCATCAACCATCACACTCTTTCAAGAAAAACACCAGATTTGTCTGGTTCCAGTTAGGAGGTTGCAGCAAAAATGTGAATTTTGAAGACTGTTTCTTGTTAACAAAGTCCAGTTGTTGTGCTTAGCTGGATTTTTAGAGTTTAGAGTTGCGGTTACAAAACAATTTAGTAAATTGTTTTGCTAAATCAGCAATTAAAGTAAGAATCTGAAATTTAAAAGAAAAAATAAATGTGTTATATTTCAAACCATTAGCATTCATACAGAATTGTTTTAAGTAGATAATGGATTAAATTTCATTCTGTTCTGAGAAATTATAATCCACAAATTCTTCCTGTTTTAGTTTTTTCCGCACAATAGGACGCACCGGATTATATGGCACTCCCTCTAAGTGGTCAATTTTAGAACTTTAGTCATATGTAAGACACATAGAACTTTAAAGTTCATTAAACGAGAGAAAAGACTCAAACTTTACTAAGTACATTCATTCACAGTAACTCTTGAACTTTTATGTAATGCTACACACACCGGGCATGTGTCGTGTGTTCAAGAACACACTGAACATGGACTTTGTCCATACTTTTCAGCGTATAGTATCTACCTGATACAAGCGCATGCACCACAGTTGGAAGAGGCTTGGTCCAAAATGTTGAACCAGAGCAAATCTTGCTCCAAACTTTTTCTTTTGTAGCTCTATTCTGATATATATGAAAGACTTAGTGTCATATAATTCTGGCTGGGCACAAGTCACAATTATTCATTTCTTCTCCATGATCAGTTTTCAACCAGCTGGCAATTCCATGTTTTGAAAAGAATGCTACATAAACATCACTAACAAACCCAAGTCTGTGATTGGTCAAAGTTCTACTGGTTTAACTTTTGATGCACGCTCAATCGCTGCACATTACGTAGACCACAAAACAGGCTTAAAAATTGTGTAGTGATTAGGACTGTCAAAGTTAATGCATCAACATACGTGATTAATAAATTAAAAAAAAACATGCGTTAATTTATATAAACAGTGATTAATTAAACTCTGCAAAGCAACTGTCTGCCGCCAGTTCAGGCAAATGCACACTTCGCCAGGCACTATCCCGCTTATAACATGGTCACTTACAAAATAGATAAATATTCAATCGATTTTTAGTACTTCATTGTTATTTTTTAGGTTTAGCTCGCTTTTTCACATAAGGCGGGACCATTTGATATGTAATGTGGCACATTGTCACGGTAAGAAATCAATGCGTTGCAGAGCCGGCAGCGAACTTGAATAGCAGCAGCAAAGGAAAGCAATATATGTGCTGATCGTCACGATAGGTTCAATAAAGCATCAGTTAAGAGAGAAAGTTCATCTCTTACCGCTTGTTTTTGTCCAGATCATGAAGGAAAAGTTGGTTTTGAAGAAGCTTGCACACATAGAACATTGTGACTGGAAGTTCTTCCGGGACACCCAGCAGCCAATCAGAATAGAGTATTCACCTGGACCATTTAAAGTACAGAAACACAATGTTTGTGTCTTATTCTGGATATCAGCATCTTTGTTTTCTTGGAGTGATACTGCAAACATTAAAGTTTTTACAGTTCTGCTTATCTTACTGTTGATGTGTTTTGTGCACACTAATTAAACTTCTAAGTTAACACTTTATTAATTTTAATATTTCAGACATTAAAAACAAAGGGAAACATTTTTTCTCTGGCCTTTTTTTGTTTGAAAGCTGCATATCGTTGTATGAAATTTAACTTGTAAAATCCAAAAGTGTGATTAATCTGATCAATTTTTTTAATCGATTGACAGCACTAGTAGCAATACATGGATGCAAAAGTTTTAGTGCAGAAGCCCGAAACGCAGATAATACGCTAGTTTACATAGACTTCTCTTTGAAAGCTTTTGCTTGAACGCGTGTTTCCGAGCCCGGTGTGATCGTAGAATCACACACCACTTTAGAGTATTCACAACACATTTAATTCTTCACCTTGTTGCAAGACATCAAAAACAGGCGTATACAACAAAAACAAACATTATTGTGATTAAGCTAACTCCCAACCTTATAAGTAACACAGTCAGACACCGCTACACATTAGCTGTGTCAGCCTATTCACAGTAACACCCAAACTTGTTTAGATTTAAAAAAAAAAGACTTTTTAAAATTACTTTGACATCAGTAATCACAACCAGAATTAATCTTTATTTTAAACAAAAACTGTTGTTGTATTTTTTTTAAATAAGGACTTTTAAGTGCACATTATGCATTATGTGGTACCTCATTGATCTTGGTGTTTGTCTTTGAAAATATGAACTAGTGCTTTTATTTTGAAGTGAAAGGTCAGACATTTGAGTGTTCATAAGACTGATGGTTTTAAAAGGAAAGGAAATCCCTTTTTTCCAGCAGGTGTTGGTCTTAAGATCTTGTTTTCCACCGGCTTTGTTAAAACAAAAGAGCGGGTTGATCTTTGACATGAACGCTTCTCATCTTTTCATTTGATGGTCTCCACCAAGCTGTTCATATACGGCCTGAGAGAAAGGATGGACATGCTTTCTGTGAATGCCTTGCAAAGATGGCACATAAAAGGACTCAATTAGTGTCTCTCTTCAGTGCTGGATTAAAATTAATATTTAACCAGACAGACCTGTTTAATAGTTAATTTCTTCAAAGCCACTGGTCTTTGTCATCAGTGGGGTGCCAATTCTTTTTAAAATGGCACAAATGGAGATCTTGTAGTCTCATGGAGAGACAGATGCTTTGGTCTGATAAATGAATAAATTGGAAAATCCACCTATTTGTTACCCTCAGGGAAATGGGAGTGTTGGGTTAACAAGAGGTTATTTTGAATGGACTGTATTTTGTACCATAAGGCACTACAGATTATAAAATACTCTGTTAAATCTTTAGAAAATTTGGGACTTTAAATGTGTCTTATGGTCCAAAAATACAGTTATTACTTGTATTGAATTTTGGCATTGGTTATTTTTGTTTGTGTATAAATATGAGTACTCTGATGGGATAAAAATGGCATTTGTTTGAAGTTGCACAGCATTTTGTGGGTTTGTGTATGCAACTGAATGGATTGATGCTATCCAGCCATTTTTTTTGTTTTTATTTTTCACCCTTTTATTTTTCAACCAATACTGGCTGAAAATACAATTTAAAAATGAAAAAGTTTTTTTAAGGTTTTTCTATTTTTTTAGATTTTGTTTTTAACCAGATCAAGCTAGCAGGAAATGTAGAAATTAAAAGGCATTTTCCAATGCAACTTCTCAGATGCTTTTACTTGTTTCCACGAAATAGCAAAATAGTATGTAACAGAGCACAGATTGTTTTGCATAAAAAAATTCTGTTTAAATAATCATAATTCTATTTATTTTACCTGTACAGATTGATTTTCATAGTTTTTCCTAGAAAAAATATCACATTAATTAATATCTTTATCAAAAAATCAATAATCAGTGAATACATGTCTAATTTTTAGCTGTGCAAAAGCCCACTGACAGAACATTACGTCCCTATATGGTTTTTTTTCCTCTACGTCTTACCAAAAAATAAAAGGTGCGCCTATGTTTAAGGCAGCAGAGAAGAAAGAAGCAAACAGATTTTTTTGCAGCTTGGCCGTCACCTTTTAAGCCCACACCCAAGTATTGCTCTAAAGCTAACATACCAACCATCTCTTTAAGCTGTCAGTACCAGTTTGCTTTTGAGGAGACATGAAACATGACTGAGTGATGGGCAGGTGAAGCACCCTTTTCGTGATTAACCTTTGGTTCGTGACAAAACGCCATAATTACAGCAAACAATAACCAGCCAGTCAAGTCGGTCTCAAGTGAGGACTCCACTCACCTCAGCAGTGTTTGGTGCCCATAAGTCATTCTACAGTTCTCTCATGAACGTAGTTTGGTTGTTTTTGTTTTTTGAAAATGTCTTTCTTACTTTTGGCACAACTCTATTAACTGGCCATACATTAAGTAATTGTCTAAAATCTTTTGTGTGTATCTTTTTTACTTTGCTGTCAACACATAGACCTGGCTGTTCCGCTTTATAGCGTGTCACCAACGGGAGCGTTCAAAGTATCGAGCAGTGTTGAAATCCTTTCATGTCTTTGGGACAAATAGTCTCATGTCTCACTGAGGCAGCCTGTGGACTGTAATGAGGGGTTGTCAAACATGTATTGTTCTAGTTCTTTGTAGAGGTAAACACTTGCATGGTAGGAGTTAGAGGTTTGCATGCCTGTGCCATGGATGTCATGTTGGAGAATATTGAAACGGCTTAGTCCAGACCATTTTTAGCACTAAAAAAGGAATGGTTCTGCAATAGAGATGAAGATTTTTTAAATTTTTTTGAAGATTTGGGGAAAAGAGGTTTTGACCAAAGTTATTGTAAATAATGGTTGTAGTGCGGTATGTAGCTGATGGGTTTGTGGGTATTACTCTGGCTTTCCTGTTTTAAATGCTTAAGATTGTGATTTTAATTTAAAACAACAACAACAACATACTTTAGAGTTAAAAAAAAAATCAATTACCACACTAAATAGCCCTTCACTTTTTGTAGATTATTTTAGCGCAATTTATGATTTTCCTCTTTTTTTGAGCAGCACATTGCTTTCTGTGTTCTGATTGGTTGCAGACTAATGTCAGTCAATTTCTTCTGTGCTGTGTCTCTACTGCAGAATATGTTCAGTATGCTAAACCAACAAAAATCTTCGATCGCAAGCAGATCTTTGTTTTTTTTTTTATTGTTTAATATTGAACACATTTTTCTTTGAAGGTTTAAGCTTTGAGTTTTAAAAAAGAGAAAAAGGTGAAAATGTTCATGTTTACGTGAGGAAAGTATATAAAAAAGTGTGGTGAGGAATTCTACAGCCTTAAAGCATCTATATTCCTACTTCGCGGATTTCACCTATCGTGGGTCATTGCCGAACGTAACTTGCGCAATAAACGAGGAACCTCTGCATACACTTCTCCCTTGAGACTGTTAATGTTTTTGTTTTGTTTTTTTGAATATTTTTTTCTTTTTTTTAAAACTGGGGTTTGCTCTCTCTGTAGCCAGAAGCTGGTGGAAACCCTCTTTTTAAAGCTAAGATCCGTTGATAATCGCTAAAAGCAGCCCTGTTTTTGGCAATCCCCTGAGCCAACCCTACATGCTAATTTGATTCAATCTGAGAAGCTTTGGGGGAAAGGGCATCAATGCTGGAAAACAAAGTGGTTACCAACATTTACCAAGTCTTTCCCCAAGCTCTGGGTGTGCCTTACATGCTAAGACCAGGGTTTAACACGGGTTTCTTTATGTTGTGCTAATTTTTCCCCCCCAGACACTAAAGTAGTTTCAGTATTTTCTTTGTAAAGGTTTAGAGTGTGGAATTCATGCATCTTTCTTTACTTAAAGACGAGTTCCGAATCCTAAATATCCTTTCATCTTGATGTAAACAGAGATTGTTCTCACTCAACCCACACTAGACCCTGTAAATGTATCTGCCAGTGCGCTTTTGGCCAGCAGCAATCATTCTTTGGTTTATCTTTCAGAATTACTAATTTTCAGTCTTTTTCCATACAAAAGGCCGTTTTAAACTCAGTGCTTCTGTCTATCTTAATGTTCCTTCTATCGTCCACATATTTGCAATGTCCTCATGTCCCCCCAATCTTTGACTGATGTGAATAGTTTTCTTCTCTCTGAGTTCAAGGCTCCTCCGGGCTTCAGGCTAAAAGCCCGTTCTCGAAAGCATGCATCCCATTACACCTTGTCTATTGATGAAATGTCCTCGGAGATCACTTTTGTTAGATGCTCTCAATCAGCTGAGCATTGTGAAGACATTACATTATTACCACGCACTTGAAATTGAAACCAGCTGTCACTCAACGTTCCGCCATTTCAGTTTTTGTGTCGAAGCGTTTAGCTCCTCCACATATTTCAAATTTTGAAAGGTCTCGTCTCCGATGGCTATTATTCAGGCTGTTTCTTGTGATTTCTTACTGCCACCCACATCTTCAGTCCTTTATTATCTAATCACAAAGCCTGTCTTGAACATTGAAGAATGCGACATTGGAGATTTAGCATACCAAAAAGGTCTGGTTTTGTATGACCATAAATGGGCTTTGAGTTTTGATCACAATAGTCTCATTTTAAACTATAAACAACTGAGAGCTATTTTCTTCTGACTGTTGTTCGAAGGAAAAACCTTCTCAATGCTTGAAAAATAGTTCCATCAATACATATTTATTTAAGTGTAATTATTAACCTTGTTCCTTGTGTTTTCTACTTCTCTCCATCACTTCTACTCAGCTGCTTAGTTGTTCTTTCCTGGTCCCTTTGTGCGTACGATACCCTGCTTGTGTTGTGTTGTGTTGACTTGTTGGTTCACCTGTTCATTCTCCACCTGGTGCGGCCTCCCCACTCTTCTGGGTGCCTCCTGTCTGACTGTGACGGGTCGTAAACAATGCCGGCGAGTTAAAAAGAGGTGCAGGTCTATTATGTCACAGGAGTCAGCCTGACTGTCGATGCCTAACTGCTTATTACTCTTTAAAGGCACTTCAAAGTATTTTTGTTTTTTTTCGGTCTGTTTAACACATACATGCATGTTTACTCAGATGCTGACCCATCCTTACTCTTTACATTAGAAGGGGCCTTTTTTTTGTAAATGAACCCCACCTGGATGCTTGTAAAAAAAAAAAAAAATTGCTGTTTTTGTTATGTTTGTGCTTTTAACAAATCATTGTTTTAACAAAAAGGGTACCTTATAATAATGGTGTCCTTAGTTCCTCTAGAAAGGCGGAAAACTACTTTTTTTGTCATCATGCAAAAAAACTAAAATAGATACAGTATCTCACAAAAGTGAGTACACCCTTCACATTTCTGCAGATATTTATTTATATCTTTTCATGGGACAAAATTACGGAAATGACTCTTTGACACAATGAAAAGTAGTCAATGTTCATCTTGTATAGCAGTGTAAATGTATTTTTCTATCAAAAATAAATCAAAGTTTCAAGTAAATTTTATATGACAACGCGTGGCTTTTGAACAAAAAAAGTCCAGAGAGAACATTTTTCTTTCATTTTTATTGTCTGAAATGTCTGTATTAATTTGTAAAGTGTTAACTCTGAAATCCCTGCAATGTAATTTGTGTGCACAAAACACATCAACAGTACAATAAGCAAAACTCTAAAGACTTTTATGTCTGCAGTATTACTCCAAAAAAAAACAAATATGTTCATATACAGCTTTAAGAAACAAACCGTGTGTTTCTGTACTTGAAATGGTCCGGGTGAATACTCAAATCTGATTGGCTGCTGGGTGTTGACGCACAGCAAAAAAAGAAGTTCCGGTCACATAGCACAAATGTTTTATATCATTGTGCAGGCTTCTTTAAAACAAAGTTTTTGCTTAATCTTCTGAACAAAAACAAGAAGTAAATGATGAACTTTCTCTCTGAACTTTATTTATTTTAGCTTTATTGAGAAAATCGTGAACCTAAAGTGTGGTTAATCTGATTAATTTTTTTAATCAATTGACAGCACTAATTAATATACAACAGTTTTTTCAGAGGGGAGTTTGATATTTAAACTTGAAGCTACATACTTACAGAAGAATGTGCTGAACGTTGGTTTCTGAACACACTTTGAGCATATGGTGTTCACACAGGTCTATTGCTGAGTGCGTTGTACTCAGAGTTGGAGGAAGCTTGGTGTAAAATGTCGAAGAGATGTAAATCTTGTGAATCCTGACTTTTACTGTCAAAGCTTTTGTCCGATAAATGCAAGACTTGGTGTCATAGAATTCCATCCGAGCACAAACCACAATCATTAATTTCTTCTTTATGATTGATTTTCAAGTGAATGACACTACTGTGTTTTAAAAAAGCCATCCATACGTCACCACCAAAGTTGAACCCAAAGTTCAACGGGTTTAACTTTTGACGTGCACTTATTGGTGCACGGTTTGTACGTAGAGCCCAAAAACAGACTTAAAACTTTTATAGCTATGTATAAACTTTTTGAGTGCAGAAGCCCAAAACACGCAAATATGTGTATTCTCCTAGACTTTTAATTGAAAGTGTTCACTCAGATGCGCGTTTTCGAGCCCACAATGTAGCATGAGATCCATGATTTATCCCACAGAAGCAGACACTATGTTGTCTTCATTTTGCTTAAATTGGCCGTTATATGATCTTGTCTACATGAACCACAGACTGTTTTTTCAATGGATAATATTATACAGGAAACAAATCCCACTAAGCTGTTGACAGCTGCTGTTTACAAAAAAAAAAAACCTTGGAAGCTTCAGATGTTGCTATATATCCCTCTATTTTCACTATTAGGCAATTTTTTTAGGATCTTCTGGGCAAATATCAGACTAAATTGTGGGCTGACACACACACTCGCACACATACATACACACTTCGTTCCAGTCTGCTTGTGGTCAGACGCAGCGGACGGAATATCTAAACACTTGCATTCTCTCAAAAATACATATGGTCATGCACATGCCCCACTTTCAACTGCTCCCCTTCTGCTGAAAGGCTTTTAAACTTCATGTCATGTCAGTCACACCCTCACAGTTATTTGCAAATGCCCGCTCACGGCGGAAAGGACTGTTTATTTCTTTTTAAACAAGTGACCACACACACATACACTCAGAGCCTAATTCCATGTATTCAGCTTTCCCTGATGTGTTTTCCCACAATTTGCCCAGCTGAATATAAGGCAGTGTCTGTGTAGTTGATGGCAATTACAAGCTGGTTTGAAATGGCCTCATTAGGGGCAGAGTTATCAGACTGAGACTAGAGATATGACCGGGCAGTTTTCCAGAGGAATTCCCAATGTTTTTTAAAGTTTTTGCTGGATGGAGAGTCAGTGTGTTAGCCAGCATGGTTCAATGTCCCAATGTTGCAAATGGTACCAAACCCAACTCCACCAATCTTTTTTCATTTAAACCAATTTCCTGTAATAAACAATGGTTGTTGCTAACTGGACATTTAACCTTTTATCACTGGACATGTCACTGGTGACACCTAAATGACACGTTTTTTGAACAGCGTTCATTGACCGTTCACGTGATCAACGCGAATCAGCTGATTCTTTGGAATGTTAAAGTGTAACAAAAATGTTTGAAAATAGATCTCGTGATCTGAAAGATTTGTCATCAACCAAATGACCTTAATACAAACAAGTTAACGCCTTGTAATTTGAGTTGTCCCTCTTACCAAAAAGACACTGTGTTAGTCTATAGTATTGAAATCTGAGACATGCAAAGTAAATAATGTAACCTTCAGCATTTTATATAGAAAATGTTCCTCCGTAAGAAGGCAAGTGATAAAAAAAAAAAGCATTTAGTAAATTATTTGACTATGTGAAAATACATCAAATATCAGGGCTAGGTCTAGACATCGATGCTTATTTTTCTTTAACTGTATATAACATATTGTATGAAATCAATAGATTGTGTATTGTTTCTCTTTGCAGTTAATATTGAATCTTAACATTTAATGCACAAATCACATAAAATGTAGTCACAATTCTCCTTAGTGACTAAGAAAACTGGATTTTGTGACGGAAGAAGTAAAAGAAAAAAAAACGTGTTGTTATTCATGTCTCTCTTCTCCAAGGAGCAACGATAGGCACGCTGTTTAATTGGGACGGCGGAACCAACAAGGTTGTTGAGTTGTAACACGTTTGTACGAGAATGTATGTCTCCAAATAGAATGGGAGATGAGTGAATCAAGGGGATTACACCTGTTTGCTGATCGTCATTGAAAAAAGCCAGCCTAAACTCTAGGTTAACCAAAAACTCAGAGCTTGTCAACTTCCCGCTTTGGTGGCAACTAAAAGGAGATCTTAACCCATCATCAGGAATTGTTTTACAAAGCAGTGATGCAGCCACCACTGGAGCCTCTGTTGTCTGCACAGGATCTCTGGAAAAGAAAGTCTTACAGCATGTTCACGTGACACAGTCTAGTTTTTCTTCTTCAGGCAGAGGTAGATGATCAGTGGCAGACACCTTATCTTTCACAATGTACAGTCCTGAAAAGTGGGCTGAGAAAGCAAACCCAGGGGTTTTGCTCTTGAACCCCATCCCCGGGTCGAAAAGGGCGCTCTTTTGCTTTCAGGTCAAAACGTTGCTTCATAATACATTGAGGAGAAGAAGAAAGGGTTTCCTTGTGCAAACTTTCCCTACATTTGGAAACAAATTCCACCTGCAGATGGGCCAGCTGCATCTTCACCCTGGCATATATTGAAGGCAGGACTTGAATCCGCAGAAAACACGTCAAAACAAGCAAGGTCCCCCGCAATCCCTCTTTGTGGCCAGGATAACTCTGACTGGCCCCTGCAGCACATCATCCTCACCTCAAGAAGCCACTCCGCCCACTGATGACGTTCCACCCATGGTCTTTTCTGCACTGGTGGACTGCTCCGAGGGCAAGACACCCAAACTAACCAGCCCTGCTAACACAACGCCCTGTAACTTGTTTTTCCTCCAACCCCAAGAAGTAGAAATCCCATAATAAGTGGCTATCTCGCATAAATACGACTTCCGAAAACCGCTGAACAGGGACAAAGTAGGATCATTAGTAAAAGCAGCTATATCAAATGACATTACAAAAAAAGAGAGGAAAAAAACACCTTGAAGTTCCCCAGAAGTTGCCTACCACCTCTAACCTATCTATCTTCAGGGCTTGCAGGGCTCGACGACCTTTAAAGGCTTTAATGCAATGGCATCACAAAGGAATCGCTGCACACCTCCCCCCAATGGTGAAGCTAAATTCTTCAGCCAGAATTTGTCCCAAACATAACAAGGGAAAAATAACAAACTGGTGCCCTAAGGAAGAACAGTAAAAACAGCCCAGTTGTACACCCCTATGCTAACTGAGGAAGCTGTGGAAAGGCAAGGCAAACACACACCAACAAACAAATCTCCCATGTGCCCTAATTGTGACAAACCCACAAACAAATCCACTATACACAGCAGGATGAGTCACAACAAGGTTATTAATACAGGGAGGTTGAGGATGCCACTGAGAAAACAGAATGCAACAAACCATTGGTGGGCCAGTGGTTGAAGTTTCCAGGTTTATCTGTATAGTTAGACAATGACAGGCCCCCCTCCACAACGTAGCTTCCTCCTTATGTACATCAGCTTCTCCTGACAATCAGCTGTCCGGGTGACAGCCCTTCAATCAGCTGATCCACTACAGCTGCCCTGCCTCTCAGGTGATCTAGTTCACAGCGCTGAAAGAGAGAACAGACAAACAAAGAAACGGGGAGAGCTGGAAGACCTTATTCAGATTTGACATTTTTGTTGTTTTTTTAGAGGTCCAATTTTGATTCAGCTCAAGAAGTGATGTGTGCACCCTCTCATGTCTCATCTCTGCAGTAATCTTCCCCATATCCTTTCTCATATCTTCAAAAGTTAACTAATTATCGGCTGGGCAGAGGTAATGCGGCTCTGCTCAGCATTAATTGGCTGATTAACATGGGGACAGTTTAGCACTCTAGTGTCTCACGCTCAGCTCATTAATCAAGACTTATGCTTTGCCAACTGAACTGCTGCCAGCAGAGCTGCACAGACTTCCATAAAGGGAGCTAGGTGCGGGTTCAGCTCACAGCTGAAAGCAAGACGTGATCCATTCTTTGCCTAGAGTGAGTACTGCAGTCTGTAAAGTGATGCCTGTGCTGTGAAGCAGCAAAGGTCCAGTATTTAGACTCAAAAGTTTAACGTTATTGGTTAACTCTTGTGGAGACACAAAGTGCCCAAACAAATACAAACATAAGAATAGCTTTACAGACAGCTTAACTGGGATATTGACAGGTTTTTTATTTTTATTTACACAATTAACCTCTAATCTTGAACAAAGAGTTCATGGTTCCCATTGATTTGATCACACATGGAGATCATCAAATGAGCAACTTTGTGTTTCCATCATCAATAAAGTTGCATCGTTTGGTTACTGGATCAAATGGGTAAAAATACATCCTGTTAATGGCTTTGTCGCAACTGCCCTAATGACTAGATATGGGCTGTTTGCAGGATAAAAATAGGCTAGCCTGTATGGGTGTCTAACAATGGGACACACGGAAAGGCAAGGTCATAGACCGCTCAATAAGTCTGTAGCGCGAAATTGTTCATGCGCAGTTTTTTTCTATGGACATGCTGCGAGCCACAGGTCGTAGTGAACACTTATGCAACACGAAAGGATAAGTAAGGTTGACGTAGGTGAGATGTAGGCGTGTTTTATGGATTATTCATTTTTTCCGTACGCACTGCCTTCCTCAATCCTGCAAATTGTCTGTAAATTATGTTAACGTGTTCACACCCTGTACAGGTTTCCCCATTTTTTTCCCGTAGACATTGTGTATCCAGCTGTAAAAGCTGCTGAAACTAATGCTTTACTAACTAGTAGAGTGTGGCGAAAGGGCACATACAACGGCGTCATGCGTGTGTCGAATGTCCGTACAACTTACATAAGTTTTACAAATGCTTTACACTTACCACACACATGAAAATTGTACGTTCAATTTCAACAAACTACTAGAAAACTGCAAGACTTTCCTGCGCTCCCCTTAAGAACCTTGAATCAGCCACTTCTCTCTACGACCCTCCATGGGCCCTTATAACTGACGAACCAGTCACATGACCTTAAAGTTGTCCTATGATTTAAGATATCAACTTCATTAGAAGATATTTTCATTTTGTATTAAAGTTTAGAGAATTTATTTGTAACAATTAAAAATATATTACAGTCACGGCAACTTGCACAATTCCAAATCCTTTACACTACAGATGTGCATGCGAGTGCACACAAACTCCCTGAAATACCTTGCAAATTCAAGACCATTTGTGTGCATGCTCTTTTGTCATTATGCACATCTCGTCTGTTTTTCTATCTCCTTTATTTAGATTCTCTTCAGGACATTGTTGGCCTAAAGCATTGAATTTGTGACTTCTAAGAGAAGTTTAATCTGTGTGCATCTTTGGCTTCTTGCTTCTCAAGTGCTTGATCAGAGGAGTTCACAGTTGGTTTTGAAGGGGCCTTTATTTCCCTCTAAGTAGACTTGGCTTGCATGCAACAGTGTGCCACCCACCTCTGTGGAAGTTTGAATTTATCATTGAATTTGGGTGTGCAAACACGTTAAGTTCTGACAAGCGATGACTTGTGATTGTTGGTTTTAGCTCCTGCACCTGGATTTGAGAGGCTGGTGTTTCTGTGAGCTAAAGCAGCACAGCTGCTTAGCTCTGGCTGTTCCCTGTTCCTCTGTTTAAGCACACGCTTTCCTTTGGAGTAAACACTCTACTGCCTTTATCAGTCTATCACTTTACAGAATGACTGTCAGGATTATATTCCTCGTGTGGATTAGACTGTCCTCCTCTCCAGAGGAGCACAAAGTATGGGTGGGGTGCAAGATCACTTTGATTAATTTTACAAACCAGTGTCAAATTTTTTTCTTTTCTTCACAAATATTGGAAAAATAGATCAAATTAAACTACAGTCATCAAAAACGTGCAGTTTAGTAAGTGCTACCATAATACACGACAGTTTAGTCAATGCTAACATCTACCTCATAATGGGAAGTGACTCCAACAGCCTGTTATCAATTCAGACCTGCTGGTTGGCTGTGGGTCCTTTTGCCTTTGATAGCCTGGAGGATCTGGCAGCTGAACGCCCCCTTTCCTTCTCTGCTGTGCTCTAGTGTCTTGTCTGTTTTTCATCTTCATCATCTGGAAGATGATTGCCCAACAAATGTAGGTTTTGTGTATTTGTTCTTAATTGAACGCAGATATGTTTTCTTCGTAACTTCCGTTTGAATCCCCAACAGAATTAGCTAATTCTGATAGGTGAAGTGTGAATAAACAATTGTCCTATCAAGGTTTGATTAAATTAGCACCGTTTCGACCTACCAAGACCAAAGAAATCTCTAAAAACATTCTTTTTAACTTTTTTATTTCGCACCACAAAATCACAGAACTCCTTTGATCTCTCATGGGTCCGTCCCACAGCAGAGTATGTCATATGTGAATACATTTGATGAACAATACAACAGGAATCCAAAATGTAACATCATAAGTGAGAAGTTCATATATCTAGAAGATCAAGAACACAGAACATTTTTTATATTAGTTGTGATGAAAAAGAAAATAGACATTTAACAACAATATAATGTTTAAAAGACCAAAGCATAATCAGATATATTTTTCTCAGGAGGACAAATCAAAAGTTAAAGACCTACTCCAATTAAAATAGTGTTTTTGGTGTTTTTAACGTGTTCATGTTCAGCTCGGACCAAGAAAACACAGATGTACCTGAATCTATTCACCTCCAATTTTGCTTCTTCATAACAACTACAACATTTTTTAAAAACTGCCTTTTTTTCATGTGCTCCTGATTCACAACAATTTAAAGAAAAGATACTTAAATTTTATATATTTATAATCCTGTCATATAATCCTGATTTCTGCATTGTTTTGATTGTGTTTCTTTTGGTAAAACATGGAGTAGAACTTCTCTTACTAGAACTGACTTTTAAGAACCGAAATACGAGTGGCTAGAGGCAAAATCTTTTCTTAAGGTGAGCAGATTATGCATTTGTTTTGTCATTCTCTGTGAGCCCTGCCTTTTAGCCTCCTCCAGTTAAATAGTGGTGTCTCGGTTCAGAGCAGCTTCAGACCTGTTGGTATAAAACATCAGACCTACCTGCTATGGCACACGAACACAAGTGCTTCAATGACTTTATTGCCTTGGTTGTAACACATGGCATTGTTGGCGGAAATAATGACACGGGCTTAGAGGCCAGCTGATGCAAACCAGATGAGGAAGGCTAACTTGAAAGGCAGAAAGGGAAGGAACCAGAGCAGGCCTGGACAAATTATGAAATGACAGCAAAGCACTTGAAATGGGGTGGACAAATTGAATGACGTTCACAGTAAATCAACTGTTCTCAACACACAATAGTTTCTAAAAGAAAAAAAGTCTTTGGTTGAGCGTGATACACTTTATTTCACAGGTGTGTTAATGAATTCGATCTGTCCTACAGTAAACTTTTCTCCATTTTTCTTTTAAACATGTGGGATTTTGCTTTTTGAAAACTTAAGAGGGTTTGTTTTATGTGTGCAGTGCTGCAGCGAGCTTGGCCCTGGGCCTGCCGAAGGCCTCGGCACTTCTCTGCTCTACCCTGGCCACAAAGTGCACTCCTCTCTCATGTGGCCCCTGACCTCTTGACGCATTTCCTGACCCAGGAAATAGAATTAACACCTATGTCTGGGGCCTTGGGGTCCAAAAGCCCACGAACACAGCTGTGCGTCAAACCAGTCCAAACCGAGCAAAGTAGTTTACCACTGCAACATTTTTATTTTTAAGATTGTAGAAAGGGAGACTCATTCTACTGTAGATTTTATTGGCTGTTATGCTCCAGAGTTTGGATGCCACAACACCAGTATCCCTTTATGACACATTGCAGCTCACTCCTAAAGCTCAGCTCTGTCAAATACAGTTCAGTGTTGTATTTTGAGAAACTTAAGTTGTCCGGTGTCACAATGCAGTGAGTGTGGGAACTATGTCAAAGTGGATAATTTGTTTTTAAACTTTTTATGTGCACCATATGTCAGGAGAGATGCATCTTGGTATTCCAGGGAGTCAGGCCGTCCTCTGTTTTCGTCATTAGTTTCAGGCTTTATAGGGAAAGCGAGTTCACACATCTTTGGTGCCTTTATGCACAAACACATGCAGTTTGGCCGGTTCCTGCATTTAAGCGCTCCATATGTTTGCATTTTAGTCACACATTGCTGATCTCGTGGGAGCACTTTGAAGCATACTCCTCCAGAGCTGATCATAAAACAGGAGTATAAGTAGTTTTTCACATAGTGGTGTTCCAGAGCACCTTTACCGCAAACACCCCCTCTCCAAACAGGCCACCTCCTACATCCACTCTGAAATATTAGACCTTTAGCTGAAAGATTTGTGATTTTGATAAAGCACTGCTGAGGCTGCAACTGTAGAAATGTCCTGCTTTTGCTTGATGATGCACTTCGTAAAATAGTCAATCGTCTCAGTGTTTTATTTCTTTTTTCCATTCACACCTTTAAGGCATCTGTACCTTTCGAACTACACCATAGGAGTTGTGGGGAAACTAATCATAAAGGTTGACAGTTCATTTCCTCCCTGGTTTTTTTGTGTAGCTGTGAATTTTATCTGGAATAAAATATCCCCATCATCCGTCACTTTCTTTAACTCACCTGTCGTTCTGTCTCCACAGTACTTTGAGGTGCCCTTTGACTCAAACATGAATCGCACAAAGAACCGTCCCCTTGTCAGAGGACAGATCAGGTACGATTGTCTTCCTTGTTTACGTAAGAATTGTTTTCTCTGATTTGGCACGGGCAGCGCCATCTGTCCTCTTTCTTTTCAAAAGTATGTCTTGACAGCATTCCGAAGAGAAATGGACCAGCTGAGCAACATTTTCTGACAGCTTCTTGGCCACCCAAGCTATGGTTTTGTACCATTCATGCTGGCTGAATGACGAATCATGCTGCTGTTTTCTTGCTCTCTGACTTTATCCTTTCATTTTTTCCTCAATTGGAATGAAACATAACCTTTTGATATCAGGGTATTTTTTCAGAAGTAGGGGGAAAAAAAGCTCCTCATACTGATTTTTAGTTACAGACCTCACATCCCATTGAAGCAAGCTTTGAGGTGTTTATCTGTAAAAGTAGGAGTTTTCAAAAAGCAGTAGTAAGCTGGTAAGATGTTGAGTTGTGGTTCAGCACCTTTTCTGTCCAATAACCTCTGTACAGTGAGCTGTGCCGTGCTTTGGCAGATCTCTCTGTGACTGGATTTACTTGTACCTACCTGCCCTCTTTGTGAAGCTGTCAATCTTGAGCAGTAAATACGAGCACAGATAGTTAGTGATGCGTGAACCAGTGGAAACACAAACCAAGCACATTGTCAATGCTTGGAAATTGCATCCTCTGCACTTTAGTCTTTCCCGGATCGGACTAAAACAAACAGCACATTGGCGTAAGAAAAAAGCGCGCCTTTCACTAGTCATCTAAAAAAGTACTCATAGGAACTGATAATGTATATTCAAGCCATAGTTAGAGCTATACTGCTAAATATTTCTGTATGTGTGAGAACTGTATCGTAAGGATTCAACTGTCTTGTTCAAGTTCCAGAAATTCTTCACTGACCTGTTTAAAAGTCAACACGAGACCTGTTAGAGTGGTCATTAAAACAGTTTTTTGACTGTTGAAACTGCCTTTTTTTTTTTCCTTTTTCTGTCAAGAACCGCAATGTCTGTCTGTCATTCCGGCGGCCAGACTCTTTCTCCTCCCTTTCACCGGTCTCTCTGTTCTCTTTAAACCACACGGTCCTGTGTGAGGATGGAGAGCAGATGGAAAGCTGGACCATCCTGTCAAACAAACCATCAATAAGGCCAGGTTTTACACACTCTGTGTTTGTGTTAAGGCCAAATGATAGTTACTCCACTTTGCATTGCTCGACTTGATCTCAACAATATGGGTGTTGAAGTTCGTTGGGACACCAATAGTGCAGGAATGTCGGTGGTCCTGTCAGCACTGACGACGGCATTTGTGGTTATGATGAAAAGCTTTCAGGTTGGGTACAACAGACCATTTTGTGGCTCCCAGAAGAGGATAAACACTTTGCAGTGGCTGAGTCACAGATAATTACACTTTAAGAGGTGACTTTGAATGTTGAAGGATTCCTCCCAAATGCCTCTTGATCAAGTCGTTACCTGTCTGTCTTATCGGGTCTAGATTAATGATGTCTGAGTGAGGTAGTGTTGGTTCTAATCTAGACAACTCTTCACCAAGTTTATTTCAAGTGAGAAAAAATTGTTTTTACCCAATTTTTTGTTTTATCATTAAAATTCCTTTTTATTGGAATGCTTTGAGTATAAGGTTTATTTTCACTGCATTATAAGGCACATCATCAATGGTCTATTATTGAACTTATGTCGAATATAAACTGAATTATAAGGTACAACGAACTATTTGGGCCACCGTAAAAAAAAATATATATATGTGTGTGTATATATATATATTTAAGTATAATGTTGTAAAATAATTGTAAAAAAGTCAAATTTTATGAGAAAACAGTTGTGATTTCATAAATTATATCTTGAGAATTTATAGGATAAAAGTAATAACATAATGAGGCACAAAGGCTGTTTACTAAGAAAAAGAAAAGAACAACAACAAAAATAACAATATGAGAGACATAAAGCGCACTGTTAGCAGTTACTTCAATGTTGGTTCACAAAAAAGAAAATCCAAAGTTGTTTAGTGCGTCAACATTGTTTTATTATAAGCATAAAGACATCGAAAAGAATTTGCAGGAAACCGTCTGACATTAGCCGCGTTAGTGTGTTTACAACACCCAACCTTGTTAGGAACTCGTAAAAATAACAGACTTACATTTTGATAGAGCTCCATGTACCTCTCAAAATGGTTTCAATATCATTTAAGCATAACCAGCAATAATCCAGATATAAGGTGCTCCGAATTATAAGCTGAACTGTTGTTTTTTGGAAAAAAAAAAAGCTTTTAAGAGTGCCGTATAGTGAGGAAAATATGAGAATAAATTCTGTTATTGTTTTTCTTTTTCCCCTCACAGTATCTCTGTTACCGTGTTGGGTTTTCTCCATGGACATCCAGCTATTATCATTTGTGCTGCTGTGTCAGAAGGATAGCATAGACCAGTTAACTCGACTAAGGCCGCGTGACGTAAACCCACTTCCCCTGTCCCCCACTGAGTCAGCCCACAGACAAACTGTCAACAGCTCAAAGGCAGCCGGCACAGCCCCACTTCAACCCACATGAAACAGACACTGCACCACTAATCACATTATTGAACCAAACTCACTGCATTGAAATAAAAGACCTTTTTGCTTTTTGAAGAAAAAGCCCGTGTTTGGTCAAGATTTTAATCTTCCCACTCTTTAATTTATGGAGCGTTTACTGGTGAATTTGAACCAGACCTCGCTATCGTTGCTTTGAGTTAAAAAGGAGGAGGTGGAGAAGGAAGTGTTCATCCGGCTAAAACCCCGAGCCTCTGTGGTTTTCTTCAGGTTTTGATCTTCTGGCATGCTCCTCATCCTACAGGAACACTTTTATCCCTGACAGACTGTTATCAGACGAGCGTCTCGTTTGAGAGTCAGCCGTGCACCGTGGCTAAACACTTGCTGCATTCATGCATCTGTTCTGATCACGTAAAGCTATCACTCTTATCTGGTGTCTGCACAAGCCAATAAACTTTATCATCCCACAGCTCCCAAAGTAGTTTTGCTCTGCTCTTTGTAAGTTTTTGTCTTGTCTTGCTTTATCTGGCTGATATAGCTGATCCCTCCTCTCCGTTTCTCTTTGTTTGCCTCCCTTTCTTATCAGTCCCCTCCATGCTGTGTCATTTGCCCTGGCTTGTGGCGTTTCTGGAGTCGCTCTGCTCACCCTGGCAGTAAACCCTTTGACGGGCTTCCTGGGTGCCCTCAACATCTTTCTCTACACCTGTTGCTACACGCCACTTAAAAGACTTAGCATCACCAACACCTGGGTTGGAGCGCTGGTCGGGGCAATTCCTCCTGTGATGGGCTGGACCGCCGCCACGGGTTGTCTGGAGCCAGGTATGCCTCCCAAATGGACACACATTAAATACTGAGAGTTATAGGCAGAATCATTTATGCAGGGACAAATCTACTTCAATGTGCTTATTATTCCATCCATCTGCTCATCTTCAGAACCTGTTGACTCCCTTTTGGTCTTAGGGTTAGGGTTAGGGGTCATGCGGTTATGAAGCCAACCCAGCTGCTGTCGGGCAGAGGCGGGGTACTTCTACAGAACTTTTAAACATACCAAATTGACATTTAAATCTTTAATTTTGACATACATTTTAAGCAAAATACAAACCACCAAGATTAAAATGCATTTAAATGTAATTTAACAGTAAAAAAATGGTTATTTTTTAAATTTGACAATCCATTTATTGAGAAATTCTAGATCAACAAAAGAATGTATTTTTATTTACTAATAATTAAAGCTTTTTGCGCAGCAATCCCATCCACAAAAACAAAAAAGTGGTTTTGCAGGACAAATCTTTATTGACTTCACTTTAAAGTCCCCCTCCAACATCTTTTGATCTATTTTAAAGTGTTCCCAGTGGTCTTTTAATGATGTGTATGCTGTTTTTAGTCAAAATCAACAAACCTGCGTCGTTTTCTAGGACACAATTTCTGTAGAGCGGCAGTAGTTTATTGGGACTGTTGGTGCAGAGGAAGGCCGCCCCCATTTCCTGTCATCCATCAGCCCCTCACACCCCCAACCTAACATTATACTCAGGAATCCAATCATGACAAAATTGCTACAAGAACAAGTTAAAAAAACAATTTCAATCGAAGTGAGTGAGTCTTTAACAAACACAAGGAGTCAAAACATGTTGCCTAATGCTCTACGTTTATCATGTTTCTTCACATTTGTTGTCTCTTCACTTGGCTAGACTGTTTGTTGTGTTTGTGTTCACACCTCTGAACAGCCTAATCGCACAGTACATAAAGCTTCTTCCATTGTTTCAATGAGTGTAATGCTTAGTCAAGTTAGGAAAGACTTGGCGGGTGATCCAGCCCACGTGTGTTGGACGCATCAAGTGATGACGGAATAGAAGAAATGATTCTTTAAAGTATTGATTCCCCTCCTTCCTCTTTTCTTTATACCCCCCTGTCTGCCTCCCCCACAGGTGCTTTGCTGCTGGGTGGTTTCCTGTACAGCTGGCAGTTCCCCCACTTCAATGCTCTCAGCTGGAACTTGAGGGAAGACTACTCCCGCGGCGGCTATCGTATGATGTCCGTCACCCACCCCTCCATGTGCAAGCGCGTGGCGCTGCGCCACAGCCTGGCTCTCATCGGGCTGTCCACCATGGCGCCCGCGCTGGACGTCACCACCTGGACCTTCCCCGTCATCTCCTTACCCATCAACTTGTACATCAGCTACCTGGCCTTTCGCTTTTACCAAAAGGGAGACCGCAACAGCGCCCGCAAGCTCTTCTTCTGCAGCCTCTGGCACTTGCCCATGCTGCTGCTTCTGGCTCTCACCTGCAAGAAGTACAGCAGAGATGGCGAGGACTCGGCGCCGTCGCCGCTCACAGTGACAGCTACTTAATGTGAGCGAACTCCAGGACAAACAGCTGTTTTCTATAGAAACTCACTGAATTCTAATGACAGCGCTGAATTTGTAAATGTACATATTCTGTATTTATCTATGAAAAGTTTATCGCTGTTGGTCGTAAGTGATACTGTACATCTTAAATCTGTCTTTAAACACACCTCAGCGCCTGGATTACCCAAAGGGGATTACGGATCCCTCGTTTTTTATTCATCTGGAGTAAATATTTCAGGGTGTTCTTAACTTTTACTTCATCTCTGCTAATTAACGGTTATTAAACCCTATTTTATTTGTTGTGGTGCTTTTATTCTAAAATGAACCAAAAGCAGGAGTTTGAACTCTGTATGAGCAAATGCTTCAAGAATAAACATTTCATGGTTCCTGTTGTCTTCATTTGGTTGCGTTTCCTCCAGGAGATGACGACTCACCGATGTGTGTTTGTTATTGTCTTCATCGTGTCGATGTGAAGCTGAGTTCACCTCTGCACCTGTCAGTCAACATGTGCTCCCCTTCTGCTCCATTTACTCTCAGTTTTGGTGTTTGGTTACCATTCCATCGCTGCATGTGGAGAAGTGGGTACCCGGTTTCCACACGGAGTGGCCATCATCCCCCTTTGCGGGATTTAGCCAAGGCCGGGAGCCCTGACACAACATCCTCCTGCAGCGTCTGACTGGATGTAGAGTTTTATATCAGAGGGTGTGAGAGGGGCCAGCTGTCACTATCAGACGAAAAGCAGGGGGAAAAAAACCCACAAAGTCTGTGTGGAGATGGAATGTCCATGTTGACCTCAGAGCTTCAGGGTGATAGCCTGTTGTCGTTTCACATCCGCTGGAGTAAAAGAAATCAGTGCTGCTCTTCGTTCCTCAAAACAGTTTTCTCTGTTGGTCCTGTCGTGATGTTTTAAGTTTAAAACCTGAGAGTCCAGAAGGAACTTTTCTTTTTTTAGATAAAAGGTAAACTCATGTTTTGTAGCTTGTTTTTTAAATTTAAGTTGGCAACTTGTGACTGAAAACCAACTAAAAATAGAGGTTTTACTTGGAAAAGTTTGATTTAACATGCAACTTTTGGGTGTTTTATAGATGGTTTTAAAACGGTTTTAGAATGGCTTGAAATAATTTTTTTCTTAAATTTTTACAAAGTTAGAAAAACTTTTTGAGTGCTCTAGATCTGGGGTCGCCAAATCCAGAACCACATGCAGCTTCTTTATTATGGCTCTCTGGCTTTGAAAGAAAAAAAAAAAAAGCAAAAAGATTTGAAAAAATAATGGATTTGTAGCTCTGGTTAGTTTGTTTTAGGTAATTAACTTTTGTCATTCCTGAAAACTGAGAAACTTATACAAAAAAAAAATGGAAAAACATTGTCAGAGTGACATCTTAATAATAAAGAATAGACTTGATGTGCAGGGTTTAGTTGCTGTAGTTAGTTTTAAATGGTAAGTAGAAGGAGATAAAGGAGGAAGATTCACCAACATTTTGACACAAAATGCCATGTTTTTCTTGGCTTTCCTGCATGTTTACTTCAAGTAAACCTGCTGCACTGACATTGGGTGTATTTTATTTTGAAAAGAACTTGTGAACTGCTATCAAGTAAAATAAGTTAAAGTTGTTATATATGAAACTATACAACCCTGATGCATTTTAATTATAAAGCTATTTTTAATAAATGAACGCCCATAGAGTTTTACAAGTTTATTTTTCTAAACAAAAAACTTTGCTGCTGTAGTTGAGTTTAGTTCTATAAGAAACTGGACCAAGTTGCACACAAATGAAGGATTACGCACGCACAAATCAAGGATTACGCACGCACAAGTGATTCGGAGGGATACTTATTTATCTCCATACAAACGGCTCTTTTAGTGTGAAAGGTTGCTGACCTCTACTCTAGAACTTTTTCATTCCCGTAATTTTCTTTCTTTGATCAGAGGCATCAAAATGAAAAGTGAAGCGTGCGCCCTCATACTATCATGCCCCCCACCCACCGACCCACCCACCCAACCAATGGCCATCTGCGCGCAGCGCGCTCTTTGTCGCGCCCGGGCAGACGTGCGTCAGTGCGGGGCAGCGGCGCGCAGCAGCCCCGGCCCTCCTCCAAAACTGCTTCCAGGATGACGGATGATCTCTGGCTGCTCTTCAAAGGCTGCTTGGTACAAACCAGAACCGAAATCACCGCACAGATCCTAAAGCAACATTTAGACTGAAACTGAACCACCTGCCTGCCCGGAGAAAACAGTAATGGAAGAGCGCACCACAAAAAGGGACTTTGAGCCAAGAAGAAACGACAAGAATAATTTAATAATTAATATTTAATCCGAATTATCCTCATTTCTTCTGTTTATTGTCCTTTAAAAACAAAACTGTTTATTTGTAAGTTTGTTTTACGCTCAACTGGGTCACATGTTTAAATAAAAAAGACATAAATCCTTCACATGTTACTGCTGTCAATTATTGTGCTTTTTTGTAAATAGTTTTTTATGTCTTTATTATTTTAGTTAAATTAGGGGAAAAAATATTTTTTTTAATCCAACAGCTTTCTTCAAAGTTTATTTTAGTTATTCGTCACATTAGGTAAAACAAAAACAATTTGTTTTTTAAAGAATGTTTAAATAAAGTGTTGTCAACAAAATTTTTTTAATTTATTAACATAAAATCCACAAATAGATTGTTTTTAAAAAATCTATTATCAACACATCACTTTCTAACGTGTTGAATGCAACTTTACAACACCGATCTAGTTTTTTTTATATAAAAATAGTGAGAATAATCTCAATAATTTGATCATATAAATCCTACAAATAATAAAACCAAACAAATGTAAAAATTGCTGAGTTTATGAATGTATTTATTTGTAAACGTGTAATTTTATCACGTTTCTCAAGTGTTGCTAAACTGATGGTTCAACATCAAATGATCTGTGGCACGTCGAAAATGAAAGTGGCTCAAATGTATTTAAAATAAATAAATAAACATGAATAAAACGTTTATTAAATTTAATCGACTTACTTTTTTGTTTTCCGTATGTATTCTTTTAATCCCACACGCCTAATAAACCCCAAATAAGACCTTTTGTCTCTATTGAACTCACGTAAACCCTTTTCATCCGCGAGAATTCGCAGAACTCTCTGTTTATGTTTAAAAAGCAAACTTTCATTCCTTCAAACTCCACCGAGTCCGGCACGCGCGTCTCATTTCCATACCGAGGATCCCACGGTTAGCACCGCCCACTCTCTCCTCTGATTGGTCTACACGTGTCAACAAACCTGCAGCTATTTAAGATCTGCACTGCTATTGGCTGCCGGCGCCGTCAATCTTCTAGTGTCACTCTATAACCCGCGCGGCTCGAGCTGCAGAGCAGACAAACCTGAAATGAACCTTCCAGGAGTGGCGGAGTGATTTCTGTTTAGGAATTGAAAAAATATTCACCCTCAATTATTGTTATTGATAATATCTTAATGTCTCTTCGTTACTGGATATAACTGTTATATCACATACATTTTGTGGTTTTTTTTATGCTATTAGCTTGTTTTTTTAAATATGTTTTTAATTCCGCGGAGGTGTCACCGGGATTGAGTTTGGCAAAATGCGCCGCTGGGAGACCATTTTCACCCGAAAGGCTTATGGAATATAGCCTGCTTTGTCACAGTCTGTATGCCTTCTGGTCCAGCTCAGTGAAGAAGAAACTTGTCGTGCTCGGCATCATGTTTTTAGTCTGGGTCTACATGCTGTACTCGTGCGTGGGCTACTGCTCCACCATGCCAAGTGTGGCGGTGGGCAAGGAGAGCGGCTTGGCGGTGAGCAGAAGGACGGACAGCGGCGGCGCGCACCTCGTCTCCCGGCTGCTCGCTAAACCGCAGCCGTGGGAGGATGTGGAGAGCGACTACGAGGAGCCGTCCGTGAGGACTGCCGCGTCCCGGGACCTGCTCAACAACGAGGCGGAGCGGCTGGAGGACTGGGAGGAGGAGATGCGCGCCGGGGAGCAGAGAGCCCCGGACCCTAGCGCCATGTCCAGCTTCTCCAACGGCTCCGGGAGCAAGAAGCTGCCACAGGCGATCATCATCGGGGTGAAGAAAGGAGGAACCCGAGCTCTGCTGGAGTTTCTGCGGGTTCACCCCGACATCAGGGCGGTGGGGGCCGAGCCGCACTTTTTCGACCGCAACTATGAGAACGGACTGGAGTGGTACAGGTAATTTTCCATATAAACACAGCTCTTTAAGCATGAAATTAGTGCAGCAAAGCAGTTTTATTAAAGATCATATTCAGGCTTGAAAAGCCAAATATTCCAATGAAACCAACGTTTATGCGGACGCTAATTGATCTTGTAAAAGTTCTCCTCTTTTCGGTGACTGTCCCACTCTATTTTATTGTAATGAAGGTGCAAATACTTTTATTTTGCCTTAAACTTTGTCGTAAACATCATATGTTGTCCCCACTTGCTTGAAATAGTTATTTAATTAAAATTTCTCCGTGCGTAAAAGTGGTTTGGAGAGAATTGCGCACGGGCCTGGCTGCTTCTGCGATGCGCAGTGATCTCTGTCGGACACTTAGCTATACTGCAGCCTAGTGACCCTTCAGATGAAAGTTTTTTTTACCATCCAAATATATATTTTTTCGTCTAATCTGCGTTCATTTTACAATTGAAAAAAATCAAACTACATAAATTAGTATCATTTTCTCAAAAAAAAAATGATTAGATAAAATAAAATATGTAATATAAAAGAGATGAAAAATGTTATTTGTCCAGATTAACCTTCAAATGTTTCCTTATCTAACAGGCTTTATGTAGCATTCTTATGTCAACTGCCCCAGAAAAGGGGATCTACAAGACAAAAGCAAGAGGCCTTCCTAGAAGAAACCCATTTAAAGTCTTTAGACCTTGATAAACTAACTTTACCCCGCTCATTTCCATCACAAAGTGCTAATATAATGAGTGGAGGAACTGTTGAGCTTCATCACCGCAGCTGAATGCTCACAACATGCAGCCTTGTTAAATGGAATGGAAGTTGTTCCTTTGTTTTTTGCAAATCTTCCACCAAAGTTAGAGGCTTTTGGTTTTATTTGATGGTTGATTAGAGGAGGTTGATCTTCATAATCTGGATTTAAAGCCCTGTTGGAAGTTCATTCAGAGGCAGTTTTGGGTGCAAATGTGTTGACCTGCAATTTGATTTTGACAGTTACGTTTTTTGGACGGTGCCAATTAAGCCAGTGATTTTTTGTGCATTTTCGGTGTTTTATTTCTCACATCAGTACATTTCTTGGTGATTTTATGAGTTTAGCTTTGAGAGGTGGATCCTATAACGTTCCACCAAAAAGTCAACCATAAAAAAAAAAGTATAAAATAAAGAAATTTGATTTGTGGGTTGGTTAGTGGACTTCTTTAAGCGCAAACTTTGAATTATATCAAGCAAACGTTCTGGCTTGAGTTTTCTTAAATATATATACAGATGGTTTTACAATTTCACCTTCAAATTAAGTCATTTCACCAAACCTGAGCCAGTGCATTTTTGTGACGTAAACGTGCCGACCTAAAAGGGCAGCTTCTAGTTTTTATTTAACTGAAGCTGCATTTAGGGAACAGTAAAATTAGCCATGTCAAACTTTTATGGGGAGAAACTACTGTCAGAGATGTGTGTTTCTTTAAAACAGATGGTTTTAGTGGTCCCAAGTGAAGGAGAAGGGGACAAAAAATCATTTTGTGGAGTGAGGATGGACATAGGAAGGAAATCATATCTTATTTATTACTTATCCTTTTAACCATCCCATTAGGACCAGTTCTTGGAGAAGTCTTTGGAGGGAAAAGTGGAATTTTCCACACCAAAATTCTGTCAAAGATTGTTTCAGACGCTTTCCTCCAGTCCAACCCCTCTTAAAAAGGGACGCTCACGTAGAGTTGGAATTCCAGCAAATAAATGCAGCCATTTAGAGCAGAGAAGAGAGGAGGAAGCGGCTGAAAGAGGAGCTTCAAAATAAAAGGAGAAAACAAGTGTCTTTGTGAATTTCTGATGCTCTTTGACAGTTTTTATTTGTGCCACAAACAAACGCATGATTCATGTTTTTCACCGAGGGGGGTCCTTATGACTGGAGGTAGACATTTTCACAGTGAGGTCATGCATGAACCAGCCTGAAGAAACAAACACACATGGCTAGAGTCGGAGTTCAACAGGGCAGCGTGACTGAACTGGGGTATTTTGTTGCTGCAACAGTTTTGTGACACAACCAACGTGCAGCTGCTGTTATCTGGTGATAAAAGGTGCTCTTCATCAGTACAGGCTTCATCTGCATGTAGTGGAAGCCTCTTGTGCATCAGCAACTTCAGGAATTGTGGGTAATTTGAATTCTGATGGTTTAAAAATTGAATTTTGAAGTGAGAACAAAAAAATGTGTCCCATCAGTTGTCATTCACCTAGGTTTGTGAAATTTGTTCTCTGCTTTTGGGCCATCCTCTGGTGGAGTGGTGAGCTGCAGACACAGCCTCGCTCGGGAACCATTTGTCGGTTCAACCCCCCCAATCCAACCCCTTAATGCTGAGTGTCAAGCAGGGAGGCATTGGGTCCCATTTGGGATGACTCGGCCTGGGTTTGGTTTCACGACCTTCTAGAGCGAACACTCTACCGTGAGGCCACTGAGTTGATGAAACCTAAAAAATAGAAAGGATTTGCTTGTGAAAAGAGTTTCAACACTTTTTTACCCTTCTATGTTAAAATCTACAGATGATTTGTCTCAGTTTAATTAATAATACAAAAATTCAAAAGAAATTAAAGGATTATATTTTTTCCTCTCTGTGTTTCTTAATGTGCCATAAAGTTAGAGAAAGGCCAAAAAGGTTTATTTCATAATCTGGTTAAATTAAAGGCAACTGGTAGTGCTTTAATCTGGCAATTTGAGCATACATGCGGAAATGTTAAAACGGCCAATGCTTTTCTTATGTATTACATGCGGCGCCCCTGCGACAGACTGGCGACCAGTCCAGGGGTGTACCCTGCCTTCGCCCATGAGTAGCCGGGTTAGGCTCCGGCAACCCCGTGACCCCGAAAGGGATAAAGCGGATTGGAAAATGAATGAATGAATGAATTACATGCGGCCAAGCACTTGTATGTATGTATTTTAACCCTAACCATAACCTTAACCTCACCCTAAAGTCACTTTCTAATAGAAATTGAGTGTGGAACCTGATTTAATACTGCAGCAGACTGTGACACCAAGACTGTGGGCTGTAGAATGGACTCCGTCCTGAATCAGGGCGTCTCTGCTCAGCTTTTGTTTCCAAACTGCAATCAACTCGGAGGGAAAACACAATCACAAAGCAGCGTCAGAAGAAGCTACTTTGAAAGCGACAAAAGGCACAAGTGGGTCATTGTTGTAGAAGAAGAAGAAGAAAAAAAATCTTGTTCCACTTTCAGAATTTTCCGGAAGTCTGAGCGGTTTTGAAAGCCACCCCCACTGGTAGTGTTTGAGCGTGTGTGGGGCAGCAGCTCCGGGCCGCGCCGAGGACAGTTCTGGATGGGTGCGCGTTCTTTTATCTGCTCACCGCAGGAGTACTCCCATTTCCACGTAGGTGACCCGTCTGCTCCGCACCGCCGCTGACCTCACCCTCCTTCCTTCCGTCTCAATGGCTGCAAAAGCCACCTGGTTCTAAAGGGTATCAGTGAAAGGCACCAAGCCAACAAAACAGGAGCTGCTGGTGTTTGCATACATTGTGGGAAGTCAGCGGGTACGCAGAGGTGTCTTTTTTAATGGATGTTTCGGTAAGGCTCAGCTGTGGGGGCAGTAATAATCTTCCTCTGCAGCCACAGGAAACTGAAAGGCTCAAACACTGTATACAAACATGGCCTGACTCCTCTGGGATTGCCAGTATTGATTAGTCAAGCGTGATTGGACGTAACATGTAGAGATGGGTTAAGGGCCCTTGATGGGGTCAGAACCACGTCTGAGTCTGTGCTGACCATCTGCATGAAGCTGCAGCCCCACTGGGGCCCAGCACTCAAAGACTCACTCCAATTAAAATCATGTTTTTGGTGCAACGATATATATATATATATATATATATATATATATATATATATATATATGAAGGAAAATTAGGCTTTAAATTGCATTTTGGAGTATTTCTTTATTCAAATAGTAGAGAATCAGGAACAGATGACAAAATGCATTTGGAAAAAGATTGTATTTGTGATGTAGAAACTACAATGGGTGGGGCCACAAGCTCCCTGCTCCGCCCCATTCTGATGAATCAACTTGCAGACAAATAGATCCATGTACGTCTTTGTTTTCCTTGTCTGAGTTGGTAGCTGGCTCAAAACTGTACAGCTGCAAAGTTCTGATATTGCTCGCCATTTTTGTACCACTGCTAATGTTAGCTTGGGGTTGTGAGGGGCTGTAAGCTAGCGGGAGAGCATGTAAACGGAGAATTCTCAGCAAAGGGGAGGGAAAGGGGGGTGGGGTTGCCAACAGTCCTACCCATAAGGACATTTCTAATGAGCCACAGCCGCTCTACAGAATCTATGTCCTAGAAAAGAATAGATCAAAAGATTATCGGAGTTGGACTTTAAAGCGTCACTGTATCTTCCAGGATGAGTCGATTTTATCCAGTCGTTCAGGGAAAAACACAAAATTCACAAGATTAGATATTCCGGCTCATTCTTTGCCTCCATTATTCCTTGAAGTCCCGGGTCAGCCAGCCGTGCAGCTGACAGCAGGTTCACATCCTCTCATTAAGTCCTCCAAGAACTGTGCCTCTTTCTGCCAGCTATGCTTCCAGTTCCTCCCTCGGATATCATTCCACAATCTCCCAAGAAACACTCCACCAAGCAGCTGTGCGTTTGAGCCGCTGATGTGTAAGAAAAGCGTCACACGTCATGCTCTGTTTGTCCAGTCCGGCCTGGATCCGGCTGCAGGCCTCACTGACTCACTTTGGTCGGTCCAGCGTAAAGGGGAGCACTCTGTCCTCCGCTGCTTCCCGCTGCCTAAGCCGGCATGGCCCATTTGGGCGAAGAAATGGAGGAAAAGACAGCTTTCATTCACAAATTACAAGCGGTTAATAGTGAAAGAGGAGGCCTGTGGAGGAGGGAGTGGCAGCATTTTGCTGCCCCCTCAGCCCTCCTTCTGTGGGTGTCCAGTGACACACCAGCACAGACAAAATGACCGCCACGGTCAAGCAGCTACATAAGAAAAAAAACTGTAACTTAAAGCTATTTAAAGTTTCTGTTTGTGCTAATCCTCTATG
This sequence comes from Adrianichthys oophorus, assembly GCA_036245035.1. Lineage (NCBI taxonomy): Eukaryota > Metazoa > Chordata > Actinopteri > Beloniformes > Adrianichthyidae > Adrianichthys > Adrianichthys oophorus. Next base: position 8,844,860 of record BSAI01000012.1, read on the forward strand.
ACAGAAGATGTTCGCATTTAAAGTAAAAACTAAACAACAAACAGCCCCCACCAGTATGTGAATTAGGAGCTTTTATAATGAGGTGATAACTAAGTTGTTAAACATGTCAGAACAGAACCAGACACCCTTCCTCTAGGGTTTAATTGTCAATCGTTGCTGCTGTATAAACAATCTTTGCTTAATTAGACAGATGCCGTTTTCTATATTGTCCCATATATGCTTCCTTGGGAAAAAGAGGATGCTACGAAGAGCAGAAAACACCAACACTAAAGCTGCACTTGTTCCAGGTATGGAGTCCCAGAGGTAGCCATTAGGGTGTCAGAGAGTGCCTCGGCCTGTAGGAGAGCACACACAGACGGAGAGCGCCACTGTGGCTCCCCTGAGCTTTCCATTAGCCTGGCAGGAAAAGAGCAGAGCTCATTAGACACTGCGAGTCCTCTGCGGGCACCTCGCTGCGCCACACTCGTCCCCTCCATTTAGATGTACTCTCCTGGTGCCGTTGGGTTTTTCTCATAAGTGCTGGCAAAACTCTTCAGCTTAGCTCAACATGCCAGACACACTCCACATCGATTGCAGCATGTGTGGGGTTTTTTTCTGTCATTTTTAGCAGTTAAACTGTTGAAATGTGTTTGCTTTTTTTGAAATGTGACAAATCCCACATGAATATGGACACTTCACCCACCAAACACATAAGAATACAGGGTTTTTAGTACTGGATTTTTTTAAATAAAAATTTCAAATGTAATGAAAATATACCTTGTTGTTCCCCCTATTTAGAAGCTAAATTACTAAAAGTGCTGTAACCCTGTATAACCATATAGGCCCCTGAGGCCCCTATCTTGTTGGCATGACTCAAACTTTCCTTAAAAACTCATTGCATAGAACTTAGTCCATGTTTTCTGCCTCGTAGTTCATCCTCATTCCACCAGGGGCAGTAGAAAAACTTTAATCTCACTTTAAACTTTGAATCTCAACAACACTTTTGGAGAGAAAAGTTTAGCTATTTTTTTATAATTTAATGGTGATAATGACTCAGATATTTTTTCATTTTGCTTAATTTATACTTTCTATTGAAAGAATGAAAAATGTGTTGATAAAGAGTTCTTTATAATCCAGTTACATGTTAAAAATGCGTGTATGAAATTTGAGACAGTGGGTAAATAAGGCATTTTTTTCTTTGTCAATATTTTTGCATCTTAAACATTTTTTTTTGTGTGTGGATTTAATCAAAGGGCTTAAAAATGGAGTGGGCTTTAAAGGGTTAACGCATGTTAGGCTTTCTAAATGAATTAATTTAACTCAACTTCTGCACAAGTATTACATTTATGGCTGTGCTTCACTGGAATCACTTAAAGCTGGAGTGTGACACGTCAACATACACTGTAAATGAATGTTAGTTACATTCAGACACTTGCCAAAAGAGTTTATGGTGGGGTAATGGCATTCCCACGCTGGAGCTCTGTTATGGATTTTACGTCAACCAGCAGTGATTAGTTTGCCAGGGTTAAGGAGGGGAAGAACCCCGGCCAAAGAGCTGTGCAAATAGGAGCGCCTCTGGGGGAGTGATAGGAGTGAGTGCCCCTACACGTCATTTCAGACATTTATGGTGTAAATTCTGCAACTGACCCAGAAGAAAAAAAGTATTCTGTAGTCGTGAAGTTTATGAAAGATGGGAAATTCTCATTTATATTTCTTTACCTTCACCAAAAGTGTTCTAATCTCAGCATAAGATGCAAATGGGGAAAACTATTTCTGGATGAGGGGGGTGAGCACAAAGTGAAAATTCAGATCTGTATACATTTGTAAGTATCTAAACCTTTCATTTTTTTTAGGACAAGCTGAGATTTGTAGTGTTTCTACACTAACCGTGAGCACAGAGTTCCTATTTTATTAGAGATGAAGCAAAGAAGGCATGATATAATAGTGTGTGCTCTGCCAAAAAAAAAGAAAAAACTGTGTGTTTGTAAATCTACATAAATACATACAAAAGTTCTACCCAAGATGTAAGTGGCATTTAGTTAAAAAAAGTTGACTAAAAAATGTTTTGATAATTTTGCAATTCAATTTTTGCCTGAAGAATGTCATTTTTCTCCAAAGTATATTTAAATCAATACACAAATATTTGCGTTATTGTGAGCAGAGAGGACCAAAAGTTCATTTTGGTTTCACAGTTCTATTTGTGTTAAAGGAAAGCACAAAAGTGTTGTGAATGGTGAATGGTGCATTATTTTCCTAATGCACATGTCAAAATAAAAAGAGTTGGATTATGAGAATGTAAAGTTTATTTTATAATTTAAATTATTGAGGTGCTTTTACAAAATAACATAAAAAACGTTGCAACCTTTGTTGGAACTTTTCACAAAGCTGCTGCTGAATCAGGCATTTTAACAATCATAAATATCTGCCGCGAAATCTTGGAGGGTCTGACAAGTGATGGACTTATCTGACTCTTTTGTTTTGCTTATTGCAAAACTGATTTTTTTGTTTTTAACTGGGTATAAATGATCGAAGCTTAACTTTTGGTTAAAGTTTCATGACATGTTTGTCGTGCATAAATACACACAAAAAACGGTGTTTTTTCTTGACAAATGTAGACACACAAAGAAAACATTGGGTGCAATGACATTTCCGGTGAAGACCACCAACGCAGCCATGTCTGCCTTTATTTTTGCCGTTTTATTTACTAAAACACGTATTTGTCCGCCACAAAAACTTTTGAAAATTAGATTTTGCTCAGTCTGTGGCTTCGTTTGTTGACTTTTGCTACAGCTGTGCGATGGAAATATGTTCCAGCAGCTGCGCAAACCTTGTACATCAAGTGCAGGCACACGAAACAAAAGCGTTTGGAAGCCTTGTTGTCTTGGATGGTATGATCTCAAATTCAAAGAAAGGAGTAGAATTACCTGAGGAATGCTCACGCCACACTTTCCACCCCTGAAAGGTGCAGGTTAATTGTCACTGGAGCTGTCTCACCTATTAACGCTAATGATATGTTGGCTGTCAGGCTGTCTTGAGGAATTTGTAAAGCATTAACCTGCAACGACAGCTGCAGGATGAGTAATGGGGGCTAAATAATAACTCCTACACACCGGGAGGGGAGGTTTTTGTGCTCTGTGAGTGACATACAGTAGGGAGGAAATCCCCTCTCCTGCAGCACACAATGCAGTTCACCTGTTTTCTCAAAGGTGTGCAGGCAGTTACGGGTGACAGCCAATTCAAACAGGATGCAAAGCAGCTCGCTCCGGCTCCGTGTGCCTGGGGAGTGGGGGTGGTGGCATGTATGTTCTCCTGGAGTCTTTTTCATCTTTTATTCATCTTTGCTGTAGCTAGATCAAGGAGTCATGTGCCTCCTGGTGCATGTCAAGTGTCAGGAAATCAGTCAGACGGGCTGGTTCTGCCATCACACCCCGAAAACGTTCGCACACCCAAACAGCTCACAAAAATGCTCGTCTGCAGCTTCTATTGTCTTATTTATTCCCTCGTTGCAGTTCATCGGTTAATTTGGCCCCAGCTGTCAGTCGGGTCGCACCCTGATGCTGATGGAGTGGAGGAATGTGTGACCAGCTCCGGGCTAACACCTTCAGCAAACACGCTGATTAGAGGAGTATCAGCGCTGAACAAACTCACGGTCTAATCACAGTTTGGTGGATTTCAACTCCACAACAAGCATCCAGTCATTGGTCCTGCATCATTCGTTGATCAAATTGGCAATTTAATGTCAGATAAGTGAAACTTTCAGAGCGATTCCTTAGAGTCGGAAAGAATAAAGCTCTGCACTTCTGAGGGAATACTTTTACTCAATTCATGAGGGGACAGAGAGGAGATCTTGTTATTTCTGCCCTGCACCATCCTTTTCACCGACTCGCCTGTTTTATTTATGCCACGCGGCGGGCTCTCCTGCTTCTACGCAGCGTTCTTTTCTCAGTAATCCTGGGCGGCCATCTATAGCCTTAGCCGTAACATCACTTGGATGTGGGTTGTTTGCAGGCAAAAAATAGGCAAACCTACGGGGCACGCAGGTGACCCGCACAAAATATCCAAGTCTTAGATAGTACGGTGAACCCGTTAGGCATAAATGGTTTGTGCATATTTTTTGCCTTGGGAATGCTGCGGGAACACTTAAACAACACACAAGGGGAAGTAGGTGATTCAAATCGTACGGACTTTTCCTTTTTTTAAACCCCGGCTAAATCCTGCAGCACCTGTACGAGTCAACCCCCCCATACATATGCATTTGATTAGGGCATTTGGTCGCAAGCCAATGTGGTTCATTTTGACCGAAAGGTGCATGAAAACCACATTTTTAGAAATGATACTCCACACATGGTAGTCACGTCACCATGGTATCATGAGGCAACCACAATGGTGTCACAGAGGAAGTGTTTTCATGGCGCACAGAAGGGAGCTGAAATGCATTCATGTTTTGGTTTGTTTGCCTTTTTTTTTCTGCCTTTCTGTTGTCTGATGCTGGCTGGGTTTGAGCCCAGACCGGATGGACCGTGACCACAGCGCCTGACGCCCGTTCTCGTTTTTATTGATTCATGGTGTCTGCTGTGTACTCCCCCCTCATATGCACGCTTGTACTGGGGCAGTTTCAGGCGCTGCACTCACTGGAACTCCCTGGTTTCAGAGACAAATGATGGCAGTGTGCAAGTTGCGTTTTTCGGGTTAACCGTTGTGTTTACGCGGCGGGTCAGTGGATTCCCAGGCTGCTCTGACATCTTGCAGCTTCTAGATGGAGTTCAGGGGTCTGGGAGCTGCTTTCGTTAAGCAATCTCACAGTTTGGATATCACAGTGTCAACGGACTGGTGTGGAATTCTGGATCCTTTCCTTCAAACTGGCTTTTTCAGTTTTTCACAAGAAAAATGTGTATTTTGACTTTTTTGCTTGTAAATCTTTAAGATTCAAGATTTAAGATTTATCCTTCGTTAACAAGTTGTCCAACGCAAGATTGGCGTTTCTTTTGATGAGCTTCCAGGACTTTTAAGAAACTTGAAAAATTAGTCAGTTTAGTTGCTCAGTTGGGGAGAAATTCGTTGGCGTTCTCTGCTCTCTGAAACACCACGTCATCCAGTTTACACACTAGGCCAGTCTGAATGATTAATTCTTTAAGCAGAAGATTCGGAGAGACTTCCAATCATTCCAGAGTTCCCAGTAACATCACATTTAGTCATTTGAAGCTTTGCTGCAATCAGCGGACAATCCCATCAGGATTGAAATTTGCATGCAGACACAGAGGTTTATAACACGCCTTTTAGAGTGAAACAAGGGGGTAGAGATCCCCTTCGGGGGGGAAAGTCATCACTTTTATGGGAAAATGGTTTGTCTTAGGCAGGAAATGAAATGCCAAAAATCTCCAAGTGTCCGCCTGCTCACACCTGGACATCAGCAAGGAAATAATATCTCCATAAAGAAGCTTATTGAACGTTTATTACGTTTATTTACATAAATAATGTTTTAACTTGAACAAAAGTGGAATCTAATTATTGAACAGCAAAGGAGGCTTTCTACTTCAAAAAATAAGTGATGTTTCATTAAAAAAAAATTTTTTAACCAATTTCTTACAATAGTTGAAGATAGATTTAATTATTTCTCTAAATAAGCAAAGTGTCTGCCAATTAGGTAAGAAAATTGGTCTTAACAAGAATTCTTATTTTAAGAAAAAAAAATCAAGTCACTAAGACAAATTTTCTTTAACTAAGATAATCTTGATAAGATTTTTTTTCTGCAAGACAGGAAAAAATACTTTTTTTTCTTCAAACAAGTGTCTTTTTACATTCTTTAGGTTCAGTTTTGACGTTTGTGAGCACTAATGAGCCTTTACCTCTGCTGTTTTCCTTAAAACAACGGCGGGGGACATGTAGATGATCGATTTGTGTATCCACTTTTGAAATACAAAACCAATGCACTTTTTCGCTCATTTGGCGGGCTAGCTTTGTCATCTGCACAGCCAAACAGGTTCTCTTCAGAACTCATTTGAGTGTGTTGAGTTTGAGATCCTTAAAGCCCAACTCAGATTATCTTTTGAATTATGTTAAAAAACAAAAAAAAAGAAGCAAAAAAAAAGTTTTTTTGTTGGTGGAAGTTTCTGCTGAATAGGGGGCGGGGACCGTCCCCTCTCTGTTGCGGAGTAGAGCAGGGAGCTTGTGGTCCCCGCGGCGTATTTTCTAGATTCACAACGATTTGAAGAAGGAAATACTCAATATTAAGCTTAATGTTTATATCATTAGAAAAATGCCACGAGAGAATGTTAAAAACACCAAAAGCAGGATATTGGAGTGGGTTTCTAACAACCAACAAAGGCTTAAAACTTTTTTTCTGTAATAGTCCATCAGATTAATTTAAGAAAAGGGTGTGGTTAGGAGCAGCTGGGAAAAGGGAAACTTTGGTTATTTTTTTCCACGTTTTCTCCTCCTCCTTTGCACTTATGTAGTGTTACGTCAAGCCTGGATCAGCGCTAAAATTTGCAGTTCAAAGTTTGTCCTTGATTTCCAAAATCAGGCTGTGTTTGCTTTTCTGATCTTGCTTTATTGTGATAGATTAGCTTATCCTGGAGCTTTCTTGCTTATTGTTTAGTGTTTGTGGTTGCCTCTGTGGTGTCACCTCCCACAGGTAGATGGCTGCCACTCGGGTCTTGAAGTCATGGAAACAGCTCCAACTTTAAATGGTGAACCCCACCCTCCTTTTGCTGCTGACACAAAATGCCCTCTGATTTTCATGCATTTAAATGTACAAACCCTTAATTTGAGATTCAAATCCTTTTTTTTCCAAGCATCCAGACATGTGAGACAATTGAAAACCTTTTGTATCAAAAATCGACAGACGTGTGCCAGAGAGGCTTTTGCTTTTGTCTAGGAGCAAATTAGTCGTTTCGTCAGTGATGCTTTGACACACGGCGGGTCCGTGTCAGCCCCTTATCATCGAATCAAAAGTGACAGGGGGGAGGCGGAAGCATCAGACAGAAATAACCCCTTTCCTGCCTCCCGTTTAGCTCTGGTGGGATGAGGACTCTTTAAAACACAGACCAAAGGGCTTCTCCGCCTGCCCACGTTTCATGCTGCCGTTTGACAGGGGTCTTATCACATGTCCTCCACATGGAAATATACTCTCGGAGGGAAAAGGTGCAAGTTCTAAACCACGCATCAGCAACAGAAGGAAGGAAGGAAGTTTGTGTCGTTATATTGGATCTTTACAGTATTATTGTTCCTGCGGCAGACAGCCGGACCCTGAGGGGCCGCAGTTATCTGAAGAGGACAGGGTGTTGTTTGGAGGACAGTTTTGGCGCACGCTTTGCTCAAGAGCCCTCCAAAGGGCCTCTGTTGAGGATGAAGAAGTGCTTCACTCAGCTGCCTCTGATCGCCCCCCTTCCTCCCCTCCCACACACCTCCTAGCCTTCCTCTTCCTCCTCCTCCTCTATCTTGCCCTCTCTCCACCCTGCCCCCATCCCCACCCCACGGCCCTGACCGCTGCCCTGCTCAGTGGTCAGGGACAATGGTTCACTTTGAAAGAAAAGCAAGAAAAAAAGAAGAGGCCGGTGTCACAGGACTGCCTGTTTGCTGACGGGATCTTTAAAAGCAGCACCTCATAAATCAAAATTGAACATAATGGGTATTGTTTCTGCAAGAGCTACTTGTCGCACTAAAATTCCCCTCCTCTTCTTCTCCTTTTTTCCCCTTCTCACTACTTGATTTGCTTCTTTAGCAGCCCGAGTGGGCAAAGTCAGAGGTGGAGGTTTTTTATTTAAGGGGGTGGGGGCATCTTTTCTTGTGGCATTGCTCCTTTAAAAAAAAAAAAAGGCTTCCTCACCATTTTCTTTTGGACCTTCGCCCCCTTTTTTAATGCTTCTGCAACCCCCAACACTAGCTGTTAAAAAGAGGATTCCATTCGCTTGGATCAGCATAATCTGTCACATTGTAACTCCAGCCTCCTCCCTATCTCTGTGCCGTATTGTCATATTGAAATCGGATTAGACGGCGAGGCATTTTCCCCTTCAGTTTAATTCTCTCTTTTTTTTTTTGAATGTTGGCACATGGATTGACGAAAAGGTTGCAGGCAGTCTCACCATTGTGCATCAAGAGAGCGGCGACATGCATCACCGTTTAAGTCGTTTGGTTTGCAGTTTGCTGCATCTCTCATGCTCTTGCACGCACAAAGAGTGTGTTGATTTCACCAGTCCATTAGTGAGCTTCCAGTTGCAGATGTGCACTCCTGTTTGCTCCTTTTACCACTCTGACAAGTCAGCAATCAGAGTGATGCTATCATAATTAGATCACTAATGCTGAATTGGGATTATGCAAATCTAATAATGCCATTTCATTTTCTTGGTTACTTGACATCACCATTTGATGTTTTTTTTTTTCTTTCGCTCTTTGCATGCAGAAGGTTCTTGCACACAAATATGAGCACTGATCTCGGAGTTGCATGAATTAACCATGCGTTAATGGACATGAACTAGATTCCAGCTCTTGCATTATTTTGTGGAGTAGTGGCAGACCTTGCAAAGAAAATGTCCAGTGTTTTCTCATATTTTTTACCACAACTCGAAGACATATAGTAGAACTCTTCAATATCGGATACATTGCACATCGACACCTAAGTGACTAGAAGTGCGACTATTTAAAGTAATCTAAGCACTTTAAGCGTCTTTGAGTATCTTTAAAAGCGCTATATAAATAAAATGTATTATTATTGTTATTATTTATTTTAACAAAGGTTTGATTCGTATCATAATTTGTGGTTGACAATCCAATTCATGGTCGACATTGGTTCATTTTGAACAATTCAATCGAATCAGATTCACTAACTTAAGATCGATCCACGACATCTTTAGCCAAAATTATAACCAGTGTGACTCAGATAAATACCGGGTACTGAACAGTGCAGGTGAAGTTTTCCAGATTCTGTGTTGTCTTGTGTCTGTCTTGAAAGATAATGAAGTGTAAATTAAATATGTGCGCAAACAAACAAGTAAACAAAAATTAATGGCAAATCCATTCACATTTTAGTTTCATAAAGTTCATTCCACTATTGTTTTTTCACATCAAACTAATACATTATGAGAACATTCTGCCACACTGTTTTTTTTGTAAAACGCGATGTTTCCACACATTGGACTGTAATGATGGATTGATAATATTTTTGCTGCCGTCATGTGTGTTGTCCGCTGTGAAGCACTTGATCATTTTTATGTTATAATAAAATAAACCTACAGTGCCTCAATCCAAATGGTATTTTCCAATATGGATTATCGATTTCTTTCAATTGAAATGTTTTTGTTATTGTTATTGGGTTAGAGACTGATCGATCTGACTGGATTGTAGGAAAATAAATCAATGAAGTCGATTAGTTGTGACACCCCTATAAATAACTCACTCTAAAATCGTTTACGTGATCACAATGAAAAATATTATTCTGACTTGAGTAAAAAGGGATTTTCATATCGGCTTTGCACTGATAACTGCGCAAAGCTGCTGAAGTGCTGAACACTTCACTGATGTACCGTGCTGCATATCAGCGTCAGGCTGCTTTTCAGAAACTGCTGAAATTACGTTAATTGTGGAAACAGTCGATGAGTTATGATATTCCCCTGCGACAGACTGGCGACCAGTCCAGGGGTGTACCCTGCCTTCGCCCATGAGTAGCCGGGTTAGGCTCCGGCAACCCTGTGACCCCGAAAGGGATACAGCGGATTGGAAAATGAATGAATGAATGAATGAGTTATGATACTGTCAACACTGGAGCTAAAGCTCTGGTGTTTAAGGGTTGAGATTGTAACCGACTTGAATTGAAAGGGGTTTCCACGAGTTTGCTTCAGCTTTAAAAGCAACAAAGGCAGGCTTCAGAGGTGCAACAGATATCCTATCTGAGTGTGTGTGTGTTATCGCAGATCTTTCTTTTATACTGTTTAATTGTGCATGGATCATAATTAACTTAATTCTTCTTACATTATTCATATCAGCTTTGTCATTTAATGGTCTCACAAATCTGAGGGCTATGTGGTGAACAAAATTAAAAATACTGTTTGTCTTGTTATGCAACAGGTGAGCTGTCAGAGTAAAGTGTGGAGTAGGCAACACATTCTGCTGACAATTACCTGCTTCCTTCTCACATTACACTGACTTTGTGTCAGGCAGCCGGAAGGGTAAAGTCAGTCTGATGCCTAGTCTGGCTGTCACACGAGGCTAAATGCGTAAAAAAAAAAAAAAAAAACTACTTTCACATAACCTGTTGGACAGTTCAAAATTTGACCCCTGTCTGTCTACTGGGAATCTGAAAAAAACATTTGATCCCATGTAGATCACTCAGGCTGGTTTTCTTCCTGGTCCAGAGCCCAGACAGAGAAAGATGATATATCCCCCAATGTCAGTCAAACAGCTCTTATCGTCTCCTCCATAATCTTGACTCTGCGGTTTGCCACCAGTTGTGAAACCAAATGCTGAGAGAGCAAAACACATTCACTTTTCATGGCAGCAGACACTTTCAAGTGCTGCTTCTTTATGTCTGCATATCCGTGTAGCCAGTGCTGATCTAAACCTTTCTAGTCAATAAAAAAAAGGATCTCTTTTGTTAAAAAAAAAAAAAAAAAAGCTGCAGCAAACCTGATCAATTTTCAGTCCTTTCATTGTTAGATTTCTTTTTGTTTTTGCTGGTCTGGTGTTGGTTGAAGCATCACCACAATAATAAAATAGAGAAGTGTTCGAATTAATTGAGTATAAACTGAGATGACCCTTTGACCTCCCGGTTGAAGCACGTTTGTATACAAAAAGAAGTTGGAGCCTCTTACAGTGCATTAATCAGTGGTCATCAACCTTTTTCTAGCCATGGGCTGGTTTCATGTCAGACAGCATTTTCACAGATCGGCCTGTATGAGTCTGACAGTTCTTGTCTCTGTGTTGCCCAGTAACTTCTGATAATGGACACCTAGAAAGGCATCATCCCGCTAACACCATGATCACTTATTAGTACTTTAATCTTGTTATTTATTTTGCATTAAATAGTTTTCCATGAGAAGTAGACTATTTGATATGTGGTGTGTGGGAACAACTGTCAAGCTATGTTCACACCACCCTCGGCAATGCGCGTTTAAGCGACCTCTTTAAATGAAAAGTTTATGTAAACCGTAAATGTGCATTTCAGGATTCTGCGTTCAAAACACTCGCGCTCCTGCATAGTTTCACAGGTTTCTACAACCGTTTTCTGGCTCTACGTACAAAAACCTGCGGCAATTGAAGGCGCGTTGAAAGTGTAAACCAGGTTAAAATTTGATCAATCAGGTAGTCAGATTTGATAGTGACGCATAGATGACGTCCCGTTTGTTCACGGAAATGCCAGCTGTTTGAGATTTAAGGCTGTGGAGGAGAAATTAATAATTGCAGTTTGTGCCAAGCTAGAATTATATGAAACCAAGTCTTTCATATTGTCATAGAAGTGGGAAAGAGGCCTGTAGCAAGATTCACAAAATTTGCAATCGCTTTAGCCAAACCTCTTCCAACTGTTGGTGGCGGGCATGCGTTAGTAAGCAGCAGAACACCATGGGCTAAATGTGCATTCAAGTACCTGTGTTTAGCGCATTCTTGAGTGCATGTCACATGACCGGTGTGTCTATGTCTATAGAATAAAACCATATGTTAAGGAAAGACTCCTGGTTTTTGTATGTTAAATACAGCGTGCTTTTTCTATGAAGGAGACGTTTTTTTTTTCTGTTTCTTCACTGACTCATTTCTGCAAAACTGGGCTTTCCAAATATGTTTGTTTCTAGTTAACCTTGCTAGCTCAGGGGTTACAGTTTAGTGGTGGCGCTCTAAGAATATAACAGATGGATTTTCCAAACGGGATCTAGCAACTTGACGTGTCAAGAATGAGTCAGACGTGGTGGAGAGAATCCCGTTGTTTTTCAGAATCAGATTATAAATAAAAACGGAAAAGTAATTGCCACCAGGGGCTTATATTCCTCAAACATAGCCTTTTCCATTTTCTCTTGTTTATGGATAACTAAGCTGAGATTTTACAACTGTTAAGCATGTTTGTTTTCTCCCATCTCCTTATTTTTGGTATGGCCAGTATTCCTGGACATCAAATCAGTCTTGTATAGATCTTATTAGCTTAAAACAAAGCAACAGGTCATGCAAGCTTTGGTTTAAACGCTAACAAAATTCTCTCTATCTTTTTATTCTCCCATCCATTTGTCACTCACTCTAAATTGGCTGAGGCTTTGACTTTTTTTTGAGAATCAAAGCAAAAATAAAGCTTGGATGGAAAAAAAGAAGTGGTCTGAGAAATATTGGCTTGGAAGATGATTTTAGAAAGTCACATGAATGAAAGCGGGTGAAATTTATACAGAAAGAGGAACATATGAACAGAATGGCTTTAGGAAAAAACATGGTTTTAATTCCTGACGTGGTTAAACAGAACCTGAATAATGTTTCTAAGTATCCTTGTAATGATGTAGTAAATGAAGGTTTTCTAAGGAGTTATTTTATTTTTTTAAGTGAAATATCTCTTAATTGAGTGAGATTGTTGACGTTGGAGAGCTGCCTGCACTAATAGGTTTTCAAGCTCTGTAATAAGGCTAAACAGGCTCAGTGAGTCATTGATTGCAGAAAGCAGTACACTCCATCAGCTTGATTACATTATCCAAGACCTTTCTCCATCTTACCCTTCTCCTAACCTTTCCTTTTCTTTCTTTTTTCTGTTTAGGGAGCTGATGCCGAAGACCCTGGAGGGCCAGATCACCATGGAGAAAACTCCCAGCTACTTTGTAACCAGAGAGGCTCCAGCACGGATATCAGCCATGTCCAGGGACACCAAGTTAATCGTGGTGGTACGGGACCCCGTCACCAGAGCTATCTCTGACTATACACAGACATTGTCTAAGAAGCCTGACATTCCCTCTTTTGAGAGCCTCACCTTCAAAAACAGGACTACAGGGCTCATTGACACCTCCTGGAGCGCCATCCAGATCGGTATCTACGCCAAACACCTGGACAACTGGTTGCAGTACTTCCCCATGGACCAGATCCTGTTTGTCAGCGGCGAGCGTTTGATCAGTGACCCGGCTGGAGAACTGGGCCGCGTTCAGGACTTCTTAGGCCTCAAGAGGATCATCACAGATAAGCACTTCTACTTTAACCAGACCAAGGGTTTCCCGTGCCTCAAGAAAGCTGAAGGCAGCAGCAAACCGCACTGCCTGGGGAAGACCAAAGGACGGACCCATCCGAACATTGACCCAGAGGTGGTGCAGAGGCTGCGGGACTTTTACAGACCCTTCAATATGAAGTTCTATCAGATGACGGGGCATCATTTTGGTTGGGATTGACGTAAAAGTCTTGAAACACATTTTTTTTGTTAAAGTTGTAGATTTTTATTTCTCTATAATTTGAAGGCAAGATGTGGTGGTATATATATATATATATATATATATATATATATATATATATATATAT